>JAGFBZ010001783.1:0-600000 GCA_018398805.1 Hirundichthys speculiger
CAAAATATTTACTCTTGCTCCCTTTTCCATGAATTAATTTAGAGAAACCAGGGAAAGAACCAAAGCTTGTTTTTGTGGCACTAGTGGCCTTTATTAACCGTGAGAGAGACATGAAATCAGGGTGGACATGCAGCAAATAGTCACAGGCTGGGAGTTGAACCTGCAACCAGCTGCAGGAGGACTGTAGCTTCTGTACATGGGCTGCCTGCCCGAACCACTGGACTACTGAGGAAGCCCAAAGGGCTAGCACTTTTTTATTTTTATTTTCTCTAATGCAGTGAGAGGCTTTAGGACTAGATGAAGGGAATAACTCTGGGAAGCAAAGACAGTAATGGTAATTCACTGAAAGATGAAGGTCCATGGTTAACATGGAAGAAGGCAAGGAATAGCTAATGGTTGAAAGAAAAAGGAGAGCATCACGCCAAAACATGAAGTGTTCAATGATGTGTAAGGACTTTAAAATGAAATATGAAACAGCTTGAGGAGTGGTTTTTGCTTCAGCATATTTAACTGTTTGTGGTCAGAACAGAAATTAGCATTGCTCCACTTTGATTTGATTGATCACCTTCAGTGGCTTGATCAGTGTCTGCTAACCATTCCACATCAGCTCTGCTGTACTTTCATGAATGCAAAGTTAAATTGTATATAAATGTCGTGTGTGTCCCTGAGTGCAGAATGAATAACCAGTAGGAGAAACAACACATCATTTTTAAACTCAAAACAAAGGCTTGATCTTAAAGGGAAAAAAAATCAGATTAAGCTTTTTCACCAAGTATTTGTACGGAGTAGGGATGGGCCAGTTACCGGTATTACGGTAAAGCGTGGTAAAATTTTACGCGATAACGATTACCGTTTGTTTGACTTCATCTCATTATCGCGGTCGATTACCGGGATATGTAATATCAGCCTCATTCAAGTCTGTGAGAGACCCGCGACTGTGTTTCGCATAAATTTGTAGCTTGTAACATCGGCATCGTAACGTAAGCATGGCGGAAAGTGGTGATAGCACACAGGACATTGAAAAATGACCAGAATGAGGCTCTTCTGATGCAGTTAAAATATTTATTTATTCCAATAACTGATCCGAAAACCATAACGCCGGCAGTTAGCGCCACAGCGGTCAAAAATCTTTTGCCCTTCCAGGTCAAACACCTAACCAATAACAGGCAGCTACCTTTATACCTGACCCTCAGGTAACAACACAGCGACACCCACAGACACACAGAGTGAACTACAATTCATAACAACATTTTGGCTCCTATACAACTGTTTCTTTATTTTGTACATTTATACTTATTTAAGGTTCAGCTTAAAGTCAAATTTTTACTTCATTTGAACTTGCACTATAATTTTTGTTCCTGATAATTTGCATATTATGACCTACTGTGGTTGTTAAAGTGTTTATTTAAATTTGCGCTAGACAAATAAGCTTAGTTCCTGTTACTAATTTTGTTCATTTAAAATAAAACCTCATTCTGTGCCAGTTGTTTCTCCGTTTAATGTGAGAGTTTCATTTTGATAAGATTATGGCTTCTGATGTTTCAATATGACAAGAAAATCACAAGATTTTTTTTAAATTATTAAAATGTATGTCTTTTTTAGACATTTGTACAGCAATTAAGAATATCGCGATAATATCATAAACCGTGATAATTTGGTCACTATAATCGAGATATCAAATTTTTCATATCGTTACATCCCTACACTATAATGGAAACACAACGGCTGAAAGGACCAAGGAGGAACCCCCATTTTTGAGAATATGCCTTCTAGATTAAAATATCATCCTAAATTTGGGTCAATACGATAGTTTGATCAAGCACTTATTAAGGAACGGATGGGCAATGCTCGGAAATGAGCCTCAGGGGATTCTGTGGTCGTCATGATCTGAGGAGAAAAAAGACTTCTGTCAGACGCAGAGGTGGAGAGCGCTTTGGTTCGATCTATATATGAGCTGAGTTTTCATTCAGATTTTTACAATATTGCAAATATTATAGTATGTGATTCCAGCACTGCCATGCTACCTGAACTGCCATGCACAAAGCCATTTCAGGGTCACTAAACTGGACAATTAATTATTGAAAACAAATTTAGTCCCATATCCCGTTTTTTTCATTTTGTATTTTTGATCCAAGCCTAAAATTGAAATATATATATTAAAAAAGCACTTTTTTGATTGTTTTTTTTTTTTTGTTAGATTAAAAAATGTTTAACATTACAGTAGAACGTTATCTCTGTGGGAGTTTTTTTCTATAGTAATTGTACAGTAAAAAAAAATGTTTTATGAATAGCCTTATTGCCTTCATCATATTTTTTATTTTCCCAAAATGAGATTTGAAAAATAGGGGTCATATAATCAGAGTCATCCTATATTCGGGCCAATACGGTATATATATATTTTTTTAGGGCTGGGCAAGTTAACACACATTATTATCGCATTATGCATTAATTTATTAACTCCAACATTTATTTTATCGCACATTAACGCATATTGCTCACATGCTTTTGTTTTGAAAAGTCTGTTACTGGCTGCTGCAGTACCGGAAGATAATTGGCAAGTAAACAAAAGCTAAAACAAAATTTTTGATTTACACCTGAAAATGGAAAGAACGAATGATACACAGATTGATAAAGTTACAGAACTTTTACATAGACATTTTCATTTTAAAGTTCTCCTAGACAGTGGATTTGACAGAAACAAGGTTATTTGTAACCACTGCCCAGTTGAACTCCCTGTTAAAAAGTTTCTGCTGTTACCTCAGAAATTACCTGTTTTAATGTTATGATTGTGGCTCAGGATTTTGTTGGTAGACTTTTTGTTATTTGTCATTAAAAAAAATAGGATGACATTAATGCCCTGGCAGTGGCAATAAGCTTTATTTTATTTGACGTTTTTTAAGATGAGATTTACACTAAATATGTTACTGACAAGTGCTGATGTTAAGAGTGTTTGAACAACAAATGTTATGGCACTTTAGTTCATATGGCAGCAGAACATTTAAATTAAAGTGACCTTTACGCTACTTTTGAATTCCATCCATCCATCCATCCATCTTCTATACCCGTTTTATCCTTGAAGGGTCACAGGGATCTGCTGGAGTCTATCCCAGCCGTCTACGGGCGAAAGGCAGGGGTACACCCTGGACAGGTCGCCAGTCCATCGCAGGGTCACACATACAGACACACAACCATTCACACTCACATGCACTCCTACGGGCAATTTAGAATTATCAATTAACCTGACATGCATGTCTTTGGACTGTGGGAGGAAGCCGGAGTGCCCGGAGAAAACCCACGCAAGCACGGGGAGAACATGCAAACTCCACACAGAAAGGCCCCGAGGTTCAATCCAAGACCCCCCCCCTGCCGAGGTTCGAACCAGGAACCTTCTAGCTGTGAGGCAACAGTGCTAACCACTAAGCCACCGTGCTGCCTACTTTTGAATTCATTATTTAATTTTCTGTATACAACGTGATTAATCGTGATTAATCAGGGAAATCATGCGATTAATCGCGATTAAAAATGTTAATCGTTGCCCAGCCCTAATCAGTAGATGTTATTACTCTGGATGCATCATCATTAAAAAAGCGAACCATTACATTCAGTATTTTTCCATGTTTTGGGTAATTGCTTCAACATTCAGAGAAAACATCCATCCTTGGAACTGATCAGACAGACGTTTCTTGAACTCTCGAGCTTTGTCATGTCATGTGTGTTCATATAACTGGCATGCTGATTGGAAACGGACAGTTTTGTAAAGCGTTTATATCAACCGCAACTTTTTTTTTACACGGATCTACAAGCGGTTGAATGATCGTTAATGATAAGTCGTGTTCCGAAATACGATTGGTCATCGGAGCCGCTACCGTCTGTTGCTCCCGGCTAACGGCTTGTGTGTCGGAGCCTGCGGACAGCTGCTTTATGCCCAGCGTCTCCTTCGTGACATCAAAGAGCGTTTTAATTTTTTTTTAATTTATTGCTGCTAGTTGCATAGACTAGCTTCTTGGAGCACAACACACAAAATCAGGTACCAGGCTTCCTTAGCTTCTGGCACCAGCTCCCAAACGGCTCTCTGTCCCCGCCCTTTTCCTCTGTCTATGTCCAGCACCACTTGAATTTTGCCCCCATTCTTCTGATTGCGGGAAAAAAAAACGCCGGCTTGCCTCGCCTGCGTTCAAGACCACTCAGAGAAAATGTGTTTCTGTGTGTGTGTTTTTTTTTTTTCCTGAATCAGAGTCAAACGCCAGAGATCCAGCACGGTGCCGGCCGGAATACTTTAAGCCCTGCAGGTGTACACCTAGATATTTATAGTTTAGCACCACAATGTCCACCTCGCAATTGTTCACTGGCTGAAGTGGGGCTTGGACCCCCAAAAATCCAATGTCATTTCCAGATGTTCAATTACACAGTGAAATTCAACATTTTCACTGACCAACGGTCATGAAAGTCCATGAATTTGGAACTTTTGTCCATCGTTGTTCAGGGTTTCTGGCTTTCTTTGGGGAATTTTATTTCTGAAAAGAAAATTTTGCTTTTCTCCACCATAAAATGCTTCCAGTCAGAATAGAGAACAAGAAGTTAACATGACACGTCCGCACCTGCTATCCTGAAAGGATGCAGTTGGATGAGACGTTCTTGCGGATTTGCTGTAGAGTTCGGTGGATTTTCTTTCTTGACTTGGTCATACCAGGATGACACAGCTGCATCATGCAGACAGGCCACATGGATCAATGTCATTGATCACAAACAGTATCTCAAAATACTACTGGGAAAATGCTACATGGCACTGGTATTGAGATTCTCTTGGTAAAGCCTATTTTCTTTCATTTCCTTCCCCTCCATTTCTTACTAAGAAACTGCTCAGTGTTGCAAAGATCAAGCAACAAGCCATTCTCTGTTGGTTTTTCTCTGACTATCAAAGTATCTATGGCAACAGATAGCGTGTCCTTTTAATATGGCAACAACTTCCTCAAATGCAAGGCAGTGTTAACACATCATGACTTTAATCCTCATTCTCCACAAGACCAAACAGCGTTTCTTCAATAAACAATCACAAACAGCACAGCCACCAGCAAATAAATAACTCTTTACCCAACAGAAGCCAGTTAACCAGGATTCCACACTGATAAACTGACGCTTTTTACGTAACCAGAAACCCAAGTTCTTCAATGACAGTAACTTCATAGTGTTTTGTCAAAAATGAAATCGTTCTCAGTCGTCTTTGCACAGTATTTAGCAGCAGAAATATTTAAAAATATTATAATAAATCTAAAGCTGTCCGCACACCATGATTCTCCATTCTTCTCCTAAAACTGGAGTAATCTTTTCTGCAGAAACAAAAGCACATTCAAACACAAAAACAAACAAGTTTCCATTTGAACCCACTCACTGTGTCGCTATGACAACAATGGCAACTGCATGTCAGCATGAAGCTCTTCTCCTCCATGAAACAGCAGAGCTCTGAGCTCGCTGCCGATTGTGTACAACACACAGAGATGGAGAGAGAGAGAGAGAGAGAACTGAACTCACTGCCCCCTTTCCTCTCCGTTATCTGGTCCCTCCCTCCCCTCAGCGTTTCTCCTCTCCTCCTTCAATGGCAGAAACCAAAGAGAAGCTCTTCAGCAAAACAGGCTGTGACACACGGCATGAGGACGACTCCAGGAAAGGATGAACACGCAACCGTTCTCTACTTCAGAAGTGCATCTTACAGATAATTTTTTAAACTACTTTATAGATCATCAATAAAATGGGCATTTTTACCCCAATAAATGTTTCAGCGACTTCAGAGCCAACAAGGGTTAAAAAAACAAAATTTGTTCAATTGGGTCATTCCACCTCAATTCAACAGAACCTTCCCGCTTGACCATCTCTGATTTGCTTGATATTTTTTTCTTATGAACTTTGACTATTATGTAGTAACTTTGTGCAAGATTAGCCTGGTACTAGCAATAATTTCGGATTTATGAATTTTTGAAAAAGTATCCGTACGGTCATTTTCGTGACATTCCAAACGTTTTTGAAAATATTACCATTTTTGAGGAGCTGTATCTTCGAACAGATATTATCATTACCTTTCTGGTAGTATATTTCATTTTTTGGTGCATCTTGTCATATTTTGTCAATTGCCAATTGAATATTGACAATAAAAAGCGAAATTTGTTTTTTGCGGGGTCATATGAGAACTAAAATACAATTGTTTCTGCAAATTCTTTATGTATTTTTATTCTATAAGAGAAGGAGATTGTTCAGCAAAAAAAGTAAGTCTCAGCTACTGTTACAAGTGGTCCAAATATGGACTTGAAATGTGAACCGCACAAAGCGAGTGAAATTTATTTTGGATGTTTAAAATTTATTTTAAAACAAAGAGCAATGAATAGACACCTGAAACTGACCCCATACAGAGTGCACATACAGGACTAACAGCATAAAAAAAAAATCAGCTCTAGCTTGTACGGTTTCGAAGATACAGCCCCTCAAAAATGGTAATAATTTTAAAAACGTTCGGAATGTCGCAAAAATGGCCATTTGGGGACTTTTTCAAAAATTTATAAATCCGAAATTATTGCTAATATCAGGCTAATATTGCACAAAGTTACTACACTATAGTCAAAGTTTAAAAGAAAAAAAAAATCAAGCAAATCAGAGATGGTCAAGCAGGAATTTTTTTTCTAATCTGCTGATTTGAGGTGGAATGACCCAATTGTGACAAGCTTGTAGAGACGGCCTTGACCGTCAGGTCAGATAGTCAGGCCAGCAAGCAACACTTCAGCCTTGTGGAGTAATGTTCACCATTTGACAGCTCAGCATTCCTTTGGGCTCAAGTTGACGTAATCCGTCCTCGAGAGCCCAGCGTGACATGTCCCCTTCCCCCCATCAACACGTTTCCAGACCCATCAAATGTCAACGGATTCAGAAAGCTGGCACAGCCATAGATGTTCTGAAGTGAGAAGCATCGGTCACCAAAGTTTCAAACTGGGCACCAAACATCACCAACGCACAATCAGAACAAATGTGTTTTAAACTGCGTTCTAAAATTGGCATCCAAACTGCAAATAAAGTGCATCTATACATCTGTTCAGTATCATTAAATGAGATAATCAGGATATAAAAGGGGAAATACAAGAAAAAAAATCCCTCTTTATTTGAGAGCATTTTTTCTAAAGTCAGCAAAAAAAAATTGAATAAATAATAATAATTAATAATAATAATAATAATAATAATAAAAAGCTTTAATGTAATCCAGTCTCTAAGAGCACTTTCAGACTTAACGATTTTAGATGATTCTGCAGTCGCAGGGTACACCGACAGGTTAGTGGTCTGCAGTTAGCTCTCAATGGTTGTGTCAGTTGCCCGGACGACGCCTGGCATGGAGGCTACTCGCTGCTGCTCCGGGGGACTTATCCCTGCGACGCTCCAGTTTGTGCCCAGTGTGTGGTGATTTTGCGGTCGGGTGTCGACATGCTGTCTGCGGGTGCAGACCGGTCCTCTTGCGGCTGGTGGAGACGTCCCGCCGCGGACATGGACGTGTTCGGGGAAGCTAATCCTGAACTGCTACCCACGGCAACCACCGCCACTGGATCCGGGCTGCAGCGTCGACTGAGCCGGGACGGGAGCATGCTGCCCCTATCCAGCAGTCTACACGCCGGGGTGAGTCAGCTGACCTGGCAGGTGCCGTCTGGAGACCTGGTGGGCCCGGCACCGCCAGGGGTGACGACAACAACCTGGTCCGCATGATGAACTGGGCTCTGGGACAGTCGGCTCCATCGCTCGCCGGACTGAAGGAGCTCGGTCTTCCCAGAGGAGACGGTTTGGTTCATTGGTGTTTTCTCCTCTGACCTGGAGATATCTCACTTGAGTCATCATTGTGGAGATATACTGGTTTTAACGGCTATTAACAGGTTTTAACGGCTGTTAACTGGAGTTAGCACTCGGACCGGACCGGGACATGAAAAAGGAGCACTGGATGCCGGCAGCTCCTCAAGTACACCAGACTGCAGCGTCTGGTGTACTTGAAACTTGAATCTCCCCCTTGGGGGATCAATAAAGTATATTTGAATTTGAATTTGAATTATGTAAGAACAACTCCACTGGCCAACCATCATCAACTGCCAATGCATATTTAACAAGCCAAAGTATCTGGAGTCACAGACAACTCCCCGTGCAAGCTACAACCAATTACAGTTATTCATTTTGATCAGTTTAAACGTAGGTGAGAAATGAATCAATAAAATGAAAATGAAATGAATGAATGAAATGAGATCCACTGCCTACTGCAGCCATCCTTATTATACAGGGAAAGCAGTTTGTGAATGAGCATTTAAATTGGCTAACAATGCCAACACCTGATCTGGTTCGCCTCAGGTTAGCTGAAGCTAGCTGCTTGGTTAGGCGCACGAACGGACCAAGAACAGTTCCTTGACTGGCCACCAGGTGACGGCTCCAAAAAAAGAGCAAAACCCCATTGATCTCCAAGTTAAAATGTCCAAATTTACAGCAGAAATAAACAGCCCGGTACAAAAAACAGTTTGGGTCTCTACATTTTACATCCATGACAATGTGTTTAGTGTGTGTGTTTTTTTTCGTTTTGTTTTTTGTGCCTTATCAAGTAAAATTATATAAAGCAACACATTTATTGCAGCCAACCAAATATATGGACGCCATTTGATTGGCGACTGGCATAGCCAATGGCTGACATCACTGAGCACAATACCAACTTCTGAGCTGTGATCAAAAACCTAAGAGCATAATTATCTAAACAAGCTCAACAACTTGTAAGCGAAGCAGCAGGGAGGTGTTTGCTCCCAACTGCTAGCGTTACTTTCTTTTGCCTTGTTTACATTTTCCATCACAACTCACTGACCAGCGGACTACCGAAGCTTCTTTAACTCAAACGCGTTGCACAGCCTGTAGTTGGGTTAGCCTGAGGTTGAGGAGCTTTCACACTACAAACAAACCACATCAGAATTTGCCGAAATCCGTATCAAGATCATCTCTGCAGACCAGTCCTGGAACTGCCGTTTTGCGAGGGTGGGTGACAAATTGCAAAGGACAAAAGAAGCACATCTATAAATGACATAAAAAAGCAAAAGATTTCACCATATGACTATTATGATTAATCTTCTCAACAGTAAAGCTAATAACACTCCTAGATTTGTTTCTCAAACTGAATTTCATGCCTTTTTTTTCTAAATGGCATCTTGTCACAGGAAAGTATTTTTTTGCAGAAAGAAATTTGATGAAAGTTGTCATTTGACCTTTGGCATACAAAATATAATGATCTAAATTTTATGCTTGTGTGCATTTTTGTCATGATTTACACAGTTTTGAGTTCTGGCCAAAAACATGCTTTATAAATGGCATTACAATGACTGACTTGGAAAAAAAATTCTCAGTTCATCAAATTCAAATGAACCTTTAAGTCAGATGCAACAAAAATTCTCATTCTGAATACGTCACATGGAGAAACAAAAAAAAAAACCAAAATGACATCAGCGTGGAAGCAAGTAACGTAAACACGTCTCACCACTGTTAAAACAGCAGATAAGTGAGAGAGCACGGGATCCGAAGACATAATGCAAAAATGGATGTCCTCATTACAACATGCCTCTACAGACTGATGAGACACTGGACACCAGTACCTCTTGTGTGCAAACCAATCGCCCACAAAATTTACGCCACTAATAGACACCCTGAAGAAATGTCTGTGACATGTAACACATTAAAAGATGTGACAAAGCCCTCCGCAGTCGGGACAAAGAGCCTGTACCACATAAACTTTCAGGAGCACGGTTCCATTACTGGTTCTGAGTTCCCAACTTAAAACCAACTCTTTAAAATCTAACAGTCAAAAAAAAACAAAATGAGCAACAACAGCGCCACCTCTGTGGTCATCATCAGAACACAAGGTCTGTGATAGGAATGGAGCGGTTACCGGTATGATGGTACAGCGCGGTGAAATTTTACACGATAACGATTACCGTGTATGTTTGACTTAATCTCATTACTGCAGTCGATTACCGGGATATGTAATATCAGCCTCATTCAAGTCTCGCGAGCGACTCGGCACTCTCTCTCGCGTAAATATGTAGTTTGTAACATAGGCATCGTAACGTAAGCACAGCAGAAAGTTGTGATAGCACGCAGGACATCCACCAACCCATTAAAACGATGAAATTTGAGGTCAGGGCTTTTTTTTTTTTTTTCTTAAAAGCAGAGGAACAACTGGTGGAGGACAATTATCCTGTCTGCAGAGTAGAGCTGTAGTGATACACTAATCTCGCTATATGATATGATACACACGGTTCACAATACAATATATATCGATATTCATCTAACAGTACATTTACATCATTTTCCGAAAGATTTTAAAGGGACAAAGTGATTTTGGTGACATCTTGTGAGTGTTCCAATGACTTTGTTTGAATTAATTGCACTGAAAGCATCAATTACACATTATATGGCTGACAGGCAGCTTGCAAATGCTGGACAATATGAATAAAAGATTTGTTGAGAAAAAATAGTTTCATTTTTTCAAACAGTGCAAATTGTTGCTTGTAAGCTTTTAAAAGTGGGACACGGGAGTTTTGGAAGAAGCTTAGAATATCGATACCCGTTGCTGAAAAACTGATACTCTCTGGGGAAATAAAACATCGATATATATCACAGAATCGATAAAATCGCTCAGCTCTACTGCAGAGCATGCAAGAAAAAAGTTGCTGCCATCTGTAATTTATTTTGTTGATGTAAAATAAAATCTCTGTGCCAGTTGTTTGCCCTTTTAATGTGATAGTTTCATTTTGATAGGATTTTGACTTTTAATGATTTAGTATGACAAGAAAAATCACACAAGATATTGTGAAACTATTCTAATGCATGTGTTTTTTGGACATTTTTGCAGCAATTCAGAATACTGTGATAATATTGTAAACCGTGATAATTTGGTCACTATAATCGAGATATCAAATTTTGTATATCGTTACATCCCTAGTCTATGAGAGGTTTTGGATCATCCCTGGATCAACCATCAATGATCGAGTAATCAACAGCACTGAAGCTTCTTACAGCTTTAGAGCAAAAATCTGGCTTATACAAAAAAAAAAAAAAAAAAAAGAACATGGACCTCAGGAAGACGTTTGTGTGATGCTGCCATGTTGCTTTTTTCCTCTGTGCAGTCATGCCTTCACTAAATGCTGTACAGCTCCTCCCCCTTGGGTTTCCCTTTCTCAGCGCGATTCAACCCATGCCTTGCTCTCTCACTGACTGTAACTCAGAGGTGGAGTCGCCAACAGCTCCTAATATTTATCATGCTGGATACCTTTCTGGCGTCAGAGGT
Organism: Hirundichthys speculiger; assembly: GCA_018398805.1. Taxonomy (NCBI): domain Eukaryota; kingdom Metazoa; phylum Chordata; class Actinopteri; order Beloniformes; family Exocoetidae; genus Hirundichthys; species Hirundichthys speculiger. Next base: position 11,333 of record JAGFBZ010001783.1, read on the forward strand.
GGCTCACTGATGTGTCAGCGAGCCCCTTACGCATCTTTGAGAAGTTCAAACAAATCAAGCCACATGCCAGTCCAATTGCTCCTACTTAAAGGCCATGCTTCAGCTCTGACAACTACAGGCTTCATTTAAACACCCTTTAGAAAACATGTTGTTTATCTTAAGATCTGACCCCATGGAAACAACCACAACAGAAAAAAATATATATCTGTACTGAATGTTAACACTCTTTATTTCACACCACATGTTACGGTAAACCACTACAGGGGAAAAAAAAAAAAAAATCACCACACAACAAATGCAGAACCATATTGCATTTTTCCTGAAAGGTCATGAAAAGGCAAACAGAGAAAGCTTACCATCTGACTGACTGCATTTACTACACCTGTCAAAGTCCCAATGTCACTTAAAGTGACCTTTTTTGTAAAGTAAAACAAGGAGAACTCAGTTCATTTATTACAGTTCAGTTCATTTATTACAGTTCTTTAAATGAAAACCACAGGAGTGTATACATTGTTTTATAATTTGTGGAGGTATAAATTGGGGGAAGGATCACGATGACCTTCTCAGAAGTAGAACAGCATAGATTTTTGTGTGCCTCTGGAGCCAGTTTTCCTGGCCATGAACCAGGTTTAACTCTGCCAAAATGAGGCGCTGGCTCAGAACCAGCACTGGACCCACTACAGTTAAAGAGCCACAGGACAGCTAAGTAATGGGCTCATTCATGGACCACACAGATGATACGATGACAGTAATGTTTTGGGTAGAAAAAGTAAAATATATGCATCATCCACAAAATAAAATAAAATAAAAATAAAACAATTTACAGAAGTAATGGGGTTCTACATGCAGTGGAAAGAGAGCACTTACCACTGAAACGCATTGTAATGGAAGTAAACCATTCCAAGTCCGTATAAAAAGGCAGCATTCTGAGGGAAAAAAATAAGAGATGGAAAATTTGTTAAACAGGAACAGGACGCTCATAGACAAATAAAAATGTTTATTGTACACAACTTTGCAAGGAGAGGAGGGGCTGCATTTAGACATTTTTTACATTCATTTAGTTTATTACTGACATCACATCTTTAATTCCAACTTACACGTAAATGTTAACTTCGAATAAATCTCATTCTTATGTAGTTTTTTTTCACATTTATTTTATCATTTTTCACAACCAGATAAGAATTACTGAATTAGAATGAGTGGAATTCCACAGGTATAGAATAACATATTATCGTCATTAATGTTACATAAGCAGCATCACCCATCCAGCCCTGGTAAATAAAATCCTGACTGCTAAACACACATCAGCTGGCCTCCCACTATTTTCAAGCATAAGACCTTGTGGCGTCTGTGTAGATCTAGAATACGAGTCCAGAGCTGTCAGACCTAATTACACTTGGACTCCCACCACCTGCGTTTAATGTTAATTCCGAACAGTTAAACATCAAATCATCCACATGGAGATGGTGTCATATCAGATAACTACCCGGTTTAACTCCAGGCCATTAGTAGACTGTAGGCACCAGTTGAGGAAGGCATCATTGGAACACATTGAAAATGTTGTTTGCTTAGAAATGAGCAGGCAGCCCATGTACAGAAGCTACAGTCGTCCTGCAGCGGTCGCAGGTTCGACCCCGGGCCTGTGACCCTTTCCCCACTCTCTCTGCCCTTGTTTCCTGCCTCTGTAAATAAAGGCCACTAGAGCCACAAAAACCTTAAAGAAAACACTTTCATTAACCAGAGTTCTGACAGTACAAATCACAAGTAACTTCAGCAGAGAGGCCCAGACCTCCCTCCCCTCAGCTGCTTCCACCAGCTCCTCTGGGAGAATCCCGAGGTGCTCCCAGGCCAGCCGAGAGACATACCTTACACCTCCTGCTACCCAATACCAACTACCCACTACCTGCAAATTGCAGATTTAGGAGCCTCTGCCAACCACTAATGCAATCTTCCGCTCCCAAAAGCTGCTACCCATTATGCCGACTCCCTTACTCACATTGTGGGCGCGGCAATGGGCGTGTCTCTTGCGCTTTCCACAAATTCGGTATTTGGCGGTACCTGAATTTCGCAGATTTTGGATAGAGGGTAGTGGGTGGTCTGACCACCCACTACACAATGAAGTTTCCCCTTTGGGGATTATTAAAGTTGAATCCATCCATCCATCCATCCATTCCAAGAGGTGGTTTGGTTGGTTTCAGTCAACAGGATAATAAACTTTACCATTTAATTCGAAAATGCCTTTCGGGAGAGAAAGTTAGAATGGCACACATTTTAAATACAACAATAAACATTTCAAACTCAATTTGACAGTCTTTCTTCTGTTGTTTGTTTCCCTTTTTTATGGTCTTTATTCACAGTTATAACATTCCGATTTAAAGAACTCAGTTGTCGGCCTGCTTCCATGCGCCCGTCCGTTGGTATGTTCTGGAAATTGTTAGCATGGCAGCTGTATGGCTCTGTCCGGTCAATAAGTGCACTTTATTGTCTGTTCTGTCTCCACCTGCATTTCAGCTGGATCAAATCAATAGTTATATGGCTGCTTAAAAGGTTTTGGATTAGCGTCGTCCGGGTGACGTGGGCTATCTCCTGGTTTATGGCCCAGATGTGGGGGGGAGGGGTCCAGCCCGAAGGTTCAGCCAACTGGGTAAAACACAGTTTTACCTCACAGGCCCTGCGAGGTACGTCTCATCCCTACAAAAATTAAAAATTAATAAAAACTTCCGATGCCAGGGATCACTACAAAGAAATACTGTTAATGAAGTCCATGCCTCAAAGAATTCAAGTTGTCCTAATGAACAAAGGACATGGATAAAGTATTTATTTTCCTTTTGGCTGTTCCCTTCAGGTGTTGCAACAGCAAATCATCCGTCTCCATCTAACCCTATCCTCTGCATCCTCTTCTTTCATACCAACGTCATGTCATCTTTCACTTGCCATCTTTCAATTGCCAAAACCCATTGGTCAAGAAATATGTCACTTCTGTCAAGGATGTTTGTTGCAACGTGCACATGTACTTTTTGACCGATTCTCGTTCAGCTCTAAGCAGCTAAATTACCCCAGACATCTACGTCACAACAGGCGGAGGATGAAGTAAATGGACAATAGCATGTATGCAGCAGGTGTGTAATTGCTGAGCAGCAGCACTTGTTTTTTTTTTTTTTTTCCAATCATTTGTGCACAGCAGCTTGAAAGAAATAACTGCCAGGGAGGAAATTGTCAAAAATTGTATTTTTGTTCTGCTTGGAACAGGCAAATTTATTCTTTTGTACAACTGGCTTAACTTAACCCATTATAAATAGCCAACTTATTGTGAAAATATAATTTCCCCCCATTTGTGTGGAAAATAATCTGTTAAAAACTTTTAGCTTTTTTCTCTTTACTATTATACCATATAAATATCAGATATCTGGGCATAAAAATAATTCCTAATAGTTGAATTTTAGTATTCTTCTTGTCTTTCTTGTGCTCGTACCATGGTTCTGAATGATCAAACTTGGGTAGTCATCATTAATAAGTATAATTAACCAAGCCTATGTGGTCAGCGTAGCCCTTGGTGAGTTTCCCCCAATGGAGAGAAACTCCTCTTCCTCTGGGGCCTTTGGTGCCGTTCCAGGAGCAGGGTATCTGGGGTGTGACGAGTTGCGCCCCACTCTTCTCACAGAGTCCTTGCCCCCCTGCCCTCTGGAACAGTGGCGCGCAAAAAGTGAGTATGCAAGATATGCGGCGCATAGGGGCGCTGCACCAGGGGGGGCGCCAAGGCGATGGGGGAAAATTATGAAAAGTATGTATTTTCTATAGCTATATAACAGCTTTTCATAGATGATGAATCATAAAACAGATTAAATTTAATACAGGGAAAAACCCTGCTGTAGATTGATTTTCTTATGCATAAATACCTTATTTTTTTTTTTTACATTTTTAGTTTTGTACCATTGACACTTAAAGAGGGATTATTTTAGACACAATGATTGGATATACAGAGATGTCTATAGATGTCTATTATTTTGTTCTGTGACTGAATTTTCTAATAATACAAAGGAGGCTTTAAATTTATTAAAGGTAGAAGCATCTTTAAGTAAACTTGAAGTATCATTAACGCATCTTGAGGCAGAGCCAAGTGTTCTCTTTTTTAGAAATCAAAATATGAATTTTGAATTTCCCTCTTGGGGGATCAATAAAGTATATTTGAATTTGAATTTGAATGTGGTCACCCTAACTTAGATACAACATTACAGTGATGTGATGTATCAGATAAGTCTCAGTAGATGCAGCATCCAATCAATAACTGATATCCATTAGAATTATAATTTGAAATTAAAATTTAATATGTTTTCATATGTGAATTAGCTACTATAGTTTTGAAACCAAATAATTTATTTTACACATTCCATTGGTTTTTGTATGTAGTCTGGCTGCCTGTCATATATGTAACTTAAAACATGTTGGAAAAAAGAAACATATATGAAATGTGTAAATTATTTCCATGTGGAACCAGGGTCAGACTGGTAATCTGTGGATTCTGTAAAAGTCCAGAACGGCCGTCCGGTCTACGGCCGTCGGCCCTGTTCAATAACCAAAATTTTCATTCTATCAACTAACAGCAGGGGGGCGCTAAGATGATCATTTATCATTTACAGGCCTAAAAACCAACAAAGCAGACTAATGTTAGTGTCTGTCAACAGAAAGATAACAAGCAGAAAACGCAAGGAGAAAGGTGGATGGGAAAATTAAAACTAAAGAAAGCCAAGTAAGTTTGAGGGGGAGAAGTGTTTTTCATTTTGGCACTATTTAGCAGAGAGGTGTGGAATTTGTTTCAGAATTTGTGGAATTTTTCAAATTGTAGTAATTTGTGTGTGTGTGTTTTTTTTTTTTTTTTTTTTTGGGGGGGGGGGGGGGGGGGGGGGGGGCACAGCCATGTTTTTGCCTACCCCTCAGACAGTAGGTAGTTGCACTCCTGCTCTGGAAGAAGACTGAGCAGCACTGAGGCCAGAAGCTCTCGGCTGGGGTCCAGCATCTTCCCTGAAGCTGTCAGACTCACATACACAAAAGCCACAAGTGAACATAGTCATTTACCCGGTAGTATTTTTTTTTTTCAATCAAAAAATTAAATAAAGTACAATATATTGTTGTTGTTGCTTTGTTTTCTTCATGAGTTGTCCAATAAAATCCAATTTCTTATCATCAGTAGCTGAACTAGGGTACAAGAGCAAAGTCCTGCATATTTAACCTGCAGTGTATTGTGGACCTGTTTATGTAAGTGTGGGATTTGAGTTGAAAGATAAAAAAGCAGCTTGTTTACACTTGACATAATTTGTGAAACTATTTGTTTTGTGTGTCTAGCCTTTTTTTTTCTTAGGCCTAATAACTGAATCTTTCGTTTCTAACGTTACCAACAAGTATCAAGGTTACACAACTTGTTTCTTATAATTCTTCTGTTTACAAAAACTACCCCGTAACCAGCGTTGCCAGGTGCACGATAATTATCGTATTTGCACGATAATTTGGCCCTCTGTATGATGTACGATCAATAATCCAAAAAACGGCCAAATGTATGATAATTTGACCATTTCAAATTATTGCCTGCCGCAACTCTCCGCTGGGGAAAGTTTTTTTTTTTTTTTTTTTGTGAACCCTGAAGGCATCTGTTCGCATGTAACATGTTTCCAGCCAATCATGCTTTGCTGAGCGTGAGAAACGAATGTTTGTCTCAGAACAACGAGCATGATTGGCTGAATGGTCAGCTGCGCGCGCCCACGAGAAGCTCATTGTCAGGACCACATCAGGAAGTCGAGCGAGCGAAATTTAAACTGAGTTTAACCAGAAGAGAAAAAGCTAGGGAAAAAAATAGTCTTCAATCGCCTCCAGGCCTGATAATTTGGCTTTTAGTTCCCACCCCTCTTTTGTTTTGGGGGGACACATTAGTTTAGCACAACTGTGAGTTGGGGCTGATGTGATCCCGTTAACCTGTTCCGTACTTACGCCACGAAGCTGTGAGTGCCTGTGGGACGCTATTTATCACTAGAGTGATTATATTTGACTATAGTGCATCATTTGGTTATTTGGTTATGTTATGGTTATGACAGATATACGACAATTTCCCTCAAAATACGATAATTTTGAGTCTCTGGTACGATAATACTACATTTCCCAGCTGGCAACGCTGCCCGTACCCTCTATTCAGTAACCAGCCGACCAAAGTATGCAAATGAGGGCGCGTGCAGGCATCTGAGGACAGACCTGCGCACTGCAAAATGGCGAGCCGCAGCAAGGGTAAGTGGGCCTGAGCACAAATGATCTTTTTATCTAAAAAGTTGTATTCGGCGAGCACGACTCGAACAGTGCACACGTTTGTTAATTTCAATCTGCCACTTCTGAATCCAGAAAGCACCTTTTCCGCTGCTTCTCTCGAGGCAGCGCTAACTCAGTTGTTAGATGCTAACTCAGGCCCGACAACTTTATGAAGTTCTGAAAGCAGCCAGTAACTGATCTGGCATCAGCTATCTCCGTGTTATTGACATACCGCTTGTTTAATTAATAGATAATAACCGTTTGGTTACTGTGTGACTACGGTTATGCTCGTGTTTTCATGTCTGCTCGTTGCTAATGAATGCTAACTTTTCTGTATTTTCCACACAAAGATCTGGAGGAGGAGGTTTACGACAAGGTCGTAGATCTGACAGAATACGCCAAACGCCAGCGATGGTGGAACCGCCTCTTCGGGAAAAACTCCGGTCCTGTAGCAGAGAAATACTCCGTTGCCACGCAGATCGCCATAGGAGGAGTGAGCGGATGGTAAATATTGGTACTGTTAACGCACCATGCTGCCTTCAGGGGCCTCGGGTTAAACGCTTTCAGATTGGATCGATTCAAATTCAATTCAAAAACACTTTATTCATTCCAAAGGGAAATTAGTTGTTGCAGTAGTTGTCATTATTTAGGTATTTTCAAAGATTAATTGTAGATTGTTATAATCGGTCCATTGGTCTATGGTGCAGCAGATCTGGAGATCACTATGTTGCTGAATTATTGTGTTGTGTAGAGGATTCTCAGGGTTATCCATGACACCTTTCGCATCACCAGCTCCAGAACAGAGCCAGCCTTCTTTATCAGTTTGTTGAGTTTTATTTAAGCAGCTGGCTCTGATGCTGCTCCCCCAACAGATGACTGTAGATAGGATTTCACTCTCCACAACAGACTTATGGAACGTATGGACGCCACAAAGCGGTCCACCAGTTCTCTCTACTCAGTTTCTTCTCCATTACTTACACACCCCACAACTGCAGAGTCATCTGAGTATTTCTGCAGATGACAGGACTCCAGCTGGTACTGGAAGTCTGAGGTGTACAGAGTGAAGGAGAATGGTGAGACCACCCTGTGGTGGTCCTGTGTTACTGACCACCTGGTCAGGCAGACATCCATTCAGTCTCACAAGCTGCGGTCTATTTGTCAGGTAGTCAGAAACCAAGGTCATTGTTGAGGTATCCACTTGTGACAGGCTGGACGGTGTTGGATGCACTCAAAAAAATCGAAGGACAAGATCTTCATTCTCTGTCATCCAGATCATGGTAATCCTAAAAATTTTTAGCAGAAGAGCTGTACTACTTGTCTTGGTTCTTGAAGGTGCTTAGCCTCTAAAGGTTTTTCAGTCATAAGTTTCAGGCTTATCAACTATTGTTGTCATCTCTCAGATGAGAGGTGAAACGTCCTGAAGAGCAAAGAAAAGGACTATTCTAGTTTTTTGGAATTCCATAGGCACTTTTTATCACATCGTGATAGTTTTAAGGTTTTTGCAAACTGTGAGACGATATGTAGTCTTAGAAATTTAGTGCAAGTTGTATTATGCAAAACTATTTATTGTTAATCACTTCTGAGTCATAATCCCTGCACTGCACAACTGCATATCCTCGTCCGTTCTTTCTTCAAAATCCCAGATGGTGTGGTCATGATAAGAGCTCAAGAACAGATAACACAAACAGGCGTCTGCTGAAATGCCAAAACCTCTTTGGAGGAATTCTAAATATCTTTATCGTCACATTTTTCCTCCATGTTCTTTGTTTTGTTTTTTTTAAATCAGCTAGTGTTACATTGATCAGTGCACCCGTTCATGTTGCTTCATTTGAAGACAGGTTGCAGCAGTAGTCTCACAACCAGACGGTCATCTTTAACATTTGACAGGATTCTGTCAGAGGTTTGTACCAGCTTGTGTCTGGTCACAAGGTGGTTAATGTAGGTAAACGTAAGTTACTTTGTGACATCGGCCTATAGTCACTGCCCACAGAGCCATGATCAGAGGTGTCACTCATTTGATGATGGTCTTTCACAGCCCTAAAACGACACAGTGTATATAACTCAGCTTAGTAGTTTTGTTTCTTCTTTTGGCACAGTTAAATATGCGCTGTCTTTGCTTTACTCTTATTTAGAAAGAAATCTCTTTTTCATTCAAGTTATGAAAAATACAAAGACATCCTACATGTAAACATTGCAACTGAAATGAGTGAAGAGAAATAGAACTCTATTAAATTTGTAATATATAAATAATGAAAAAAAAATCATATTTTAAATGATTCTTGCAGTTTGGGGAGCAGATTCCAGCCATTTGGTTCAACTTAAAAAGCTGTTCCCTGCTGATCAAACACACGCCAAAGCCCGTCTTATACACCTTTTCCACTTAGAAATTGTGGACATGCGCCCCCTAGTGGCCCAGCCATGACTGGAGCGGCGTGGAGCATCTGTTACTGATAACACAGACATGTCTTGGATTGATGATGTTAGGCAGTGGCCTCCAGTTACAGATGAAGGTATTTTATCGCTGTTTTTAATGTTTGGTTATGGAAATAGCATGATCTATTCCCATAATCAAACACTAAAAACTGTGGAGATACGTGAAAAATGCAACGCTGGCTATAATTAACGTCAACAAGCCATAAAGATTATGCTACTGTAACATTAACGCTAGCGGTAAATTAGGCTATGTGTTAATGTTATATTTAATTTATGTTATCATTCTCCTAATTCATTCATTCATTCATTGATTTATAGGCTTGTGCTAGTGCCGAGGGCTACAGTAGCCTCATACTGCTGTTCTTTCGGCCAGAATCGTCCGGGACTCTCAGCGAGACTATGAGTAGTACGAGATTGAATATTAACGAAAACTCACCCGGCTGTATTCGTTTGGAACAAAGTCCTTTCTGTTGATATTTTTCACCCATGTTTATGTGTTAAAATGCAAGAATGATTACGTTGTCATTGTAAGCACTAAGTTCTGTGATCTGTTTCAGGTGTGCAGGTTATCTCTTCCAGAAGGTTGGAAAGGTTGCTGCTACATCTGTAGGGGGAGGTCTGCTGCTGCTGCAGGTACTTTTCCACAACTTAAAAAACCAGGTATGGCTTTAACATTTATTTACGAATCTGTCTCATGTACATTTGATTTGCTTGACTCTCTCCAGATAGCTAACAACAGTGGCTACATCCAGGTGGACTGGAAGAAGAGTAGAGAAGGATGTCAACAAAGCAAAGAAGCAGCTAAAAGAAGGGAACAAATCAAGCAGCTCCTGAGCTAAACACATTTGTTGAAAAGGTAAGATTTCTCAGGTGGATGTGAACTTTGTCAGATTTATGAATATTTTTATCCATATATCATATTTGGTTACAGACTGAAATGATCTGGTGTAATGAAGAGTAATTTACTGTGTCTGTGTAACATAGTTTTTATGTCTGGGGTAGACCACATTTAGTCCAATGAGAGAACTGAACAGGAGTTAAAAACTTCACTCATTCATTAGTCTCAGATTCTCCAAATTAAAATGTAGGACCCAAGCAGCACGTTACTGGGAATATTCTGACACTAAATTAATAATTTTCAGATTAGGGGAAAAAATAAAAAACCTAAGTGTTAGAGGCCTGTCTGTGTCTCAGCAGTATACGACCGAAAGATCTAAGAACAAAACATAAATATCTTTGCAAATGCAAATCTAAATATATGAAGCAAATACAACCTAGATTCATTTGAATACATAGTTTTGTTCCATTTTTCCATTGAATTTTAATATTTCTTTAATACCCATTTGCCTCTCGTGATAAAATTATACATCACATATACACATTTCCAGTCATCCATCCGTATGGTGTTAACAGCAACCAAATTGAGGCCAGTTTGGCGACCAGGAGTCGATATATAATTTCATGTCACACAGACTGTAAAGTTTCGTTTTGTTTCAGTGGATTGTTGCTGCAAGTCACTGAAAAGGAAAGCATGTCCTTCCAAAGGAACAATTCAATACATTTCTCATTACATTACAGAAAGTTTAGAAAAGGGAGTATTAAGCTGCTCAAAAAAATAGCAGTTTGGAGTTAGAGATCATTCCTTCTGTGGGGAAAAAAAAACAGATCAAACAGGTAACCCATATTAAAGGATTGGTTATAGTACGTTTCTCTGAAAATCTGAGTAAAATGGGTCATTCCAGAGATTGTTCAGAAGAACAGTGTACTTGGATTAAAAAGTTGATTGGAGCAACAGCCTTATAGTCCTTTTTATTCACTATCTGTAAAATAATAGCTATTTTGATTAAATCTCTCTTATAATTTGGAATGGAATGTACATTGTTCCCCAATGCATTTGAGTGTTAAGAAATAAAAAGTAAAAGAGTTTTGAGCTTTACCTCCTTGTTGTCTGTTTGTTTTAAACAGACTGCTGTTATTTCAAACACAACAGTATCTGGCTTATGTGAATGAGGTGCAGCATCAAGTGAGATTCAGTTGTAACCATTTGAAAAAGATAAAAAGTGAAAAATGTTCTCTCTCTTTTGCAGTCCACAGAGTTTGTGAAGAAAAACATTGTTGTTACAAGTGGCTTCGTTGGTGGATTTCTGCTCGGCCTGGCATCTTAGGGTCTGCCAAAAGAGACGGGCGTCTATGATGTTCCTAAACAAAACAAATACATAAATAAAAATAAACTAAATATCTTTGCTGGAAGGAAATAAGTGCTTTAAGATATGTGGTTTCCATAAACTGTGTATTCTTTTGTCTTTGAAACTGTAATACCACTTGACAGAATTGGTAGATGTTGAAGCTGTTAGTGGCGAAAGGCCCTCCCTTTCTGATTTAAATGATGATGTGTGTCCTGAAGAGTTACGTTAATGGAGAAGGAGAAACTCAAAGGCCATCAAAATGTTTCTATTTTCTATGTATTTATTTTTAGAAAACTGATATTGTTCCAATAGGAAAATTTGTGCACTCCTTTTGTGTTGAATTCAGCCAAACAATGGCGCCTTTCAACTCCTTGCTGCACCATGGGACTCCATCTAAGCCAGGAATTACACTTATCATTTCTAGACATAATCATCTTCGGAATGAAACTTGAATGTTCATATTAAGTGCTGATGGATAATGATGAGATTAAATCTTTCTCAGGTGTGCTAAGTGGGTTATATCTGCCTCCCTAACATCTTTTTTTTTTTTATGTTTTTTGGGTTTTTGAGCAGTGATTGACACTTGGGGTACGCGAGATTGTAGTCTGCCTACTGTGTAACTCAATAAAAATAAGGAAGTCAAACATCTCGTTTGTATGTCTTAACTCTAGGTCTTGAGTTTTTATATGTTTTTTCTTTTTTGTTATTGTTTTTTTTTTCCTGTATATACGAATTTGGATTGTACTAGCTGGATCCCTTAGCTTATCTGTAGGCATTTCAAAAGTGAAAGTATATATATATTGTGTATATATATATATATATATATATATATATATATATATATATATATATATATATATATATATATATATATATATATATATATATATATATATAGGGTTGGCATAGTTATTAACATGTCAGACTAGTCGTCTGACTAGTGCGGACTGGTCAGACTGAAGTGTTGAGAACTGATGAAGCCGCTTGGATAAGAGGCGAAACGTCTTCTAGACAAATCTAAGTCCAGTTGCCTATGATTCAATTGTTACGAGAATAAAATTGAAATATATATATTAAAAAAAAAACGCTTTTTTTTTTTTTTTGTTTGATTAAAAAATGCAAAAACAAAACAAAAAGTCACTTTTTAATTTTTTTAATTTTTGATTGACAATTGAAAATGGAAAAAAACAAATCATACACAGATAATTATGGATAAAGTTTCAGAACTTTTACATGGACATTTTCATTTTAAAGTTTTCGCAGACGGCGGATTCGACAAACAAGGTCATTTGTAACAACTGACAAGTTGAACTCCCTGTTAAAAGTTTCTGCTGTTACCTCAGAAATTACCTGTTTTAATGTTCTGATTGTGGCCTCTAGATTGTTAGGATTTTGTTGGTAGACTTTTTATTTTTTATAAAAACAAGATGACATTAATGTCCTGGCAGTGCCAATAAACTATATTTTATGTTACATTTTATAAGATGAGATTTACACTAAATATGTGTTACTGACAAGTGCTGATGTTAAAAGTGTTTGAAGAACAAAAATGCTATGGCACTTTAGTTCATATGGCAGCAGAACATTTCAATAAAAGTGACCTTTACACTACTTTTGAATTCATTATTAGATTTTTCGTATACAAAGCAATTAATCATGATTAATCAGGGAAATCATGCGATTAATCACGATTAAAAATTTTAATCCTTGCCCAGCCCTAAGATATATATATATATATATATATATATATATATATAGATATATATATATATATATATATATATATATATATATATATATATATATATATATATAGCACGTTTATGTTTTCTGGGGTTGCTAAGACACGCCCCCAACAGAACGCTTCCATGGTAACCAAAAACAGAGCTTCGGACTTGGCCGGTGAAAGGTTTCTACCGAGAAACGATTTTTAAAAGTGTTATTATGTCTTTACCATTTTTGCCAGGGAGCTCTTCCAGTGTTCATGTAAGTTTTAAACATTACCTCATGGGTTTGGGTTGAACTGACATTAAGACATTACGGACTGTCAGTCTGTAATTTACAAAACTAAACCATAATTTACACCGCTCATATGTTACGTGAGCTAGTCATGCGACATATCTTTGGAAAGCTAAGATTCTTGTGATTCAATCGATGTAAACCATTTCAGGGTATAATCATAACAGCAGGTACAATCAACGCCTGTGTCACACCACAAACAAAGTTACAGTTACAAAATTGACGCAATTTACCAATGAAGCCTTATAGAAGTCGTTCGATCAAAAATATTCCCACAAAAATGTTCTAGTTATATTCACAAAGGTCCAGTCGATCCAATCCAGTGAAGTATTTAGTCCAAAATTCATTATTATACCAGTAAATAGTGATGGGTTGATGACGCGTCATGGAACGTTTCAACACATCGCCAAACTGTATTGATACGTGTCGACACTGCGTCACTGAATACTGACACCTGCTGGACATTAAAAATCCCTACAGGAAACCGAGTTGCAAGTTGCAATTTCATGACCTAGTATGCAATAATAAAATGTAAGTCATTGTATTGTATATGGCATCATTGCATATCTGAATTTAAATTTTAAATGTCTTTCATATCTTCAGATACAGATACATGTAGGCCTGTCATAATTTGAAAATCTACGTGACCGTGTTGTGAATGAAGATGCTTGTGGACTGTGATTTTTTTTTCATACATTTTTATTCAAAAAATAAGTTTTTCCAACGTATTGAACTTCAGTCTATCTTAGGTGATGGGGTAAAAATTATGAAAAATATGCATTTTCTATAGCTACATAACAGCTTTTGTACATGTGTGTAAATGATATGATCATGATCGTCAAAAACAGAGTATGTTATGGATTAGTGGATTTCTTTTTTAGAAATCAAAATGTGGTCACCCTAACTCAGATACAACACTACAGTGATGTGATGTATAAGATAAGTCTCATTAGATGCAGCGTCCAATCAATAACTGATATCCCTTAAAATTATAATTTGAAATTTAAATTTCATGTGCTTTCATATGTGGATTAGCTACTGCTATAGTTTTGAAACCATATAATTTATTTTACACATTCCATTGGTTTTTGTATGTAGTCTGGCTGCCTGTCATATATGTAACTTAAAACATGTTGGAAGAAAGAAACATATATGAAATGTGTAAATTATTTCCATGTGGAACCAGACTGCATTATGTGATGTTTCCTCCTCAAGTCATCTGAGGCTGATGGTTGTCATCAATCTAATATGGACCAGAATGAATTAAGACTGAACAAAGTTCATGTCATTTAGGGGTGAGGATGGAAGAGGAGAGAAACAAGGCAAGAAGAAAGATGAAGAGGCAGGGGAAGGCACCAGGTTGGTCTGATATTAGGAAGAAGTGTAGGAACAGCTACTTGAAATGAGGAAGATGATGTGAAGATGTGATTCATTGTGTCCTTTTGGGAAAAGTAGTTCAGGCAGACATGGCGAGTCAGTCACCACAGAGGATAAAGTGAAGGAGAATGTGGAACAGAGAGGTTGGTAGTAACTAGTTATATTTACTACATTTCATTTACTCTAATTGCTTTTTAGATAAATTGTACCTTTGAGAATTGTTTTCATGTAAAATACTTTTAACTTTTACTTGAGCCATATTGTTCTAAAGTAACAATACTCTTACTTGAGTACAATTTTTGTCCACTCTCCCGACCCCCGAGTCCAGATGAGAGAGAGGATGAACTGGAACAGAGAGGTAAAGATGAGGGAGAGAAACAGAGAGGTGGCGATGAGGAGCAGCTGGAGCAGAGAGGTGCAGAATTTGTTTCAGAATTTGTGGAATTTTTTTTTATTGTAGTAATTTGTGTGTTTGTTTCTTTTGGGGGAGGGGGGGCACAGCCATGTTTTTGCATCCCCCTCAGACAGTAGGTAGTTGCGCCCCTGCTGCTCAACTTGATGAAGGCTACAGGATAGGGATCCGAAAACATAATGAAGAGGTTGACAAAAACAGGCACATCCTGTCCAAAATAATAGATTGTGTCAAGTTCTGTGGTGCTTTTGAGCTAGCGCTTCGTGGCCATGGTGAAAATGAAGGCTCAAGCACCTGATCAGTACAACACTGCTGCTGGGGGAAAAATTCCATGAGTACAACAGAACTTTCCCAGCAATGATGAGTTCAAAAACTGCAGTGGTGCTGTAGCTCTGTATTAGCTCTTCATGAAGAACACTCTTCATGACATCTTCTCAGAGACTGTGGCTCTGCTGAAGATCCTCATCACAACTCCCATGACTACAGCTGAATCTGAGAGGTCTTTCTTAACACTTAAGAGGATCAAGACCTTCCTGAGGAACACAATGTCGCAGGATCGCCTCAATGCACTGGCAATGCTGTCTATGGAGAAGAAACTTGTCAAAGACATCCCTGACTTTAACCAGAGAGTCATTGAGAAATTTGCATCTCTCAAGGATAAGAGGGCAAAATTTCTGTACAAAAAGTAAATTCAGGGCCACAAGTAGGGATGGGAATCCAAAACCGGTTCCTGTAGAGAACCGGTTCAGTATCTTTCAATTCCATGGAATCGTTTGGCAGTTTATCTAGCGATTCTCTTATCACTTCCAGTCTCACGTAATTTACGGACAGTCAATTCCAGAAAGCACTTACGTGATTAAGTTACAGCAGTGTCCCAATTGGCAACACAGCGACAGATGCGCTGGTATGTCCATCTCAAAAGACTCCCTCCCGAACACCCCACTCACGCTATCCTCCACTTTGACCCCGAATCTGCCGGCTGGAAACGCCCCCGTGGTGCTCCCCGCTCATGATGGATGGACGCTGTTACCAGAGACCTACACCAACTAGGCTTGTCGCTGACTGAAGCCGAGCCTCTAGCACTGGACCGACCCAAATGGAGAAGATTGGTGAAACTGACTGGCTCTACGCATGGCGTCACCTCTGCCGCCGCCGACCAAGAGACCCAATGATGATGATGATGATTAAGTTACGTCCGTTTAGCACGCGCATTGGAGTTGTAAACAACAATGGCGCCATTGTTGTTTAAAACTCCCTGAGCCTCATTCAAGGCTCAGGGAGCGAGGCACTGTTGACAAAAATATATGTTATCGGAGTTATTCCTCGTGATATCGGAGAGGAATATGCAGCGTATATTCAGCGAATGCTCTATTCCTCGTGATATCGGACTCCTCCATGAGTCACCACCTTATCGTGGTGGAGGGGTTTGCGTGTCCCAGTGATCCTAGGAGCTATGTTGTCGGGGGCTTTATGCCCCTGGAAGGGTCACCCATGGCAAACAGGTCTCTAGGTGAGGGACCAGACAAAGTGTGGCTCACAGACCTCTATGATGAACGAAAACATTGGACCAAGGTTTCCCTTGCCCGGACGCGGGTCACCGGGGCCCCCCTCTGGAGCCAGGCCTGGAGGTGGGGCTCGGAGGTGAGCGCCTGGTGGCCGGGCCTTTGCCCATGGGGCCCGGCCGGGCTCAGCCCGAAAGGGAGACATGGGCCTCCACTCCCGTGGACTCACCACCTGCAGGAGGGGCCATAGAGGTCGGGTGCGTAGAGAGCTGGGCGGTGGCCGGATTCGGGGACCCTGGCGGTCCGATCCTCGGCTGCAGAAGCTAGCTCTAGGGACGTGGAATGTCACCTCTCTGGCGGGGAAGGAGCCTGAGCTGGTGTGTGAGGTCGAGCGGTTCCAGCTAGATATAGTTGGACTCACCTCGATGCACAGCTTGGGCTCTGGAACCAGTATCCTCGAGAGGGGTTGGACTCTCTTCCACTCTGGAGTTGCTCCGGGTGAGAGGCGCCGAGCTGGTGTGGGCATACTTATTGCCCCCCGACTTGGCGCCTGTACATTGGGGTTTACCCCGGTGGACGAAAGGGTAGCCTCTCTCCGCCTCCGGGTGGGGGGACGGGTCCTGACTGTTGTTTGTGCTTACGCACCAAATAGCAGTTCAGAGTACCCACCCTTTTTGGAGTCCTTGGATGGAGTATTGGAGAATGTTCCATCTGGGGACTCCCTCGTTCTGCTGGGGGACTTCAATGCTCACGTGGGCAACGACCAGTGAGACCTGGAGGGGTGTGGTTGGGAGGCAGGGCCCCCCCGATCTGAACCAGAGTGGTGTTTCGTTGTTGGACTTCTGTGCTCGTCATGGACTGTCCATAACGAACACCATGTTCAAGCATAAGAGTGTCCACATGTGCACTTGGCACCAGGACACTCTAGGCCGCAGTTCGATGATCGACTTCATAATCGTATCGTCGGACTTGCGGCCGCATGTCTTGGACACTCGGGTGAAGAGAGGGGCGGAGCTGTCAACTGATCACCACCTGGTGGTGGGCTGGCTCAGATGGTGGGGGAGGATGCCGGTCAGACCTGGCAGGCCCAAACGTGTTGTGAGGGTCTGCTGGGAACGTCTGGCAGAGTCTCCTGTCAGAGAGAGCTTTAACTCACACCTCCGGCAGAACTTCGACCATGTTCCGAGGGAGGCAGGGGACATTGAGTCCGAGTGGGCTATGTTCCGGGCCTCTATTGTTGAGGCGGCCGACCGGAGCTGTGGCCGTAAGGTCGTTGGTGCCTGTCGTGGCGGCAATCCCAGAACTCGTTGGTGGACACCAGCAGTGAGGGATACCGTCAAGTAGGGCTGGGCGATTATACGATCTCGATTTGTGATCGCGATCAAATTAAGTTCGATCACGGTGATCAGCTGTGGGTATACTTTCTCGATCACGTGCAAAACATGCTGCAGCAAAGTGCACGACAACCAATCACAACCCGCTTTCCTGGCACCGCGCTGTCTGCATTAATTGATCATGCGCATGACATGCCGCGGCAAGTTGCATGACCATAGGCAGTAAACTAGTCACATCTGCCTCCCTTGCACCGGTGGGAGCAAGCGTGACCAGAGAGAATAAAACTACAAGACAACAACAATGGCCGAAGGTGGAAGCAGTGAATTTGAAGTTGACATGGAGGAACATGAGATGGAGGTGTCCTCCGAGACTGAAGTCATTGTGGATAAAAAAGGCTACTCAACGTCAGTGGTGTGGCGGTGGTTTGGATACGGCCAAAGTGACACCCACCAGACGAAGCCGGTATGTAAATTATGCCGGCGACTAGTGTCTTCTAAGACTGGCAATACAACGAACCTTTTTAATCACTTAAAAAAATACCATCCAAGTGACTACTCGGATAGTATGAGAATGCGAGCTCAGCCTGTGCGTTCAGCACGCAGACCTGGTACCAGCGGTGCAGCCACGGGACCAAAACTTCAACAACAATCAATTGTGTCCTCCTTTGCAGCCATTACGCCATACGAGAAACAGTCCAAAAGGAATAGAGCAATAACACACGCAGTCTCTTTTTGCCTAGCCAAGGATATGATGCCGCTCTCAACAGTTGAGCGAACTGGATTTAAATATCTGCTAAACGTGCTGGACCAGAGGTACGAAATCCCTAGCAGAAAATATTTTTCTCAGACTGCCATCCCACGGCTTTATGAAAAATGCCGTAACAAGTTGGAAACCCGGCTCCAAGATATCAAGCATTTTGCGACCACCTCTGACATGTGGTCTAGTCGCACGTCTGAGCCCTATTTGAGTCTGACGATACACTACATTGATGAGGAGTGGGCTCTGCAAAGCACATGCCTGCAGACGGTGTTTTTTCCGGACGACCACACAGCCGAAATAATTTGCCAGGGACTTAGAGGATGCGCTGGAATCTTGGGGCCTCAGTGAAGACCGACAGGTGTGCATCACCACAGACAGCGGTGCAAACATCGTCAAGGCTGTGGCTCTGAAAGGATGGACTCGCTTGCAGTGCTTCGGTCACCGGCTAAACACAGCTATTGGTAAATATACCCTAAACGAACTTTTGAAATTTATTGTAGCCTATCTTTATTTTTATATTCTTTCTGATGCTATATCACAGTGTAGCAATAGTTGTTGAAAGTAAAATGGTAAAAGGATTTTAGGTCTGTTAGTAGCCATGTCTAAATCAAATCAAAACAAATGTTTATTATTTATTTATATTTATTGTACATGGTACAATCATAGTGAAATGCTTGGTCTGACTCCAATGACTGTGTGCTTCAATGAAAAGTAAATAATGAAATTAATTACATTAAAAATAGTAAAATAGATCAGAAAATGATAGTTAAAGTACAACCTCTCACGATAGGTTAGCTTGGCTAGTTTTGCATATTGTTATGATCACCCTCAGACATGAAAACATTTGAAGTATGTAATATCCTCTGCTACTACTTAAATATTAGAGCCTATAATGCCACCTACAGGTTAATAACAAAATAGTATTCTCATTCACTACATTATTCTTATTCACTACAAAGCGGCAATTTATTTTCTTGTTGTTTGAAAAAAAAAAACAGCATTTAAAATGATTATATTGAGTATTTCATAACTGATTGAATCTTTTCTTTCTTTTTTCTTTCTCCTCTAGAAGGCAGTATGAAGGACCGGAGAATCGACAGGGCTGTCAGCGTTTGCAAGAAAGTGGTCAGTGCTTTTTCTTACTCGTGGAAAAAGAAAAGAGCACTAGCAACTGCTCAAGATGACCTGGAGCTCCCTAAACACAGGTTAATCACCGAATCTCCTACCAGGTGGGGGTCCCGTCATGCCATGATAGCGCGAGTACTGGAGCAGGAGAAGGCTATTGCAAAAGTGTTGTCTGCTGACAGAAAAAGCAGGCACCTTGTTCCCACATGGCAAGATGTTGAGGTATTGGAATCTGTCCACAAGGCCCTAAATCCACTTGCAGACTTCACTGACGCCCTTTCTGGTGAAGCATATGTCAGTGTCTCATGTGTGAAACCGGTCCTTCAGCTTTTCAATGAGGAAGTCTTGAAGCCAGAAGATGATGACGCAGAGCATACCAAGGCCATCAAGACTGCTGTCATTACATATTTGAATGAGAAATTCAGTGATGATGCTACTGATGACCTCCTAAGCATGGCGACCCTTGTTGATCCTCGCTTTAAGACCCACTACATCCAGGCTGACAAAATAGAGGCTGTGCGGGTCAATGCCGTCTCGCAGATACTGGATGAATGGAAGAGCTCACAGTCTAGCTCTAGCCCTAATGCTCAATCAGAAGCATCAACTTCAGCTGCACCAGTCATCCACAAAAAGACACTTGGCAGCTTTTTCAAAAGGCCAGTTGCTACTGCTGGCCTCACAGACCACCAGGCTGTTGAGGCTGAACTGAACAGTTACTTGCAATCTGCAAATGCAGACAGTGACACCAATCCTCTGGAATGGTGGAAGACCCACTGTACAGCATACCCCAAGGTGAGCCTTCTTGCAAAGCGGTACCTTTGCATACCTGCCACTAGCTCGCCCTCAGAGAGAGCTTTTAGCACAGGTGGCAATATTGTTACCTGCCACAGGGCAGCTTTAAAGCCAGATGCTGTGGACAGACTTGTCTTTCTGGCCAAAAACCTCACAATAGAGCCTGAATGATGTGCACTAGATTCAGCTTAGTCCTTGCATGGCACTGACTACTTGTTAATATATTTGTTAATATAGTTGCACTTTTTCCAGTTGGTAAAACTGTTTTTTACATTTTTGAATACTGATCAAGGAGGTTTTTGCTGTCCGCTAATACAATTTGATGTGAGATGTCAGAGCTGTTTTTTTTTGTCTGTTTCAATACCTGTTACCTATGAATCAGTGTTGTTGATAAGGAATACCTACTGTATGTTATACATACTGTGTAGTCATTTCTATTTATAGATTTAGATTTAAGATATTTGCTTGGTGTTCTGAGTGCTGTGTTAATTCACAATTCTGCAGATTTTGCATTTCACTTCCCTCTAGGAAGCACAACTGTTTGTTACATTTTTGAATATTGACTATGGTGGAGATTTTGGTGGCTGCTAAAATAATTTGATGTGAACTGTCAGAGTTGTTTCTGTTTGTTTGACTATCCATGTTGCATATGAATACCTATGTTCAACAATATTAGTGGCTTGGTATTCTTTGCACTGTTTTTGTTCACAGTTCACTCACTTGCACTTTTTTGGTTGGTTTACATTTTAAATGATCATGAAGATTTTTTGTCTGCTAAAACTACTTGAAACTTTTTTAAACTGCTTAAAACTACCTGTTTGTTGTGCCATTTTCTATATGGCTCTTGTTAAAACATGCTATTTGCTTTATTTGTTAATAAAAAAAAAAAACTAATCTCTGGTTTCTTTCTATTTTATTCCAGAAGGGAGGGGGGATCTTCTGATTTAAAAAATCGTGATTAATAATCGAGATCATTCAATATGGGAAAAAAAATCGTGATCACTTTTTTTGCCATATCGCCCAGCCCTACCGTCAAGCTGAAGAAGGAGTCCTATCAGGCCTTTTTGGCATGTGGGACTCTGGAGGCAGCTGACAGGTATCGGCAGGCTAAGCGGAACGCGGCTTCGGCGGTTGCTGAGGCAAAAACTCGGACATGGGAGGAGTTTGGAGAGGCCATGGAGAACGACTTCCGAACGGCTTCAAAGAAATTCTGGTCCACCATCCGGCGTCTCAGGAGGGGGAAGCAGTGCTCCGTCAACACTGTATACAGTGGGGATGGGGAGCTGTTGACCTCGACTCGGGACGTTGTGGATCGGTGGAGGGAATACTTCGAAGACCTCCTCAATCCCGCCGACACGTCCTCCAATGAGGAGGCAGAGTCTGGGGACTCAGGGGCGGACTCTCCTATCTCTGGGGCTGAGGTTGCCGAGGTGGTTAAAAAGCTCCTCGGTGGCCGGGCCCCGGGTGTGGATGAGATCCGCCCGGAGTTCCTCAAGGCTCTGGATACTGAGGGGCTGTCTTGGTTGACACGCCTCTGCAGCATCGCGTGGACGTCGGGGACAGTACCGCTGGATTGGCAGACTGGGGTGGTGGTCCCCCTCTTTAAAAAGGGGGACCGGAGGGTGTGTTCCAACTACAGGGGGATCACACTCCTCAGCCTCCCTGGGAAGGTCTATTCAGGGGTCCTGGAGAGGAGGGTCCGTCGGATAGTTGAATCTCGGATTGAGGAGGAGCAGTGTGGTTTTCGTCCCGGCCGTGGAACGGTGGACCAGCTCTACACCCTCTTCAGGGTCTTGGAGGGGGCATGGGAGTTCGCCCAACCAGTCTACATGTGTTTTGTGGACTTGGAGAAGGCGTTCGACCGTGTTCCCCGGGGATTCCTGTGGGGGGTGCTTCGGGAGTATGGGGTGCCGGACTCCCTTGTACGGGCTGTCCGGTCCCTGTACGACCGGTGCCAGAGTTTGGTCCGCATTGCCGGCAGTAAGTCGGATTCGTTTCCAGTGAGAGTTGGACTCCGCCAAGGCTGCCCTTTGTCACCGATTCTGTTCATTACTTTTATGGACGGAATTTCTAGGCGCAGCCGAGGTGTTGAGGGGATCCGGTTCGGTGGCCTCAGGATTGGGTCTCTGCTATTTGCAGATGATGTGGTTCTGTTGGCTTCATCGAGCCGTGATCTACAACTCTCGCTGGAGCAATTCGCAGCCGGTTGTGAAGCGGCTGGGATGAGAATCAGCACCTCCAAATCCGAGACCATGGTCCTCAGCCGGAAAAGGGTGGAGTGCCTTCTCCGGGTTGGGGATGAGGTCCTTCCCCAAGTGGAGGAGTTTAAGTAAGTATCTCGGGATCTTGTTCACGAGTGAGGGCAGGATGGAGCGGGAGAGATCGACAGACGGATCGGTGCGGCATCTGCAGTGATGCGGGTGCTGCGCCGTTCTGTTGTGGTAAAGAAGGAGCTGAGTCGGAAGGCGAAGCTCTCTATTTACTGGTCGATCTACGTTCCTACCCTCACCTATGGTCATGAGCTTTGGGTAGTGACCGAAAGAACAAGATCGCGGATACAAGCGGCTGAAATGAGCTTCCTTCGCAGGGTGGCCGGGCTCTCCCTTAGAGATAGGGTGAGAAGCTCGGTCATCCGGGAGGGGCTCAGAGTAGAACCGCTGCTCCTCCGCATCGAGAGGAGCCAGATGAGGTGGCTCGGGCATCTGGTTAGGATGCCTCCTGGACGCCTCCCTGGTGAGGTGTTCTGGGCACGGCCCACTGGGAGGAGACCCCGGGGAAGACCCAGGACACGCTGGAGGGACTATGTCTCTCGGCTGGCCTGGGAAGGCCTCGGGATCCCCCCAGAGGAGCTGGAAGAAGTGGCTGGGGAGAGGGGGGTCTGGGCTTCCTTACTCCGGCTGATGCCCCCGCGACCCGACCTTGGATAAGCGGAAGAAGACGGTACGGTACGGTACGATATCGGAGTTATTGGGATGATGTCATAATTTCCTGTTATCGGCCCGATAGTTATCAGCCCAGTAGTTATCGTGCACCCCTAATTTTTGGTATTGTGTATTTATATTTACATACTGTTCAATCAATATAAGATATGGGGTAAAATGCACTGATGGCAGCAATTTAACAAATTATAGCAAAACACTGTCTGTCAGGAAAGACACACTAGAAACTAAGACAAGCATTTAAATGTAGCACAAATTATCAAACTGAAATGTGACTTCCTGTCTTGTTTTGAATTGAGTTATGATAGTTTGGTTTGATATATGTACAGACTGATCCACAATGATACAGTGTTGCCTGAGGGCAATAAACTTATGGAAAAAGTTTATTTTTTAATATTGTGTCATTTCAAATGGCATGAATAAACAAATGCATTCAAGTTTTAATTAGTATTTCCATTTTTTTCAGTCTTTACCACTATGGCAGTGTTACTTTATAGCTTTAAACTAAAATATTTATTGAAAATTAAAAAAAAAAAAGTTTACTTGGTCTATTTCAAGAGAAAACATTTTATTCTATTTTGTTATGTTATATTTTATTATAACATGTTATTCAGCTCAGCAAAAACAAAAACAGGCATTTTTAAAATAAACATATATTGATATTATTATTATTATGTTGATGTTGCTAATGTCAGGAAATGTGCAGCCTAACCCAGGTCCTGTGCCTGATGTGATATCTCTGCAAACCCCTTCAGATTTTTTAAATAGGTCCGGTATTGGTTTTGTGCACATGAATGTGAGAAGCATCTTGCCCAAAATTGATATGGTTAGAATCTGGGCGAAATCAACCAATGCTGATATCATGGTTTTATCTGAGACATGGCTGGGTCGTTCCATTCCTGATAGTTATATATATATGGATGGGTACAATATTTTTCGTACTAATCGCTGTGCTAAAGGTGGAGGGGTGGCTATTTATATCAAAAATACTTTTCAGGCAACAGTACAATTATCCAAATCTGTGCCTAAACAATTTGAACTACTTATTTTGAAAGTTGAATTCACGAAGAGCTGTATTATATCAGTAGCAGGATGCTACAGACCCCCTTCTGCATCAAAGGATACTTTATCCTCATTGTCTGATTGTTTATCATCCATAAAGTATAATGAATTGGTTTTAATGGGGGACTTAAATTGGGACTGGTTAACTCCTGTATCTGATTCTTTTAAATGCTTCTGTGATTCAGCACTTTTGACCCAAATTATAGACTCACCAACCAGGCCAAATAATAAACATCCTGAAAAGTCAACGCTCCTTGATCTGATTTTAACAAATGTTCCACAGAAATATAAAGCTATTGCTGTCTTTGCTAATGATGTTAGTGATCACTGCATAATTGCTTGTGTGAGAGACACAAAGTTGCCGAAGTGTAAACCACGTATTATACTAAAGAGAAATTTTAAATTGTTCTGTGAACAAGCCTTTTTAAATGACCTTTATCTCTGTGATTGGACCAAAATAAATTTGATCCCAGAGCCCGAGATAGCATTGCAGTATTTTAAATCATTATTGTTAGACATTATAAATAAACATGCTCCTCTTAGAAAACACAAGATTAAAGGACGTGATAACCCGTGGTTCTCAGAGCAACTGTCTGAACTAATTCATGAACGAGACCTTGCTTGGGCAGCTGCAAGAAAATCCAAAAATAAGTCAGACTGGCAACATTTTAGGTACCTGCGAAACAAGTGTGTCTCCCAAATACGTAAAGCTAAAGCAGATTTTTATGTTAATGAAATATGTGACAGCACAAACAACCGTTCTTTATTTTGGAAAATGATTAAATCATTGTCTTCAGGCACAAGGGACACTGTACTTCCGAATACTTTAAAGCTGAATGATGAGATCGTTACAGAAAAGAAAAGTATGTTAGATTTCTTAAACCAGCACTTTATATCTTCTGGTTTGTTGTTTGAGCAGGAAATGAAACAAGGTACAAGTCAAGTGGATTACTCTCTGTCTGGTGAAAATGTACTTTGTGATTTTGATCTTGCTCTCATTACTAAAGAGGAGGTATATAATGCTCTCATTAAGTTAAATACCAAGAAATCCTCTGGTCCTGATGGGTTAGACCCATACTTTTTGAAAATTGCTGCTGAACATATTGCAGAACCTTTGACATATATTTTCAACTTTACTATAGAAACTGGAATTATTCCTAGTGTCTGGAAGTCAGCATATGTCACTCCTTTATTGAAGGGTGGTGACCGATCAAATCCTAATAATTATAGGCCGATATCAAAACTGTCTGCTTTAGCCAAAGTTTTAGAAGTGCTTATAAGTGACCAGTTGAAAGATTTTCTGACAACAAATAGCATTTTAAATGAACTGCAGTCTGGTTTCAGAAAAAAGCACAGTACGGTTACTGCCACTATGAAACTCTTAAACGATCTCATAAGTGCTATCGACTCTAAAGAATATTGTGCTGCATTGTTTTTAGATCTGTCAAAGGCTTTTGACACAGTTGACCACTTGGTCCTATGCCAGAGACTGCGAGATACTGGGATGTCTTCAAAAGCTGTCATGTGGTTTGGAAACTACTTGAGCGGCAGAACACAAAGTGTTCGGGTTGATGGCGTATCCTCCAAACCTTTGTTAACTCAAAATGGTGTCCCCCAGGGATCCATATTGGGTCCCATTTTATTTACTATTTATATAAATGTTTTGTGTCAAAATGTAAATGATGCCAAATTTCACTTTTATGCAGATGACACTATTTTGTACTGTTCTGCTTCATCATTAACAAGTGCCATACAAAAGCTACAATCTGCTTTTGATGTCATTCAGAGTAATCTTAATCAATTAAGGCTTGTGCTCAATTCCGACAAAACTAAATTGATGTGCTTTTCAAAATCAGGGAAGACAGATGATGCTTGTCAGATTGTTATAAAGAATGGAAAAGTAATTGAACGAGTTTCAGTCTACAAGTACTTAGGATTTTACTTGGATGAAAATTTGTCTTTTAAATATCACATTGAGTGTCTTATAAAGAAACTCAGGGTTAAACTTGGTTTCTATTATAGAAACAAAAGTTGTTTCTCCTTTAATGCGAGAAAAAGACTGATTCAGGCAACTTTTGTATCAATAATTGACTATGGTGACATCTTATACATGCATGCAAATCTCTCCTCTCTGAAAATGCTGGATTCGGTATATCATGCAGCATTAAGATTTGTAACAGATTTAGGTTTTCGTACTCATCACTGTCGTCTTTATGAGAGTGTTGGCTGGCCTTCTTTGTACAATCGTAGATGGGAACACTGGTATTGTTTCCTTTATAAGGCCATCCTGTGTGACTTGCCTCCTTATTTGTGTTCTCTCTTGGTTCCTAAAGTCAACACCAGACAAACTGCCACTGAACAGTGTCAAAGCACAGGTACTAATGCTGTTAATAGACGGTTAAACTCAGGTTGTGTTTGCTTAATACAATTAACAATATTATCTGCACTTATGGCTTGTAAAGCCGTGGTTTACTGATGCCATTTCTGTTTGTTATTTATCATTTTGTCTATTTTGTGTTGATTTGTTAAATAAATAGGTCAGTTTCTCGTTACCAACCAATGTGTATTATTCAAATGCACCTAATTCAGCTGGCTAGTTATTATCAGGAGTAAAACCCTATTCAGCATGAGTCTGACAACAAAGTAAGTTGGTTAAATGACTTTAAAACTTTAATACATGCTCAGATAGGCCGGTATCGGTATCGGCAGATATCGGTATCGGATCGGAAGTACAAATAAATATCGGTATCGGATCGGAAGTTCAAAATGCTGGATCGGGACATCTCTAACACGGACTGTCTTTGGGGAAAGTGCCTTCAAAGCATTTGCACCCACGTCCTGGTATAAATTACAGAGTCATCTTAAATTGGATTACCTCCCAAGTATGGAAGATTTTAAAGCCAGGATCAGGGACTATTTGACTAATGAATGCTCATGTTCTCTTACCGAACGCAGCTAGTGATTATAATGTATTGATATGATTTGCTGTATTGTTTTAGCTGTTTTTATGTTTGTTGTTGATGTTGTCTAAATGTGGATGTACTGTGCTGCTTTCTTGGCCAGGACCCCCTTGCAAAAGAGATTCTGAATCTCAACGGGATTATTCCTGGTTAAATAAAGGTTAAATAAAAAAAAAAAATATATATTAATGTATGTATATCGATATCATACTACATTTGCTTCTTGGTTTTTGGTGTAGCCCCCCCTGGAGAAAAGTGCACCAGCCGCCCGTGGGGAAACCTTTCTTTTGGCTTGAGGCTGATCCAGAATTATTGGTGATTTTGACAACGTGTTACAAAAGATCGGAGATTCTTTTGGGCAGATGCATCCCGTCGACAGATGCGCTTCCTTATAAACAGTTTGGCGCGTCACTGTCAGTTTGAAACAGTACCTGTATTGGTCATGTGACTTTCTTAAAGCAAAATAACTTATCCCTGTTATTATGATTGCTTATGACAGATGATCAAAAATGCCTAAATTTACAGCAGAACTGCATAGGGTGATATCTGTTTTTTTGAATCCGCACAAGATATCTTCAAATAAGCGAATTGGAGGAATCACAACTCCAACCCTCTGATGAGTGGGCCATCACCTTATTTCATAAAACATGTCATTCATAAATGAAATTTATAGTCCGGCTTATAAAAGACATCATCATGGACTAAATTGGCAACTTTCTTTTTTACATGACAAATTAGTAGACATTCCCAAAACCCAAAAACAACTTCTGATAAGTGTTACTCAGCATGAAGATGATCTGTTAGATGTACAGTTAGTGATTTGAATGGCTAATGTTGTGAGAGTATGTTTTGAGAATGTAGGAGGATTTCATGACTGTCGAAAATGTCCAGAAACGTACGTATCTCTATCATCCAAGATCATTAGATAGTAATACGTAAAATGTTAATTAATGTAAGTAATGTAGTTTGATGCAACTCAGTTATAGCACGTCTTTACAGAAATTCTAATAATGATTTGTTTCTTCTGTGCCACAGCTTGGGAAGGATAAATTTAATAAATCCCAACATTTCTACTATTCTAATGGACTGCCGATGTTGGTGGAATCAGAGAAGCCTGGTATTGGAGGAGAGCATTTGGTCAGCCAGAAGATTAAACCAAAGTATTCTGTTTATCCCAGAGGAGAGGGTGGTGATCCACCATCATGGATAGCCTTTGATAAACAGGTGAATTGAAACTGATCAGTTATATCTTCTCAGTTATGCAGATTTAAAACTTTAGCTAAGGCATTCAGTGCAACTAATACTTTTTATTTATGTACTTTAACACATCAACTGATCTCCTAAATCACATTAAAATAACCCTTCTTTAGTATCAGTATCTGCATATTTCTGTAGAGTCCAATGGATAAACACAATAATCAGAATTTGCTGAATATAATTCATGATTTCCACATTGTCTTTCCAGACTCTGTGTTTCGATGGTTACTTTAAAGAGACTGTGCCTTTGGCACAGGATGAGATGTACCGGATCAGAAGGTGTAAGATCTACTTCTACCTGGAAGATGACACCATCCAGGTGGTGGAGCCAGAGTACAAGAACAGTGGCATCCGTCAAGGTAAGATCCCGTAAGATCTGAGGATCTTTATGGAAATGCCTGGGAAATTAGATTTCATTTATCCAAGATTCCACCCGA
Source organism: Hirundichthys speculiger (assembly GCA_018398805.1). NCBI lineage: Eukaryota > Metazoa > Chordata > Actinopteri > Beloniformes > Exocoetidae > Hirundichthys > Hirundichthys speculiger. The sequence continues at coordinate 40,216 of JAGFBZ010001783.1, forward strand.
CTAAACAGTCCACCACAGCAAAATAAGCAGCACACTAAAATGTGGTAAGCAGTTTTACACCTGAAGATTAATAATGTGTTGGTGGTCCCTGTTTCAGGAACATTTATTCGTCGCCACCGTATCCCTCTGCCTCCCCCAAAAGATGACCAGTTCTACAATGTTTACCATTTCAACATCAACCAACAGATGGTGCTGTATTCTCGCACATTCACTGTGACCGACTGTGACTCCTTCACAAGGAACTTTCTCACAAAACTCGGGGTCCAGCTGAATGAACCCGCTATTGTTCCTGACGATCCTTACTGCAACCTCCGGAAGCAGGTAGACATCACAATCACAGGTGTTCTTCTAGAATTAAAGCTTTTATTTTTTTGATGGATTTTAACAAAAATATTGTGAGCAGAACCAGTTAAACATAAAATTAAAATATCACCAAAAAGGAGAACACTATTCCAAATAATTTCAATCAAATCAGAGTATAACACTTTTCTCTGTAAATCAGTCTTTTTAACAGTTAAAACCTGCAGTTCTCTGTTCTTCGTACTACTATTTGATCCTTTGATGTCTCTCTTTCAGCTTGAGGAGAGTATGAAGCCACTTCGTCCTTACGAGAGACCTGACACACTGAAGCAGTTCCTGGACTGTGACCACAAAGTCCTGCGCTTCTACTGCTATTGGGATGACTCAGAGAATGCTTTTGGGGACCCACGGCAGCTCATACTTCACTACTTTCTCGCTGATGACACCATAGAGATCTGGGAGGTGATCCCACCAGAATATAGAAGGGATACTGGGACAAAATTCCTTCGTCGCAGCAAATTACCCAAGGTGAATATGAGTATGAAAAGAGATTAGACAGCCAATTTAGCAAGTTTAGACTGTAAATGAGAAACTGGCGAGGTAATCCCTTGTCAGTTAGTGATATATAACAATGGGTACAACTCATTGAGTAGGTACAGCTGCGTTTAAAATAATAGCAGTGGGTTTAAAAGATTAGTAAAGCTCAAAATCCTTATAATAGCTTTTATTTCCATACACCTAAATGCATTGGAAGCACCGCACATTCTATTCCAAATCAAAACAAGGAAGAAAAAAAAAGATCATAATTTGTTAATTACTTCGCAGAAAGTGAAGAAAAAGGAATGTTAGGTTCCTCAAAAAAATAGTAGTGTCTGTATTTTTCATTACAAACGTAAACATTTACTAAATAAACTGAGAAATGATTGAAGATTTAGCTTTCATGTGAATCACTGACGTAATATTAAGTTGTACAACCACTGTTCATAGTGAACTGTGACTTGAATTCAGTGTCGTCTGTTAAAACTGTCTGTGGCCCCTAGACCCCAAAAGAACAGTCTTGATTTCATTAGTCCACAAAATGTTGCTTCATTTCTCTCTCGGCCAGTTAACGTGTTCTGTGGCAAACTGTAACCTCTTCAGCACATGTCATTTTTTCAACAGTGGGACTTTATGGGGGCTTATTGCTGATATCTTGGCTTCACATAAATGTCTTCAAATTGTTACAGTCCTTATTGGTAACTTTAGACCTACTTTGATCACTCTGGAGCTGATCTTTGGCTGAGTCTTTGCCATTTTGGCTACTCTTTGATCTATTCAAATGGTAGCTTTTTATATCTTCCACTTCTTATAAAAATGAAAAAGTAATATAATATACTGTTTGTATCTTTTAATTACGATAAGACATTCTCCCATAGCTGATTTAATGTCATAAATGGAAATTTAGTATCTCATAGTAATGTCATATTAAGCAGATATTATTTATTTATTTATTTATATCGATGGCATTTCAATTCCTCTTCACCCCCTTTTGCAGGGTGTGCCTGATATTGAATCAATGTTACAGATTTGTGCTACCCACTTCAGAGATACGCCAAAAAAAAAAAAAAAGAACTTTTGGTGGAAATACAGATGATGAAGCTGGATAATTATACTCTGATCTGGGTCTGTGATGTCACAGCCTGCCAATCTTAAGCCCTCACTGCATGACATCAGATTTACAAGGTTGCAAACAAAATGACATGGGTGTGTTAGCTTAAAGTTTTTGAGTTAGCAGTCATTTTAGGCAACCAAATATGTGTCTTTGAGCTAAAAAAAAAACCCATTATTTTTGTATTTTAGCTAGTATGCCCCTCTAAATTCTGATTGAAGCACGAAGGGCATACTTAGTTTTTTACACACTGCTTCTGCATTTCGGCTTATTTTTTGTTCAATAATATATAAATAACATTTCCTGTGTCATTGTTCATCTATGGTTGTATTTGTATAATATAAAGAACTCGTAAAAACCAGATGATTTTACATTTTGTCCTAATACATAACGATGGTGGGTTTTCTTGTTCGCATGACTGTACTCCAGAAACGATCATAAAAGACAGGAAAAGTTCAAGTCTGTTAAGGTTTACTTGTATAAATGGTTACTTAAAACATGAAGGTTTGCTGTACCTCACTCTCAGTTGTTTTCTTGGTTCTAACCCTCATCATCCCTCCCCTCGTCTAGACCTCATTCACTCTGACAGGACTGCTGCAGCATCCAGTTTCCCTCAAGCATTCTGGCTTTCTCCTCTAGTTACTGACTAAAGCCTAATTCATCTTGAAAGACTGCCAGGCCTCAGTCATGATTGTGTTTGTGGGTATGTGTGTTTTCAGTCCAGTAATTTTATTTGCTTCGATGCCTTTTATTAAATGTCAACCTCAAAGGTTTACCAGGATCCACCATCTGAAAACCACCATGTCTTTAATGAGAGCTCACTTCTTCACTCTGTCTCATGCTGTCAGCCTTCCTCCTTTTCTCCATGTGCAGCCATGTTTACAGGATGCAGAATGGTGTCCATTTTTGAATGATGTGTTTTGTGGAGATGTTTAAATCCATTTCCTGTGTGTGATTGTTTGATATTTCACTGCAGCATGCTCCAGGCCAAATAAAAGAGCCTGGACAGGTTGCAGACTGCACAGTGCTCAATGCGTTGGCCTCCAGTAATCTGGGAAAACGCTTCATGTTGGACAACCTCAAAGTATGACCTGTCTCAGCCCAGGCACACTACACACCTGTTGAGATGACAGCAGGATGTTGTAAGAAGGGTCAACAAGTGGCTTTACAATGATGGAGGGAGACTGTCATCATGTTAAACATATTTAAGAACAAGGAAAATAAGGGCAGGTGCCTTCTTTTTTAAATTCTCGGGGTTACTATGACCTAAATGAGAATCTTCTCAATTTTTTAAAGTTGTGGTCTTTGCTGAGTTAGAACTTGCCTGAAGCCTGACCTCAACTAAATTCAGCTGGTGAACTAGATCAGTGACTGTGAGGCGGTCATTCAAGATTCAAGATTAATTGAATCATCATTTTACAGTCCAAGTCCTTTTATGCCACAGACACTTAAAGAAAAGTTGAAAATGAAAATGAAATTATAGTTGTTTCAGAAAACATTACGACATTTGTTCCATGGATTACAGTAACCTGCTGAAGAGCGTTCGTGTCTTGCACATCCCATGCAGTTTTTGATGTTTCCACTTAGCTGTTTATTGCTGCTCTGTAAAGTTTTACAAGAACCTGGCTCAAGAGTCTCATAAATCACCAAGACATAAAGTTTGGGTGTCCACATGCTTTTTTTAGTCATATAGTGTATTAAGTAAGCTTGCACCAGTTTTGACCCATGCAAGTTAATCACCAGCAACACATTCTGAATGTAGTTAAAATGTATTTAAATTTCCTTTAAAAAAAAAAAAAAAACTTAGCAGGCAACGTATGTATGCTTTGTTACTGACTCACCTGATTCTTCCCTGTCTTCTTTCTCTCACAGACAGGAGCCTTTACTGAGGAGTTTTATAAGGACTGTGATCTGGTTATAGGAGGGGAAGTAAACGTGTGGGGCAGGAAAGTGGTCATCACTGACTGTGATGAATTCACCAAACAATATTACCGTTCCAAATATGGCATAGGTAAGGCACAAGTAACTGATTGTTGTTTTTATTATTATTATTCATTGTCCCTACAAGCTGCTTATTTAAACAAAAGGGAAGCTTTAAAATGATTATAGGGAATGTGTTGTTTTTATTTGTGAAATTATCAATCGAGAATTTTAATGGTGTTTTGTCTGTGCTCAGAATTAGTTAAGCAATATGCACTTTTACATTTTTGGCATTTTACTTGATAATCTTGTGTTGCATTGCATTAATTTGAACACTTGGAGGCAGTAAGAGCAAGCATCAGCAAGAGCTATTACACTCCCTTGAAGACTAATTCCTGAGCCTACTGGCTTTAATGAGGATATATATATCTCAGAGAATAAGCACAGTTTAGGACATTCTGTGTTGTCTTTTTCTCTCATTGGTCTATATATATTTGAACTAATGAAATAATTCAGCTCCAATGTCCCACTGACATGAGATACCGACGCCTCCAGCACTGTTGTGTCTCCATGACATGTTAAAAGCACCAGAGGCCACAAGAGATTTCCAGCAGCAGAAACACAAGCTTGTTCTTGATGTCTCTACCACTCTGGGCAAGTTTTGGGGGATGCTGCATTAGTCACAGTAGTAAGGCAAACACAGCCCCAGCTGACAGGCCCCAGTGATGGAGGGTCCTGTCTGGCTTGGAGCAGTCAGGGGTCAGAGCAGGGATGGATTACCTGCTCCCCTCTGATCATTCCTGCTCTCCTCCGTGTGCCAGTGTTTTGTATTTTCTCTTTTCTCCTTCGTCTCAGAGGACTTCACCCCAGTGCAGCACAAAGGTCCTCCGGCCCTCAAGTGGCCAAAGCCTGTGCCCCCCTACAATGGCTTTGGCTCAGAGGAGGACTCGTTGAGCTCTTGCCAGGGATTGTTGCCCAAACCCCCCAAGAAAGATTTCTACAAGTTTAAGGAGAAAGACAGGTAGGCCTGTATAAGTTACAGTCACAGTTACAGTCCGATTAAATACTGAAATGTGTGTGTACATGTGTGGGGACATGTTTGTGTTAGGAAGAACATGTGCATGTACTCCCCTAGATGTGGCCTAGACAGCAATGTGCTGAATTTCCGAGCCAAGATGATGACCACTGATCCAGTTGACACAGAGAGGGTGTTTATCATCTCCTTCTACCTCTGTGATGACTCCATGAGTGTGTTTGAACGGCCTCAGAAGAACTCAGGTATAAATGTTTGGACAAAAACTGCTCCAGAAATCCAACTCTGGCCATGAAGAAGCAAATCCATGACTCTCATTGTAAATGTTACGTTGTCATATTCAGCCTTCAGTTCCCATACCTTGTGGAAACAGATGACATAGGTGCATTTCCATTGATTTACTTCACAATTTGATTATGTTTTTTTGTAGTGTAGGATGTGAAGTGGGTAAAAGGTAAAAGGTATTGGCAACAAGATATAGCAATAAATATTAGAGTATTGAAAATACGGACTATTTAGGTACATCATATAACTGATTTATTAAGTAATGGCCCAGTGGAGAAGTGTAATTAAAAGCCTTACATCCTGCACTAGGTGTACTTGGTGGAAAGTTTCTTCAGCGTTGCCGTGTGAAGAAGCCGGGCCAGAAGCTGTTTAAGAGTGAGCCAAGTGAGTACTTCAAAGCTCAGGATCTATACGTTGGAGCTACCATCTTCCTCAGCGGGAGAAACTTCCAGCTTCTGGAGGCAGATGAATACACCCTCAACTACATGGAGCAGCATGCCGAAGGAGGTAACTGATGGAATCATATTTGTTTTCACTGACTTCTTTTTAGTTTTGGTTTTAGGCTCAGTGATTTCAAGAGGTCATCTTTTTCTGAGATGTTACCAAATTTTGTGTGTAGTTTAAAAGTGCATGTTTGTGTGTTGTTGTCGATAGTTTCCCAAAGCCAACACAGGTAACATCCTCAGCAGACTGCACTCCATTCCGCTGGAAAAACAGACTGAGATAAGGAAGTTTCTGGCTCTCAGTGACCCCACCAACACTGGCTTCATCCCTTATCAGTCATTCAGGTACATAACAAAGCAACGATCGCTATAGTTCAGTCCCACAACAACAGTTTTATTTGTTGATCCTTTTCTAAGTAGGAAATAAGACACTAAAGAGCCGAAATTGTGTCTGCAAAACTATGTTCTCTAAATAATTTGTTGCATCATTAAAAATAATTTAGTCATTTTTTTGTGACATTGTCACTAGATTACACAATCAGACTGTTTCTTCAGAATCAAATAGAAATTACACATCATCAGAGCGAAAACAATAAATTCTACTTCTTCACGAGTCTGTGCTTTTCACAAATTAGATCAAATTAACATAAGATGTTAAATCATCTTTTTTAATTGGTGTAAATTAAATCATGCAAATGCAGATCGTTTAAGAGAAAACTATAATAATGGTAAGATTACTTTGCAACCTATTTAAGAAAACTCCTCGAAAGCACCTTTGCCTAGCCGTGTCTAATGCACAAGCTAATGTGAAGCAGGAAAGCACTCTGACGAGAAGAAGGCCGGTCCAGCATTGGATTAGGCAGAATTTATTCTTTTGTAATATTTGCTGTTTCGTTCGCAGTGAAGTTATATTGCAGCGTCAGGTGAGCTCAGCTTGGAAAAGTCCTGATCTGCACATCAGTGCATTATTCATGGTTTTAAATCAGCGCTGTAGGCTCACTGTTACTCTCAATTCACGCTAAATGTTCAGCTGAGACCTGTACTTCATTCTCAGAGTTGGAATAGCAGAAATGCAGATCTCAATAAGGCAGAAAGAGAAGAAGTGAGAGAAACACAAAACAAGTAAACACTTCTAGTGACAAAAATGAGGCCGAGTTTTTTTTTGTTTGTTTTGTTTTGGGTTTTTTTTTCAGCTCTGGACTGAATGTTTTTAACAATTTTAGCGACAATTTTGCAACACAAAATATGTAAATTTACACCAAACGTGGCATGTGCCAATTTTTCGTGTAGAGCCTCATTATTAAACTAAAACTAGCAAAATATTTACACTCTTGCTTCCTTTTCCATGAATTAATTTAGAGAAACCAGGGAAAGAACCAGTGCTTTTCTTTGTGGCACTAGTGGCCTTTATTAACCGTGAAAGAGACATGAAATCAGGGTGGACATGCAGCAAATAGTCACAGGCTGGGAGTTGAACCTGCAACCAGCTGCAGGAGGACTGTAGCTTCTGTACATGGGCTGCCTGCCCGAACCACTGGACTACTGAGGAAGCCCAAAGGGCTAGCACTTTTTTATTTTTATTTTCTCTAATGCAGTGAGAGGCTTTAGGACTAGATGAAGGGAATAACTCTGGGAAGCAAAGACAGTAATGGTAATTCACTGAAAGATGAAGGTCCATGGTTAACATGGAAGAAGGCAAGGAATAGCTAATGGTTGAAAGAAAAAGGAGAGCATCACGCCAAAACATGAAGTGTTCAATGATGTGTAAGGACTTTAAAATGAAATATGAAACAGCTTGAGGAGTGGTTTTTGCTTCAGCATATTTAACTGTTTTTGGTCAGAACAGAAATTAGCGTTGCTCCACTTTGATTTGATTGATCACCTTCAGTGGCTTGATCAGTGTCTGCTAACCATTCCACATCAGCTCTGCTGTACTTTCATGAATGCAAAGTTAAATTGTATATAAATGTCGTGTGTGTCCCTGAGTGCAGAATGAATTACCAGTAGGAGAAACAACACGTCATTTTTAAATTCAAAACAAAGGCTTGATCTTAAAGGGAAAAAAAAATCAGATTAAGCTTTTTCAGCAGCTTTTTTGCAGCAAGTGAGGTAACTAGAAGTGTTACATTCTACTTGGACGCACTAAAATATTTCACACACCATTATGATAATCATTTTCAGATTGTCAGAAGGGTTTCATCAATTCCTCTGAATTCTTTTTCTTGATTTTGAAGAAATTCATTGTATTGTTTTCATGTTTTTGTTGAATTTGTAGGTGTTATTTACCTCACACTGACAACATGTTGTTGTTAGTATTTCACAAACTTCATATATGTGTCACAGGGGTTTGCTGATGGGCCTTGACTGCGGGCTGACAGAGCATGAAGTCCTGGTTCTAGGCCGACATTTCTCAGAGCACCAACACCCTGAGGTGGACGTGGGCCTGATGCTGGCTGTGGCTCAGGACTTCCTCAAGAAGAGCAACTTCATGGAGCTCCCACAAATGGCCAGGGCATTGATGCACCATGACCGGAAAAAGTAAATGTCATGCGTAATATGCCACACACATGCATGCGCACACACGTTGGTGTAAAACAAAATGCCTTTGCATCAGAGACATATACAAAAACTCTGAGGCAGATCACGTCACCACAACAACATATCAGTTGTAGAGCCTGTGGCCTCATATCTAAATGCAATCATTCATGCTTCAGAGGGGAGCATTGGAACCAGATAGACCCTAAAGACCAGTATGTAGGTCTTCAGGGCAGAGGACATGAACACATGATACTTGGCCTCCCTGTCCATTTTGTGCGTAAAACCATCCAAATGACAAGACCTTCACCCACCTTTAACAGTAAGGTTAGAAGAAATGGATGATTAGGGGAACCACAGTGTTACACCATCTTGCTTGAATGAATATCAATCTGTTGACACCCTCTGTTAGAATCACATTGTTCCTGTTGTGAGGTTGGCATGACAAGAATGGAGCATCTGGCAGCGTTGTGGAAAACAGCAATGACCTGTGAGCACAAAAATCCAGTGTTTCATACATCCACATTGTCTTTATACAATATCAGCTTGAGACTTAATGACAGTATCAGCCAAACCCAGTGCTGGGTTTGGCTGATACTGGGCAGTGTTGGACTGAATGGATGATCCTCCATGGTGGTGTGGGTGGAGTTGCACCGGTTGTCTGTGGTTGGGTCCTGCTGCAGCTTTCTATTCCTGCTGTGTGAATGCACAATGTATTCTATTCCTCCGGGTCTTATGGGGGGCATCCCTCCCTGCCCAGGCTGCTTGGAGGGTTTGCTTTCACGTGGATCTGGGTTAGTCTGGCTCGCTGCACATGGGTGGCTGTTGCCTTGTCTGGGCTTGTGGCGGTGGGAAGGTTGGATGGGCTGGATGGCTCCAGTTAGGCCTGGAGGGAAATCCAGTGCACTGGTGGAGGTCTGTTGCATGATACTGGCCCAACACACCAGCACCAACTGTGGTCCAGCCTGTAACTGTGGTTGTGGTCACTGGTTGGTGCTGAAGAGGTGTTGGAGGCCAACATCACTGCTCACTGTTCTGAGTCTGACTGGTGGACTGCTTCATCTCTGGGGAGGATACTGGAGACAAACACTATCACAACTCAAATCACCACACATTCATCTTTATGCACCACATCACACAACTTACACATATTACACCACACATATTACACACACTACACCATAACGGTTTGTCTTCTTGTTTAGTGTCTATCTGTCCTTTTGTACTCCACTGTTGGTGATTTAAGTCTTCTCAATCAAGGTTTTAGGAGTTAATAAAGCATGTTAGATTCAATTGTCAAAGAGAAAAGGTGAAGGACACACTCACCATCACACACTTTTGCACAAGAAAATTGACGCCTGCTTCAAGATTAAATTGTGTATATATCTAGGTTTTGCCAGATTCTGGCACTTACGATCAGTATATATCCAGACAGTTGTTAAAAGAAAAAAAAAATCTCAGCACTAAATTGTTGCAAACACTTGGACTTCTGTATAAAATTAGATCATGTTTTTCCTTTTTTTTTTTTCCTTCATGTCCCTATGTTTTTGTTTTATTCCTGAATTTTTTTCCTTAAGATTTTGTTTCCCATTAGATGGAACCACCCTCAGTGTTCTCACAACCAATGGACAGTTTGATATGACTTTAAAACTGCTGCACCTCTACATGGAGTTTTTTATTTTTTGTCGATTATATCTTTACATAATTGCAAATTATGGTAATCCGGGTTAGTTCCCATGCTCAGTGCATGGATGAATGAATAAATGAATGAATTAATGATTATGTGTTGTTTCATGCTCTGCTTTGTCTCTAGAGCTGGCCGTCTCTCCAGCAGAGAGACCAGGACCATATGTAAAACCTTCAAGCTTCCCCTGTCTGAGAAGCTGCTTGAACTTCTGCTCAGCAAGTAAGACCACACTTTCTCACCACATTTATGTGTGAAAGGAGGACCCAAGGTGCAGGAGGTTCAAAAAACAAAAATGGTCTTTATTAAACAAAAATCCAAACTTAACTTAGTTTCCAGGAACAAGGGTGATGAACAGGATGACAGGCAGGGAGACATGCAGGCAGGAATGACGACAATGGACAGCAAACGAAACATTATGTCAATAACTTCTGTTCCCTGAAGGAGAGGAACGAGGTACAACACATATAGTATGGGATATCACGTCCTCGCGTGTCCTGGCAGAAGACACCTCTAATCTAATCAAGACACCTTTTTTTTATGACCCATGATGATAAGTGGGAGGCCCCGCCTAGACTTAATTACCACCGTCACTATGGTCATGCTTCAGTTCTTACGCATGAGCAGTAAGCAAACAAAGCGAAAGTCTTCCGTTCGTCCCTGTCCTCAGGGATGCGGCTTCTCGCTCCATGATAAGGACCAGCACGAAGCGTGCCCCGTCTGTCTGGGGATCGTCCACGGCAGGAGAGCGTTGACGGAACCCAAGGCTTGTGCGTTTTGCCGCCTGCTTCGATGCTCAACCCTGGAAAAGCAGGTCACGTTTGTCAGTCTGCTTCTTCTTGAGACTTATAAACACAGAGGAACAAATGAGGGGCAGGTGTGAACAATCAGGATGACAAGAGGAAGAAAAAAAGCTGAACACCACAAAGACAAGACAGACCTTCAAAGTAAAACAGGAAGCACTAGAGACAGGGGGAAACGCCAACTTGACAAAACACACAAAATATCTGCCATGACTGACCTGGGCCAGGACAATTTAAGGGCAGAGCCATTCAAAGTCCTACTATATTTCCAGATTTATTAATTTTGTCAGATACAAAAGTAAAGTCCAAATGGTTTCCCCTGAAATTTTGCTTGGCATATTTGAAACATCTCTGAACCAGCTTTCAAACAGAACACCACTAAATTAAGCACCATTACAACCAGCACAATGCGTTGGTTTAAATCCTTATTAAAAGGATCTAACTGTTTGTTGGAATCCATGTCTGCTTTAGGTTTGCAGATGGAGACGAGATTGACTATAATACCTTTCTTGCTGCTATTAATTGGGAAAAGCATCCTGCTCCACAAGTAACGCCTGAGGACATCTTAAGGGTAAGTGAGAAGGATGACAGCAATACATATAAAACATGAAGAGATGAAAAAAGAAAAAAAAAAAAAGAAGAAAACTTTTTAAATGGAGCTCAATCAGAAGGACAGGGTAAGTAGTTTCAAGGTGTGTGCACAGATTTATAAAAAGATGTAATTGAAAATCAATCTAAATTTTTCCCCAGCCTGTGATGACTCAGAGGATAAGTGAGCCAAAGGCAGAATTAAGTGAGTAGAAAGGAACAGTCAAATGGACGTGAGGACAATTAGTTCTGAGCAGAACTTGACAAAGAGTGATACACACAGACACACATTCATAAAGACTGACGTGATCAAAGATGAAGGAAACACTGCAGCTCTTTTGTTTCTTCATCTGTGCGTTTGTTTCTTTCCTATCGAATGCTGATTTGGAATGCTTTACTACAGCCAAATCTAAGCAGAAACAGGTGAGCAGGAGAGATACGCACCCAAGCATGTCAACAAAGGGAAGTTTGCGTGGTCAGAATGAGAGTGGACTGAATCTGCGACATAGGAAGACTGCCTGTCTTCCTCTGCCATGGTTTCCAGCTGCTTTTTGTCTCGCTGCCTTTTAAGTTAAAACTGGTTGCTCAATATCTGCTCAACTACAATGCCCTCCTAAAAAAAGCTTAAAGGCAAATTCTCAAAATGAAGCTGAAATGCCCAGTGAACCTTCGAAGGTGTTAAGCACAACAGGAATGTCATGCTGACAGGCCCAGACGAACAAACTTCCCTTTGACTTTTTAGTACCTACTGCAATCCATAAGCATCTTTCTCCAGGTTCCCTGTTGTGTCACTCTTTTATTTAGTATAGTTAGTATATTAGTATAGTTGTATATTTAGTATATTTAGGCAAGGGTCCACTAAGGGTCCGCTTTCAGGCAGGCTTGGTGGTTGGCACTGTTGCCTCACAGCATGAAGGTTCCTGGTTCAAACCTCAGCAGGGGTCTTTCTGTGTGGAGTTTGCATGTTCTCCCCGTGCTTGCGTGGGTTTGCTCCGGGTACTCCGGCTTCCTCCCACAGTCCAAAAACATGCATGTTAGGTGAATTGGTGGTTCTAAATTGCCCGTAGGAGTGGCTGTTTGTCTACATCTGGCCCTGTGATGGACTGAGGACCTGTCCAGGATGTACCGGGATTAAGAGGGCATAGATAATGGATGGAAAAAAACAAAACAAAAAGGAGTTAAACTACCCCACAGTGAATGCTGTAGGTGCTATAAGTTGGACAAATAAAAGCCAAAATCTGATCAATTACAGTGAAGCAACAATATTATGCAATATTAAAAGGTGAGTATTAAATGATTAAATCAATTAATGTCAGAGTTATGCAGTGACATGTGTCATTGTTGTATCCAGTTCGAGGTGACCACGAGGTTTGGCGGTGGTGGAACTGCACTGGAAAAAGTCAACTACTCCACGCTTCTGCAGGACGTATTTACCTCCAACAACAGTGACCCAGCAACCACCACTTAAAAGAGATGTTGCCTTGAGAACACTGATTTGTGCCTCATTAACACATATACATGCATGCATTACTCATTCCTCTATCAAAGAAGGCCCGGTAAAGAGCATTTATGTTTTCATTATGTGTCAGGAGGGAGAAAGCCTGAGGGGATGAGATTGAATTGAATTGAATGAAGGTTTGTTTTCTTGTGTGTAAAACGTTTGGGAGGAAAGGCCCCGCTGGGAAGCTGACAGAGTCCAGTTAACTTGAAAACTGATGCTATGAGGGAGTAAGGTTTGGAGAACAGGGATGGTTCCTCTGTGTGTGAGAGAGTGTGCTTGTGTGTTATCATGAGTTAGTGTGAATTCAAACTGGACATAGTAAAAGAGCAAAGTGTTAAAAGAAAAGTGTGTTTGCTCCAGCCATCATTTTTAAAGGAAATAACTCTTCTCCAGTACAATAAGTCGCGAAGGGATTAAAAACTGGAAAACTGATGATGTGTTCTGCATGTTGACTTCTACATGTTCTCTGCAAATAAAGCTTGGATTGAACACTGATAGTCCTGATTGGTGAGATGTGTTTCTGTTGGAAGCAAAACTTTGTAAATAAATAAAAAACACATTAACAGACAGCACAAATACATAGATTTGAAAGTCAGCATTGACTTGATACTGCTTATTAAATTAATAACACATATACAAAAGGAAAAAGCCCTGAGGGTCCAAAAGTTGGATACAGCGTAGTCCTTTGTCTAATATCAGATCCAAGTTTCAAGGTTTCGTTATTTGTCTCCCATGGAGGACATTTGTCTTGAACAAAATTTCAGTGCTGCAGTGAAAAACTAATAATTTAATAATGAATGCACATAAAAATATGACATGAACCATCCAAAACAAAACAGTTAGGATCATCACCATCAGTCAGCTTTTTGCTCTTGTTCATCCCCTGCTAATTGCTAATTGATGAGTTTGATTGAGGCCATTTCAGGCCATTGTGTTTGAAGACTTATTCAGAAAACAGTGTGTGACGTGACAAGCTGGTGATACTGTATCTAAGTATGGACTCAGTAGTTCACTGTAAAAGAGTAACATGATATTTTTACAGACAACAAACAGCCAGGAACGTCTATGAAAATGGAGCCGCTGGTGAACTCTGCCACAAACACTTGCCACCTGTGTGTGCCAACTAAGGTCACAATCAATGCGCATGAGTAAATATTTGAAGGAAGGTGACCTGTTTGATGGTGCTACCGTGTATGGCCACAGGACTCTGGTCACCGACTGATCCGGCGTCCAACAGCATCTCAACAGTTTTCTATGTTAATATGTAGTTTGCGAGTATCACGCCAGTCCACAAACTTCTCCAAAGCAACTTTATGGTTACCCTGATTATTTGTGAGCAACAGAGGATGACAGTATCATCTGAAAACTTAACTACATATTGATCAGACGGCGAGCTGACAGTCATTGGTGTACAAAGTGAAAAGAAAGGGTCGACTAATTGAATTAAAATTCATGGGTTTGAGAGGAAAGATTGGTACCAGTCGATCAAAAAAGCTTTCCCATCCAGCTGAACTACTTGTTTGTTTTTTTTTTTAAAGAAGAAGAATGTGTGGCTAGATTGAATTAAAAGCTAGACTAAAATCAATAAAAAGCAGCCGGGCATATGCTTTAGGACTTTCAAGGTGCTTTAGAGCAAGATACATGTTGAACAAGATGCATGTTGAGATGGCATCACTTGTGCTGCAGTTTTTTTGTGTGTGTGTATACTAAAGGAAAGTGATCAGGTAATGGCATATAGCAATCTCTGTAAGGGCTCCTTTACACTGCGCAATTTTGGGCTGACAGACGAAACAGAATCGTTTCGCTGTTACAGAATCGTGGGAATATCTTTCGTCTCTCATCAAAATCAGCTGTCCTACGTCACACTGGTCTTAGGACCAAAGACAACCTGATGTAGTTTTCTGACAGTGTCAGAAATACAACTCCGTCTACTTACTTGGCAAAGAAATTACAACTTGAAATGACGTATTAATTAATGCAACCTACCTTAACCCTAGTCCAAAGACATCCCAGGCTGTCCTCTTCTCCCCAACCGTAACCAGGACCACATTCTTTTCTTTCACTCCTTCTCTTTCTTCTCAATTTTTAACAAGAATATCACGCAAATGTTATGTGGCTTATTGAACTCTGTTGTGCTCTGTTAGCTAGTATCTAGGTTCTACATTGGTTGATGTCCACAAATTAAACACCAACAGAAAATAATTAGGGGTGGGCAACGATTACAATTTTTTATAGTGATTAATCGCATTATTTCCCTGATTAATCACGATCAATCTACATTGTATACACAAAATCAAATAATTAATTCAAAAGTTGTGTAATATGCACTTTTATTAAAATGTTCTGCTGCCATATGAACTAAAGTGTCATAACATTTGTTGTTCAAACACTTAACATCAGCACTTGTCATTAACACATATTTAGTGTAAATGTCATTTTAAAAAATGTAAAATAAAATAAAGCTTATTGCCACTGCCAGGGCATTAATGTCATCCTGTTTTTATAAAAAATAAAAAAAAAAGTCTACAAACAAAATCCAACAAAATGATTGTGGCTCAGCACAATCAGAACATTAAAACAGGTAATTTCTGAGGTAACAGCAGAAACTTTTAACGGGGAGTTCAACATGGCAGTTGTTACAAATAACCTTGTTTCTGTCAAATCCTCCATCTGGGAGAACTTTAAAATGAAAATGTCCATGTAAAAGTTCAGTAACTTTACCAATCCGTGTATCATTCATTCTCTCCATTCTCAATTGTCAATCGAAAAAAAAAAAAAAAATTTAAACGTTATTTTATTACGTTTTTTGTTTTTTAATCTAACACAAAAAAAACTTTTAAAAAAAAGCCTGTTTTTTTATATTTCATTTTTAGACTTGGATCAAAAATACGAAATTAAAAAAACGGGCCACAGAACTGAATTTATTTTATAATCGAGGAATGGATTTTCTGTTGTCATTACACATCTGTGCCACTAGATGGAGCCACACTGAAATAACCAGTAAGAGAACAGCACGACAGTGAACACATGGAGCAGATCTGATGTAAAATGGAGGAAAGACACGAAAGTTTTGTTGCAGTCCAGAACTGTAAAGTTCATGGATTTTTACCATTCACCATGTCTGTTTTAGCTTTTGTTTACCTGTGACAATGCTTTAACTTGCCCAGCCCTAAAAAAAAATCTACTGGCTCAGATGTGTAATTACAATAGAAAAGAGCCCCTTTCAGAACTCAGTCTGGATTCAACTCAGAATAAACTCCCCCTTATAGCCCTAACTATCGCCAAGAAAACTATCTTCATGAGCTGGAAATCAAGGAACAACATTCACTTAGCCGTTTGGAGAAACTTGTTATCAGACCACATCTCCTTGGCTAACTTATCATCACCCTTCAGTGATATTACTGAACCACAATCTATCTGATCAGCATTTATCATCTTTTTAACATAATTCTCTGACTTCTGAGTAATAATGACATGGTAGAGTTATTCTGATTTCCCTTTTCATCTTACTTTTCTGTGTGCTAATTATCCATACTAACATTAATATTCACATTGGTACACATGTGGAAGTCAGCAGAAAGAGACGAAAGTATTTTGAGTCTCGCTTTATTCTCCAAAGCTTCCAACCAGAACAATGAATACCGAAAGAATGATACAGAATGGGTGCCAAGGGTACGGTCTCTCTTTCCTCTTCGCTCTTCCTTTTCCTCTCTCTCCTTCACAATAAAAGCGTACATTCAGAGCTTACATTCTGGTGTGAAATATAATAAGATTAGTGTCCGCCACACACATACAAATACATATCTGTGTTGTAAATAATGTTGATATTCGACAAATAAACGAGATTAACGCTAATATTAAAACTACTTAACTTACCGTTAATGATGGGGACGGTACTGGCTGAACTACCCCTTGAAGTGCAGCCCGCACACCAGGGTTTCCGTTGTCCGGTAATTGCCAGACTTTGTCCGGTAAAATATGCCGAAGTCTGGTATTTTATAACCTCTCGGGTCAAAATATCCGGTGAAAATACTCCTCCCACATTATTAAAATGTTATTTGCCACTCCAGATGTGTTTTTTATTTGTTTGCAAATTGTTTTATCTTAGAGTATATAGGCCTTTATCTTTTTATGTTCATTCATGTGTCAGAAGAGCGCAAGCTTCTGCAATATTTATTTATTTTTTGAAGTTATGCTTGTGAGTCAATTGACGGGACTTATTTTATTTGAAATAGCCTGTTTTTCAATAAAAATACTATTAAATAACTTGCATTGATATCGTACTACTGCATATGATTTATTTTTAACCTCAATAAATTCATATAGCCTATGTGACCGGAATTTCAAACATTTGTCCGGTAAATTTAAAACCTGCCGGTCACATTGTCCGGTGCCATTTTTTTCTAGCGGAAACACTTCCACACACCCACCAACACCGCCCGTTCGATGTCTTCCACAGGCAGGGAGGCGGCCATGTCTGAGTCCCGACTCTCCCTCAAGTCCTCTTCTCATTGATCCTGATCAATGGTGTGGGCGTGGTTGTGCAGCTGTGAGACTTTACGGGGCATGGGACCTGGGGCGCCGAAAAGGGGGGGTAAAGGATACGGATTATAGGGGCCCATGATTGAGGGGGGCCCAGGGAGGCCCCTAATGATGATCAAAAATAGCATCAACAAATTTCGCCGCTGTGTTGGGGGGCCCTGTAAAGATTCTTTTCATGGGGCCCAAAATCCCTAGCGGCGCCCCTGCATGGGACATTTGCAAATTCTCTAAATATTTAGCTTTACACTCTGCGACACATTTAGATTTAGATTTAGCATTTAACATTTAGATTTGGATTTAACATTTACATTTAGATTTAATATTTAGATTTAACATTTAATATTTAAATTTAGATTTAACATTTAGATTTAGATTTAGATTTAATATTTAGATTTAACATTTAACATTTAGATTTAGATTTAATATTTAGATTTAACATTTAGATATAGATTTAACATTTAGATTTAGCATTTAAATTTAGATTTAACATTTAGATTTAACATTTAGATTTAGCATTTAGATTTAACATTTAGATTTAGATTTAATATTTAGATTTAACATTTAACATTTAGATTTAGATTAAATATTTAGATTTAACATTTAGATTTAGATTTAATATTTAGATTTAACATTTAGATTTAGATGTAATATTTAGATTTAACAATTAGATTTAACATTTGACATTTAGATTTAACATTTGACATTTAGATTTAAATTTAACATTTAGATTTAACATTTAACATTTAGATTTATATTTAGACTTAACATTTGACATTTAGATTTAGATTTAACATTTAGATTTATCATTTGACATTTAGATTTAGATTTAACATTTAGATTTAGATTTAACATTTAGATTTAGATTTAACATTTAGATTTAACATTTGACATTTAGATTTAGATTTAACATTTAGATTTAGATTTAACATTTAGATTTAACATTTAACATTTAGATTTAGATTTAATATTTAGCCTCTGCGGGGCGGTGGTACGGTTGGGGGGCGGGCGGGGTCACCCTTCCCCTACCCCTAACCCTCGTACCGTACCCATGGCGTTGGTGGTATGTTCTGGTGGTGCAGGCTGGTGCCTTCCTGGACTGTGGGCCACTCCACCTTTCTGTTGCCTCTGGTGTGTGTGGGGGGTCTTGTTAACCTCCACACGGGTCTGGAGGGAAACCCAGTGCACTGATGGAGGTCTGCTGCATGACACATGACACTGGCCCAACACTCCAGTACCGACTGTGGTCCAGCCAGTAGTTGTGGTCACTGGTTGGTGCTGAAGAGTCGTTGGAGACCAACATCACAGCTTACTGTCCTGGTTCCAGGCTGCTGGTCTGCTTTAACTTTGGGGAGGATTCTGGAGAAAAACACTTTCACAACACTATCACAACTCAAACCACCACACATTTATCTATATGCACCACACCACACAACTCACACGTACTACACCACACATATTACACACACCACACCATCACTGTCTGCTTTATGTCTTCTTGTTTAGGGTCTTCATCTGTTCTTTTTTACTCCACTGTCGGTGTTTTAAGTCCTTCCTGACAGAACCAAGGTTTTAGGAGTTAATAAAGCACTAACTCACTATCACTCACACTAGTGTATTTATTTAAAAAAAATACTGCCAGAGAGGACTGGTGAAGGGCATGTCCACTTTTCACATTAGCACAAAAAAAAAAATGCTACAAGATTGAATTGCATACATACATTAGTTGGTTATGCCAGATGATGGCACTGACCATGAATGTAAGTGCAGACAAAAAAAAAAAAAAGAGCCCCTTTGTTCAGCGCGGTCACATGGTTCCTCCATTTATCATCAGATCTGCTCCATACATTCACTGTGATGCTCCTTTTAGTGGCTCAGATGTGTAACGACAATAGAAAAGCCTAGTCCTCGATTATAAGACGACCCCTATTTTTAGAATATGATTTCTAGAATAAAATATCATCCTATATTCGGGCCAAAACAATATATAATTACAGTACAGCGCATTGTTTATTCAGCAGGATCAGTACACAGTGCAGAAACACACACACATAACATCCAGGGTAGGGATGGTGCAGTTACCGGTATTATGATAAAGAGCGGTAAAATTTGACGCGATAACGATTACCATTTATGTTTGACTTCATCTCATTATCGCTGTCGATTACCGGAATATGTAATATCAGCCTCATTTAAGTCTGCTCGCGACTGTGTCTCGTATGTAGCTTGTAACATCGGTATCGTAACGTAAGCATGGCAGAAAGCGGTGATACCTCGCAGGACATTTACCAACCCACTAAAAGGACAAAATCCGAGGTCAGTGCATTTTTTTTTTTTTAAGAATGCAGAGGGACGACTGGTGAAGGATAATTATCGTGTCTGCAAAGCACTTGTTTACATTTTATTGTAATTTGTAGAAGCAACTTGAAGGAGCTAAGCCTAATGCTTCAAGCTACTGAGATGTTTGACCAAGAGTAACCTGGTTGACGCGCTTCGCTAACTCGCATTTCGTAAACGTTACCGTTGCGTCTTGATCGAAAAAGGACCGGAACGATGTTCTTCTGATACAGTTAAAATATTAATTTATTCTATTAACTGATCCGAAAACCATAACGCCGGCAGTTAGCACCACAGCAGTCAAAAACCTTTTGCCCTTCCAGGTCAAACACCTAACCAATAACAGGCAGCTACCTTTATACCTGACCCTCAGGTAACAACACAGCGACACCCACAGACCCACAAAGTGAACTACAATTCAGAACATGTTTGGCTCCTGTACAACTGTTTCTTTATTTGCACATTTATACGTATTTAAGCTTAAAGCTTAAAGTCCAAAGTTTTTTTTATTTGAACTTGTACTATAATTTTTGTTCCTGATAATTGTTTTCATATTGGGACCTACTATGGTTGTTAAAGTGTTTATTTAAATTTGCACCAGATAAATAAGCTTTGTTCCTGTTATTTATTCTGTTCATTTAAAATAAAATCTCTTTCTGTGCCAGTTGTTTGCCCTTTTAATGTGAAAGTTTTATTTTGATAAGATTTTGGCTTCTGATGTTTTAATATTACAAGAAATTCACAAGATTTTGTAAAATTATTTAAATGTATATGTTTTTTGGACATTTGTACAGCAATGAAGAATACTGCGATAATATCGTAAAGCGTGATAATTTGGTCACTATAATCGAGATATCAAATTTTCCATATCGTTACATCCCTAATCCAGGGTTGAATTATTTGACAAAGATGGCTTGGTGTAATGCACTGCCAGCATTCATCAGTGTCATCAGTTCTTGTGGCAAAGTTAAGGTTTCCAGCTGAACCCCATGGCTGAGGGAAACGGGGTTCATAGAGGCTGTTGGGTTGCCCCTTCATGTCCTGGCCCCACATTCTGCTTTTCCTGACTTTAAAGCATTCATAAATGATTTGTATCATCGTATATTTTTCTTTCATGCCACGTAGTTTGCATTTCAAGTGGTATGCAACTGAAGTAATCAATAAACATGTTTTAGACCTCACAAAAAGCAAGATTTTTTTCTGAAATCCTCAGTGTCATGATGTCAAGAGAAATCTGGGCTGATTGCATGAAATAAGCACATCTGGACCCAATGTGGGCTCTCTATTTAGTTTATGCAAGCTTGTTCTTTGGTATTTTTTTGTTTTTATAGCAAACATTGTCTTCCCCAGATGGAATGGTTACATATGCCCCATAGGCATCTTTTACCATGAATATAAAGTTAGGCACAAGGAACTTCAGAGAGATAGGGTTGTGCTATGCCGACGGATAGATAAAGTTCTGTTCACCGGCATTTGTACTGATCTGTGTTTTTTTTTCATCTTTTTTATTTTAATTTGCTCTTTTTTATGATTCATTAGCAATGTGGGAGGTTTTATAGGGAGTGCATGCCGCCCTGTCTAATGAATTGTTGGAGGAAAAGTAAAAAGTTGACATAAGTTTATGAATCAAAGATGAGCTCATCCAGACACTCACACTATCAGCTGGTAAATTGTCTAATAATCCTGATTTATACTCGGACGTCAGGTCGTCTGCATCACATACGCAGACGACGCAGAGATGCCCCCCCACCCTACGCAGACACTCTGGTGCACCTACCCAAAATTGTAGGTCAACACAGACAGTGTCTCAGAAAGGAGAGAAAGGCGGCCTCTGATTGGTCAATTCTACATCCGCATAGCAAAGAGCGCCACATCAAAGAAGTGAGGAAGTACCCACATCTGTACGATTCTCGTTTTCCACACTACAAAGACAGCACATATTCTAGTAATTCATGGAGGGAGATTGTGATGAATGTGGGTCTAGATACGGCCGAGACGGTGAGGAAGTGGAAAAACACAAGAGTAAGTAGTAAGTTAGTAAGTTTAGCTAGTTCATGATTGTCCCTCTTGCGTTTTGGCGTGGAATAACATAGCGCAGAGCACGCTTCAAAATTGAGTATAAATCAAAAGTGACTGTAGCATCTCTGCGACAAGCTGACGGCGACACATTGCCGCAAGAGTATACACAGCCCTTTACTCCTTACTCACTAGAAGCATCCTGCAACAGTTGTTGCTACTAGAGGTTGACCACTTTCACTTTCTGGATCAGACTCAGATCCAAAATGTACAGCTCTATAACACCTCTTATCATTAATACTATCTTTCCACAAATAATGCTGTTTTGACTCTGATCTGTGCATGTGGTGGGACGCAGCAGCCCTACTGCATTATGCTTTTGATTGGTTCAGAAAAGTGATCAATAACAGCAGAGTAGAGGAGATGGGTGTGGGGTTTGCCTTCTTTCCCTGAGTGTTTACAGGTCTGTCTTATTACATTGGACCCACCAGAAAGTGCTAATCAAATTTACTACATAAATAACCTGCATGCTTTGATTTAGTCACGCCTCCATGTGCAATTTCACTGGCTAGCTGTTGCTGAGTAGCTACAATTCAATTATATATATTCATAAAATATTGCTATCAGTATCAGTATGTGAACCAATGAGAATCCCCTAACTTTTGACAGGGCCAACGCAGTCGACGCGTTAGTTCAGCCCACTATTCAGTTCGGCAACGGATGACGTCATACCATTCAAAGTCTGTGATGACAGATGCAGACAACTTGAATAAAAATCAACTGAGGCACCTGATTGAAAATATTTAAAAAATGTTTTACCAAACTGTTTGCAACGCCAACTGTTTGCAACGCAGCTGTGAGTCCAGCGTTAGCCCTTGCGTCAACACACAGTATGTTGTCCTGTCGTACCTCCTTTCCCTGCCAGTCCATAGTCTCTCCGCTTATGTCCATGCTCGTCCTGCTGCCCGCCATCCCCCTCGAACATCCACAACTGGCTCCACCCATCATGCAGGAGCAGGTCTGTTCCGAGGCTCTTCTGAATTTCTGAACTCCTCAACTGATCTCAGAGAGTAAGCCCAGCCATATTGTTGAGTAAGCTTGTTTCAGCTACTTGCGTTTGTATTCTTGTACTTTATCTCCGTAGGGACTAGAGATGCGCGGATGCATATATTTTAACCCGCAACCGCTTCTTAAAATCTCTATCCGCCCGCTATCCATTTGCAGGAACGTTTTTTCACCAACTTTCAAAACCGAACCGACCCGCCATCCTTTTTAATAATATGTAAAATATTTTTTCTTATTATTATTATTTGAGTGCTTCAACTGCAACCCGCCTGAATTTAATAAAAGTATTATTTTTTGACGAGTCATCCGCCCGATATGCGGATTATCCGCTCCGCCCGCGGGTACGTGGTTCATCCGCGCATCTCTGGTAGGGACGATATCTGCATTGGAATTCAGGAGGTTTTCTTTCTCTTGATTGAGCTCCAAATTTAAGCTAAGGTTGCAATTCAACACAACATTGCAGCAGAACACCTTTGGTTGATCATTCTGTCCCTTTTATCATGATCATGATGGGCCATTTGCCCATCATACTTGACCAGTATTGGTCACAAATCACTCCAGGAAGTGCTGGAGACCCTCTAATAATGAAGCCAAAAGGCCACCATCTCACATCTCTGTGGTAAATGACTCCCACACCCCACTCCTTCAAATCATGTCCATGAAAACCAGGGTATGACCTCTGAAAAATCAAAATCCATCGTAGAACGAGTCTAGACTAAACCAGAGCACATCAACATAGCGTTCATTGTGGGTGCACAGAGGCCAAACAGCACACAAAGGTGGCAACTGCCTCCAGAAACATATGCCCTCTCCGAGTCTTTGAGTCACATGTGGATAAACCTTTATCCCCCCTTGACGAGGAGCATGATAGCTGAATGAGTGGCTTACAGATTTGGTTTTTGTAATTGAAGAGATAGTTTTGGTATCTGTTCTCTGATGCTAAATGTAGATGCTAAATGTAGAAAAACATACAGAAGATGACACTAAGAGGAAAAAACTACACACAACACAATGTGTGTGGCAATGTTAAAACACATGAAAAGGCACAGGTTGTCCACCCAAAACCCTCCATGTAAGCACACGCATTCACACCGCCTCAACCCCCGACCCTCAGCACAGAAACAGTGCATTACATCAGCCGGGGCATTATCACGTACTCCCTGTCTGCTTTCACACATCCTCAAATATTAGCTTGCTCAGTGATGCACCACCAAAACACAACGGGTGACGTTGATGTGGTCAGCGGCGGCAGAGAGCTTCCCGAACACGTACTTGGCCTTGCTTTTGGCTTCTGAAGCACGTCACGAATGAGAGAGGCTCCTCTTGCTCCCCCTTTCTCCTGACAGTCACTCTCTCTTTTTTTTTTTTGCACCCATTTTCTGCCCTGTCATGCTCAGTGGCACAGCAACAGCAAACCTCTGAAGTCTGATTGCACCATAAAAAAGAACATCTCCCAGGATTAGTCCATGACGTCTTTCAGCACTTCCTGTCATCTCCAGCTTATCGCCCAGCATGAACAACAGAGTGACTCATTGGTTGTGCATTTTAATCTTTTGTGGACAATGGTGAGGCCTGCATCTATTACACATGCTTTGAATACACAGGTAATATTTAATATTGTTTAAAATGGGTGAGGATTTTCTTGTGGTTCTCAGAGCTGCAGCTAAAGTTAAAACCATGAATTAAAAAATATATACACATGAAAATGAAATGAGGAAATTGTGCTTTTAACCTTAACAGTTAATGTAACACTTTACTGTTGTTTGCTACAATAACAACTCATTTCAGTTTTTTCCCTTTGCAGAGCTTAAACAATGGATCAATTTGTTCTGCATATTGATTTGGCATAATTTGTTTTTTTTTTTTTTTTAAACTCTCTCTCTCATGGATGCCCTCCCTGACACCCCCCCCCCCCCCCCCCCCCCATCCCCCTCCCTCTTTTTCCCCATTCTTGGGGCTAGCACACTGTATTTCCCAGGGACACTTTGTCACATGACAGGGCTGGGAATCGATCCATCAGGCCTCTGGTTGGAGGGTAACCAAGTTTTAGCCAAGCTCCATTTCGTCTTAAAGACCCCACAATTTCATCTTTTTCCAACAGAGCACTTTGTCACATCCCCTAGAGTTTCCAAAAGCAGAATGGGAGGCAGTTTGCACCAAAGTTTGCACCAAATGGAGTCATGAATCATTTCCGTGGTGATGATGTCTCAGCATGTGATGCTCGGTGTGACTTACTTCCTGTTGTCACTGCTCAACACAAACACAACATAGGCTTCTTGGACAGAATCAGCCTCTCCTGTTTTGTCCTCATTTCTCTTTATTGCTGTTCTGCTCAGGGCCACTGTAAAAACTGATATGCAGGAATTCTATAAACGTCTCTGGAGTGAAGAGGATCCAAGTGCCTTGTGCACCTGGAAACGCGCACACGTGTGCGTAAAAATTAATGGGGATGGGGATGACTTAATGCGAGTCCGATGGGGTAATGGCTAATGTGTGACGTCTGAACAGATACCTGAGAAGAAGAAGGGGGAATTTTCTGTTTACTGACCGCATGCCTTTCTTTTTACGTGACAACAAATCTTAAACCTGGATGTGCGCAGACACACGTCTCACAGTGCACCGTGTTCACATGTTGTTTTTCTCAGAACTGTTTTACCAAAGTGGAGATTTTGGCAAAACAGTTCATTTGCCTCAGGTGCCTCAGTTGATTTTTATTCAATTTAAAACTCAAATGTTTGAACATAGTTGTATTTGTGTGACCATTTTTTTTTTTTATAAACCACATCTAGCAAGTACGTTTTGGTTCATCTGTTTGTTCACCAGCTTTAGAAAGTATGGATAAATACAGTTGTAAGTCTTTCATTAATAATTATATGATTTCTTTAGAGAAGTTCTTTTCTTTTCTCAGATTTTCAAGAAAGTGATTAAGAATTAAATTTAATCCAAACTTTCTTTCCAGAAAACTTGGCATCAATTGTTATGGCATAAAATGACATTCTAGAAACTTATTTCTTGACTAAGAAAAAAAAAGTAATCTGATTACTTTCAGTTTTCTTGTTGCCTCCAAATAACATGCAAATAGGCTTCTAGAAATTTAAAGGAATTATAATTTGCAGTGTTGGGCAAGTTACTTCACAAATGTAATGTATTCTATGTTGCTAGCGAAAGTCATCTGAAAGCACGCTGTACCACAGCGTTTAAATGACAAGTAATCATGTGCAGGTCCCTTCAGCTCGCTGATGACACTGATGATCACAGGAAAAGGTCATATGAAGTGTCTGTGAACGTCTCAATGACTGGGTTGGGATGCATGTTTAACCCGTTTAACCATTATATCTCAAACATCAAATTCCAGCAGCAGGAAATAACTCTTTTACCCACTGAATAATTTTATTTTTTGCTGAAAATCTTACAATTTTGAAGGAAATTAAAAAAAAAACAACACTTGGTAACCAAGATCAGAATGAGCATAATAGAGCAGTGGTTCTCAAACTTTTAATGGTGTGTACCACAGAAACTGTTCAGCTCTCTGAGTACCACCATGATGACCAATTTAAAATATAGCCATATATGCCTTCTCAATTAGCTTTAAACACACAGGAGAGATGTTTATTCCTTATTGTGGTTATTTATTACCTGAATTGTTACTTTACTGAATCAGACATTTACAACTCTGTCCAACAATTCTCACATACTCATACTCTCATACAGAGCAAAATAAACACACTCAAAAGTTGTTATATCTGCACTGCAACTGAATATGCAACACATATTTACACAATTTTAATTATCTCAAGCTACACATTTCGTTTGAAACCTTGTATTCATAATGCATTGTGTCATGGTCTGGGGCAGCCATGACAGCCATTTTGGGTTTTTCTTTGTTCTGCATTAAGTTGGCGTCAATCCCTGTCTTTTGTGTTACCTGTTTCCTGTTTTACTTTGAAGGTCTGTCTTGTTTGCGTTGTTTTCAGCTTTGCTTCCTTCCCTCTTGTTATCCTGATTGTCTGCACCTGCCTCTCGTTGGTCCCCTGTGTATTTAAGTCTTGTCATCTCCCCTGTCTGTGCTGGTCCGTCTTTTCATGTTTCATGTTTCCGTAGGTCTTCTGTTAATACCCTGTAAGTCTTGCCTCATGTCCTGTAAAGGTTTTTTTTTTTTTCTGTTTTTCAGCCTGGGGTTTTTGTCTTGATTACTAGTGATGGTGAGATGAAGTCTCGTGAAGTATCGTAACACATCAGCCAATTGGTTCGAGAAATGGTTCATTTCTTGATGCTTCATATGCACATGACACCACCTACTGGTCAGGTTTATAATCACAGCCAGCTAAATCTTAAGATGTGATGCACTTGAATTTATGTATCAGTTATGGCTCTTGCGAATGACTGTGAATAACAAAATGTGTATGACCAAATAATTGGTCTACATAAATAATCAAGTGCATAATAAAATATTGTTTGAATGTAATCTCTGTTTACCAAAGTAGTATCATCAGAACGCGGAAGATGCGTGTCAAAGGGTCTACAAGCCGGGAGTCGAACTCATGGCCAGCCACACAAGGACTGTTGCCTCTGTACATGGGCCGCCTGCCCATGTACAGAGGCAAAAGAAATCACCTGAGCTTATTCGGGCAGAGAACGGTGAAAGTGTTTGTGGAACTACGGAGGAGGCGCACTGAATATCCTTGTGCAACTTGGACAATGATGACCATTAAAGGGGTCATTTTATGTATATTTATTCAGAAATAGCAGTTTTTGGTTTTAACCGATTCCTTTTTTTTTAGACACAATCTCTCCAGCCTTGGAGAACACCCTTTCACATGGCACAGAGGATGCTGGGCTGCATAAAAATGTTTGTGCCATCAT
The DNA here is from genome assembly GCA_018398805.1 of Hirundichthys speculiger. Lineage (NCBI taxonomy): Eukaryota > Metazoa > Chordata > Actinopteri > Beloniformes > Exocoetidae > Hirundichthys > Hirundichthys speculiger. The sequence continues at coordinate 67,776 of JAGFBZ010001783.1, forward strand.
GTACAAACTATATACTGAACTACCACAAACTATATAAACGCCATCCAAATTCTAGTATCCAAGCTATCCAAACTCTATCCACATTCTGAACTGACTGCAACTCGCCTACAAAAACCCACATTTTAAATGGAGCCTGTGGCGTTTATAAAGCTGTCAAACCCCGCGACAAGATCTGAACCACTTCCTGAAGCAGTCACGTGGTACAGCCGGGCAGCCAAGCTTCGGATGTCATCGCTTTCGGCTCCTCCCCTAAATGAAGCAAGCCTCGATACGCGCTTCGCGGACACGCCCCCTCCATTTCTCGATACACACTTCGGAGCCTCGGCACTCTTGTAACATCACTATTGATTACCTTGGTAGATTTTTGGTTTGTTTTGGACTTTGTTTCTTTTTTCCCTTCATGATTACTTTTGTGGATTTTGGTTTAGTCTTTAGTTTAGTGGTTTAGTTTTTTAATTTTTTGAGAATAAATTCCCTTTTTTTTGCACTCCTGCGCCTGGGTCCTCCATTCTGCCTCAAATCCTGACACATTGTATGTTTCAGAGTTTTTTTTTTCTTTTTTTAAGTGAAAATGTGGAAAATCATGATGTCCCCGCGTACCACCAGAGAGCGCTCACGTACCAATGGTGGTACGCATACCACAGTTTGCGCACCACTGTAATAGAGTATTACTGTCATGGGTTAGGTCAGCCATGGCAGTCTGTCAAGGTTTTGTGTCAAGGTGACATCTCTCCCTGTCTCTTGTCTGCTCTGTTTCCTGTTTTACTTTGAAGGTCTGTCTTGTCTTTGTTGTTTTCTGCTTTGCTTCCTTCCCAGTGTTATCCTGATTGTCTGCACCTGCCTCTCGTTTGTCCCTCTGCCTATTTAAGTCTTGTCATCTCCACTGTCTGTGCTGGTCCGTTGTCTTGCATCCTGTGAGTTTTTCTGCTCGTTCATTTGTCTGGATTCCTGCTTGTCTCCCTAAGTTTTGGATTATTAAGTTTGGATTTTTGTCTTTTGTTAAATAAATTCATTTTCTTTTTTAACTCCTGCGCCTGGGTCTTCTATTCATCCACAAAAACCTGACAATTACCATCATTTTGGTATTACTGCATTACGGCAAAAAGCAACATATTTCTGTAACTGCCTTGCTTTTGTAATACATTACTCCCAACATTATATCTTTGTTCAAAAGAAGATCCTATTTAAAATGAATGATAGCACCTATTAAATTTCCATTTAATAGAAAGGCTGGTGTCATCAGCAAAGTGGTGGAAGAAGCAGCAGCCGGATCCATCCGGTATCTCTACCCACTTCTTCCTGGTCAGGTCTGCTGGAGCAGGTTAAGTCCGCTACAGGGCCACATATCGACGAATATCCACACAAGCTCACACTCAGTCTTACGGGCAATTTAATTAGTCCACCCTCCCCCTAACACACGGGAGGTTCGATTCCTGGTTGCGTCAGGAAGGGCATCTGGCGTAGAACTTGTGCCAAATCAGTCATGCCGTCATACCACTGTGGCGACCCCTAATGGGAGCAGCCGAAAAGCAAATTCTTATGCATGTTTTTTTGGACTGTGGGAGGAAACGCAGTTCCCAGAGAAAACCCATGCATGTGCAGGAGGCGATGCAAACTCCACACAGGAACTGAACCAGAAACCCTGTAGCTGCAAGGCAACACCAACAACAAGCGATCATTTATTCAATTTAGAAATGGCAGTAGGCCTAATATCATTCTTTGAGATACACGATATTATATTTCTATAACATTTCTCTTCTATTAAAAGAAAAATACTAGTCACAAATCTGGTGATATTTCTTTCACATACTCATTTAACTTAAAAAAAAACGTCAGTGAAACTTTTCCTTTGAGCGTTTAAGCTGGAGTTTCTCTCAAAAGCTGATGCCTACCTGCCAGCCAGCTTCTCCTTATCAGTAAAATTCAGTTAGCGTTGGAGCCTGTGGCTGTGCAGATGGAGCAACTTGTTTGGCACGCTCCCCGAGGAGCGTGCTTTTTTGTAGCAGCTCATCTACGGAGATGAAGAGAGCTTAGTGATTTTGGCTCTCTCTCATTCCAGCGGTTCCCCGGTGCCTACGGGCATTGGCACAGAGAGCAGGGTGGAGGGGCAGACTGCTCCGGCTCAGACCCGGCTGTGCAGGGTCAGCCACTGCCCCTGGTGCACATGGCGAAACACTTAGCTGCTCTCTTGTTCTTCCACATCTCCTTCTATTTCTGTCTCTGGATCCTTCTGTTTTATCCCTCTCTCTCGCTCCATCCCACCCAGGGTTGTTCTTCTCATTCCAAAGGAAATATGATGCACACAATAATCTGTTCTTGTGTTTGAATGAGTGTTAAGATCGTTAGCTGCTTCGTTTTCTGCGCTCGCTGCTGCCTCACTGCCACCTGAGAAGTCCAGCTTCTCTTTTATTTCAGTGTTTTATCCCTGTGCTTGATGTTATTCCTCTATCCATCTATGTTCCCCTCTGAAAACCATTACCAGACCTGCTTTGCTCATCAGACATCGGTTGTCTTTGGCAAATGCAGTGACACTTTCTTTCACTGGTCAGAAAACAATACTACACCAGCTGTAAATTACAGCTACGGGACTATTTTTGTCAGATGTTTGGCTCCCTATGGAGATTATTTTCAAGGCGAAGACGCCTGTTTTTCTGTTGCACACGGTTCAAATAAATATCCCAAAGTTATAGCCCACTTCCATTTTTTTCATGTAGCTTAAAATAAGGTTGAAAATCAATCTTTGAAATGACTGTCTTTCAGTTTATCTAAGGCTTTTTGTCTCTCACAGCATAGATAATACCCACCAGCTTGAAAGACACTCTCCTGCACTGAAGGAAATTGACAGAAGTATGTTGAGCTCATGCTATCTGCAAAGCCATAAAAGTAAAGTTAAATGTATAAATCACTGCACTTTCTGTCATTTTCGTTTTTCTCATCGTCCCAACTTTTTCTCATTGGGGGTTGTAATATCCCTGTAGCTTTTTTGAACAGAGGAGGGGCCGGCTGGTACGGGGACTCAGGTATGACTGAGCCGTGATGCGACCCTGCCCTGCTAATCCCGTCCTGATGAGGAGATGGCTCATGTCTGGTCAGGTCCAGTCACATCTCACTCATACATTCACGTGGACAGCTGCTCCAGACAGCCTGCAGCACAGGCGGGACGTTATCAGGACTGAAACAACTCTCACATCCCAGTCTTAATCGTCAGTGGCTCGTTTGCTGATGTAACAAGCGTGCAACCCGACCCGCAGCCCTAATCACCAGAGCCTCGAGGTACACTGCAAAATGCTAACCAGCTAGTGGTGCATTACTAAAATGGATCTGAACAATGCAGCAAGTAAAGAGTTTTTTCCACCAAAACAACTTACCTGCTTAAACCTGTCAAATAACAAAAACTGTGCTTTTCTTTTATTATTATTGTTGCCCATTTTCCAACAAAAGAAAGTACAAGTAATTTTAAACATTGTCAAAAAGGCTTTGTCATCTCCGAGTATCCCAATCTTCCACTGACTATATCTTCTGACTCATTTCCCTGTTTTCTTCCTTCTCACTCCACCCTCCTGTCCCCACATATGGGATTCACATTTATTCACATGTTATGATGCATTATCTAAGCCCATTTGCTCGCTGTCACCACCCCTCCTGTGGACACTAAGCTGAGTGACCCGAGGAGAGGCTGTCACCCTCCGGCCAGGTGACTTATGGCGATTTAATTTGACGCCGTTCGCAGCGGTGATCGCTTACAATCCCCGAAAATGTCATCAAAATACAAACTGTGCTTTCGTGCGTCCTTGCTCTTTTTCTCTTTGAGCCTGGTGGTGGTGTATAGGCTTTCACTCCCTCCTGCTGCCGGCTGTAAATCGCCTCTGTCAAAGGTGTGTGTGTGTGTGTGCATGTGTGTGTGTGTGTGAGCGAGGGAACAGAAGGTGAGAAATTTGGGGGTCAGCCGAGGTCTTTCAGGTAATTGCACTTCTTAAACTTTTGACCCTCTAAGCTCTACTTAGTGTGGTGAAGCTTGCTCCCCTCGTTTCCCTCGGAGAGTTTTGACTCCACATACCAGGGCCTGTGTGTGTGTGTACACGTGTGTGTTTGTGCACAATACAGTGACTATCTGAACATATGCTGTCAGCCTCACACAGCCCATGTTATTCTTTTTCACCTTTTTTTGGCATCGCACTCGTTGTTATTCCCACACCGCCTCTTCTTTATTTAGCCAGGCGGTGAAAAACACACGAGTTTGTCTTGTTGTTCGCTCTCTAACCTGCTGTCCTGCTCCATTTCTGTGTGAAACATATTGAAACAATGTGTTCCTCGGTCGGGCTCTGGTTCAGGTGACTTATTTGTCTGGCCGCATTTTCTTATTTTCCTCTGACTTTCCCCCACATCTCAATTCGATTGGTTATGCTGTCATGTTTCTTTTTGACATATCTCTGTAGAAAAAAACCCCAATCAGAAAAACTTGGAATGACATTTTTTTGTTTGCGCACAGCGTGAAGTCAATCATTTATGGGTTTTTCACTAGTCAGCTTCATCCCATGTGTTGATTTACATTTATTTTTGCATTTCAGGACACAGTTGATGTCATCAGGTGATGATTTGGGACAAAGCGCCATCTTCACTTTGTTAACAAATGAGTGAGAAATTCCTTGAAATACTTTTAAGAAAAAAAAACAAAAAACAATGCTGCTTACAGTGGAAGGGGTTTTCATGTAGACAGGTTTCCATTAGCAGGGGTCCGGGGTAGTTTTATGGGGCCTCAACTGTTGGCGTGTCTCCATTTGCAGGAACAGTCCTGCAACAAGAATTTTTGTGAACTTCTACAAGGCCAAGATTCATCCCAGCCTGGAGTTAAGTAGTTCAGCATGGGCCCGAAACACTGCTGGGTGGTGGACCGTGTTGGCTCTGTGCTGACCGGATATGCTGTAGCTTGTTGAGCCCTCTAGATTTCTCCTTCAGGTTCAAGCCTTCTCTCCTTGTTCATTGCCACCATTACAGTAAATGCAAACACACGGGCAGAAATGTAGCATCCTCATCTCCTTCAGTGTTAATCTCATTATTCCAGTTTGATTTCCTTGTTTTTTTTCCTCCCCTTCTCCTTTGACATCTTCATCTTTTATGTTTTTGTGGCTAGCAAACAGTGTTAGTGTTGTACTACTGCCTACTGGGCCAACACTGTAATGGAGACACAACGGCCGAAAGGACCAAAGAGGAGTTAGGTGTTACACTTTCAGCCTCGTCTGTTTTGCTCATGTCCCAGACTTACTGTAAATCCACCCTATCACTCCTTCTGAAGTACATAATATCATTCACCATTCGAGGAATCTGGAGGAATTTCAGCGCATGAAGGGCAACGGTGCAACCCCAGGCTGGACACCCGTGATCTCAGATTCCTTCCAGATCCGACACAACCCTCCCCATTATGTCCAGTCCTGGGCCTGGCCCCCTAAGAACACTGGCTTGTGACTCCTCTTGTGATTGAGTACTTGGATTTATTGTGGTTGCGGAGGTCTTCCGCGAAACCTGTCCAAAGGCAGTGCCGATGCCACTGAGCTCAGACACGTCTGGGATGGACCATCACAAGTGCAAATGAGCACTATCATGAGATTAATCAGTTTTCTCATCTTTCTTGGAAGGTCATTTACAGTTTTGTGGTGGAGGTGTCTATTTTTCTTTATATGTATACGAGCAAGTTGCTGATGTTTTCCCGCCTGTGCGACATCACGCAGTCTTTTTAGCGAAGACATGCTCAAAATGCATTTTTCATGACAGAATCAAAAAGTTTAACAATAATAGTTCAACGCATCCTTTAGCAAGTACATTTTTAGCATTTTTACCCTCCCCCCATCTTGACACATGGGGTGCGATACAGTAAGGGATTTTTTTTTCTCCACATTTTTTAGCAGAATGATTCAACTTGATTGCAATACAATATAAAGTGATTCATGGCTTTTTAAATCTTGACATTTATTTGACATTTGGTGTTCATTTTTCATGGTAAGTAATTTCTATAAACTTGACTCGCCTACCTTCTTACAAATGTTAAAAGACTGGGAGTTATGAGTATCTCTGATACTTAATTCAATGTATAAGATCAGGTGAGTATTCAGATGGTGCCACTCTACTTAACTGATTCTTCGAATAATCCTTGCTTCTCGTAAAAGCCAAATTTGGCCATTATAGAAGGAAGTATAGCCAGCTGGGTGTCGCAATGGTGCAGTCCCATTGCAACATTTTAGATCCCAACGTTTTTACTGGAACAGAAATGCAGAAATCTCACACAGACTCTGTAGGATCTGCAGAGAAAAACCCTTGTCAACCGAATTTCAAATGTTGAATGGGATCATTGATTTATTTTTAAATAATGTTGCTCAGGTTTCACTGATGTCTTCTAAGCCAGGCTGCTCTGAAGTTTCCAAAGCTGCTTGTATAATCTGGGAACCGTTACCAGAATATTTGGGCTGAGCTGGAAGCTGCCTGAGAGCTAAACTTACTTCCTATGGCTTTTCTCTGACTTTCAATAAAGGTGATGGGAAAGGGACTTTGGAAAAGACAAAAACAGCAAAGAGAATCCAAGTGGACTCAGACACAGGATGTGGACCTGCTGTGGTGAAGCTGCAACTGTTCCAGAGATTGTTTTCAAAAACCACATTAGACACTGATGTTTCATGCTGGACATTTAGACATAGTTGACCTGGTAAAAATATCACTTTATCAAACAGGGATACATATTGTTGTGACATTAAGAAGGACCACTCGCAATCCCGTTTGCTAAAACTACAGAGAAGTATGTTAGAAAAGCCTTAAATCGGACATCAAATGCCTCCGAATGACAGTTTGACCCTCAGACTGTCTGTGAGTACAGCCCCAGAACCACAGAGAGAAAACCAGGGTGGCTGATGCAGTCCAGAGTAGTGCAATGATTTGTCAGCAGTTGTGCACATGAAAGCCTAATGAAAGTATAACTTTCAGAGAGTTTAGGTTTAGAGTTAAATCTAGCGGCTTTAACGGTTTTGTGCCCCTCCTTATCAATCAATACTCAGACTCGGATCTGAAGAGTCTTTTCGATCGCTTAATTCTGTGTTAAGCAAATATAGAAATCCTTAAAGTGAAACAGGAGTCCGTCATCCCTACAATAACCGAAGATGATTGGTAATGTCTATATAGCACAGGGAGTGTAATGAAGACTATTTATTTCTGTGAAATGGTTATGCAGGCTATCAATAATCACTGCACATTAGTGAGTAAATGGTTTTTGCTCATCGTGTTTTGATGAAGTCGATGAGAACCTTAGAGGAAACACTAAAACTCCAGATTCATTTGCCACTTTCACATAGCGATCATGCTATAAAGATGTCCTTCATTCTGCATTCACTCTCCAGTTCTGCATTCATAGTGATCCTGGAAAGTAGCAATATTCCCTCCCCCATCGTGTGCTCTCACAAAACGTCCCCCAGTCCCTTTGTGCAGTCGCTACTGAATAAAACAAGGTGCTGGGGGGGGGGGGGCGACTAATGTTTCTACCTGGTTGCTCCTGTGGGACACAAACAGCTGTGCTGGCTTGATGTTGCCGCACCTTGCTTCAGCAGGTGAAGGCTTCAAAGCACAGCAGCAGGGTTCGCCCAGTCGCTGGAGCCCCGGGTCAAGTGATAATGCTGTAAAAAACCCCGTCCAACCAGTCGTTGCATCTTTTTTATATTCTATATAATTTATAATTATATAGAATATATTTTATATTCTGCCTGCTATCAGAGGGCCTGCTGGGCCACCTCAGAGACTGATTTCATCCTCTGAGGGAGTTTGAAGCCATCCCTGCACCTCTTTCTGCTAATTCCCCATTGCTTTTTCGCACCGCACTCGTTTCCATGCCATTACCGCTCTGTCACTGTCGTTCGAGGGTGTACAGCCGCACAAGAAAGGATTATGGCGTTCCACCTCCTGTGCCGTTCACACAGCACGGCGGGGTGGAATATAAGCGCTACAGAGGCCCTTCACTGTGTGAACGGGGCTCTTGATGCTCCTTGGTCTAGAAGGATTTTTCAGAGCCTTGTGTTCGTGCACTGAGCTGAGTTCATGGACCCGGGTCCTGATTTGTCAGCCAGGATGTCCATGGACACACGCTGAAAGCTGGCAGTCAGTTTTGTGTATGTTGCAATGTACCGGATATATGGAAAGTAGTGAAGAAAACAACAGCATATGTAAAGTGAGTAGCAGCACTACTCATCGGTACTAGCTTTCTGCTCCTTGGAGCGTGGAATGACTCCAGAGTTTGCTGACAGTTCCAGATGACTAACCCAGATCCTCGGGGATTTGCACATCTCCACTTTCTGCTGATTCTAGTTTGCCCCTTTTATGTCTCCATGGCATCTGAGCTCAGATTGAGCCATGTGAGAATGATGGATGTAGTTCTCACAGTGTAGGTCCGTGTTTGGCTGGGTCGCTGTTGTTCTCATCATTTCCAAATATGGATAGGCACTAGATTGCCGTAATACAATTGATTAGGAATGAAAACAAAGGGAAAATCCTCCAGGTGGCTGCACATTTTATTCCTGCACAGTGTTTTGATAAATTAAACTTTTGGTTTTTATGTCAAACTTCTGAAATATTTTATGAGTAAAACAGGATTTGTGTGTTTTTTTTTTTTCTACTGATTCTGTCAACGTCATGACTCTATCAATGTAAGGAGTCACATCAAGAGAGGATTGGTGAGGTGACCCATTAATCCTCCCTTTTGACTCCTGCTCACCTCCCCACCTGCACCTCCACCCTTCGTGGAGAAAGTGTGTGAAGGGGAAGGACACCGGTACCAGTTGTTTTTGCATAAACTAAATCCGTTAACAGTTTTATAACCCTGACCTCGTAAAACTGGCTGCAGCTTTTGGTCAGATCTCCCCCCGACGGGGGTGAGCGGGGCCTTCCAGACCTGGAATTCCCATTTGCTGCCATGGAGCGTGTCGGTGCGTCAGCTGCCGTGATTGTGAGGGAGACAGAGAGAGAGAGAGAAAGGGTGCAGTGATATATGACTGCTGTGTCACGATCCACATGTGACGGTCGTACTCACGGGCTGAGCATCCAGGCGGCTGCTTCGTTCTGGTGTTTTCCCTGTTAAAGAAGAGACGAGGGGGTGTGCGGGACTGTGGGACGGAGAGAGGGGGAGAGGGAGGAGGTGAGAGCGAGACGGAGGGAGGAGAGAGTAGTGCTGTGTGCGAGAGAGAGGTAGAAACAAGAGAGCTGGCCGGGAAACAATAGAAGAACAAATCCAGTGTTGCGTGCAGGATCTCTGCCTCTCTGCTGCCGGCTGCTGAAGGTAGGACTATCAGCCTCTATGTCACACACCTGGATCAGCACACCCATGGCTTCCTTCTCTCTTTTTACATCCAGCATGCTGCACATGTACTGCATTTCTGCATAGTTGCAAACCCATCATTCATGGCTTCCACAGAGTTTGAGGGAGACTTTTTTTTTTCTTTCTTTCTTTTTTTTTTTTTCCAATTTCTGAGCTCAGGTGCACATTCCTCTTTTGCTGCCTTGCGTGAGTCCAAATACATCAAGGGGTTTAGATTACATGATGTGTAATGGGATGTTTGTGTTGGCGCCGGTGGGTTTGCTAATCAGACAGTGACAGTGCGCTCATGGGAAGCGTGTATGCAACGGGTATGTGTTTTATAGGTCTGCTATGTCCTTGAGTGGATGATTGACTTGGCCTGTTGTGTTGGACCCCGAGGCTGCTGACTTGTGGAAGACGGATATGATGACTGGTGTAATAGACTCTGTGGTAGGTCGGAGGAGGAGAAGGAGAAGGGCAACCACTTTCCTCTGACTGAGAAGAGGGGGCATTTGTGGGCAACAGAGGGAGAAAGTGTTAAGATGAAAAATGAAGTGATGCTGTGGAAACTGAGAGGGCTGAGAGAAACGGCTCAAGTGAGAAAAACCATCCTCAAAGAGTCTGTCAGAGGACTCAATAAATAGGAGAAACAGAATGAAACTGAGATGTGTGAGAGAGGTGGAGAGAACGAGGGCTGGAGGAGGTGAGAGCGCCCCAAAAGGGAAAGAAAGAGACATCCCTCTCAGCTTCTGGTGACACCAGATGAGAAACAGTTTGCGCAGCGAAAAAAAAGAAAAGTTTTCGAGTCCTCGTCTCAAACTCAGAACCTTCTTTGAACCGAAATTGCAACGAAGACGAGTAGGTGCGCGTGAAGAGCTTCGGCCGGGTGCAGAGAGACAGCAATGCTCTGGCAGAGCGGCGCACGGTTAATGTTCACGTCTGACCTCTCATGTTTCATATTCTCACACGTGCATCCAAACACACACACTGAGGCCCATTGTGAGAGCATTTATTTGGACAGCGTCAAGGCCCGGACGGCCCGTTCACAACGTCTCACCGCCGCAGGAATGCGCTTTTGACAAATTGATGCTCTGCACGAACCGTGGGCCGCCGAGAAGATCCTCACCGCCGCTCTGCCCGACAAACCTGGTCCGGCGCGATAAAACCAATAAACCTACAACTCCTGCAGCTGAAAGGAGGATTGGTCTAGTTTCACCCGGTGGTTTTAGCCTACAGCTCTGACATTCCCTGAGTTTTTTTTTTTTCTCTCTCTGCCTGATGAGGAGGTGGATTTGAGGTGTGTGTGTGTATGTTGATCCAGGAAGATTAGAGGGGATCCGTTTCTATCAAAGAAACTTCACTCCAACCACAGCTCCCACACTGCGACAGCCAGGAAGGAAAACAAATCTGAGAATATTAACAGATTTGTCCTCTGCGTCTCCGATATTTCTGAGAAGTCCTAATTGTAAAGCTCGCACGGCTCCCGCTCATGTGGCTGCCCGTCATTGGCTGTCCACGGCTCTCAGATCCACACTGTTTATCTTATCTTTACTGAAGGGGATATATTTAGTGAGGAGCTTAGCTTTTAGGAGGTTGGTGTGTGTATGAGAGAGGAAGTTTGTGTGCGTGCGTTTCGGGTGTTGGCGTCAGTGGACAGTGGAAGAGCTTGGCACTCTGCATGCCAAACCGTGTGTGTGCATATTGAGTGTGTGGTGTGTGTGTGTGTGTGTGGCTGGAGGACAGGTCTGTATACCCCACCCCACACCCCCCGCCCCTGTGCTGCAGTCAGGAATCTGCCCTTTAGTTTATTAAAAGCTGGTGAAACAATGGAGGGGGTGAGGCTGGGGATGAGAGGGCAGGTGGGGAGGTGAGCAGAAAGTCATGACGTAAACTCTGGGCACGGCAAACCGCTAGAGTTAATCAGAGGAGAGTGTGATGGTGAGGTTGGAGAGGAGAAGGAAGAGAGACCCGGAGGCAGTGACACGGGACCAAAAACAAATCCCACTTCCTTCACTTTACCCGTCATTTAGCCCCGATTCTTCATCCGCCTCTTTCTCCTCCTCCGGTGTCCTTAAATGCACCTATTCTCTCAGCATGGGGTCCGTTTGAGAGTAGCCCGTTGCTGATGCAGACAGACCCATCCCTGGACATCAGCTGCAGCTGCCAGCTGGCCTGGTTGTTAAAGCAGAGGAGTCATCTGAGCATCTGGCTCCTCAACCTGGCACACCAGCTTTCCAGCAACGTTTACGGCTTCAGATCTGCACCTCAGCATCCATTAGAGTACCACGCTGCACATGCACTCATGTGAGCAAAAATGAAACCCATACGTTTGGTGGGCAGAGGATATTTATACATGCAACCCACTGGGTGAAAAGAACAAAACTGAGGATTGAGAAATCCTGTCCAACACAACATACGGCTGATTCTTGGGAGGCTTCATGCTGTGACAAACAGTTTTTTTGATATAATACATTTTATTCCCCTTGAACAAAAGTCTTTGTTGAGAGTTTTTGGTAGCTCAGATGTTGGCCGTTATTCTTCGTGTCTGTGCAGAAGAGAACAGAAATAGCAGGAAACGCGCCGCGTGATAGTGCATGTGTAGAAATGAATGTGTGTATGTGAAAAAGAGATTTATCCATCCGTACATCTATACCAACTACACAGGGGTCCAGGTGCGAACGGGCGAAACACCCTGGATAGGTCACCAGTCCATGACAGAGCCACACAGCCCCTCCCAGGGTCAATTTAGACTCACAAATTAGCCTAACAAGCATGTTTCTGGGACTGGGGGAGGGAATTGGGGTACACTCACACAAGCACGGGAAGAACATGCAAACTCTACACCATGATTTGCGAGGCAGTCATGTTAACCATGACGCCATCATGCTGCATGAAGAAATTCATATCTGTTAAATAATTCAATTCAGTTCAGTTCCTGAGTGACACGGAACATGATGTGTGAAGAAGCCAGAACTCACACTCGTCTGGTGCTTTGCAGACCTGCGTCTTTCTGTGCAAGTGGCTTCCTCCAGTTTTTATCCTTAACCTCACGCCCAATCCGTGCCTTCCAAATCAGTGGGAGTTTTGTATTGTTTTTTTTTTTTCCAAAACCAGACATTTCCATATCTACCAAAAGCCAAATGCAGAGGTAATGACTGGTTTTGACTGGTGCCAGCGAGAGGACACCACGCTTACGCTACTCATGTTGCCCCCATTCAATTCTATTCAGTAATACTTTATTAGTCCCTGCAGGTAAAGTCGTTTCTGGTTAATAATTTTAATGAAGTAAATAAGTCACCACACAAAATAAATGCTTTATTTGTTCCTTTGCTATGTTTGAGCTACATATGGGAAGTGTATGAAAAGAAGCTCAGCGCTGCAGGCTACAGCGCTGCAGAGAAGAACCCGCACTGTGACTGATGGCGTAATTAGTAGTAATGCAAACAACAACAACAGACAAGCATGAAAGCCAAGATCAATGCTTGTGCTGTACGTACGCTACATGCCTGGAGGCATAAATCAGGCTTTAGTTTTATAGTCACACCATGACTTTTACATGCAGTTTACAGCCTTCATCAGGAAACTAATGTTTACAGAAGAATTTTTAGCTTCACAGTTTTTCTTTTGACCAAAAATTAATGTCTTTTGGATGCTTGAATTCCTTTCTACACAAACACAAACTAGGCAGATCTTCTCAGTATGAATCTTTGCACACACACATCCACTACTGTACCGTGGGTCAGGGTGGGTAGCTTGTTTCCCACCGTGGCTTCAAAGAGAGACATCACAGCATCTACAAACCTTAATCTTAGTCATCATTCAAAATCTCATAACTCTCTAAATCCACGTGCTTTATACCAGAGGGATGCTGGCATGTAAGGAAGGGTTTTATTGTACTTATGTGGCTCTGCTCGCCAGATAAAGTTAAGCCAGGCTGGATGTTTTTCTATGTACTGAGCCCTTCATAAATGATTTGCCCGACAGCAATGCTGTTAAAGTTTTATCTCCGAAATATAAGTGGAATTTCTTAATTTTATTTTCTTCAAGAAAGACTGACTTTTAATACGCCGTAAAATACAGACTCACATGTTAGTCTGGAGTTACATAAAATCCCTGCTGTTTAATAATTTTGTCTGCTCTATGGCCCTCCAGCTTTGGTGCAGTAATTAGTTTTTGAGTACCTGGAATTCCAAAATGGTTACTAAAAGAGAAGATCCAAGGTTTTTGGATTGTTTTACAAAATGATTGAATGTCTAATTTGTTTCGGGTACGGCTGAGCATGCAGACAGATTTAACTGCATGATGGTTTAATGCCACGTAACTGGGAGGCAAAATAAGGAGGATGTTAAAAGCTGGAACAAGTTAGTATTTGCGAAATCACTGTTCAGTCATAACTGAGTAACCAATAGTAACTTTGCATGTCACGCCATAATTCTTTGGATGAACGTCTTAACTGGGCTGTTTAGTTTTTTTTTTTTTTACTGCTGTACCATCGTCATCCGGTGGGAATAGTGACTTTTTGAGACTGTCTGAGACCTACCAGCCCAGTGGTCACAAGAGAATGTTTGGCATTTTGTGTTTCTCAAAAGTACAAATAATCTAAAGCTTTCTTGACCAGAAAAGCCAAATCTCAACAAATGATATTAGCACCTGTCAGGCGTGTGATGGGTTACATCAATGGCCCCGTACATCCCAACAGTAGTGGTGAATCCACCCCTGGAGCAGGTTCTTTCAGCTGTTTCAGTTGCAGGGTGGGAAACTGTTTTGACTCACATATTTATTTTAACAGCCGAATATTCTGGGTTTGAGAAAACACCAAAAATGAAATAAGATTCTAGCAATTAAGGGCAATTTACTTTTATTGATCAAGTATAAAAAAGATTTATGGAGTCAGTCAGTCGTGATGAAAAAAATGATTAAATCATAAACCACAAAAAGAAAGACAGTTAATTTGTTGCAGCTCTTTTGGCTTCTCCAACAGCTTGAATTCTCTAAGGCAGCCATTCCCAAACTTCAGAATACCAAGGCCCAATTTAAAATGTGAAAAATATACGCAGCCCACCGAAACCTTTAATCACAACTGTGATCAACATACAGAACAAGGAACCATGATCTGATATTAATGTGAGGGGGTCAACAAATAAGGTGACACTTGTCATATTAAGTTAAGATGACAGTAGAATAACACGTAACTGGTTTGTTTTATTACTTCTTAATGTTTTTTTTAATCATGTCATGAATATCTTGCAGTAATTAAAAACATATTTAAAAAAGATCGAGGATTTAAAACACATTTGTTTAATTTTAATGACCTCTCACGGCCCAACCTGCAGTACCAAGACGGCCCACCAGGGGGCCTCAGCCCACACTTTGGGAATCACTGCTCTAAGGCATAGACCTCACGAATGAAAAACATTCATCAGTCATGCTCCAACTTTCTTGTACGGGAGCTTATGTGTGGGTTTTGCAGGATGGAGTGACATTTATTTTATTTTTTTTCGCCATAAATGTTCAGTCACACATTGTCAGGTACTGAATGTTTGGTGGCCAGAACATTGAGACCACAAGCCTTGAAGCAATGTTCTGATGTTCTTTTCCCTGTACAAAGATGCACAGAGAAATCCTGAGAAATGACTTCATCATCACCAGATGAACCCCCTACTGATGGACATGCAGTCCTCATGCCATGAGTAACTGTGGAAATGTGGAAAAGTGCTAGTTTTCTTCAGACATTTTTATGTCTTTCATTGAAGTTGCAGAACTTCCAGCATCATCTCCTCGTCCGGTGCAGACTCATAAAATTCTTTACCGCATATAACTTTCTTCTTTTTTCGCAGGCATTTTCTCTTTAACATATTCTCTGATGTCTTCCTTGTTTTACATGTTTGTTTCCCTTTTCCAACCTTCCTGTCTTATTTTAAATTTTAGACACAGGTGACTGGGACAGCCAACATATTTTCCCAACATATGTTAAATTACCTTCGTGAAGGCTTTTTATAAATCTTTCTAAGGTTCAACAGACAGCTCTCTTGCTGGGGTCACGTTTCCTGTCAAGGAGCGAGTTGGCAGCAGCTCATTCATGTGTACGGGCTTTCTGTTTTAACTGCACACTCACTTGAATATTTAAACTTGTTCAGTGATTTGTTTCCTTCATGTAAAAAAACAAGGCGAATTAATTTCATTTCTTTCTCAACTTCATCTGAAAAAAAGAAGCTACTTACAGGTAAATAGCAATTTACAGGTAAATTTGCAAGAATGAGATGAATTTAGAAAAAAAAAGACAACCAAAATGCTCAACTTCTTAAAGTCTAAAACCAAGCCTCAAGAACAAATAAACTCAGGCTTGAATGGTGTAAACATGTAGCTAATGAGAACGAGATACGTGCACAGATGACACAGAGAACTTTTAATTAATTTTCAGTCATACAAAACATGAAACGATATGTACAAACAGCACACCAAACAAACGGGGGACAACAACTCGACGTTAAGCCTGTACAGATAATTTCCACCTTAAAACACAATTCCAACAACAAGCATCTAAATGAACCCGGGGTTCTAAATGAACCCGGGGTAAAACCCCGGGTAACACCCCGAGTGTGTGATGAGCCTCTGATGCTGCTACAGGCTACGAGCCTGTTATCAGGTCAACGCTACCACACGTTGAGCTAGCAGTCAAAGAACAGCAATAAATTAATAAAAATAAGATTCTACAGCCCAACTCTGAATTCAGTCTCGTCTTTCGTGTTTCACCACTTTAAACTATATTACAGTGCGAAGCTCCACTCGCTTCACATTAATCCCAAATCAGAGCCGATCTCTCTCACAGATTTGACTGTGAAGTAATTTGCCACAGTTCACAACGTAACCTACAACTTTCTGCTTTATCTCTGCTCATTATCTATATAGATAACTGACTATTCATTTGATGTTTCCTCTGAACAATATGTCAGGACCAAACTGGCTACCAGCTAGCCACAGTAAGCTACAGGTGTGACACAATGGAGGCAGACAGAGTGTAAGCCGGGTTTTGTTCGAGTGGCCAGGTATCAAACCACCTGAGCTACTTTTAATATGTGAAAAGATAAAAGGACAGTTACCTGTCCGACAGAGATGCGGCCACCATGGCATCGCTCTTCAGTCCCTACAGTTACAGTCGTCGAGGAAACACCATCTGCTTCTTACGTCGTGCAGCATCTAATCTTTTCTGGCTCTCGATGTCGAGGCTATCTCCATCTGACACCAGTTTTTGTTGCTGTCTCATCCGGTTTATTTCATTAACAATGCCAGCTTCACCTCTGCCTGTACCGGTCGGGTAATGAGCGTGTACGAGAGGAGCGCAGGTCACCTGCATCAAAGCAGCACAATGTCCGGCTGATTTGTAGAAATGGCAACGGATCATTTGACTTGGCCCGAGTAAAATAATTGGACGTGTTTTTTCTTTAGTGATAATATGAGATAGTTTTCATAATAATTTAACTTTTTTAAGTATTTGTTATATGAACGTAAAAATAATTCCAACTTATTTTTTATAAAGCGTCTTGAAATCATTACCAACTCAGCCTTTAATTACAGCAATTTGATGGGTTTTTTTTTTGTTTGTTTTTTGGGGGGGGGTGTTTGTCTGTGTGTCTGTGTGTGTGGTTTGTTTGGGTTTTTTTTTCTACCGGATAAAATAGCTGAAGGGACATCCTTCAGGAGTGGCCAGAGGTTGACGGTCACTCACCCTTTAATAAATTCATGGCTTCATTCAGCCATGACCATCAGTGGGGGGAAGCACAATGGCAGGTTAGACTTTAATTATTTGTCTCGTTCACGTGAGAAAGAACAACTGAAACAAAACTCCTTGTAATTAACAAGAAATATCAGATCAATCAATCCACCGTATTCTGGTAGCTCATGGTGGAAATTTAGGTGTAGACATTTAAAAAAAAAAACAGGTAGCTCCTATTCATGTATCCGCTGCTCATTTAACATATTTGCTGTTCTTTTTCTTTTTTCCGTTTATTGGTCACAAAGGTTCAGAAGTAAAAGGATGTTTATGAGCTTCACCAGACAATATTAAAGAAAAGTTCAGAGACCATTGTTTGTTCTTTATTTGGTGATCTCTTGGATTGCTCTGTAGAGCAGGTCATATGTCATATGAAGAGCCACCAGGGACCGTGCACGTCTGTCTGTTAATGTGACTGCAGCTCAGACAGGTGCTCATTCAGACATAAAGAGTCGGGTCACTGTCTCACTACTGGTAACGAGTGCACATCTGTAAGGAGCTAAACTGCTGCCTGTTTAAGAAAGGTCACGGTCATAAAAAGAATGTATTTAAGCCAAAACACTGTCTTTTCCTAATCCTAGATAAAAATATTTAAAAATACGCTCTTAACGGCTGGTGTCCACTACACAAGACGAATCGCTCTTATTGCATGTCCCCAAGTCATTTTCTATGGAAAGCGAGGAGGCGTGTTCATCTCCTATGCAAGGAATCTTGGGAAGGCAGGACAGAGCATCAAAAAGTTTGACTTAATGCAAATGAGGGCGTTATCCAGTCAAAGTAGACATTGTGTGTACATCCGTTGCATAAGTAGTAGTATCACAACAGAGTACAGTGATCCCTTGCAAATTCCTGCTTTAAGTTCCGCGGTTTTAGTTATTCGCAGATTTTTTTTTATAATATAATAAAAAATCAAGAAGAGATTGTTGAAATTCCACGTAAATCCACCCCACAGCAGACGAGAGGCCGCAGCTGCCAGCAAAACTTGCATCTCAAGGACACAGACCTTATGACTTTTACAGATAACATGTATGTGCCTTATGGACTGTATCTTACAGAAAAAGGTCCAGAAACATTAAAGCCGCTCTGTACAGCAGTACCACTTCTGACCAGACGGAGGCATATAGATCAACTGTGTTGACAAAAGGACCCCTGACAATACAGTGCTAATGAGTGGGGATGGTTCAGCACACCCACTAATACCATTAGAGCAGCACTTGGTTGTGTTTTATGCCAGGAGCTGACACATAAACTTTCTGGTGGTATGCCATCCCATAATGGTCAAAAGAGGTTACATGGAGTAGCTTAAAGACTGTACAAAAATAAAAATAATTTTGAACTGACAGCTGTATCTTGGAGGCTCTGCCCATTAATAATTTTACAGGTTTATGAACTAACTCAGTCAGGCAAATACAGTCCTGTAAACTAACTTGTGGCACTTTAACTGTTGTGTCAAACCCAGGATTAAAAAAAAAACTGACTCTCTTCTCTAATAATGAAGCTGCCAGTCTGGACTACTTGTTTTGGACCTGCTTCAAATTTAGAAAGGTTGTCATAACTAATGCAGTACATCTCTTCATATCCCCTGCCTTCTGCAGAACCAACTGCTCTCTCTTTCATGGGCAATTCAGAATAAATGGCTTGTTGTATTCTGTGGAGCTCTGCTGCCAACATAGCAGTTTTTCGTAACGAAAACAGTAAGGGCCCAAGGTGACACAGTGAGTTTGGATCCAACACTCTTCCCAAAGACAATTACAGTCATCCCTTATTTTTCGTGGTTAATGTGGATCGGCGCTCCCCTGCAAGAATCAAAATCCGCGAACTGGAGCTAGAGCCCCTCGAGCCTAAATAATGTGTTTAAAATATGTTTAAAAACCACAAAGAAGTAGCGAGGCACTGCAGCAAAACAAGATAAAGGCTCAACTGTGGTCTTTCTGTTACCTTCACAGCCTCTGGTCTCTGAACCGTAGTAAACAAACCGCTCTTTCATCTAACCTCGTTTTCATTCTGCCGTCCCACGACACACACACTACATTACCCATAAAGCCACCTTCTTAAAGGGGCCAGGCTGGCTCACAACATTTATTTGCTGTAAGAGAACGCGCACAACATCCTGTGATGTTTCTGCAATTTTTTCTTGATTTTTTTTTTTTTTTAATATTATATATTTCTGAAAAAAATCTGCGAATAACTAAAACCGCAGAACTTAAAACACGAATTGGCGAGGGATCACTGTACTGGAATTTAGACCTCCACATCTGCAGCAGACTGGTACGAATGCTTGGAGTTGATGGCCTCTGGGAATTAATGAGGAGGTGATGGCAAAGAACTGAAAGAAGGACTGGCTCACGGAGGAAAACTATGCACTGCGAAGTAAAACACAATGAGGATTTGATTTTGTAAATTATATCAGGAAGAAAATGGCTGGAGAAACGTGGCCTGAGTGGATGATGGCGGATGATTACAGACCCAGGAAAGACACGGGCTGGTTTGTTGGTCGCTGTACTTGGACATGAAGGGGGAGGTGGAGCCGTCGAGAAGGTCCAGCTGCTTTTTGTAGACTGTCAGGACTCCATAAATCTGACCAGGACAGGTGAGGGTGAACCCAGGGAGACACAGCCCTCCAAACCTTCTGACCCTCCTTGCTTCTGCTTTAACTTGCCCAGACACACATGGATAAGTTCTCACCCGCGCAGTGGAGTAATGAACTCGCTCCCTCAGTCACAGTCTCCATTTATTATCCTAAAAGCCCCCATTATCTGAACCATCTGCCATTCATAGCTGTGCATTGATATTACCAGCTTTCACAGCTCCGGCCTGAGCAGCCAGAAGAGGCAGTAATGATGATGTGTAGTCACCTTGTACTGAGGGATGTCCCCGCTTCAGTGCAGTCATCGCTGGGTGGTGATGGCTGGAGGCGTAGTAGACGTAGCAGACGACAGTCAATGGAAAATCTTCTCTGCTGAGCATAAAAAAGTGGGGACGTCTGGTCATCAACTAATTGTTAATGAGAGAGGACACAGCTGGCTGGAGACCAATATGAAATCATAACTGGTAAAGGAAAGTTTATTTGGCTTGTCCTGCTATTTACAAGACAGCGTGGTGCTGTCATTATCTTTGATTACTTTCCTTCATGGGAAGGCCAGGATCTGTTGTCTGTTTAACAAAAACACATGTTCAAACCGGTAATCTTGATTTATGAGGACATACCAGGCATATTTTCCTGCTGTTACCATAACCACAGTTACATTGTCCTCTTTAATTTGAAGTGATTTTATGCGTTTCCAGTTTATAGAAACCATTTACTGGGTTTAGAAGATTCTGCAGTCACACACGTTTTCTGCTCATGTGTGC
Organism: Hirundichthys speculiger; assembly: GCA_018398805.1. Taxonomy (NCBI): domain Eukaryota; kingdom Metazoa; phylum Chordata; class Actinopteri; order Beloniformes; family Exocoetidae; genus Hirundichthys; species Hirundichthys speculiger. Next base: position 88,220 of record JAGFBZ010001783.1, read on the forward strand.
AGAACAGGCATATTTTATAAATGAAAGCAGGCAACTGTTGCTGGACATCAAACATCCGAGATACCAAAGGTCTTGAAATTGCTGGATATTTTTCCCACGAAACTTCAGGCTGTGAATCTTTGCTGACCTCGATAATGATCGCTGTCTCTCACGTCTTCAACTTAGCGCTGTATATTACTGCATGATAAATATAATTCAATCAGATCAGCCTGAATTCACTTTTTATGTGTCTAACTGTCTTTAACCTAGAAATGATGAAAGTAAATACTGTATTTACATAGGAACCGATTACAGTTAAAGTCCAAAAATCAAACATATCGGGTCCTCACTAAGAAGTAATAGAGTGGTGCAGGGTATATGAAGCCTTATGGAGTATTCGTTTTTTTAGTCATTATAAATGCCTTTCTGACATGAGCTACATAACATTTTTTTTTATAAAACTCATGCATCAAAGTATTCCTCTGCCTTATGTTCTTCATGGCCTCAATTCAACACGACCGCAGAAGTGATGGTGAGCATGTGTGATATTTTCCAATCACGCCAGAGCAGACTGTAACTCAAGTCAGATATAATAAAGTCCTGACAGAGTCTCAGTTTTCTCACATCATGACACAACTCATGTTTTGCCTGTCAAACCAGCAGCATTTGTGGCGGGAAGCAGCTGAATATGCCACTTTTTTTTTTTTTTTTTTTTACATGTTTAAGCTTGTTAAATGGTTGATGTTATATTTGGGTCTTCCAAAAATAACACTACATTCACATTGCTGCGGCTGTCAAGTTGAGAAAAATGGTCCGTCTTACTTCACCTGATGACAGCTTCTTTACCATCACTGCTGTTTGTCTGATGAGAAACAGCACCAGGAAAACTCTTTCATGACTTGTGATTGGTTCATGTTGTTTTGCAATGAAAAAAAAAAAATTATACAAGCTGAGAATTATACTGTATTGTGTGGTACAATAATGGTAAATAAACAAGAGGCAGCTGCAGCGTAAAAATGTTTAATAGCTGTCTGTCATTCATTTAGCTCAGGCTGGTTCCAGAAGGAAATCTGTCTCCTCTGACTCTCATCTCAAAACAGGCAGTAAAAAACATATTTGCAACCTGGTACAAAGACAGTTTCGGTCTACCGACAGACCGCTGTGTCTGAAATGGTGAATGGGGAAGCTTAGCAGAGCAGCCGGAAGCTGCTACCTTGTGGACCCGTCCATGATGCCAACCAGACCGCCAACCTTCACTCCACCATGGTGAACGCTAGGCTGCTAGCTGAGCAAGCTCCCACAGAGCTTGGTTGGAGCTCCGCTAGTCCTCATTTCAGCTCTGGCAGTACTTGTTTCAGATGTTATTTTGGTAACAGCATCTGGAATGAGAGTAAATTAAGTAGATCAGGATGAATGTAAGGTAGAATTAGTTAGCATTATTGATTAGCGTGAGCTAATTCAAGCTAATTCAAAGTCGGCTGAGGTTCCGAAGAGTCCTGTTTAATACAAATGAGTCTGAATGGTGGCTGGACTGTTTAGACTGCAGTCAGAAAATTAAAAGTATTGGAGCATACATCATACAGTCATTTTGTCTATTATTAGACCACCCCTGTTTTCCTCAGTTTCTTGTTCATTTTAATGCCTGGTACAACCAAAGGTACATTTGTTTGGACAAACATAACGATAACCACAAAGATTGCTCATAAGAGTTTTTTTTAAGAGCTGATATCTTACCATTTTCCATGGTTTTCTTGATTATAACCTAAATCACTTAAGTTTTTACATCAATAGCTATGGCGTTGTACTGCCAAAAACACTGCTTTTATGCATTCAGTGTTTTCTTTTCTGTCTGTTTTAGTCACATGATGACGTTTAGTGGTACCAGGTATTAAAATGAACAAGAAGGTGAAGAAAAAAGGGTGGTCTAATAATTTTTTCCATGACTGTACGTAATATATAATGCTGACACATTCTGTTGCAAACATGCTAATGCAAAGCAGTGTTTGGATTGGAGTATCCCAGTTTCCAAACCCAGTGTAAAAGGCATGACCTGATTCTGCTCAGGAACTAGTTTCACACTGACCCTTACTGCATGAAGTCAAGTGGCACAAGATATGTGACAATATGCAAATGATATTGGCCCATTTTTTAGTACTCTTACACTGTTTCTAACACTGACTGTTTATGATTTGCTTCAAAAAAACATCTTAAAATTAAGATTTTCCACATTTCTCTGGACATCCCTTACCTGGGCTTTGATTTTGAAGCCAAGAAGCAAAAATAGGAGTTTAAATCAGTGTTCCATGGTCTTCAACAGATGTTGAAACCTGAGGTCATTAACAACCGAATAACCAAAGACAGTGAGCTACTGCATCAAAGCTGCCAGAGATTTGGTTTTTTTCCTTCCCTCTCTCAGATTTGGAGGATAAATATCAACAGGAGCTTGTTAATTTATTGTTTGAGCCACAGTGAAAACAGCCGCATGGTTATTTATTTTCACCAAAGCGCTTTGTTTTTGTGAGGCATGTTTTTTTACACGCTGCCTGGATTTCATTAGTTTGCATTTTCCACTTCATAAAACCCTGAGTGTGCTCAGATGGTCTAAAATACTGTTGACCTTTTATCACTCGCTCCGTGGCTCAGAAATTGTTCTGCCTAATCACTCGTCACCAGCATTGGCAGAACATTGGAACCACTTAATAAAACTACTTCCTCTGGTGTTCTACCTCAGTTTTAATCATGTTGGCTCATTTATTATTGTTTAATAGAAAAAAAATATGTTCAAGATACTTTGGCTTTATACCATCCTCAGAGGCTATACACATACAGTATCCATTGATGAAAATGTTCTACAGACTCTGGCAGCATATTACATGATTATTAAATCCTAACCAAGTTTCAAAACCTAGAACACAGACTGAAGACAGTTTCAACTGATTTTTTTAATATATATAATCAACCAAACACACTAGATAGGTGGCGAACGAATACAGCTCCACTGTGGTTTGTCCAAGATGACATGTTATTAAGGTGCTTCTATATTCCATTGGGTTTGGGTTGTGCTGTTTTATGTTCCCGTTGGTGCAGTATGTCGTCTTTGACATTATTGCGCTGGGTCCGCCAACTCTCACTGGTTCCTGTAGGAGTTTCTGTCGAAGGTCAGGTGTCGAGCTTGGGAGTGGTAAAACAAAATCCATTGACACCACGCACTCGAGGATGGAAAGGACGAACGAACAGTCGTTGAAGGGAGGGAAAAGCAGGTTCCAGTTCGGGCCTCAAGTCACCTCACGTGTAGCCAGCCTTATCTGGATCACATCATTCGTGAAACCCGAGAAGAACAGATCCGCGTGTAAACTTTGAGCAGGACAGAATTTATGTGTTTTGATGTTGAACGAAATTGAAAGAACTTTTCCTTGGTACGAACAAAATCTGCTCCTGCTTCCGATTATATGCGGAGCTTTTGTAAAAGAACGGTGTCCAGAAACACAGCTGTCATTCTCTGACTTTACGATGTCTATGCCTTATACGGACTTTTATTAGCACAATATGCAGACAGTTTTGAAACATTTGTTTTGAACTTGAGAATAAATTTGAAATATAATGCATTTATCTTAGCTGATGGGCATTTTGCATATTTAAGCTTCAGATTGTGTTTCTTTTAGCATCAGTGGGTTGTTTAAACGTACTTGATGTGCTGACAGACACCCGTGCGGTGATTCGGGCCTTTGTGGAGCACATCAGTGGGGCCCTGAAGTCATGGTGGATTCCTAACAGACCTTTCTCGGATAAAAGAAACAATGGAGCCGTCTGCTTTACAGCGTTTCGCTAATATAGCGTTCATTTTTTTCTTCTTTTTTGGAGCGTTTCAAAAGCGAAGCTCTCGCCAGCGCTTCATCCTCAGCTGAATTCACGAGATTACAAGTTTTTTTCACCAGAGGTTTTCTCGATCACATGAATCGTGCGGTAGCCGTGAGCAGTCTGAACCTTTACGCCTCCTTATATGTCCCTGGGCATGCCTTCAGCTAATTAACGAGCCTCCTGAGCTCGCTCCCAACCACGTTTTACACAGCGCTCGTGAATCTGGAGCTGATTTTTAGTAATGAGATGATTTATGTGCCAGTCTACTCACAGTTTACAGTGATTTCATGAACGAGGCCCATCATGTTGTGCGCACTTGAATTTTACTGAGATCAGTCGGCACTCATAAAACCTTTTCATTTCATTTGTTTGAAATGTTTTTTTTTATTGTTCATGTCAATGAGTTTTGGTTTCTGCCTTGTTTGCGCCACACCTGTCCTTAGTTAGGTGACTGTCCATCACCTGTTTGTCGTGCATGTTCACCTTAACTCCCTGCTTTGCTTTATTCACTAACAGATCTTTGTCAAGCCTCCCAGGTCGGTCTGCTGCTTTATGGCCTTGGCTGTTAACCAGCCCCTTTGGATTTATATTTACACTCTGGCATTGCGTGGATGTGGTAAAGAAGGCTCAACGGCAGGTCTCATATCAGTGTCCCCTTAAATATTTATGTGGCCATTCCTCCTAATGGAGCTCTGTAGAGACAGAGCGGTAGATGAATGAATCTTTTCTTTATTTGGTCTAATCTGTCAGACATGCCTCAGCTTCGCTCCTTCGTTCTGTCTTGTGTGGGTGATCCATCAGTGATATCATCTTATACACTAGCGCGATCCTCAGCGACTCGAGTGTGTGGTTCCTAAGACAAACACATTAATGATCTTGATAGAGATACCGGCAGCAGAGATGAGGATAACAGTGGTTGCTGTAGGGCTGGCAGCGCTGGAGGTGCTGATGGGTGCTGGCTGTTTACTAGAAGATAGGGCCGTCTGCTATGTAAACTCTGTAGCACATGTTCGACAGACCAACGAAACATCTTAGGGAGTATTTATTTTAACAGACCAAATGATAGTTCTATTTCTCTCAAGAGGAATGTTAACATTAAATGATTCCCCTTAAAAGAAAAACACAGCGGTTAAAATGAGGAGTGCTGAAAATGAAAGGATGGGGCGGGAAAAAAAAAGATTTCAGCAGAAGTAGATGCTTGAAACTGCTACGTAAACAGTGACATTATCCAAATATGGTCATAATCCAAGTAAGCCAAAACTGCATTAAGATGTGGTGAAAACACACGTTCTTCTAGACATGTAAACACCTTATTCTGAGAATTAAAAAAAGCCTTCTGGAGTTTTTCGTGTCACTTTGCAAAACCGTGTGGTCTACATGTACAGTAATCCCTCACACTTCGCGGTCTCAGTACATCGCGGAGGTTTCAAAAGTATTCTTCAAAAAAAAAAAATTGAAAAAAAAAATTGAAAAAAATTCAAATGAAGCGCGCGAGGCTGAAGCGAAAGACATATCACATCAAGAAACGAGTCTCAGGAAGTAACAAGAGCCGACAGGGGAGGCCCCATGAATGAAGATCGAGGCCTGTGATTGGCTGCTACGAAGGGTATTACTGTGCCATCGGTGGTCTGTACGCTGATTGGCTGACACGCGTCCCACATCTCCCATCTCTTCCTCTCATGAGACAAAGGTTTAGTGCCATTTTAAAGTCAAGATGGATCCCAAAGGACGCCACCCATCGCCAAGTGTCTCTGGAGAACTGAAACGCTGTTGCAAAATGATGACAAATGCCAAAAAAAATGGAACTTCTGGATAAGTTGAGGGGGGTACTCCACATCGTGGTTTTCACCATTTGTGGGGGGGGGTTCAGCCCCCATTAACCGCGAAGTGTGAGGGATTACTGTACAGCAGTTTTTAAATGTTTGAGGAGGATAACAAGTGCAAAATGAGAGTAAATCACATTAAAAGTCAGAAGCTGAACTTGAAGATTTTGCAAAATGAGAAAAAAAAAATCCACAAAGCTACACTGGTACCATGACCCCAACAAACTCCTCTGTGGTGACGTTGGATTGAATCGTGTAGGAAACATCACAACAGGAGTTGGTTTTCATTTTAGATGTGCACATTCCTGCTAGGAGGAATACTTGGCATGAGAACGTGACTTGTAAACCCATAATATGAAGTGAATAAAGCAACTGATGATCACACTTTAATCAGTTTATTGTGTTCCAGCTGAAACTCTTCTAATTGTGCCTTTAAGGTTGATGTTCCTGAAAATGATCTCAGACATTTGAATGAAGTCCAGTTGCTGGTTTGAATTATGTTTTGTTTGTTCTTCATTTATGACAAAAAGAATTTGCATAGACAGGTTACTTCTGACAGAATATAAACACTTTCTCGCATGCCTGAAAAATACATTGATTAAATAAATTCAGAATTGTAAATCAGATGCAGTTGAAGATGGGATTAAAGTTATGGCAGGAACATTGATTAGCCGAGTAATTTGCATATTTAAACAGTCAGCTTTAATTCCTGCTTTAGCTGTAACATCCTTGTTGTTTTCAACCTGCTGTAAGTTGTTTTTTTGTTGTTCAAACCATGGCTCCTGATCAATGATTGTCAATGATTGTGCGCTCAAATCCAGGGACAAAAACCTAGAATCGGACCTTATAACCAGCGTTCAGATGAAACTTAGCACGGTTTCAGTTGTTGGGGTTATTTAAATCAAATAAACAGAAAAGATCTTCTGGATGTCTTGACTGCCTCGTATTACAGCCCAGATGTTCCACAAATGCCCATGTCAAAATGAACTCTATATAATATTTCACTCAGTAGGTTTTCTGCTACAACTGATAAAGTCTGAATGAATTCCAGTTTTGGGCCCCTCCCTCTCTGCTGTGCTTCAGCCCTGCTGTGTAAACTCCTCCTGTCAGGTGACAAGGCAGCCGTAGAAGGGCCAGTGATTTACATCAGTAAGAGGCACTTCTGGGATCTCACTGGATGATTTAAAAGTTTTACAGCAGCAATTATCTGTTTGCAATGGTTTCCAGTCCAGCTGCATGTGTGAGTCCCAGGATGACACCGAAGATACATCGCCCCACTTCCCCTCCCCCCAAAACACAAAAGGTTCTACATGCTGCTTAATGGGCTCCAGGTTTAATTTCACTCTTAGGTTTGGCTCACTTGTTTTTTTTAAGTGAGATTCTGCTGCTCCAGGACAACAGCCAGAGGTTTTTTTTAGGTTGTCTACTGGATCTATCGCTCAGGCGGCTTTTTTTTAAAATCTTCTTTTTCTGTCTCATATATAGATCTTTGCAGTTAACATCTCAGTACGCTGTACGATGAGGCAGAAGACCATGAAATGATGAACTAAAGCAAAGCAACAGAAAGAATGGTGCTCTTTTTACTGTATGCAGCATTTGTATGATTTTACTACCCTTACAAAATGGAAGATAAAGTGCCACGTTGAAAAGGTTAGCACAGTGAAAGGCACGGATGCTTGTGAATTACCAGGTCGAGAAACCATATGACCTAGACACCTGACCGACACACTTGTGTACCCAAACTGTGTGTGGTGTCGATGCACAGTTTCAAAACGAGCAATGAATGCATTTCTACACCTAATCATTGCTAATGTGACGTAACCTTTACCGGTCACGTCAATGTCAACTGTCTGCAACACTACATAACTACTACATTTAAAAAGACACACGTCTTCCCATAAATTCCCACAAACCTTGAACAAGACAGAGGATAGATAGATAGATAGACAGATAGATAGATAGATCTTTAAGAACTCTAAGGTTAAGAGGTCAGCAGTAATAATGTAATGCTTGTTTGCTTGTTTTTTAAAATGTGTCCTTAGACCATCAACAGTGTCATTGTGCTCCTCTGTTACCCCCTGACCTCACACACACCCACACTGTTGGATAATTCACAACACATTGCCTTTTAGCGGACCAGCCTCAGCCAGCACCAAGCTCCCTCTTAACACAAACCCTATTGTCAGGAGGACCATAAAAATATGAAGCTGGGGGGGGAAAAAAGAGTCAAAAAAAAAAACTAAACTAAACAAAGCAAAACAAAACAAAACAAAACAAAAAACTGAAAAACGCAAATACCTGTGAAAATATGTTCTGGGACTGGCACAGCGGTTGCATTCATGAGAGGCTTGTAGGGAGAGCGATTTGTTTTAATGAAAAAGTCGTTCCCGTGGAGAGGAAAGGGTCTGGCTGCAGGCTGTTTGTGCATGGCTTAAGTTTCTCCTCAGTAATAAAACTTATGTGTGTGTGTGTGTGTGTATGTGCGTGTGTCCAGTGTGTGGGTGGACCGGGTGGACTGTGGAATACAGGAGACAATGTAGGCTGACAGGTTTGGAAAGGCTCAAAGTGGCTAAAACATTCTCAGAAAAGCATTTTCTGAGGTCGCTTCATTCAGTTCACACACCCTATACTATGACAAATCGAGAAAACATACTACCCCCACAAACGATTTAGTTTCTTGCATTTATCTGTTTAAAGTGACCCCTCTTTTTCGTCCTCCTCCAGACTACGATGGATTGAGAAGACAGGGGATGGAGCAGCCCGGCGAAGCCACCCTCCTGCCACCTTTCTCCCTGCCTCTTGACTCTGAACCTCCGCTGCATGAACAAGAACAAAAAGAAGCTTGAAGATCCACCCCCCCCCCCCCCCCTCCCTTGCGTGAGACTCCATAATATATATCGTGGCTGATTAGGAAGTGTGAACAGGAAGCAGCGCCTTGACGTGCTGGACATCCCGTGAGGATCAGGAGCCTCAGGGTGTCCCGATCATGAAACCTTTGATCTCCGTTGGTCCCCCCTCTGGCCTCCTGCTGGTCCTGGTGTGCTGCCCCCTGCTGGGCTTGGTCCAGTCTGCCAGCAGCAACAAGGCCAGCGACAACGCACACCCACACCTGGGTGACCCTGACCCAGAGCGCTGCATGAGGCACCACTTTGTTGAGACCATCACGCACCCGATTTACAAATGCAACTCCAAGGTAAAGCAGAAATAAACCTACAAAGATGTGATCTATACACACTGTAGCCTCGTCATCATTATACGAGCCCAAGCCTGAAAAGGTTGGGACGATATAAAAGTCATCAGGTCATCATAGTATCAGACAACTGCAACCTCAGACAGGCAACAACATATGACTTTTTTTTTTTGTCACTTTTCTATTATCTATTTAACAAATATGAAGCCAAAAAGAGAAAATGATGTTGGAAATAATCAGTTCCCATGATTCAACAGCTTGTAGATCCACTGACAGTAACTCAACTTAATAGTTTCCTGTATCAAGTAACCGGTCTCTCACGTGGTTGTGCAGAACTTTTGGCCCATTCTGGTTTACAACATTCATGCTTCCGTTCATTGGCATTTTGGGGGCGTTTAAGCTCTCTTAAAGCCCTGCCACGGCATTTCAGTTACCGCAGGTTGATGTCTGGATTTGTTTTAACCAGGACCAGGCCTTTCCAAAGCCTCATGTAGACTCGCTTGTGTGCTTTTGAACATAGAGATGTTGTATAATCCAGCTTCGAATAAGCTTTGACTGTCAGACGGCTTTACATTAACTCAGAACAGGAATTCAGAGTCATCTCAGTGACAGCAAGGTACCCTTGTCCTTCCACCGCAGGTATGAGGTGTTTCTGCTTAAACGCTGAAACACTCTGAAATGCTGCTTGGCATTAAGGTCAAACAACTCCACTTTGGTCTAATCGGTCCGTAGGAGGGTTTTTTCAGAAGTCTTGTGGCTGGTTCACATGCAGTTTCTCAGACCTCGCTTGTGCAGGAGTGGAGTTTTTCTCCCGGCAACCCTTACAAGCCACACCGTACTTCTTTGGTCTTCTCCTAATTCTGCTGTCCTGGACTTCCTGAGGGCAGCATTGGATGGTCTGACCTTGGTTTAACTTTGTTGAATCATCCACTCCTATTATATTGACAGCTGTCTTGTATGTTTTTCATTTGGGGGAAAATCTTCCTCACTGTGAAACGTTGGACCATATTAAGGATGATTTTATTATGTTTTTACACAAACACAAGATAGGATTAAGAGAGGGTTCAGCAATATTTGCAAATCCCTGTACATCCATTTGTGGCCTGCAAAGCTGGGAAAGTGAAGAATTTTTCACTTTGTGATGTCATTTTTGTAAGTCTTTATAATAGCCATCTCTGCTAATGATTCTTAAAAGGCCTAGTGACGTTCAGAATGGTTTTACTTAGTTCCACTCTTCCCGCAGACATGTCTTAAGGCTCGCAACAGTACAGTTTTTGTTTTTTTGTCGGAACTACAGGCAGGCCAGTTTGAGACCTTTTCTACCTTAGCCATCTCTTTGTAATGTGCAAATAATGTGGCTTTTCATTGTTAATTGTTATCCTGCTGGAAGTAGCCTCCAGAGGATGGGGACACCGTGATCATAAAGGGATGCACACGATCAGCAGCATAACTCAGGCGGCTTTTAAACGATACCCAACTGGTACGCGGGGGCTGAAAATGTGCAAAGAAAATCTCCCCCACATCATTATAGCACCAGCAGCCTGAACCGATCTGACCCCACCATCTGAATGTCGCAGATAAAATCAAGATACGTCAGAGCAGGCGTCGTTTTTCCAGCCTTTTATGGTCCAGTTTTGGTGAGTCAGTGTGGCTTATAGCCTCAGTTTCCAGTTGTTATCTGACAGGAGTGGCGCCTGCTGTGGCCCTCTGCTGCCGTAGAACATCTGCTTCAAGGTTCAACATGTTGTGTGGTCAGAGATGGTATTCTGGATGTCTTGGAGTTACTGTTGCCTTTCTGTCATCTGGAACCAGTCTGCTCAGTCAACTCTGACCTGAATATTTTATATTTTTCTGATTGTTCTCTGTAAACCCTAGAGATGGTTGTGCGTGAAGATCAGCAGTTTCTGAAACACTCAGACAAGCCCATCTGGCCTGAACTTCAGCAAGTCTCTTTAAACATGTCTTAATGCTTAAATGCACTGAGTTGCTGCCATGTGATTGGGTGATTAGCTACTTGTGTTAATCAGCAATTGAGTAGGTAAACCTAATAAAGTAGCCTGTGAGTGTATATTACCATCCATCCATTATCCATAACCGTTTAGCCCTACGTAGGTTCACGGGGATCTGCTGGAGCCTATCCAGACTCGCTTCAGGTTAAAGGCAGGGGTACACCCCTGGACAGGTCGCCAGTCCATCGCAGGGCCACATGTAGACAAACAACTACGCACACTCACAATCACTCCTACGGGCAATTTAGAACCACCAATTAACCTGACATGTCTTTGGATTGTGGGAAGAAGCCGGAGTACCCGGAGGAACTGGGAGAACATGCAAACTCCACCCAGAAAGGTCCCTGCTGAGGATCAAACCAGGAACCTTCTTGCTCTGAGACAACAGGGCTGACCACCAAGCCACCGTGCTGACATGAAATATCTTTCATATTGTCTGCAAAAAAGTAAAAGTGTAGATATGATCGTTTTTTTTCCCCCCCGTTTTCCATTTCATGCCAGCTTTCTCTGATTTGCATTTGTATTTGAAAACAATGTTGAAAATGAAAGGAAAGGTTCACTCGACAGGTTCCCTTAATTTGTTGCATATATCCGGTAAGCTGTTCCAAATGAGACCGCAGAGACACGCTGCATGGGACGCCGGCCAAAAAAACTCGTATTACTCTTGTCTCTTGCCTCCATTTAGTCAGTCCAGCATCTCTGTCTTTCCCTCTCTGTCATTATCTCCGTCATTTAGATGAGTCACACTCCATTTCTCAGGGGTTGTGTATGTGTGTGTGTGTGTGTGTCTGTATGGTGCTGGACATGGGCCACGCTGCAGACATATTCTGCACCTCAGCTGGGACGGAGTTATTGGCCGACATGGACATCTCCCTGTCAATCCTGCTCTCTTCTGAGGAGAGATGGGCCGAGGACAGAAGGAGAATAGCAGAGAGTGAATTATATGGCACGGAGGTGTAACGCTAATTGTGTAGTTTCATACAGCTTAAAGGGAAGACGCTTCATGCGTGTGCCAAATATGTAAACGCTATCGTGGAAAGGTGTCAGTCACTTCCCCCTATCCATTGTTGTGCGTGAAAGCGGTCGTGCTTTTAACGTGACAGATCTGGTCCTTTGGTCTTTTTCGGTTTTATCATTTCTGACTCTGGGTGCATTGAGGAGGAGGTGGCAGGACCAAAGCTCAGCTCAGCGTGAGCTGGGTTTTCTGTTTCACTACACAGCCTGGCTGAGCACTCATTTCACGCCTCATTGTGCGTAAATCTGCGCAGAATCCACCTGCAATGTGACTCTCTCACCATGCATGTGTTTTTAAGGCGTTAAAGTGTTGAGGAGGTGGCATGAGCATATTCACTGGTGCTGGAAGTGTTTTGGATGCATTTTGAACTCTCGTAAATTCGAATCTCCAGGCCAACTTCCATAAATTTGTACAAAGTTTTATAGTGTTTGTGAAACTATTTGGCTAATGTGGCTCTTTGAGTCTAAAACTTTTAATTAAAACAGGAGGAGGCTTAATTTTGAATGCAAGTTGGCGGAACACCCATATTTGTTTAACTCAGACGCCAGTAAATCACGTTTGATCTCCCCTTGTTTTCTTTTTTTTCTTTTTTGTAGAAAAACAATGCAAAAACCTGCAGGCCACATTAGCGAGTTCCCAATTGTTGCCAGCTCTCCCTGGTGAAACATAAATAACATCATCAGCAGCTGATCCTATCATCCGAAGTGAATTAATGCTAACATGAAATGGAAGGCCGATGGTCCGCTTTGTTCTTTGAGCTGTGACTTTGTCATAAAGAAATAAAGCTGAATTGAAGCAGTTCTGTGGAAATAGTCCGTTATTAGGTCAGGCCAGATACCAAATGTTTTCCATGAGTAACGAGAGGTTTTTGGGCTGCAGAGCATTTTTTTGTTAAACGTCCTATACGAGCGAATGTTCCTTGCATCAAGCCAAGATTTGGAGCCCTTCAAGCTAAGACTTGTGAATCAGGAGCGCCGCCATCGTTTGACTATCAACCAATAAAAAAACTCTTCAGCTCTTCTGCTGCTCAGCTCGCTCTCAGGGTAAAGTTAAAAGCTTTAAAATGTTCTTGGATTGGCCTCATCTATGTTAAAGTTCACTAATTAAACAGCTTGCAGTAAAACTGGAGCAATTTCCTTCTGGCTTGTGACAGATCTTAGCCAAGTCTTTGTCTAGTCTTGATTTGATGTTAATTACGGGAGACGAAGTTTATAAATTTTGCAAAGAAGAATCAAAACCATTTGGATTGTAAATCTGTCCTCATTGACATAGAAATGAACTTATTAAGATCCAAGACGATGTTCCAGAAGTGTCAAAACCCCAAACTAAGAAGCTGGAATGTTTGACTTGAGCTTTGCGTGTAACTCGTGCACATGTCCTTATCCAAATAATTTGGGAATTGTTGGATTTCTCTGTTTAATACTGTGAAGTCTTGAACTTTGTAAAGATGCCACCTGAGGTGATTCGGTGAAATTTCAGGTGCCGTCGAGTTATTTTGGGGGTTGTTTGTACAGGGTGAATTTAGCAGCGTCGCTGCTGTGGACAGAATCTGATCTGGTCCAGCAGCAGTAACAGGCACCAGCAGGGTGAACACAGCTGTGTGGCTTTTGTTTATAGTGTCCTTTGAATTTCTGTGCACATACCTCACCTAAATAACTGATGCCCGGCAGCTGGGCGCAGATAAATTTGGCTTCCGGGATTTTGATTTGGCACCGTGTGAATAAGAGCCACCTAAACCGAATCTTTTCTGAGGATGGGCTGGAAATTTTTTCATCCTCCAAAGGGGGTCGTGACAGAAAAACAGTTTAAGAATCTCTACTGCAGAGTGACTTGTGAGTCTGCAGCCAGCTACTTAAACTCAGTCATGCAGGTTTCTGCTCCTTCTGGACCACTGCGCTCCTCTCAGGAATGTCGTCCTCACACGCGAGGCAGCTCTAGGCCGGACTGCTTTTCATTTGTGGTTCCACGATGGTGGAACGAGGTACGGTTAGAGCCAGATGTATTTGGACAATGACAGAGTTTTCACAATTTTGCCTTTATGCACCACCACAATGGCTTTGAAATAAAACCATCAAGATCTGATCAAAGTGGAGACTTTTGGCTTTAATTTAAGAGGTTTCACAAAAATATGGCATCTAACATTCAGGAAGTACAGTCATTTTAAGCAAAGTACATCAATTTTTCGAGGACTCAAATGTGTTCGGACAAAGTGACATAGTCGTAAATATAACCCTCATCTTAACACTTGAGGGAAAATCCCTCGCTGTTAATAACAGTCTGAAGTCTGGATCCCATTAACATCACCAAATTCTGAGCTTCCTCCATGGAAATGCTCTATCACAGTGGTTCTCAACTAATCCGGCTTCAGGACCCACCATCACCCTTAATGACAAGCCGCGACCCAAATAGTAAAATAAAATATCACAGAATGCCAACACAAAAAAATAAGTTTATTGGTGAACTAAAATAGCAAAAACCAAAATGGCATAACCAAAATGACTTCTAGTGGGAAAAATTCCCTTTGATGCTCATTTAGCTGCATTTTAATTAAATCCAAAACACTTCATTTCAGTAACTTCAGCCTTTTTTTAACAGACTCAACATGAACAAACATGAAATAAACAAGTGCAACCACTGAGCAGTAGTTTCAAAAAGAACTCAAATATGTAGCATTTGCTGAGTACCGACTTCCTGAATATATAACAATTTCCATTTAAAACTATCTAGTCACTTATTTAAGCATTAATCATGAAGCTGACATAACAAACAGAACATTTCAGTAACAGCCATTTTTAAGACACAACAGTGCTTTTATGCACAAATATGAAATAAAACAGTGTCTTCAAGATAAGAAAATCCATATCTCATATACAGTCATGGAAAAAATTATTAGACCACCATGTTTTCTTCACTTTCTTGTTCATTTTAATACCTGGTACCACTAAACGGCATCATGTGACTAAAACAGACAGAAAAGAAAACAGTGAATGCATAAAAGCAGTGTTTTTGGCAGTACAACGCCATAGCTATTGATGTAAAAACTTAAGTGATTTAGGTTATAATCAAGAAAACCATGGAAAATGGTAAGATATCAGCTCTTAAAAAAAACTCTTTTGAGCAATCTTTGTGGTTATCGTTATGTTTGTCCAAACAAATGTACCTTTAGTTGTACCAGGCATTAAAATGAACAAGAAACTGAAGAAAACAAGGGTGGTCTAATAATTTTTTCCATGACTGTATTCTTTGATGTATCTGTGTTTCACCATGCTCAACATATGTAAACAAATGTTGCAGGTCTTTTTCTATGGTGTGAACTGGCAGGTGTCAACTCACATTACAGGACATTATCACCATCTACTGTTGAGGAGTATGAACGACATGCTTTTTTTTTTTTTTTTTTTTTTTTTTTTTTTTTTTTTTTTTTTTTAGCATTTCCTTCCCCAGGCAAAGGCCCATGACCCACTGAAAACAGGTCTGTGACCCACTTTTGGGTCGTGACCCACCACTTGAGAACCACTGCTCTATCAGACTTTAGGTGGTAGGTACGTCTTTATGCGTTCAGCTTTGTCTACAGTAACTGAAAAGCACACTTTGTTGGGTTGAGATCAGGCAACTGAATTGACCTTTAAAGAGTATTCCTCTTCTTTGCTTTCAAAAGATCTTGAGTTGCTTTTTCGGTATGTTTAGGGTCCTTCTCCATCTGCGCTGTGAAATATCATCCAGGTCTTTCTGTCACCAGTCACGTCATCAGTAAACACCAGTGAACCCCTTCCATTGGCATCTATACGTGCCCGTACCATAATGCTCCCTCCACAATTTTTGATGTGGTTCCTTTCCTCCTCCATATTTTTCCCCTTCCAGTCTTTGTGATGCAAGTCCAGCTCCTTGTCTGTCCAAAGAAACTCATCACAGAAACCAGGAGGCTTTTTCACATGTTTCCTGGCAGTGTCTATTCTGGCTTGTCTGTGCTTGAATTTTAGCCGTGATTTGCACATGTAGTAGTAAACCGTCTGCAGTGTTGGGCAAGTTCACGTTCTACACAAATTAGTTCAGGTCATAGTTCATAATCAAAATTTGGAGCAAGAGTTCACCATTTCAAAAAATGAACTAAATAGTTCATTTTTAGTTCTTTATTTCTTTTTTTTTTTCAATGTTGCTGTAAACAATTATTTGTCAAAATGATTGCCACTGCCCATATACTACCCCACCACAAACAGCATTTATTTTATCCATTTTATCTGTTGAAAACTATGTGTCCAATTCAGAATCTTTATCCAACCAGGGTTCACATCAGCATTGAAGGGACGGCCCATGTAAAACTGTCATTTTCTCTTTCAGCTTATCTCTACAGTACATTAAAAATATGTGGAAAAACTTGCTGCTAAATGGTCTTTATTATAAGACAAAAACAGGTCTTTAAGGTGCAAATGTTTTTTGTCCCCATTTCAATATTTCAGTCCCCGACTCCAGAGATTACAGTGTAATCTTTGGAGTCGGGTCTCTCCTCCAGCTCTGGGCGACTGCAGCTTTCATCTTCCTCCATGTTTGTTTTAGACGTTTGATGATGCAGTTGTTAGCGTGACAGCAGCGACAGTCCGTGTTGCCATGTTTGATTGCTTTCCTCAGAAACATATCAGGCTCGTTTGTGGTGTATTTTAAATGGGGTTCGCTGGAAACCTGGCACGGATTTGACCACGTCAAAATCGTTCACACCCGACGCTCGTCAAGGGGAAAGAGAGCGCGTTCAGTTCACGTTCGCACAAAATACGAACTAGTTTGTGAGCTTTCGTTCAGTGAACGCGTTCACGTACAACACTGACCATCTGTACTTGCATTCATGACAGCGTCTCGACTAGATTTTCATGATGACGTGCCTACCTTCTTCAGAGACTTCTGTTGATAATTTGAAGGGTTTTTCCTCACCGAAGACTCCAATTATCCACGTTAGGTGTCTACCGTGGTCTTCCAGGCTTTTAATGTTGTTTCTTTCTTTCTTTCTTTTTAAGCATGTGATCAAACTATTAATTTGACCAGACCTGAGGTTTTTAATATCTCTCTCATAGATTTATGTCAATCCCTTCGGCCTTATGTTGCCTCCTTCACCTGCGACCTGAGATCGCACCGGACTCCATATTGGTAGCTCCAGTCAAAACGCTGCTTCACCTGCCCATACCCATAGCAAAGAATGAGCAGCCATGATTTTGACCGCTCAGAGCAAAGCAGACCTGTCAGATAGGGGACCCTTAACGAGACAAGAACGAGAGACAGGGACTTTCAGAGAGAAGATAACAAAAGTTGCTGAAGCAGCTGATTTAATGCGAACTGTGAAGCATATGTTCTTGTGGACACCTAAAATAAGATGGTGAAGCTGTGAATAAGCATGCGCACGAGCATAAACTCGGACTCTTCAAGACTTTGGACGTTACTTTTCAAATTGCTTCTTGATTTTAAACCAGGAGTGTTTTACTGTGGGGCTCTGGGAGGCTCCAGTGGGGTCACTGGTCACTGGCAAAGACTGCAGTTGTCACATGTGACAGTCCTCCAGCTCCGCTATTGTTTCCTCTCATCTTCACGTTTCTTTCTCACATACTTACTTGCAGAAAAAAAGGAACTGTTTTTAAAGTTCTTTGCTTGATTTTTATTGCTGTTTCCTGCTTTTGAAGAGAAAAGGAAAACTACATCTGCATGAAGGATGACGTACTTTATGTAGCCAGAGCCCTCTAGCGATTGCACTCACAAACTTTGCCATTATTGCAAATATTGGGCTTTTCCTTCAGATCGCACTGCCGACTGAGATCTTCCTCATCAGTGGGTTTGAAAACATACAAATAACAATTACTTTATCTGTATTTTTAAAGTAGCTGTTCATGAATGAGAGGAGAAGTGGATGAGGAGATGAGAGGAGTGTTTGATAGCTGATCCCCAGCCAGGACGAAGACAAATGGTCTTAAAGTGGCGACAACGCTCCTGACACGTGTGTGTGTGTGTGTGTGTGTGTGTATTTGTGTGTGTGCCTGTGTCGCCCTGCCATGGCCCCAGACAGGCTTTTGTCAAAGTGGGTACACGGTGGCGGCACACAGCAGCTGACAGAAGGACATGACACAGGAGGCTGTTTAGGGAGGCGACAGGAATGTGGCGACCCACAGAGGAATGCCAGTTGGACAGTCACAACACTAATCAGGCTGCCGCTTTGTGGTGTGTGTGTTATGCGTTTGAGCTGATCGGTCGAACGTGGAGGAGCTGATGCTTCGGTCCCCAGGTTTTACAGAAAGGCTGTGTGTGACCCTGAGCTTTAGCAGATGTTGGAATGTGGTGCTATCTTTCATTTTGCAGGTGCAAGGCCAGAGGCGGGAGGCTTTAGGAGACACTCGCAGTCCAAACAGACCTCTCACTGTCAGGGCAGACCCAAACACCGTCTCTTTGTACTCTGTGACCCCCCCCCCCCCCCGATCCTTGACAGAACGTGGAGGTGATGAAAAACCTGCGTGATTGCCTTATCTGTGATTTCCTTGCTTTTTCTGCATGCTGTTTTGCAGATGGTGTTGCTCGCACGCTGTGAGGGCCACTGCAGCCACACCACCCGCTCCGACCCCCTCATCTCCTTCAGCTCAGTGCTCAAGCAGCCCTTCAAGAGCTCCTGCTCTTGCTGCCGGCCACACACCTCCAAGCTGAAGGCGGTGAGGCTGCGCTGCGCCGGCGGGACCCGTATCACGGCCACTTACAGATACATATTAGCGTGCAACTGTGAGGAGTGCAGCTGAAGAGGCGGCAGCTCTATCCCAGACCTTCAAGGCTCTTCAAGATCAGACACTTTTCTTGGCCTCAAACCTCATTCTAAAGTTGATTATTGGATCAGACAATTCCCACAGAGATCCTTGTTGTCAACTTGGGAGTGAATGCTTTGAGGAATCTGATCACCCCGACATGGTCCTCAAAATTTCCCTTGAGACTCGCAGTGAACATGCTACGCATTCTCCATGACAAGCATTCGATCCATGCAAACCATGCAAAGCCCATTTCTCCAGCTCGTACGGCCAGACACCACAAACTGCTGCTCCCGTGGGCCAGTTTGGGACGCTCCTCACCCCGAGACATGCTCATTACAGGCCTCTGTAATTCATCACACGCTCACTAACTGCAGCATGAGAGCTCATAACAAGTACGTGCAACAGCCTTCTCTCAGCTCCATGAAGGAGCCACCATGCACTTGACTGCAGAACAACATGCCTCATTAAAGACACGGCATGGTGAAAGGCGGAAGCCTCGACGAGAACTAGCGGGTCTGCATGACTTTAGACATGTGGTGGATCTATCAAGGAGGACCGGCGCCGTGATAACTCACCCAATAACACGTTGCACGCTCCCTGCAGACTTTCATCTCGCTGTGTAAAACATAACCGATGCTGACAGGAGAGCTCATCAAGTGCACAATAAAAGGGAAGCAATGGGAGGGGGGGGGTGCCGTGTGAGAAGAACCTCGAAGACGAAAGGCGGATGAAGGATGAAGATGCGACCAGCATCTACGAGATGGTGTGGGCTGTCAATGGACTGTCAAGGATGTCAGTGCTCATTAAACGTATAATCTTTTTGAATATTTGTGACGTCATTGTAACTGCAGCTACTTTTGTGCTGGAATGATGAAACTGTAGCTAACGCCTGTTGTGTATTGTTACTCGTGACACGCTCCATGTTTTGACTCGGAGGAAGCTCTCTTGTCAAAACAGGGCGACGATTACTGTCTGTAAAGTCTGTGTACATGTTTCCCACAGTCGGCTATGATGAATACAAAACCTCAAACCCAAAAAGTTCATTCTGTCCGTGTGACTCATTGTCTGTTTATTTGAATCAGAGCATGTCATTGTTCAGATTGTGGTTTCTGTATAATTGTAATTTTATAACCACAAGAGGATTTAGTTTATGTTTGGAATTCTGACAAATAAATAAGAGGGTTTTAAAGAAGCACAGAAAGACCCCTAATGACGCACTTTTGAAATGAGACCCCACCTGAAAGCTGAGAGCTGCTCTGTGGTGATGCTGGACTTTTTCTTTTTCTTTTTTGCTTGTTTTTTTTTTTTTTTTTTATAAATACACAGTTATGATCATTTGTCTTGTTTTTCTCCATGTGGTCGTCACCGGCTGATAACTGAGAGAGCCTCCAGCCCCCCACAATCCTGAACAGAATGAACTGGTACAGTAAGGTTGCCAGTAAGGTTTCAAAAATATTCATCAAAAAAAAAAAAATAAAAATATATATATATATATATATATATATATTTTGAAAAAAAAATTGAAGAAAAAAAAATCGAAAAACAAATCTCAGGAAGCAACAAGAGCCTACACGGGATGCCCCATGAACGAACATTGAGGCCTGTGATTGGCTACTACGACAGGTATTACTGTGTCGTGGGTTGTCTGTACACTGATTGGCTGACATGCGTCCCCGCATCTCCCATTTCTTGCTCTTGTGAGACAAAGCCGAGTTTAACGCTGATACGCTTGGTGTTTCTGTTTCGTCAGTTCTGAATATCACTTGCTTATTTCAGTGATTTAGAGCCGTTTTAAAGTTAACTCATTCACTACCATTGACATCTATAGATGTCAACTGGGTCTAATATTTGTCACTGGGGTTGCTAGGCAGAGCGTCAAAATAAATATCAGTTTTGATCATTGTAGTTAGTGTTCTGATCCTCCAGATGGCAGCATCGCTACTCTATATGAAGCCGCTGTTTCGGCCCTCCGCCCCCAGAGGAATTACGAGTGAGAGAAAAGATGGCACAGCGCACTCTACTGCTGATTACGGGAACGAGGTATAATCAAACTTTTTTTTTTTTTTTTCGAAAAAGTGGAACTTCTCGATAAGTTGAGGGGGTACTCCACATCGTGGTTTTTCACCATTCGCGGGGGGTCACAGCCCCCATTAACCGTGAAGTGTGAGGGTTCACTGTGTAGAAAAAATGGATGGATAAACATGCAGTCATCCTCACTTCCTGCGGGGGCTCCCCGTTACCACCGCTGAGGGGTTTAGTCTCACCTCCCCAGCTCCTCAGATACAGTTGGTCCAGACGCTTTGGCATCATTTTGTAACAAAGGGACGAGGCTCTCCATTGATACGTTTCCTACACCCACTTCATCCTTCATCCTGGGGTTTAGAGGGGTGGGGGTTTCACCAAATAATGATTAGCCCCTAACCCTAAATAAGTAGTTTTCATGCCTCGACCTAAACAAACTGATGACAGTAAAACTGGAATAAAAAACGTGATCTACACGGGAAAGACAAGCGAAACAACGCTGATTTAATGGAACTTCAACCTGGTTCTGCAGAACCAGTATCCTGCTTCCACCCTGCCGTCTCTATGTGGACTTACGTGACTGGTTGCTCTCGAAGGTCCCGTGTACCTCAGCTACTGGCAGACACGCAATGTAATTTTCATAACTATGTTTTCATTTGGGTAGAATTGCATGAGAATAAGAAATGTTGTTTTAACAACTTTAGAAGGAGCATTACATACCCACGACACTGTTGGTTGCCCCCGTCACTCCTCTTAGGCTTCTCCAGCAGCCCAAAACAAACACAGAGCCGTGGCTCTGTTTGAGCTACCAGATAATACTATAACTGACATGCTGGATGTTAAAGGTTTCTTTTAACCCTGGAGTCAGTGGGTCAGTGCAACATCGCCGAAGAACAACACATGCACACTGGCGGCTTTGACAGAACGGCAGTACTTAATGCGTGTGGAAATCAGGTCCAGCAGCGTTTTAATAGAGTAACTGTGAATGAATGTGTTTGAAGTCACATCTATCTGCATGAGTCTCTGTCAGCAAAAAACTGTCAAAACACATTTTATAACTATACCAGAGCCCTTCTAGAGATTGTAAACTCTAGTGTTTAGCTTCAGAATCCACTAAAGGTCAAACTGATGTGTTTTCAATCCTTGTATCTGACACATGAGCTTTGAGTTTCCTCCTTCAACTTTACCAGATTGAACCCTCAAGCGTTCCAGAAACTTAATGTGAAGTTTTTCTTAAAAGGTAACCCGAGCCAACATACATTATTAAGGACTGACTTAGCTGATTTTCATTTGTTATTACGACACTGCTACATCCAGTGGGTCATAAAAAACCCAATCAGCTGCCACAGGTACACCACCGACAGGGCTGCTCGTCCATCACAGAGGCACGTGTCTGCGTGTATCAGATGCATGACAGGGTCACACAGAGCCATGCGCAATCGCTGCTATGGTCAAAAACCACCATGCAACCTAACGTGCATGTTCATGGACGGTGAGAGGAAACTGGAAAAGCTTCAGAAAACTCATAACCACACTTACTGCCGTATTTCTGGTTAGCAGCTTCCCATGAGAGAGACTGTAGCAGAGGACCCAAGCTTGGAGGAGACACAACCCAGATGGACGAGAGAGGAGTTTTATATGTATGTGTATATGTAGATAGAGGACACACAGAGATGTGGGAATAAATATTTAGAGTGCTATAGTAGGATCTCTGTGCAGCCTCTTAAGCAGCTGTATGAAAGTGAAAGTGATCAGTGAGGCTCACATCAAAGGGAAACTGAGAACACAGGCACACTCGTTTCGACGGTAACTCTGCAAATGTGAAGAACATTTGAATCCAGTCCAGGAGTTCAAAAACAAGAACAACTTTACACAGGCAGAGATAAGTATGCACTCTGTCATTTATGAAAGACCATCAAATGGGCGTCTGGATCAGAAGCAGATGCTGTTCTAAAAAATTCACTAATAATTCAGAGCTGGATAAATATTGAGCCCCATTTTGGTCATAATTCAATGAATAAATGAGTCTATTATTATGAAATACAGGTGTTTATTATTATGAAATATTTCCCATTATTATGAAATGCATGTTTATTAATATGAAATATTTCCCATTATTATGATAATGGTTTCGTTTTTCATAAAAATGAGCTTTTACATAATAATGTCTTTGTTTTTCATAAGAATGATTTATGTGTCAATCACAGCAGAGAGGGCGGAGCCATTTATGTGATTGGCTGCTCTTTCATTCAGGCATAAGCAACAGAACAGTGAATATCGATGGTGGGCGAAATGTAGGGAAAACTTGATTTTGATGGCATGGCGACATGAGAAAGATCCTTTTCTGACTTACTCCGAGAGGTAGCCAACAGGCTCGATGCCAGTTGCCAGTACCAACTGCATGGAGAAGGATCAGCCAATGAGCGTGCAGGTCAACCACTGGTCCCGCCCACTGGCAAAATGTCATTATTAAGTAAAAACTCATTCTTAGATTAAAAAAAAGCCATTCTGAAATAAACTATTATGCATTAAACTAAGATTAAATAATAATAAAATATATTTCATAATAATTATTTTTTTTCATTTCATAATAATGGGAAATATAAATATCATAATAATACACATATATTTTCATAATATACATATATTCATAATATGGGAAATATTCTCATAAACATGTATTTCATAATAATACACATATATTTCATAATAATACAAATACATTTCATAATAATGGGAAATATTTCTTAATAATAAACATGTATTTCATAATAATGGGAAATATTTCATAATAATACACATATATTTCATAATAATACAAATATATTTCATAATAATGGGAAATATTTCTTAATAATAAACATGTATTTCATAATAATGGGAAACATTTTATAATAATGGATACCTATTTCATAATAATCGCCTGTATTTCATAATAATACTAATTTATTCATTGAATTATGACCCAAACGGGGCTCCATAGATTAGTCCCTTTGCTTCCATCGACTGTAACCTCTTAACTGTACACGAAGCAACAGCCTCTGTTGTCTTTGAAGATGAGGTAAATTGAGAACCGTTAAAGCGAGTGGGAAGCTGGTCGGTTCATGTCGTTTGTGGACAACCGGAGTCAGCCTGCTTGGATCAGTTGAGAATCAAATTGAAATGTCTCTATTAAAACATACGAGACATGTTTGCCTAGGGCTCGGCGGTCTGCAGAGGCCTCGCACTTACACACTCTACGCTTTTCCTCCACACTCACGTTCACCCATGTGCAACATTTCGTTGCGGTGTTCAGAGCTGAAATGTTTCCACAGTCTGTTCAGTCCCCTCGACCGCTGACAGCTCGCTCGCTGCTTTGCACCTGAACTTAATAAATCCCCCCCCCCCTTTAACTTTGGGGATGAATCTGCCTCTTTCTGCTGTCTTCTCTCACTGTTGCTCTCCTTTATCAACATGCACAGATGTGCGGAAAGAAGAAATTTCATGCCATATGGCAAGAGGTATAATTAACTGTGGAGCGAGCATGACAGAGCAACAAGATCATGGCCATCAAGATAATCTTAAACACTCTCTATCCGGACTCCCCTGGAAGAAAATCACAAAGGAGGTGACCGGCATGTTCTAGACTTTTTAATTAAAGGAGCAAAAATATTATTCATCAAATACAATTTTTTTTTCTGTTTCAGTCTATTTCCAGGTGTGAGGCAGCCTGGCAGGCAGATGTGGTCTTTTTATAACCCTTCACATTGCAGACCTATACATTCCTGATGCTAATCATAACCACCAGTGTTTAGTAAGAAAGAAAATCATAGAGAAAAGACGTATTTTACTGAAGTGCAGCAAAGGTGCCTGCTCATTAAATACAATCGCACGTCTGTGTGTTTATTATTCCATTATAATCCCAGACATGGACAACAGCCATGTGCTGGAGGCCTCACAATGTGGCCATTCAGCCTCTCACATTCACCGCTGTGAGGTCTGTGATCACGCTGTCAGCACACAATTTCCTGTGAAATAATCATAACAATTGTGCCGAAGCTCGAAAAGTGTAGATTCAGAGTTTTTCAGGTCTGTCCGAGACTAAAAATAATGTGCCCAGGAGAACAGTAAAATAAGCTTTGCTCGTTATATTTTATTTATTCATTCATTTTAGCGGGCCGTGCACGAGCCAGAGTCGTCCATAAATGCTCATTTTAATCTGTTGAAACAGATGTTTTGTTTTTTTGGTTTAGTCTGATTGTTGAAAAGGTGTTTTGTACAGTAAAAAACAGCTGAATAAATGAATCATAAATACTATTCTCGCAGCTGGTAAATCAGTACGGGTTACAGTGCAAGAAATGATGAATAAATCAATCAAGTTCAAGAAATAAATGCCTCCATTTTATTGCTTTTATTGCTTTAATACCACGTTTCTTTCTCAACTCATCTGTTTCCATGAAGTTTCAGTGCTCATCTGCAGGGCTGCAGCTTCTTCAGATTACAGAAAAAAAAAGAAAGAGAGCCAGGAAAAATTTCTATATTTAAAAACAAACAAACAAACAAACAAAAAAAAAGCCCTTTAAAATGAGTTTTAAAAAGGTCTTCCTTTAATCCAGTCAGAGTAACGCACTACTTTGAAACAGCCTTGTTGAACCCTGAAAGTTTTCTGGAAAAGTTAAAACTGTCCAGTTAAACATTTTATGTCTCAGAAGAAACTGGAAGTAAAAATTAGATGTGAGGGAATTTCAAGACAAAGAGGCCATAACTTTGAAATATTTGATTTCATTAAGTTAGTCGGCGAAGGCCTCATTAACTTCAGTTAGTCTTTGATGTTTGACTGTAGTTTTTTACTGGGCCTGTGATCACGACTAGATTGACCGAATCACATGTATCAGATGAAAGAAAAAGAGTCTAATGAGGAAAAACGAGGATGGAGGCCCCTTGAAAAAGTTTCCTGACAGAAAATGATCAAAAATAATTGAGGGTTCCAAATATTTTGATAGCAGGGGGAGGCTTTAAAGTTTTACATGATAGATGTTCAACTTCTGTTGTGTGTTTTTATTTTTTTTTCAAATAAAAGGTTAAATGAGAATAGATTTCATATATGAAACACAGATATCATACAAAAAAGTATCTCTCTCTCTCTGTATATATATATATATATATATATATATATATATATATATATATATATATATATATATATATATATATATATATATATATATATACATATATAAAATAAAACATCTTGTAAACGGCGGGTCATAAACTTGGTAGATCTCAAAGCTCCTGCTGCCCTCTGCTGGCAAATTATAGAATGTGCACCTAAACCATGGCCACCTGCAGCCCACACCAAACACACACAGTTAGAATTACAGTCCATTTATCAGAGGAGCTCAGAGGGTGGAGGCTCTCTAAGGTTTGAACCAAAGCAACTGGACTTGTTTCAACTTCCATCCAGAAGTTGAACTGACCGAGCCTTTTAGAAGGAAGCTGAAACATCTTCAAGAACAAAGAAGAAAAACAAACCCAGTTGCCTTTGAGAGCCACCATGAGCTGGATGACTGAGGTTCTGCACCAGCATGTTAGTGGATGGGGGTCCACAACATTTTTCTGCATTACGAAGAAACACAGCAGCAACGGGGAAATAAAAACATGGCTTCATCAGGATAACTTTGCATGGATTTAAAGAGGCCTTGTTGACTCAGGAATTAAGTAGTTTGATTTAATCATTTACTCTTTACGATTGAATTGTTTTGTACCACCAGCAATGATCTGACACAGGGGTGTCAAGCTCAACTGCACCGGGAGCCAAAATTCAAAACACGCTTCAGGTCGCGGGCCGAACAGGATAAACATTTATTGAACACACTGAAACGAAACATTTTTGGAACATAAATATGAATAAAAATGACAGAACTATTATTCTGTAATAAACTTAAACCCTAAATAACTTATATTTAGTATTTTACTCTCCATAAAAATTTTTGTTAAATGATAAAAGTTAGAAATATGAGCAACTTAACATTAAAATAACATTAAAATTCCTTTGCTCCTTATGTCAATGTATATAAAAATAAACTTTAAAACATCCCAAAAGATTTTGCTCTCCTTAAAAATATCTCCTGTCAAAATTATACAAGTTACAAATATGAACTTTCTAGAAAACCTGGAAATATACATAAAATGTGTGCTTTTCAGCAATAACAATTCAAATCATTCAGTTTTTTTTTTTGCTCTTATGACATCTGATCAAATAGTTTTTCCCATAAAAGCAGCTTCACTGCGTCATACATGTCAGTGATCATGTGGTGACGTCCCTGGAGCTGCACATTTAAGGCGTTAAGATGAGCTGTTATGTCAGCCAGGAACTCACACTTCCACTTTTCATCCCTCCGTTGCTGAGCTCCAAAACTCTGTTGAGAACTTTCCCCCGACTGAGTCAACACACCTCTGGATGATGAGGAATGTGGACAAACTCTGAATCTATCTCCCGCATAAAGGAACCAAACTGCCGGTGATTTAACCCTTTAGCTCTGATAAAGTTTACGGTTTGTGTTCCAGGTCTCATCATGGTCCATCTTCAGCCACATAGAGCTTCCTGGTGTCTGATGCAGTGATGTTTGTTAACTCACCAGGACAGTTCTCCTGCATCTTCACTCGCATCCTTCCACTAGTTCACTTTATTTACTCCACATAGTCGCTGCTCCATCTGTTGTCAGTCCAATAAGTTTGGTCTCAGGGCAGGACAGTTTCATGGTCTGTTACACTTTCACAGACGTTTTTCAAAAATGTCTTTTCCAGTTGTTGTCCGTGCATTGATTTAATGTCCATTACTTCTTCTGTTACGCGCAAACTGGAGTCCACTCCGCAGATAAAGCTTGAAACTAGACTTGATTGATGCGGTAAGTGTGCGGCAAGGCTGTTGAAGCACTGCATTTTGGGATCTGTAGTTCTGTGCAGTATTGTTTTAATCAGCACTTCATATCAACGGGCCATTAATAATGATAATGTAAAATGATCTCGTGGGCCGGATATGATTACACAGTGGGCCGGATGTGGCCCGCGTGGCCTTGAGTTTGACACCTGTGATCTAACATATCACAATAGATATTTGACCCAGATTTGTCTTTAGTAGATTATTTCTTTGTTTTAACAATGCTTCTTGTAATAAATCTCATGCTGTTGGAAAGCCTGTTTATTTCCCTTTTAAATGGCGCCTCATTTGTCAGGAACATGCATGTCTGGGATGAACAGCAGAGCCCATGAAAGATTTGCCAAATCTTCTTTGCCAGTGTTAAACAGTTTCTTGTTTTGTTTTTGCTGTTGCTATTGACTCTTGTTTTGAGCGTCTGGTTGTCCCAGGTGCTGACAGTCAGGTATCTGACTGACACCTGATTGTGTAACGAGGAGTCCTGACTCAGCCTACAGCTCTTGGAACGAAGGATCAAAGTCTGGAGAAGGTGCAGACTGGGAGAACAGGATGTCATCCCACAGCAGTGTGTGACCAGGCTGGTGACCAGTAGGAGAAGGGGCTGCCAGGCTGTTGTAGCTGTGTGCCGTTCTTCCACACGCTGCTGAGGCTCCTGATTGTTAAATGAATACATTTAGAAATTGTTAAATTGTCAATATGTCTTCTTGCTTCAGACTTATATCGTCCATTCTACCAACCACCAGCCAAGAGTCAAAAGAAAAAACAACCTAAAACTGTTTGGCATTGGCAGAGAATACTTGCCAAATTTTTAATGGCCACTATCAACATACAACATACAACCCACCTACGCAGCTCTGCATCTGTAGGATACATCTGTAAGGTTGTTGCATTTCATTTTACACAGTTATTTCTACATAAGGTAAATGTACAAGCCACAAAATGTACATAAAAACATTTTGACAGATTAGGATGTTTTGTCATGTGGGTCAGGTGCATCAACTTCTACTTCCAGCTGCTTGTGCTCATTGGAAAAACATGCAGTTCCTTAAATGTCCACCAGGGGCTTAGACTGTCAGAGAGGACGACTGAAGGACACGTTCGCTCTCACAACAAAAGTAATAACTGCTGCAAGATCAAAATGGATATACACCTGACTTTAAAAATGTGTTTCAAAATTATGGCACTAGCCATTAAAGGTGGAGTAGGTGTTGTTTGAAAAACGGTTCCAACAATCCAACTCAAGTGAGATTTTGAAAATATACACTCCCTCCCTCCTCCCAAAGGCTCCGCCTCCTCCTCTTCAGCTCACCCCTCGAAACCACGCCTTCACATGATTCACGACTGCATGAACCATAGGGAGGGAGGGAGGGAGGGGTGATATTTGATGGACGTATTAGGCAGCCAATCAAAATAGTGATGATCACTTTTCTGATTGGTCAGAGTTTTCTCTGATTATACCCTCTAGACTGGACCAAATGTTTAGTTTTTTTGCAAACATTTTATTTCAGTGGGTGCAATGGAAATGTGAAAAGGTTTTCAGTCAATATTGTAAAAAGTGTTGCAAAAAAACAACACCCACCCCACCTTTAATATATATGCAGACAGTTGTTTAAAAAAAATTAAAATGTCAACTAGGGGCTGTCTCTAAAAATCTATGTTAAAATGTCCCCCGCCCTCGTACCATATCCTGAAGGAAAGAAAATAAATAAATAAATGAAAATAAAAAAATAAAATGTCCAACTTCACAGCAGAAATAAAATATTTAAAGCCTCGTTCAGTTTTAGCTGCTAGATAGATATATAAGATATAAGATATAGATAATGATAATAATAATAACGCATTTTATTTACAATGCACTTTTCATTCAAAGAATCTCAGAGTGCTACAAAAATACATACTATAAAAATTGCACATGAGCAATTATAAACATTGTTAAATAGATAGGTTTTTAAGTTGGTTTTAAAAGTGTCTCTCAGCTCCACAGGGAGGCTGTTCCAAAGCCTCGGTGCAGCAGAGCAGAAAGCTCTGGCCCCCGTTGTTCTTAGTCTGGTGGGGGGAACATGAGGGAGGAGGCTGCTGGAGGACCTTAAAGTGCAGGTAGAGGTTTGCCGTGAGGTGAGTTCCTGAAGGTATGGAGAGGCGTGTCCAGTGATGCATTTATGGGTGAGGAGTAGAATTTTATAGTGGATGCAGACAGAAACAGGAAGCCAACGCAATGAAAACAGAGTTGGCGTCATGTGGTCATGTTTTCTGGCACCTGTAAGGATTCGAGGTGCGCTGGGGTCCCACGTAAGTTCCCATATAGTCTTGTTTGGTTGCTCCACTTTCCGTGAGTCCTCAGTTTTGCTGCTTTGGGTCTTTATGACCTAACGACTGACATCCTGACATCCTGACTTCCTGACCTGCTGATTTCCAAGGACGTTTGTGACTAGCATAGATAAACACATTTTATCTCAGCTCCGGAAAAACAACGCAACAACATGTGTCTGGACCTGTGATTCAAAGCTGTTGGTCATCTGGATTTTGAGACAAATCAATCAATCAATCAATCAACTTTTATTTGTAGAGCCCTTTACAACACACAAGGTGACCAAAGTGCTTTCCATTAAAAAGGACAATTACGCAGAAGAATGCGAGGACCCGAGTTTCTGGAGTTATAAAAAGGAGACAGTCCAACATTCTGGGTGCATTGTCCACAGCAGCACCTCTGTGGTGTTGTGGACAGTGCACCATCGGGCCGATTAAAATATTCTGCATGGCATATTAAATCCTTGTATTAATCTTTGTATATTAAACTCTTTAATTGATCTTTGTTTTCAGTCTCTTTAATTACACCATATAAAAAAACACATAATTACTTTCAACCTCCATCTGTTGCTGGTCTGCTCCTGAGTGTCTTGTCAGCTTGTTTGTCTACAGATGCTTCTGTCTCTCAGTGTTTCCCTGTCAGATCTGTTCTACCACTGGTCATGATCTCAATGTTTTTCTCGTGTCAACCTTTCTGTTGTGATCTCCCTTTGTGTTTTGAACTTTTGGTTTCATTGCTACGCTGATGATACGCAGCTGTACTTATCCATGAAACCAGAGGAAGCAAAACCCTTGGCTAAACTTCAAGGGCGCCTTAATGTTCTTTAACTTTATGCTTCTAAACTCAGATAAAACAGAGGTTATTGTCTTTGGTCCCAAACACCTGAGGAATGGATTTACGCTGGCTTCCAGCACAGCTGTGAAAAACCTTGGAGTCATTTTTGATCAGGATATGTCATGTAAGCATGTAATCAGGTTTGCAAGACAGCCTTTTTTCATCTCCGAAATATTGCCAAGATCAGCAGCATCCTCTCCCAGGGTGATGCTGGAAAATTTATCTACGTGTTTGTCAGTTCTAGACTGGATTATTGTAATGAGTTGTTAGCAGGATGTCTGAAAAGCTCGCTGAATAGCCTCCAACTGATCCAGAACACAGCAGCGAGGGTGCTGACAGGAATCCGTAAGCGAGATCACGTCTCTCCAGTGTTAGCCTCCCTCCATTGGCTTCCCGTGAAATTTCGAATTGAATTTAAAATTCTGCTTCTCACATATAAGGCCCTTAATGGACTAGCTCCTCATTATCTACAAGACCTGATAGCATGTTATGCTCCTAATAGAGCTCTCCACTCTCAGAGTGCAGGATTACTCGTCGTTCCTAGAATATCTAAAAGAAGGTTTGGAGGACGGGCCTTCTGCTACCAGGCACCTTTTTTATGGAACCAGCTACCAGTTTGGGTTAAGGAGGCTGATACTATCTCCATTTTTAAAACTAAATTGAAAACATTTCTGTTCAGTAAAGCCTACAGTTAGTCTAAACCAGGGGTCGGCAACTCGCGGCTCTGGAGCCGCATGCGGCTCTTTACTCCCTCCGCAGTGGCTCCCTGTCGCTTTGGGGGAAAAAACTTGTCAGAGGCGATTTTCCCCCCCGTAGGTTGCTCGCCAGCAGGGGGCAGAATGAGTAAGTTTCGCACAAAATACTGCCAGGTTACTGCAACGAGAAAGTCGTATCTGTGTGTTGCATTCTGGGAAAGGAAAAGAAAAGGTGAGCGCGCATTCTGTAACTAGCGCCAGACTTCTGTATGTGTTGCTCATATAAAATATTATATATATATAATATATAATATATAATCATATAATATATATAAAAATATAAAAACATTTCCCACACCACGTCGGTGAGTTGTAGTGGTGTAACACACAAATAAAGCCATTTTGAAAACCTCCCCAAACCCGAAAAATGTGTCTTTGAAGCACAGAACGCTGTTCCTGACTCTTATATGAACATGAGGACGTTCACATTTGGAGTCCTGTCAATCTTTAGATCCACATACTGATGCCAGCAGGTTTTCTCCAGCATGAACTACATCAGATCCAAGTATCACTCATCTCAGACACCAGCCTGCAGTCCTGGTTGAACTGCCCTGATACGGAGAAGCTCTGCAGTGATGTTCAGAAACAAATCATTTTAAGCAGGTGAGAACACTGTCAGTGATTCCCAAAGTGTGAGTCGCAGCCCCCTGGTGGACTGTTATGGTACTGCAGGTGGACCATGAGAGGTCATTAAGAATAAACAAATGTTTTAAAACCTGGATTTAAATATGCATACATACATATATATATATATATATATATATATATATATATATATATATATATATATGTGTGTGTGTGTGTGTTGTTTTTCATAACTGTAAAATATTTATAACATGATTTAAAAATATTTAGAACTAATATAACAAACAATTTGAGTGTTATTCTACTGTTAACATGACAAGTGTCTCCTTATTTGTTGACCCCTTATATTAATATTGGAATGTAGCTTTAACTCCTGTATGTTGATCAAAGTGGTGTTTAAAGGTTTGCATGGGCTGCAGAGATTTTTACATTTCAAATTGGGCCTTCGTATTCTGAAGTTTGGGAATGTCTGATTTAATAGATTTCTTTTTTCGAAAACATTTCTTTTACAACGTGGGGCTGAGCTGATGTAGTTGTGTTTTATGTTCAGGCTCAATGGTTGATTGCTGTACGTGGCTGAGGAGAAAACAAGAGGATGACAACACACTGAAATGGACTTAAGGTGGTTCCAACATGGCGGCGAGCTGAACACACGCATCGAGGAATGCTCCCCCTTAGCTAGCGGCAAATCCTGCATTTGTTCTTTAATCTCAATCTTGAAAGGGTGTTCATTTGAATTATCTGAAACACTGACACCTCCGCTGACGACATGACATCCAGAAAACAGAAAAAGGAGACGGTTCAGCCCGTTGGCACTGCCGACTGGGGTCCGACCCCCTCTGTATCCTCAGAGAAGCTAACTTTGGGCACATGTTTGAGCGGAGCAGCTAGCCCCGCCAACATGGAGACTTCTGAAGGGAACTTGATCATGAAAGCTATAGAGGACATGAAAAAAGAACTTTCGGGGAATATTGAGAGCGTTCTGAGGGCCGTGGATGGTGTTAAACGGGACGTCAGTGAATTTTCTACAGGCTCACGGAGGCCGAACAACGTATTGGGAACACGGAGGATACTGTGAGTACTCTGGAAAAGACAGTGGCCACGCTCCAGAAGCAGGTCGACTTTCTTCGCGCTAAAGCTGAAGATCAGGAGAACCGCAGCCGGCGCAACAATCTCCGCCTCATCAACCTGCCAGAGGGAGCAGAGGGACGCGACGCAGCATCTTTTCTGGAGAGATGGCTTCCCGAGGTGTTGGGCACCGACACCTTCCCGTACCCGCTCTTCATTGAACGAGCGCACCGCCTGCAGGGCCGCCAAGACCGCAACTTCCCTAGACCGGTGATAATGCGCTTTCTCAACTTTAAGGATAAAGAAAGGGCGATGCAGGCTGCCAGAGCCAAAGGAAAGGTGGTGTTTGAAGAGCGGGAGGTGAAATTTTTCCACGATGTGACCAAGGAAACACACATCAAAAGGAAGCGCTTTGACGAGGTGAAGCAGCAGCTTAAAACGCTCAATGTTCAATATGGGATCATACATCCAGCACGGCTTCGGGTGACCTACGCAGGTCACTCACGAGTGTTTGACAACCCGGAGGATGCTGCAGTTTTAGTCCGAGGTCTCTCTGCAGGCCCGTCGGATTCACCGTCGCTGATGTAGACCCTCCAGCTGAGGACAACGACTGGGTCAGGCGAATTTCTCTCCCGCTCTCTTTTTATTTTTATTTTTATTATTATTATTATTACTATGTCTTTTTACCGGTCCTGCGGAGCTGACGGAGTAGGTTTGACTCCTCTCCATGTGAAGTGTGTACCTTTGTATACAACTAGTGATCGACCGATATGGGTTTTTCAGGTCCGATACCGATACCAATTATTAGTAGTTAGAGGAGGCCGATAACCGATATTTGGAGCCGATATTCATTTGCAGTAAAAGTGTAAAAATTGGCCTAAAAAAATGAATAATGCAAACACTGAACTTCACAGAAATGCCTAAAGCATGCTCATTGAATCACACAAATAGAAAATAATAGCTCCAGAAGTGCCTGAATTTCCTACACTCAGAAACATCTCTCATAAAGTTAAATAAATAGCTCTCTGAAATTACAGAAAATACAGTAAAATTTAAATATAACTACAATGTCTTTGTTTTAAGTTCAAACACAACAAAAATACAGGGAGTTCTCAGGCTCAGCAGCACCTCTTGTAACATTAAATAAAAACTTAGATAATAGCTCCCTAAATTTTTTCACAATAAATAAAATAAAATTTCAGTATAACTGAATAATTTAACGTTGGTTTTAACTTGAAACAAAAACAAAAAGTGCAGGAGTTCTCAGGCTCAGCATTATCTCTAGTAAATGCAAATAAAAACTTGTTTCCAGAGATTTTATAAAGTAGTAGTATATAAAACAGCAGCATTTAGGATGCCTTAAGTTGATTTCATTATCAAATGTTATATTTTACCATGCGATAGCAAGGACCCTGGCATTCAAAACTGGTTGCTACATTATTAATGATTAATATGACAAAGGCTACATAAAAAAGCATAATAGTTGTTATGAGTGCAGTTAAACTCCTGACAGGACACAAACAGCCTTTCAGGCTTTAATGAGCTCACACAGTATTTAAAATGTTCCACCACTTTGTTCAGATGAATCATTTCATGAATTTTACTCTTATCTTCCCGTTCATTTTCAGATCATAGGACCAGAAAGCTCATAGCAACGTTAGGAGTTGTGAGTTGTAGAGTTTTTTCACGTGACTTTAACTACATACTAATCTCCACATTACAGACCGTGATTTCCTATTGAGCGCACCTGAATATTCAGATCTCAAAATTAATACGTGCAGTAGCTCTGTTTACTTCTCTGACCGACAGATCGATTACCTTTTACTTAAAAGCTAAATCATATGCATTTCTTCGTGTGTTTTCCATGATGAGGGTGTGTGCATTAAGGGCAAAATGACTGATCTGAAGAATTCAGTGTGAGTGCGTTTGATTTAATTGAACAGTTTCATTGGTCCACTGTGACCGGTTCGGTAATTTCATTCTAACTGGAATAAACGTATTGACGGCATGAAGCTAGCCCGTAGAAATCTATACATTAGCCACATCGTTGTATAAGCTGTAGGGTTTAAAGCGTGAGAAAAAGTAACGGCTTACTGTCCGGAAAGTACGGTGCATTTTCCCCGTTGCTAATACATAGTCTGCAGAGCGTTTAGCATCAGATCGACGGACTAATTTAATGGTAAAAGCTAAGCAGCCTCCACCATAGCGCTCCCTAAAACAAGTGAACTGAGTTTTTTATGCGCTCTCTTAATCACACACACATGCTTTTCTATCATGGACTGTTTCCATGTCGATATTATCAGCAGTCTTCTTTTAAATAATTCACAGTCATGTTGGGACGTAATACGAGTTAGCAGAGCTGCTGCTAAGGTTTACTCTGCTCTTATGTTATTCTGCTGTTCACTGTAACGTTAGTAGTAGTTGTGAGATGCAGAGTACTGGGATGTTTACAATTTCAGAAGAGCTTTCTGCATTTACCTTTGACACGTGTTTTCTGTCCGGAGATTCTCACACAAGAAAACTTTTCCTCTCACTCTCCCGTGTTTGTGATAACAGCTTCTTGTTCGGAGGCTCCGCCTCTGCCGCTCAACCAATCAGAGGTCGGGGTGAATAATGCAGGAGACAGCAGGCAGGAGAGAGAGGCGCGGCGGCATCTTAGCCAGAATAACCCAGTTTTAAATTGATTTCTTCATATCGGCCGGTCGGATTAAAAAAAGGCTGATGCCGATATAAGTCAAATTTTCAAATATCGGCCCTAATAATCGGCCCGACCGATAATCGGTCGATCTCTATATACAACAAAACAGTCTGCCCGTGGACACATTGCATCAGTGGAGGTGAGGGCTATGATGGAAACTATGTTTTTACCTTTCTTCTCCTTTTTCTTTTTTTTTCCCTGTGTTTCCTCCATCTACTCAAGACTCTAAAATATTTTATCTAGAGGATGACTTTTGTTAAGTGTCGTTCCTATGCTTTTGAGAGTGTTTATACGTTTTCAAATATGCCGCTGGCTGGGGACAGCTGTTGATGGTCATGTGTGTGAGTATCGTTATTCTGCTCCTCTTTGTAGGATCAGACCAGCTTTATGTTGTGATATCTTATGTTTGGTTTAGTGGGGGACGCTGTCAGGTTCTGGGTGACAGTGGGGGAGGGATATTCTCGCCTTTCATTGGGAGTCAATTTAATTTCATAGTGCTTTTTGCCTTTTTTTATACGTACCAAAGCCTTTTATGTTTTCTTTTTGATAACTTGTGTTCGGAGTGCAATATGTATAATATCCACACAAAATGAATGACTCAACTATAAAGATAACAACTTGGAATGTGAGAGGCTTAGGGAAACTGACTAAATTGAAGCAGGTTATGACAAGGGTTAAACAATTGAAATCAACAATCATATTCTTACAAGAATCTCATCTCGTGTCTAACGATATGATAAAGGTGAGGAGACGGTGGCCTGGACAAGTCTACTCTGCTTCGTTCTCTACCTGTTCTAGGGGAGTCATCACATTGATCCACAAATCTCTTCCATTTCAAGTTAGGGAATCATTATCTGACCCGAATGGAGAGATACCTGATTTTACAAGGCTCACTATTTGGTGAAAATCTTTCAATGGTTAATCTTTATGGACCGAATGATGACTGCCCCAAATTTTTTGAGAATCTTTTTCTATTACTAGCCACTCTACCAGGCGGCTTGTTAATCGGCGGAGACTTTAATTGTACAATCTCACCTCACCTTGACCGCTCCTCTGGTATTGGTACAACTCATTCACAGAGCAGAAAAATCTTACAGTATTTCATTGAAGAACTAAATTTATGTGACCCCTGGAGGAGATTATTCCCCAATAATAGAGAATACTCATGTTATTCAAATGTTTCTAAGGGCCACTCCCGAATAGATTACTTTTTGTTGTCCAACAACCTTTTCCCCAGAGTAACAAATTGTATCTATGAATCCATTACTGTCTCTGACCATGGTCCAGTCTCCATATTATATAATGATAAAAATCTGACACAGGGTAGCCGAAGATGGCGACTCCGGCCTAAATGGTTAAATGACTCAAAATTCCTGAAATATGTGGGAGAACAAATAGACGTGTTTTTCTTTGTGAATAAGGAAGAGACATCGGCCTCATTAAGGTGGGAGGCATTTAAGGCCTTTATCCGTGGACAAATAATTAGCTACACCAGCTCAATTACCAATAAAGCAAATTTAGAAATGTTAACTTTAGATAAGACAATTAAACAACTTGAGAGGGAGGTTTACAACTCGGAAGCTCACTCACAAGAATAATTAACTCTCAGGGCCAAATACAATGCACTTTCAGCTGCTAAAGCAGAAAACAGCTTATTTAAACTAAAACAAACATTTTATGAACAGGGGGAGAAAAGTGGAAAGTTGTTAGCTTGGCAAATAAAGAAGTTAGAAACTGAAAGAGCCATCAATAGTATTAAAATCTCAGATGACACAGTTATTGTCGACCCCCTATTGATTAATAATACTTTTGCTGCTTATTATCAAACTTTATATGATTCAGAATCATCAGAATCGGATCAGGATCAATCTCTTTTCCTTGATCAACTTCCAATTCCCACCCTATCTGAGGATGATAAGTCCTGGTTGGACCGTACACTTACAGCCCAGGAAATCTCTGAAGCTATAATGCATATGAAAGGAGGGAAGGCAGCAGGTCCCGACGGCCTTCCAATCGATATTTATAAATTATTCAAAGATAAATTGATAAGCCCACTGAAAAATATGTATGAAGAGTCTTTTTGTAATGGTTGTCTGCCCCCCTCTCTTAGAAATGCATTAATTACTTTGATATTAAAACCAGATAAACCACCTACAAAATGTGAATCCTATAGACCGATTTCTCTTTTAAATTCAGATACGAAAATAATAGCTAAATTATTAGCTTTACGATTAGAGAGATGCCTTCCATCTATAATAGGCAGTGATCAGAATGGATTTATTAAGAATCATCAGGCATACTATAATATTAGGAGAGTATTAAATATAATTTATGAAAAAGGAGAAACGCTGGATTCTTGCATTCTGTCCTTAGATGCCGAAAAGGCTTCCGACAGAGTTGAATGGCCATATCTATTTGATGTACTTCCCCGCTTCGGTTTTGGTGATTATTTTAGGCAGTGGGTCAAACTTTTGTATTCTGGACCAAGCGCAGAGATACTGACTAATAATGTTATTTCTAAACCCTTCACCCTACATCGTGGAACCCGTCAGGGGTGCCCCTTGTCCCCCCTGCTTTTTGTTTTGGCACTTGAACCCTTTGCCATTTCCATCAGAAATCACCCTGTTATTAGAGGAATTCCAATTGCAGATGTAGAGCACCGCATAGCCTTATTTGCAGATGACACATTAATTTTTATGACAAAGCTGGAGCAGTCATTATTAGCCCTTACTGACGTAATTGACAGGTTTGGGAAATTCTCGGGTTATAGAGTTAATAAGTCCAAATCCTCTATTCTTTTTCTTAATGAACAGGAAAGGATCCAACCTGAGATCCAGCATCCTTTTGTGAATGCTTCCAAAGGTTTTAAATATCTTGGTATTTTTATTACCCCAAACCTGAGGTCACTAATACCTACCAATTATGATCCAGTTATTGTAAAAGTGAAGGAATCTCTAAGCAGATGGATCTCACTCCCCCTGTCTGTGATAGGACGTATAAATGTTTTGAAAATGAATGTTCTCCCTAAATTTTTATATCTTTTCCAGTCTCTCCCGCTTCCCCTCCTCCTAAATTCTTTCAAGATATGAAGACAGCATTCACCAAATTCATATGGAAGACTATGCGCCCAAGGCTCCGTCTTACACTATTATACCTTCCATTTGACAGAGGGGGCCTGAAGGTACCAAATCTTGTGTGGTACTATTGGGCAGCTCAATTAAGAGCTGCCAGCTTGTGGTTCTCTCCCCAACCTCAGTTACCCTGGGTAGGGATGGAGGCATTGTCCACAAAAGGGCTAGGGTTAGACTCATACTTATACTCTGACTCTGTTAAGAATTTGAAGGAAAACACTCTGAATCCATTTGTCAGAAATACCTTGTTGATATGGCATAAGGTGCATAGTGTTATAGGCGATGCTCCTAATCTGTCCTGCTTCTCACCTATCTGGGGAAATGCTGTGTTCAGACCTGGTAAAAATGATTTAAGATTCAAACAGTGGTCACAGAAAGGTATCAGGAGGATCATGGACCTCTATGACAGTGATACACTGATGCCCTTTAATGAACTCAAAGACAAATTTAATATTCCACAGACCCACTTTTTCAAATACCTACAGCTGCGAAGCTTTATTATGTGCAAATTTAAGAATTCATTTATCTGCCCCCCTTTAACAGTATTAGAACAGTTTGCAATTTAACACCAGCATAGCAAGGGCCAGATCTCTTCTCTTTACAATATATGTTCATCATATTCCACAGAGTCCTCTGACTCAAAAAGGAAGTCCTGGAGTGAAGATTTGGGTGAGTGTGTTCTTGACTGTGAATGGAGCCAGGTGTGCTCCGAGGCCCATAATATTTCAATAAATACTAGACTTAAATTAGTACAGTATAACTGGATCATGAGAACGTACACCACCCCAGAAAAGGTAAATAAATTCAATCCAAATGTTCCAGATACTTGTGTGAAATGTCAGACTCACAAAGGCACCCTCTTTCATTGTATTTGGGAGTGTGAGAAGATACAAAAGTTCTGGAAGGAAGTTGTAATATATTGAGATGGGTTTAATAAACCAGACAGAGACCCGACTGAGCGTGTAGGCTGGGAGTTTACTACAACGTCCACAACAATACGTAAAGCACAGGTACAGACCAGGCTGTTGCCTTTCATGTCCACCAGAGGGCAGCGCTCTAATGATATACTGTCAGAACACTACACTCCTCCCCTTTAAACTTTAACCCCCAAAACCCAAAATACTCAAAATACTGCAATTTGCATAAACTCTGTAAACCAAATATTTACTTTGCAAACTTATAACATTCTTCTGCAAATTAAACGTGTTGTCTCATTCTTTTTTTTCCATTTAAGCTGATCCTAACCAGAACAGTTAGCTTTCCATTTTTAACTAATAATTAACCAGCTATTCAGAATCAACTAGGATAATCAGAACATTTGACCCAAAAAAGATCCAGTTTCCTTTCTCTTTAAAGGTTCAGTCTTTTTGGTGGAATCCGCAAGCGATCGGGATAGCGGCGTCCAGGTTGTTGTGCAGCAGCTGAGGCAGCCACCGGCTCTGCTGGTTTCACTGGCGTATTCCCGCACTGTGCTGGCAAACGTGAACCGGCCGCAGGGCTGAGTCTTGCGGGAGTTCCAGCCTTCACCAGAGGGTGAGCTGGTGCTGGAGTAGAAATCCTCCCTTCTGCCTCCTGGATGCTGCTGGGTTGTGTCGAATCCAGATCCGCTGTCAGGTGAGTATCATCACTTGAGCTGTTGCAATCCACTGTTCCTTCATGTGAGAGTAACAGGTGATCAATGTGAACTGTGCGCTCTCTCACTCCGTCGTTTATCAGGTAAGAAACAGGTCCTAGTCTTTTTTCAACTGTTCCTCTGATCCATTTCTCCTTCCCTTCACGAAAATTTCTCACACGCACCTGATCACCTTCAGACAACATCCTCAACTTGATTTGTCCCCTGTCATGGTATCTCTTCTGTGTGCTTTGTTTCTTCTCAACAGTGTCAGCGAGACTCGGCTTCAGAAGACTAAACCGGGTTCTCAGCTGACGCTTAAGAAACAACTCAGCCGGTGAAACACCTGTTACTGTGTGTGGTGTGCTTCTGTACATCAGCAAGAAATTTGCCAGTCTATGCTGCAATGTAACCGATCCCTTATCTGCCAACACTTGCTTCATCAGTGAAGACTTGACGGTTTGTACTGACCTTTCAGCTGCCCCATTAGAGGCCGGATGATATGCTGGGACCAGGGTTTGTTGGATGCCATTGCTTCTCAAAAACTGCTTGAATTCACTGGATGTGAATTGTGGCCCATTGTCCGAAACCACTTCCTCAGGCAGCCCATAAGAAGCAAAAATGCTGCGCAGAACTTCAATAGTCTTAGCTGATGTCGTGGTTGTCATGTGAACCACCTCCAACCATTTTGAGTGACTGTCAACAAGGACTAAAAAATACTGTTTATCTTTCTCACAAAAATCAATGTGTATCCGTTGCCACACCCGAGCTGGCCATTTCCAACAATGTAGTGGGGCCACTGCTGGTAATTGTCTCACTGCCTGACATGCATTGCACTCTTGCACAGTTTTCTCAATGTCTTTATCCAAACAGGGCCACCACATATAGCTTCTTGCTAAAGCTTTCATGCGACACATTCCAGGATGACCCTGGTGAAGATCATGTAGCAGCTTTGGTCTGAGAGCTGGAGGGACTACAACTCTCATTCCCCAGAGGACACATCCTTGTTCCACTGATAGTTCAGTTTTCCTCATAATAAAGAATGGTTTGAGTGTTTCCTCCTTTGCATGACCTGGCCATCCATTTAGAGTGAGCTCCCTCACTCGGCTGAGCACCGGATCTTTGCTTGTGCTCTGTGCGATGTCGCTGGCTTTCACAGGTAGATCCTCCATAATAGAGAAATAGAAGATTTTTCCTTCCTCTGCAGTGCTATCTTTGTCTTTGCTTGGCAACCGTGAGAGTGCGTCTGCATTTGCGTGCTCTGCAGACTGGCGATACTCTATTACATAGTTATAAGCCATTAATATGAGTGCCCACCGCTGCATTCTCAAAGCGGCCAGTGTGGGGATGGCTGACTTCGGCCCAAGGATTGCCAAGAGTGGTTTATGGTCCGTAATGAGAGTAAACCTCCTCCCATAGAGGTACTTGTGAAACTTCTTCACTCCAAAGATTATAGAGAGGGCTTCTTTCTCTATTTGAGCATATTTTCTCTCTCTGCCTCAGATAGCGTACGAGATGCAAATGCAATGGGCTTTTCTTCTCCATTCTCCATCACATGGGAGATAACAGCGCCGACACCATAAGGAGAGGCATCACAGGCTAGTTTCAAAGGCTTTCTGGTGTCATAATGAACCACTAGGGTACTCTGCAGTAGTTGCTGTTTTGCACTTTTGAACGCAGCCTCACATTCCGATGTCCACTCCCACACACACTCTCGTTTCAGTAGCTCATGCAAGGGTCGTAGCTGCATGGACAAATTTTGCATAAACCTGCCATAGTAGTTCAGTAGCCCCAGGAAGGAGCGTAACTCTGTGATGTTGGTGGGACTCGGTGCGTTCACAATAGCTTTCACTTTCTCTTCTGTGGGATGGAGACCTTCACTATCAACAATGTGACCTAAATATTCCACTGTGTCTGTCATGAACTTACATTTTGCTTTCTTGACCTTCACATTGTACTTTTCAAGACGACTCAACACTTCCTCCAGTTTTCTCAGATGTTCCTCTCTTGAACCAGCTGTGATTAAGATGTCGTCAAGGAAACAGGTCACATGCTCAATCCCCTGTAGGATTTGATCCATCACTGCTTGGAAGATGGACGGGGCACTTGAGACTCCATACGACAGTCGGTGGTAAGTGTAGAGTCCTCGATGTGTGTTGACTGTAAGGTATTTCTCTGAATCCTTATCCAGCTCCAACTGCTGATAGGCATGTGATAAGTCCAGTTTAGTGAACAGCTTGCCTCCCGCCAACGTTGCGAAAAGATCTTCAGTGTTTGGCAATGGGTAAGTTTCCTCTTCCACGCACTGATTTATGTTCACTTTGTAATTTCCACAAATCCGTATTGATTTGTCAGCCTTCGGCACAGTCACTATAGGTGCAGCCCATTCACTTTTGTCTGTTTTTGATATGATTCCCATAGTCTCTAGTCTGTCGAGTTCTTTTTCCACAGCCTCTTTTAGAGCGTATGGCACTGGGTTTGCTTTCCTAAATATGGGCTGTGCATCAGGTCTCATCTTGATCGAAGCCTTAAATTCATGGATGGTGCTGGGCCCTTCCTCAAACACCTCCTTGTGCCTCTGCAGGATGTCAGCCACTTCCGGATCAGTAACATCTCCTGCTGCCTTGACTTGGAGTATTTCTTTCCAGTTCAGTTTCAAATGCTTGAGCCAATTTCTGCCCAATAGCGCTGGTCGGTCACCTTTCACCACAACCAATGGTACTCGGGCTGCTTGTTGTTCATATTTTACATTCACAATCAC
This sequence comes from Hirundichthys speculiger, assembly GCA_018398805.1. NCBI lineage: Eukaryota > Metazoa > Chordata > Actinopteri > Beloniformes > Exocoetidae > Hirundichthys > Hirundichthys speculiger. The sequence goes on from JAGFBZ010001783.1 coordinate 131,551, forward strand.
CTTCCCTAACACTGGGATGGGTTCTCCAGAGAAAGTAGACAGCGGTATTTTTACCTGGGCAAAGTGGCAAGTGAGCGAGTGATCTCTCATAGATGATCTCTGACACAAGAGACACACATGCTCCTGTGTCCAACTGCATTGGTATGTTCTGGCCTTCAATGTTCATGTCAACCACATAGCCTTCATTACCATCTGAAGCTGTGTATACTGTATACAGTCCAAAAGAATTTTCATTATCCTCATCTGCCAGGCTTGTTTCAGCTCCCTGTTCAACATAATGAGTTTTCTGCTGTGTCTTTTTATTCCTACACATGCGTGCAATATGTCCCACTTTTGTGCAATGGTGACATTTCTCTTGTTTAAATCTGCACACAGTAGCTGGATGCTTACCTCCACATCTGTAGCAGGGCTGATGTGGCTGTTGCTGCTTGTCATCCATGCTGCTCTTTTGCCAGGATGTACTCTTGCCATAGCTTGTGTTACTTGATTTCCGTTTGTCATCTCTCTTTTTGTTTTGGTTGTACACTCGATTAACTGTTCCACTCTCTTTTATTTTTCCAGAGAATTCCAACGTGTTGCGTGAAGCCATCTCCATGGACAGTGCGCCGTGTCACATGCACTTTTAAAAGTTACATTGGTCTCTGCCAGTAATTTCCTCTGTATTGCCTCTGATCTCAGTCCACTCACAAACCTATCACGGAGGGCATCATCAAGGTGAGCACCAAAATCGCAGTTAGCAGACAGCTGTTTCAGAGCTACTATAAAGTCACTCACTGATTCACTCTCTTGTTGATTTCTCTTCTGAAATCTAAACCTCTCCATGATAACCAGTGGCTTCGGCTTGTAATGGTCGCTGAGTGCTTTGGTGAGTTTGTGCATAACTCTTCGTACTTGGCTTATCTGGCAGGAGTAAACTTTTCAAAAGTTTTGTAGGCATCCGCTCCTATTATCGACAGGAAAACACTGACTTTCTTTTCATCTGCCACAGTGTTCGCGGCCATCCACTGCTCCAGTCTCTCCAGGTAAGATTCAAAATCTTCCTTACCCTCTTTGTATTCCGAGATACTGCCGATTAGGGCCATTGCTGCAGTCCGTTCCTTTTGCTAATAACTAGCAGCCACGTTAGCTTGTTAGCTCGTTGTTAGCCACACACGTTGGTGCCACAATGTTCTTTTCTTGTGATCTGCCGTTTATAACTTTACGTCTCTCGTCTTCCGGGATGCTTTTCCTTTCTTTTAGCATCCCATCCTCGTCGCCAAACTGTAATATATTGAGATGGGTTTAATAAACCAGACAGAGACCCGACTGAGCGTGTAGGCTGGGAGTTTACTACAACGTCCACAACAATACGTAAAGCACAGGTACAGACCAGGCTGTTGCCTTTCATGTCCACCAGAGGGCAGCGCTCTAATGATATACTGTCAGAACACTACAGAAGTTATTAACATAATTTCTCAAATCACCTCCAAACCCATTCCCCTCTGTCCCAGACCTTGTATATTGGGCCTGTATCCCATAAATATTTAAAAAAAACACGAAATCACATTGATTAATATCTGTCTTATCCACACGAAACGTCTGATTGCCATGTACTGGAAAAATATGTCATGTCCCAACATTAGTCATTGGCTTAAGGAACTATCATCCTGTCTTGCTTTAGAGAAACTAACTTATAGTCTTAGAAACAGACTGGGGGAATTTTATGAGATCTGGAGCCACTTCTTAAATTTCCTGGAAAACACTGATCTGCAACGTGCCCTTCACCTTTAATCTCCCTCCTAATACTCTATATATGAGCACATTCAATTCATCTGAAAACTTCATTAATCCTCCATTTTAACAACTTTACCTGTATGCCTTGCTCTACTCTGACTGTATGTCTTGATATGTACTGATTGGAAATCTGAACATTTTGTTTCTTCATCTTATTTTCAGATAATTGCACTATGTACTGAGATTTATATATATGCTGTAGTTGTATTTCTTGTAACTACTGAGAGGCGAAATGGTGGGTGGGTGGGGGGGTGTGATTATTTGTTCACAATATGTTTGTTGTGTACATGTTCACCTTGAATTAAAAATCAATAAACATATTGTTTTAAAAAAAAAAAAGAAAAGAAATGGACTTAAGTCATAATTAAATACAAACTAGCCTATTTTAATGTTTACTCTTATTAAAGGTATTTAGCTGCAGCTATACATTTTATTTATTTCAAAGTGGGATACTTTTTATTTGATCACAATGTTTTACTAATCAGTGAATGACTCAAATAGACCTGTTCTTTGTTTTATTTCAAAGTTGGTCAACACATGCCAGTCTTTTTTTTCTCCTCTTTCAAAAGATTCAAGATTCAATATATTGACTCAAGATGATGCAATGATCCGTGCGGCTGTGCCCAGACTGATGGCAGGAAGGAAGTGGATCCCATCTGAGGCTGTACAGGAGGCAAAATCTGCTCTCAGGCATGGAGACATAGTGGGACAGGTGCAACATGGAAGAGCTGGACTTGGACTGGTAACAAGTCGACCCACATGGCACAAGGCAACATCAACCCAGAGGAGAAAGCTGGTGACTGCTCAGGTGCAGCAACAAGAGGAGGCAGACAGATGCGCAACGGCAGTCTCACAGTCCAAACAGGGGCAGTGGACTAACTGGGACAATGTGGAGCATCGGAAGCTCCACATTTTGGGAAAAGATCTTTGGGAAATGGAAGGAAGCCAAATCAGCTTCATCATCAGAGCCACCTACGATGTTCTTCCCACACCCATGAACCTAAACCAGTGGCTTGGAGAAGATCCTTCTTGTGCACTCTGCCAAACTCCTGCAACACTAAGGCACATCCTCACTGGCTGCAAAACCAGTTTGTCCCAAGGACGCTACACCTGGAGACACAACCAGGTCCTAAGACAACTGGCAATCACCCTGGAAGGAAGGAGAACCACCACCAATGCCCTCCCTCCACCAATGCCCAGACATTCAAACACCACCCAGTTCATAAGAGCAGGACAACTCCCAGCAAAGCAATCTGCAAGAGCCGAAACAACCATCCTAGATGCTGCCAGAGACTGGAGGATGCTGGTTGATCTAGACAAGAAACTTGTCTTCCCACCAGAGATCATGACAACTAACCTCAGGCCTGACCTTGTCTTGTGGTCAACCTCCCAAAAGTCTGTGCTCATTGTGGAACTGACTGTGCCATGGGAAGCTGCAGTCGGTGAAGCATTTGAGCGCAAAAAACTGAAGTACGCAGATTTAGCAGCCGATGCAGAACAACGTGGCTGGCGTGCTCAGGTGCTTCCGGTCGAGGTTGGGTGTAGAGGATTTGTTGCTACGTCCACAACCAAATTCCTCAAAGGGATGGGAGTTCGAGGACAGGCGTTCCGCAAAGCCGTCAAGTCGCTGTCGGAGGCTGCCGAGCGAAGCAGCAACTGGCTTTGGATCAAGAGAAAGGATCCCAACTGGACTGCAAAATGAAAAGGGAGGGGTAAAAGCAGAGGGGGGCACACCTGGGACGGCAGGTGTCGCAGTTGAGCCCTCTGGAGGTGTTGTGGGCCTGTCAACGAAACACCGGTGAAGGAGGGTGCCCACCTGAGGACCTCATTGAAGCTTTTACCTCTCCTCCCCACTCAATGCCAAGTTCTGATTATCTAAGGGATTGTAATATCTAGTCCTACAAGCGCAACAACTGTCATGTCAACAAGTTGATAGGAATTTGTCTTGGTTCTGCTCCCAAACAATCTACAGTCCGACAGCACCAAATATACAGTCTTTATAAGAGTTTAAGGTTTTCCTTTGTTATAACAGGTAACAACAGCAATAGAATGTCAACAGTTTTCTGTTTGTTGTTCTGTCATTTCATAAATGCAACAAACTATAGTTCTTTTACAGTGGATGACAAAAAAAATGGAAATGAAATATTTAATTAGTATCTTGTATGACCTTTTGCATTAAAAACTTTCAAAAACTGCCAAACATAGTAGGAATAAGCTTTTGGATAGATTCAAATCCCTCTGAATACAGTATAACTATATATAAAACTTCATACACTGTGTTATCTTTATTTTAAGGGTCAAATAGGTTTTGCGGCTCCAGAAGAATTTCATTCAGGGGGGAGGGACAAAAAATGGCTCTTTTGATTGTAAAGGTTGCCGATCCCTGGTCTAAACAATAGCGTGTAGGAGCTAATAGTTATAGCCATAGTTGTAGGAGCTAAGACTAGAGTAGCTCGTCTTAATCATAGCTTTGTCTTAGCTATGCTGCTATAGGCCTACGCTGCAGGGGGACACCAACATGATCTACTGAGCGGTGTCTCCACTGCTCTTCTCCCTTTCCTTCCCTTTCTTCCTCCCTTCCTCCTCCTCCAGCTCATTCCATAGTTAAAGGAGCCGTATGTAAGAAGTAAAATAAAACGAATCAAAAAATGACCCCAATATGTCAACAGACATTTAAAAATCATGTTCATTTCAAATACTTATGTCACTGACAACAGCACTCAAGCCAGGATATTCCCATTTAAAAAGAGGAGTTGCAGCCCTCAACTGATGTTGATGTTGTCATTTTTTGTTTTGGCCTGAAGCGCCACCCTCCACCTATCTCCCAATCACGAAGTCAGTAGTGTTTCGGCATCCGGGTTGCCAGCTCGGCTCTAATTATCGCAGCAGCCGCTACGAACGTGTTGGATGAAAAAATGTCTAGCTTTCCAAAACCTAAAAGAGCTCGTTATGAATCCGAGTTACGTCGTGACAAGGTCCGAAATAAAACAAGGATTTGTATAGGAGATGCTTTTGATAGATGGAGACGGCTGAAAGCGGAGAAGAATTTGAAGACAGACGCCAACGTTGCGGATTTTCTCCTGGACAGGTAAGATTCATAGCTAAATGTTTGGCTAACGCTAATTTACTTGGACAAGGTAACAGTGGTATACAGTGGTACCTCTACTTACGAGCGCCTCTACATACGAAACTTTCAGGTTACGAAACGCCTCAACGGGAAAATATTTCCTCTAGTTACGAAAGAAATTTCAGTATTCACTACGTCGTAGTATTCACTAGTTAAACAAAGTTATGCTTTGTTGCGCTAGCATAGTAACGCTAGCGCATAATGTTATGGAGCAGGTGGGTCATGGAATTGAAAAGGTAAATAGTTATTATTTAGAATATAAAAACGGCGACTGATATTGCTAACACTAGCAATGTAACTAATAAGCGGAGCCCGTCAGTCATCATGCCGTGGAAAACATTAGCATGGCCATGGTAATGTGAAACCTCATTGAGACAGTAGCCTAACGTTACCACGGTAAAACATTTCTTATTCGTTCTTAGCATATATTGTGTATTACACGTGCTGCAAATTGACCCATATGACCATTGCTAACGTTAGTTATTAGTGTCAGTCTTTTCTGATGGAACTGATAAAAAACGTTAGCCATTGATGACGAATGCAGACGTAATTGTCCCCGCATTATCTTTGGTTAGACACTAGTCTGTGGTAAATGTGTCGGTTGTTGCATATTATGGTAAATGTGTAGAGTGTTCCATAATTATGACAAAAACGCTTGTCTCTTCAGCTGTTATGGCCCAAGCACTTCAACCCAAAGTAAAAGACAGTGGAAGAAGCACCACCTGACTGCACCATCACTTTCCAGTATTGGACATGCATCGTCTGAAACGCTTTCAAATCGGTCAGTGATCAGTGCCACGTTGTTTTCATTTTCATTTCATATTTGGATCCATGCTGTAAGTTCAGCTGTTATTTCTTTGAGTTTATTTTGCATGACAATCAACCCTAATCTGAGCTAATGACTACTGTATATCCCAGGCTTCGCAGGTGAAGGGTCAGTCCAGTTTGAGCTGTTGGCTAAAAGATATTGTCAACCACTTTTGGTGGTGCTGCAAAACAGCTGATTCCTGCCAAGAGTTTCTTGTAAGTTGTTATAGTTTGAAAAATAGTTGTCAATCATGTATGAAACTAACATGCAAGATGTTACCTTGATGTTGGATATTAGCTTATTGATTACCATAAGTACCTATCCAGAGGTGTCATTGTGGTCAATCAGATGACCCACTTACATTACTAACAATCATCATCATTAGCAGTGAATAATGTTCAATTGCCATGCTTTTTGTGTCTGTCCATTATATTTCTGTATTATTTTGCAGGAGCTGTGGCTTGGGCTCCTACACCATGTCACGAATGAACACAGGTGGGTACTGGGAGGCTGCCAGCATGCAGACTTGGAATCAAGGGGAACTCAAGAGTGGCTTGAGCGAGGCTCCATGGCACACGAGGCCCTGAAGAGTATTGTGCGAAACAAGCGATGGCTCAACAAAGTTCACAAATACCTGAACTTCAGGTAATTTAATGAGTGTGTACACATACTGTACCTAGAAAGTGATTTTCAAAAAAATCAAAAATTGTCTCTATGTCCCACCCCCACAGGTCCACTGCTGATCTGGAGTCCTTCCAAAACCATATTTTAATGTATGCCAGCAAGCACTGAGCATTTAGCCCTCCTGTCTTTGAGGCCAGGATGCTCCTCGCAGCGATGGATTACAACTACCACAAGGACCGCCCAGAGTTGTGCAAGTCTGATGGAAGCAAGCAGTAAGTGACATGCTTTTCTACATGTTGGATGTTGGGAACCATTTTACCTGATTACACCATTGAAACTCTATATAAAACACTGTACTGTAAAACATGGCCCTTGGAATGTAAACAATCTATTTTCTCTGCTTTTATTTTAGGTACAGGAGGCTGTACAAGATAAATGCCTAAAGGTATATGCTGTACACCAAGAAGACATCGAAGACCTATGGCTACATCCCAGAACTGCAAACAAAGATTCTGCAAAAGAGGCTAGCTGGCAAGGGAACGCCCAGGTGGAGGAGTCTTCAGCCCGATAACCCCAGAAAGTACGGCCCTCTTCCCCCTGTGCCGGCACCAACCAAGGAGGAACTCCTGCGCACCCAAGTCAGGAGAGGTCTTGGTAGGTAGAATACCAGTTTATTTCTTTTGCATCTGTGGCTACATACCACACACCAAGTTAGATGTAATGCATATTACATTTAATTTTAAAATAATCTCATTTCTGTTTTTATTTTGCTCTCCTCAGTGTCAGCATTCCAGAGTGAAGACCAGTGAAACCCGTTTCCAGAGCCTCTCAGCCCTTGTCATTTCCATTTTCTGCCACAAGCTGCTTTTAAACCATTTCATAAAGTTTCCACAGTACAGAGCAGCTAATTGTTCAATAGTTATTTATACTGTTTATCCCTCGTTTTATTTATTTATTTATTTTTTACTGTTCCTCTATATCGTAAATAGCAAAGCATTGTTATTATAAATAAACTTTTTTTATTGAACAAGGAAGAAGGCTCTTTACAAACTTGGAACAAAAACAATTTGTAAAACAAAGTATATACAACAAGTAACTTCAAGTAAACTGGAGTCGGTAAAGTTTGTTCAAATTGTGGGTAGAAAGCCAGTGTACTGGCCTTGAGGGTCAGGGTATTTGTCCCTTATTCTCCAAATGCAGCAGCTGGGGAGAACACGACGGTTACCCTGGCCCAGTGATCCATGCTGCCAAAAGGTGTACTGGCGATAAGCAGCATATCTAAACTGCCTATTATCATCACCTGGCTCTGTAACCCTGCTACCACCAACACATCATTCCTGTAGTCTCTGTGGATACGCAAATAGCCATCTTCCAAGCAGTAAAGCTCGAAATGAGGCAATTTGCTTATGCAGTGCTCAGGCCCCTGGCCACAGCATTTCCTTTCTGCATCTGTGGCCACCTCCCTGCAGTTCCCACAGGTACACCATGGAAGAGCAGCTGCAGGTGGGAGAGTGGTGCTATCCAATGGAGGCAGGGCATCAAAAACCAATCCAGGGTTCCGGGAGAAGATCCGGGTTGCTAGTGCTCGTAGCCCCATTTCACTCATGTTTTGAATGAGTTCCTAAGTAAACAAACCACAAAATAGCATTTGGCATTTACATTTGATTAAAACTACATAAGATGCTGACATAGATACAGATGATGATATTACAAGTCATAATTTTACTGCCCAGCTCTCATCAGCCTCAAGAGAGGGTACCTCAAAAGTGAGGTCTAAATCAGGCTGAGACAAGTGAGAGCAGTACAAGCAAAGATCATCTGGTACAAGCGCTAGGCTACCTTGACATAAACGTGTGTTCTAAGCATATTCTATCTTTTAGCCTGTACAATAATTTAGTGTTAGTTTGGAAGTATCAGGCATAATTCCACGGCAACATCCTCAATACCAAAAGCGCATAATTTGGTCCACATACATGGAACTTTTGGACGTGTTTGATTCAAATTCTACACGTCATGTAATTTTTCATATAGCCTGATGTATTTTAGGAAAATTACCCTCGACTTTACATGTGGTATTGTCGACGTTACAACAAGTTACCATCGATATGAGCCTATAGTGTTTCCAACCAAACAATAAATTACTGCATAGCCCAAAATTAGAATTTGCATGGAAATTTTAAATGCGTTCATAAAAAGCTTTACATCGCAACACTAGCCTAATAAAGACATTTTTAACAGGGTAACTAACTGAAAACTTATGCTCCGACTGAAATGTGGTAACATTTACGATTCTATTTGGCTAATCGCCATTAGTAAATTTTGCAGTACATTATTACTTCGCAAAAGATCTTTCATAAAGCATTAAATATAATTAACAGAAAATAAACTTACTGTGTAGGACTCGTCGCTTGCCATGGCAGCCTACGTTCCTGCTGCATTCTGCAGCCGACCTGGCAACCTCTGGTCGGGGAGGAGGGGGAGGGTACACGCCGCTCAACAGTATTTTGAAAGTGACTGCAGTACCAGTTTTGGCCATAATCTTACAAACGGCTCCTTTAATAAGCAGCACCTTGTTACTGTAACTGTGCTCCATTTTCTTTCCTGTAGTTTCTTGTGTTTTGTCCTCCTTTTTTCTCTTTTCTTTCTGTATCTTTGCAGGCAAGAGTTTCCTGAGTTTCATGCTGACTTGCAGTTCCCTCCTCTGTCCATCCCAGCGTTTACCTCCACCTGTGTGTGTAGATGTGTTCAGGTGCCAGCTGGTGTGTTGACCGGCGACAGGAATTAAGTAGTTTCATTTAATCATTTTTTCTTCACGACTGAATTGTTTTATACCACCAACATTGATCTAGCATATCACAATAGACATTTGACCCAGATCAACCTTTGCACCAGAGATATGAAGCTCTGTCACGTCACTTTAAATTACTATCACTGATTAAATATTTAACCTCAGCTTTTAGCAACAATGGGACATGTTGAATGCCAGATGCTGTGATCACATCAGTGTAAATTATCTTAATTAAATACACTTTAAGTACACAGAGCTACTTCCACCCGCCATCACAGACCCTGGCCTTTGGACCTGTTGCTTGTTGGAATAGCTCTTTTTGTTCTCAGGCACATTTCTTCAAATAAATACTGACTTGATGGTGATGGTCCATCACAAGAGCCTCCAAGCCCACTAACTCAGAGACACGAACCATGTTCCTTATAAACTAAGCACAAAAATTAAAGAAATTTGTCTTGTAGTAGATTATTTCTTTATTTTAACACTGCTTCTTGTAATAAATCTCATGCTGTTGGAAAGCCTGTTTATTTCCCTTTTAAATGGCACCTCATTTGTCAGGAACATGAGCAGCAGAGCTGAGTATGTTGGTTGCGCCCATGAAAGATTTTCCAAATCTTCTTTGCCAGTGTTAAACAGTTTCTTGTTTTGTTTTTGCTGTTGCTATTGACTCTTGTCTTTGAGCGCTCACAGGCACTGACAGTCAGGTATCTGACTGACACCTGATTGTGCAGCGATGAGTCCTGACTCTGCCTACAGCTCTTGGAACGAGGGATCAAAATGTGGAGAAGATGCAGAGAACGCTTTAGTGATTGCTGCACCAGTAACAGTAACACCTTTTGGTGGAGGCAGCGTGATGGTGTGGGGAAGCATCTCCATTACTGGCAAAGCGAGCCTCATCATCACTGGAGGCAATCTCAATGCAGGGAGATATCGAGATGAGCTGCTATGCTCAGTGGAAAAACATGCAGTTCCTCGAATCCCCACTAGGGTTTTAGCCTGTCAGAGAGGATGAGTGAAGGACACATTCACCCTCACACACACACAACAAAAATAACATCTGCTGCAAGATCAAAATGAATATACACCTGACTTTAAAAAGCTTTTTCAAAATTATAGCACTAACCATAAACATATATGCACACAGCTGTTAATTTTTTTTTATCTATTTTTTTTTTTTGAAATATCAACTAGGGGCTGGCTCTGAAATTGATGCTAAAATGTTCAACTTTACAGCAGAAATGAACATATTTACAGCCTGGTACAGTTTTGGCCTCCATAGACAGATTTCCTGTTTTTGACAACTGTTTTGGGTCGTATTTTAATGTAGCTCACCCACTACAATTAGATGACGCCAAAGATGAAAGCATAATTAGGGGCGATGCCTTTTGAGTGACAACTGCATTGGGGTCTTATGGTGTTAATGGCTAGTCCACGTCACTTTAGCTACTTAATGCTTCATGTTTTCAGTTAATCTGACATCTGAATTAAAAGCTAAGAGAGCATAATCAGGTTTATTTTACAGGCATAGAGCCTCATTCATGAAATCTTTGTTAATCTGTGTGTATTTGCACATAAATCACCTCCTTACTAAAAACCTACTTCAGATGCATGAACACTGCTTTTTTTTCTAAGTAGGTGGCGAGTGCTGAACTAGATTTTCTTTCATAAGAATGTGAACTTTAGTGAATTCCTATTGATCGCAGGTTGGGAGTGCGCCCACAAGGCTAAATAATTAGTTACTTTTGGTTCAAAAGTAGTCCTTTGTAGTCTTGCCTCCCAGCATTAGCGTCCTCCTTAAACCTCCCATCATAACAGTTAATATGTGTAAAGACAAAATTTAATTAAAAGAAAAACTGGTATGAATAATTGATGATACAATGATTAAAACTGCAAATAGTGAATAATGTAAGGATGAGGCATGTCGATAATAACAACAGCAGTTTCAATTTGGTTAATATTCCAATTATAACCTGATTTACAGAATGAAACACTACAAAAATTAGAAAAGCACTCGGAGAGCGCAGACCTCCGCTAAGCGCAACAATTCACCCATAAAGCGATTTACAGATTGCGATAAAATCTGCCTTCTGGATCAGATCCAGATCAGCCTTTGAAATTTGATAGAGGTCCCCATTGTCAATCCCTGAGTCAAATTTCATGAGTTTTGGGCAATAATTAACGGAGATATTGAGAAACAAAATTTTTGGCCCCATTTACTGCAATGTTATTGGAAATTTGAAAGTGATCCAGAATCCAGGATTTCTTCAGGATCACACTCAAAATGAAATCAGTTCTTCCTTTTCACATTTCTGACAACTCCTGAAAATTTCATCAAAATCCATCCATAACCTTTTTGAGTTATCTTGAACACAGACAGACAGACAGATAAACACCGGCAAAAACATAACCTCCTTGGCGGAGGTAAAGATTGTTTTTTGGTTGTTGACAGAATTCTTTTGAAAATGACGTCCACTAGGTGGCAGCACCAGTCGAAACCGGTCGTTACAGCTGCATTCGGCGCTTCTGTGTGTCACGTAAATGTCTGGTTTTTAGAAAGCAACTAAGCAAACTTCCAGTTATTCAGAAGGCGCTAATTTAGTATAACGGTAAGGACAAAACAGGGAAGAATAACAACAACTGAACCTCACATGAAATTCCAGGTGATGTTCCAGTCATGGAACAGATCGACATCGACTGTGAGGCGAGGATGATCCTGTCTACTTTGGCTGGAATAACTGCAGGAAGTCGTGGCGTAAAGGGGCGTCTGTCGGCAAAGCCTCAGAGGACACATCATCCTCCACGGTACTCAGATAGTCCTTATTATGGTACAATATACAGAGATCCCTGCAAATTCAGTCTGTAAATACCTTTTGGCTCCGACAGACAACTTCTGCTGGAAAACTTTAGCTCCACGGATTTGCATGAATCCTATTTCAGCGCTCACCATCTACCTTTACAATGTCTGCAGACCAACCACACCTCCAACACGTCAACATCGTTTCCCTGCAATATTCGCCTCCCTCAAGCAGGTCAGCAGTCGACAACTCTTTTAGGAAGGGCTCAAATAATATAACAAAGAGTCTCAGGCGCTCATTTGGTCTCCAGTCACCCCTGATACCAATCTGATGAGACCTGATAGCATCTCTGGGAAGTAATCCCAATCCATAAAGCCCAAAGGATCTATAGCCACAGGTACCGTATACTCCAGGACATCCATTCAATATTACGCAAGAGCTGTGATTTCTTCATGTTCTGGAAACTGATTAAAAATAGCCCATTATTTCAGAAAGATGCGCACTCATTTTGGTATGAAACATAAAATGTATTTCCCTTTGCTGTCTCCCACCGTAGTAAAGTTACTTGAGGAACAAACGTTCAACCCTTGGATCTTGACAAAGGCAGGATTTCTTCCAGGGCTGTTGTTTCAGATTACAGGTACAGGTGTTGGTAAGCCTCAGTAACTATATGTAATCACTTTACCCTAACCTTTCCCCTTCTTCCACACACACTCATCCACACTGCCCTACCGTCCCTGAAAGGACAGGGATATGCTAGCATGGGACTTCAGTAGCTTATTCCATAAATGAGGATTAGGATTAACCACAATCACACCCAGATTAACCCATGAGGGGGGCCTTAACGTGAAACCGATCCATCTGAGAATTTGCTTTGAAAAAGACATCTGTGAATCACACCTCGCAGGACAAATTCTGTGGCCCGAGACAGATGGGAGCCGCACGCAATCTGTGGCAAATCCAGGACGTTGCGTCACAAAAGACGAACATAAAAACGAAGGAAACGCTTGCACAAATTCCACATGTCGGGTAATCTGCAGGTTTGCCCTAATTTCAGTTAAAATCAGGAAAAGGTTTGGACTGTGTCCTCGTGGAAAAACATTGGAGGCTTCGGAGCTACGTGAGCAGCACGTACAGTCATGGAAAAAATTATTAGACCACCCTTGTTTTCTTCAGTTTCTTGTTCATTTTAATGCCTGGTACAACTAAAGGTACATTTGTTTGGACAAACATAACGATAACCACAAAGATTGCTCATAAGAGTTTTATTTAAGAGCTGATATCTTACCATTTTCCATGGTTTTATTGATTATGACCTAAATCACTTAAGTTTTTACATCAATAGCTATGGCGTTGTACTGCCAAAAACACTGCTTTTATGCATTCAGTGTTTTCTTTTCTGTCTGTTTTAGTCACATGATGACGTTTAGTGGTACCAGGTATTAAAATGAACAAAAAAGTGAAGAAAAAATGTGACATTTTAACATCTGCCAGTGCTAAATAAGGCCTAACGTGCACATTAGAACTCATAAACAGCCACAGGAGAGAAACAAAATCTAAAACGCACACATGTAGATGTGAAGCCTGAGAGTCGTTGTCCACAGACTGAGAGCTTTAGATGTAGGTTACTGTGTCAGAAGGTCAGAAATACAGACCTCAGTAATTCAGATTGCTACCACTAAACTATTTGGCTACACTGAGCTGTAAAACTTTTCAGCCTAACCATCAATCCACCTCAGGACTTAAATTCTGTTTCAGTCCATCTGGTCTCTTTCTGTGATGAATAAAACTATCAAAATAGGAAACTTAGAAACTGAACTGGTAATCCAGGACTGTTTTGAGATTACTGGGATGTGTTCAGAACGACTCCGCTGATGACCCACACTGGTGTCAGTGTGGGTTAATTAGCTACATCAGGAAACGCGTGGAGACTGTCGTTCCAGGGAAATGTTTTCGGACATCTTTGCATCAAAACCCCTGTATGAACTGTGAAGTCTGGCGCATGCTTCACTGCGTTTGTCGCAGGCAAAGCTGAGGTCTGCAGAAAGCTCTGGTATGAAACATGCACACATACATTTAAAAAAAAAATGGAGTGAGGCGCTGCTCCCTGGTAGGTGAGAAACTGAATGGAAGGAAGAGCAGAACCCTGGAAACAATGTTTAGATGTTCGTATGCTGGAGAGAGGAGTGAAACTAAACAGGAAATAAAGCAAAGACATAAATATGGTGATGTTAAGAAAAGGGCCTTTTATACTTTTCAGGTCAGTGGCTCCCTCAAAGGCGTGGATGAGGATACACGTTTGATAATCTATTTACTCATTTATTTTTTTGCTTTCGCAAAATTCTGCAAAATGAAGGGGTATCGCTCACTGGCAGCCAAACACGACCTGACGTAATGTTTCGGTTCATTTTAGCAGTTGAGGGAATATTTGCTTACTTTTACGAAGTTTGCCCAGCTGCAGCGATCGTCCATCCCGTGGAGCAGCTGTGTAATGTTTCACAGCACTGTGTCACATTAAGAGCCATAAACCATGAAACTATATGACACGCGCAGTTATGGTCAGCTCCACCTTCTGACCTTTCATGCAAGATTTAACTAAGAAAAGAAAACAGACAAGAAACAAAAAAGCGCAGTGGTGCAGTGGTTAGGGCAGGCGGCCCATATGCAGAGGCCGCAGCGTATCGGTCGCGGGTTCAACTCCCGGCCCGTGCGACCCCTTGCTGCATGTTTTCCCTGTTCTCTTTCTCTTCCCCCCTTCCTGTCTGTCTCTATTGCAAATAAAGGCCACTAGTAAATAAATGGTAAATGGACTGCATTTATATAGCGCTTTCCAGACACCATCATGGTGCCCCCATAGTAATAAACTAATAAGCAAACTAGCAAAAACGTATAATAATAGCAAAAACGGTAATTTACTGGCAACCCTGCTGCCAGTAATCTACTGTAATATCAAGAAAATACAGCAGTGTACTGTAATTCAGTGCATGGAATTATTACAGTAACATACTGTAGAGTTGATTACAGTAGGAACACTGTAAAATTAACAGTAAACTACTGGCAACCCTGCTGCCAGTATTTTACTGTTTTTCTACATGACAATCTTTTACAGTGTACAATGGCCTCTCATTCACCCGTTCACACTCACATTCACCCACCAGTGGGCGGCTGCTGCCATGCAAGGCGCTGCCAGACCCACTGGGGGCAAGTTAGGGTTAGTACTAGTGCCAAAGAATTAAAAAAAAAAGAGGAAGTGAAAAATCAATGTTGGACAGATTCCTTACACGAATTGACCACAAGCACTGCTGACCAAACAGTTGTGCTGCTGAGCGTTTGATCATGTGAGGGTGTTGGTGTGGAAGTACCACTAGAAGTACCACTTTTGCCATGGAAAAGACAGAAATCTCCCCCTACAAAGTCCAAGTTCTCAGTAGATGTGATGAAAGTGCCATAAAAAAAAGAAAAGTGGATAAGACTATCAGGAAAGTTGGATATCGCTTTACTCGTGAGACCAAACAATCCAATCTTTACTATCAAGGTTCAAGTTCAAGTCCAATATAACTGGTGTAAATCTCAAAGGGTGTAGGTCCAGGACACTTTCTAATCACCTTCCACACGCACGGAGCGCGGGCGCCTTTACTATCGGTGGGCGGAGCCTGGAGGGAGTGGGCCTGTCCGGCGCTTTTAATACAGATGCGCTCCTCCGTGCGCCCTGCGTTCAGCGGCGAGCGGACACGGTCGGAGCAGGGGAAAGACGTACCATAGAGCACCATGACTTCCTCCAACGACACCTACGATGTTATAGTGGTGGGCGCAGGCATATCAGGTAGGAGCGACTCAATAAATAACACTTAATTTAGCTGGAGACAAAAGTGTGCAGAGAAAAACTGAGTGAATCCAAAGCGCCGCGCAGCGCCCGCAGCGGCGGCTGGTGCGCTTTGTGGAAGGTGAGCAGACAACTGTTGCACAACAGCCGCTCGTGTGCGGTTGCAAAACTGCGGTGCAGCTGCAGTCTATTTTAGAGACACTTTGGTTTGTCCAAACGCGCGTTTTTCGACCCCCGTTTTCCATCCGGTCGGTCCGCGCTCCCGTCTCTCCCGCGAGGCTGCCTCCTCCCCGCACACAGCTGTACCACATCACGTTTTGTTAAGTAACAGCTAATCAGTCAGAGCAGTACTCTGGATTACATAAGAGGAAGCGGGGCGGCCATAAATCACTACCGTTCGCCTGTGACTCGTTTCATTTTTAAAGGTTTTCTTGTTCGCGTTTTTGGGTGCGAGCCGCCTGGAGACGAGCTGTGGTGCTGAGGATGAGTCCAGCATGGCAGGAAATACATCTGGGCAGGCATCATTTGTTTTCCAATCAGCTGCTGATGATGTAAGGGCTGGAAACAATATTTCATTAAAGCTGATCATGAGTACCTGTGGCTACATTTCTCCTCTATAACATCCAGAAGGATATGAACGTCCGAAGGTTCTGCAGCTTCCTTTCTCTGATTTGCTGCCAACACTTTATTTTCTGCAAGAGTCCACAAATAGCCATTGTCATATAAAACCTCAGAATCCAGTCACATGTTCATAACAACATAGCAACAGTGTTAAGAGGTCAGAGGTCAAAGGCTTCTTCACTACAGCTATAACCATCTATAATGAATCTTTGAAGAGACTGCACATTAATTTCCCTTTAGGGATTAATAAAGTGTATTTGAATTGAATTGAATCTGAACTGAATAAAAGCAACTTCTGCTTGGAGCAAAAATGTTCAACCGGCTGGTGAAGTCTAGCATGTTCGGTTGGAGGCCCTGTTGTTCCTTTCTGCAGCTGTCAGGCCTTCAGGTGCAAACCGGAGGGTTGAGGGTTTAAAAGGGTTGTCGGCTTGTTGTCGTCCCCCCCCCGCCCCCGCCTGGCCGCTGTCCCCTCTCCGCCGGCCTGCATGTCGGTCCGTCCATGAGACAAGACGAGAATTTAGGTCAGTGTCAGGTCAAATACCAGTCAAACAGGGAAAAACAAATTCTGCAGAGTAAATGGTCATTTTATATCACCATGGAGACCCCGCCGGCTTCCTGTTGCCCCGCCTGTCCTTCTCTCCTGTCACGTTAGGGTCTTTTAATTAGCCTGTTTGTTTATACTACAGCCCTCTAAGCTCTATAAAACAGTCGCTGTGCACTGGAAGGGCAGGTTTCTGCACCTCTCCCTGTGTCGCCCCGTCTGCCTGCCTGCAAATGTAATTGTTGTTTTCCTGCCTGCGAATGCCGCGGCCCCTCGAGGGGCGGCCCAAGTCCTTCTGAGAAAACATTAAACGCTTGTGACAGGCCGTTATCAAGCCAGCAGCCGACGCCGAGCCAGAGGAGGGGAGGTCAGGGGAGCGGAAATGATGGGGAGGAAAAGGAGGAAACCTCTTCCTGTGAATGTGGGAAATATCACGCTGCAAACTGAGGAAGAAAATGCAGGGGAGAGAGAGAGGAAGGGGGGAAGGAAGAAAGGGAAATGAGTTTTTGTTTGGCAGCTAAACGAGGAACTGGAACTGAAAATGGATGGACAGCTGATGGATTGATGTTAACGTGGTTCTCCATGAGCTGTAGAGTGAAGGGAGTGACCCTGGCTGCGTTGATGACTGCTGGATCCCTCATCAGCACAGACGTCCAGTCAGACCAGTCAGGAGGGAAGCTGGAAAACTATAGTATGTGCAATCAGAAAGCAGTGTTACATAAAAGAAATGTACGCTTTTGTTAAATGGCAACAACGCAAACGTGGTTCAGAGGTGGACAGCTCTTTATTTTTAAACCGTCGACTGTTAATGCACAAATTTAATCACTGCATTTTTACTGCCCCAATTAAAAAATAAATAAAACCATTGGGATACTGAAACATGTAAATTAAAAAACCAGATTGCAGTCATTTGCACATTTCATAAACCAACATTTTATTCAGAGCAGAAATAAGGAAACATGTGAAATGTTCAAACTGAGTGATTCTGCCATTCTGAGGAAAAACACGAGAGGAGTTTTAATTTGACGGCAGATTTTTTTTTAAGTCCACATGCAAAAATGATTTATTAGACCGTCACTGTCATTCTTATTAATCTAGTGATTGTTAACTTTTAAGGAAGGCTGGTTTTATTTAAATAGCTATGTGTCAATCATTTCTGTTTTATTGGCTCATTCTTTTATCAGCTGTAATTTACAGATTTCTTTTAAATTAATTGTAATTTCTTTAATTGTTGATGGTGATACATGGAATGATTGATTTATAGACTGAGTGCACGGTGAGTCTCCCCGTGGGACAGCAGAGTAGCCGAGACGCTGATCAGAGGCCGTCCATGCCCGGGGAGGTCCGGCTTTAAGGGGTGCTGCTCTGTTGACTTTCAGTGCTGGGAAACGGGCCGGCGGCTCGTTCTGGTCCATCAAGGCCCGTCACGATGGCGCCAGCGTGCAGGCGTGACACCCATCTGCACGGCTAGCGTGTGATGGTGTTTAGTTTTCCTCGTGCATGGCTGCGTTTCTACTAAAGACATTCAGGTCTGAACACACAGAGGAGTGTTGTGATTTATGTGTGTGCTCCGTTATTCTTTATGTTTATTGTTCATGTGAGTGTGTTGTTGGCATTGAGGTACAGACGCTATTATATACATTTTGTAATAACATCATAAAGTATCAAAAGATAATATAAATACATTCTGGCAGGTTTATTTATTCTTGGTGAGGTTTTTGGAGCGTGGGCTCTCCAGGAGGTGGTTGACTGTGGCTCAGCTGAGAGTACGTCTGCAGGTTTTCTCTGAGCGCTGATCTGAGATCAGTGTGTTTGTGCTGCAGAGCCATTGTGCTGGTCACCAAGGACAACAGCTCCCTGACAGACACACACTCACATGCACGTAACTGTCACTTCAATGAAGGCTGAGCCAGGAAAAGTTGACCTTTTGATTTTTGAATTGTCTTTTCTCAATGATGCTATTCGATTCCTAAGCTGACTGTGATGCTGTCACCCACAGCGATGGTGTTTTTAGACCCCTCTTTGCTTCCACAGGGGATTGACTCTCTTTGTTTTGACATGAGAGCATTTCTTCAATGTTTGCTGTCATTGTGGTACGACAAGAAAAACATCTCCGACCCAACCTTTCAGTTAAATCAAGACTTGAGGATACAGTTATTCTGCTTTGATTGACAGGCACATGGACATGCAGAATGTCAGATGCACCTTTTGCACATTGTTTCTCGTTGTGAAAGACAGTGAGGACTAATTTCCTACTCGAGGGTCCAAAATGGCATTAACCAGTGATGATGGCTGTGTTCACTTTTATATGGAATCTTGTGGTCATGGACAAGAAATCTGGATTTATAAGAAGTTACTTCTCAATAATATTCCATCCATCCATCCATCCATTATCTTGAAAGTAATTACGTGTTCTTTTATCTGGTGTCAGTTAAGAGACTGAAAACAAAGACCAATTAAAGAGTTTAATATACAAGGATTTAATATGCCATGCAGAATATCTTAATCGGCCCCCGATGGTGCACTGTGCACCACAATGCACCCAGAATATTGGACTGTCTCCTTTTTATAACTCCAGAAAGTCAGGAAATTGTCCTTTGTCTCAAAATCCAGGTGACCAACAGCTTTGAACCACAGGTCCAGACACATGCTGTTGTGTTGTTTGTCCAGGAGCTGTGATGTCACTAAAATGAGTTTATCTATGCTAGTCACAAACGTCCTTGGAAATCAGCAGGTCAACAGGTCAGGATGTCCCGGTTGTTAGGTCATGAAGACCCAAAGCAGCAAAACTGAGGACTCACGGTCATAAAAAGCAGCCAGCATTCCTACAAGCAATAAAGTTTAACTTTAACAGTTAAAGGTCTTCTGAGTTGATTATAAAATCCTAACAATCTATACCCGGTTAATCCTCTGCAGGGTCAGCGGGGATCTGCTGGATCCTTCAGTAATATTCCTTTTAACTGGAATCCAACTGACAATCCTTTTTTTTTAATTTTAAATTACAAAAGTGGCAGTATTTTCAACAATTCAGTCTTAAGCATGATTTTCTGCCAAATACTCTCATAGTCTACATGTAGAACCTACAGCATGTGCTAGTCAGACATATATTTCCCTTCCAGATGCTGTTGTTTTCTCAAGTTCAGCCGTCATCATGTCTGCTCTCACGCCCCTCTGCAAACTTGTCTGATATACTATCAACATTACCACAACACCACAGCAGAACCTTTCTGCCCAGCTGTGCAAACAACAGAAGTTTTCTTGCTGGGCTGCCATGTCAGCAGTTCCTGCGCCTCCGTCTGGAGCTTTTCTGCGTGCCTGTGTAGCGTGAATCTCAGCTCTGTTAATCCGGTGGGTGATGACACTGATTGCATGAGGAGTCCCTGCAGCTGCTGGGTATTTGCTCAGCTGGGAAAGTTCACATCTCAACCTGTAAAAACATAAGCGAAAGATCTGAGGCAAGTGCTCTGAGGGGAAAGGTTCTTCCTTCAGTTTATAACGGCGATAACGCAGAGGCCTTCCAGTGACTGCAAGACGAAGCCGTCAGTATCATTTACACATTAAATCACCTTTGTTTACTCTGCGTGGAAGCAGAGGAGGAAAAAAATATAATTAACTCTTCTAGGGTGGGTTAGGTGCTGGGCTGTTTCACAGTCATTTCCTGGAGTTTGTTAATCAGACGGCTCAGAACTGTGGCGATGGAAAGATTAATCAGCCGGCGGCTCATCCTTTAACGTACTGGTAAACACACGGTTAACGCCGACACATCAGGAGTTCAGGCGGCCGCGTCACCGCGGCTCCTGAGGAATGATAGTCTGGATTCCATGTGGACATTTATTTAGTTTAAACACTTCACATCAATTTACTGTCGAGTTCAGAAATGTTCTCTTTAAAGTAAATGGAGATGTTTTATGCAGTGTTTATTCATTTTGAAATTTTGTTATTAAACTCCAGTCTTCAATCATTTAGCTACATTTTGGGAATATTTTTTTGAAATAGTGCAACTAGTTTCTACAAGGTGCTTCAGTGCAGGAAGGATGACTTCAGTTTTTTAACAGTAGATGTAATGTAATGTAATGTAAGTCAGGGAATCCATCCAACCATCCATCCATCTAACCATCCATCCATCCATGCATCCAACCATCCATCCATCCATCCATCCATCCATCCATCCATCCATGCATCCATCCATCCATCCATCCATCCATCCATCCATCCATCCATCCATCCATCCATCCATCCAGGGGAGCACCGAGGCGTTTCCAGTGCAGCAGCGAGATATAATCTCTCCAGTGTGTCCTGGGTCTGTCTCGGGGTTCTCCTGCAACTGGATATCCCTCAGAGAGGCATCCAGGGTGCATCCTCAGCAGATAACAGATCCACCTGGGCTGTCTCCTCTGTCTGTCTGTCTCTGAACTTATATTGACCGGTAAACAGAGAACCTCGCCTTCTGGCTCAGCACCCTCTTATCCACGACAGCACAGAGCCCACACTGCTGCAGCTGCTGCACCCATTCGCTTGTCCCTCTCCCGTTCCATTCTTCCATCCCTTGTGAACTAGACCCAGAGATACTTAAAGAGGACGTTCCACCTTTTCCTGAAACAGTATCCCGGACTCTGATGTGGAGGTGCTTATTCTCATCCCCACCGCTTCACGCTCAGCTGTGAACTGCTTCAGAGAAAGCCGAAGATCACAACAAATGAAGCCACCGGGACCACACAATTCGCAAATCTGATCACCCAAAGCAGACCTGAGGGGTGTACTACGAAGCGAGATTAGAGGGTTAGCGAGGTATGTTGAGTCTAAAGCCAGGATTTCCGGTACCACGAAGGTGGCTCTCTTTCAACCTGGCTAGATCACCATGGTAACTTACTCTGCAATCTTAACCTGGTCCGGAGCAGGTTATGTGCAGCGTTTAGGCTCAAAAAGCACCGCCCTTTCACTTTCACCCAATCCCGTTGACCTGAGCGCCAGGATTGTGTAATGGAGGGAGAGTATTCAGAGACCGGACTGATCCGCTGGCTTCCCATGACCATATTCTCTATGAACGCTTTAGATTTCCAGCTGAGGGAATACGTTACATTTGTAATCTGCTAGAGCCATATATTGGCAGCGTCACCAAACGCAGCCGTGCGCTCACAGAAACGGTGTGCGTTTCTTTGCGTTTCTTTGCCGCGGGAACCTACATGCATTCAGTTGGTGATGCAGAAAATCTGAGCCAGAATACTGGAATACTGTACTTGTTCTTACTAAACTGCTGAATATGTTTGTAGTATTCCCTGGCCGTCTGCCCACGCTTCAAATAAAAGAAGCGTTTTACTAAATCAGGTAACATAAATTAATAGTCCATTATATTGATAATCAGTGTGACGTGGAATTTCATGTGAAATGTTATAATATAATTCATTCATAAGATTCCCCAGGGTGATAGGGTACCTATTAAAGTGGCCGGTGAGTGTATATAACAGATCATATTAAATCTTAAATTAATTTCACATAGATTTAGCAAAAAACTAAAGTGATTTTCATTTATCATTCATAATGGGACAGTCAGACCTACATAATGTTTAAATCTGCTGCATTAAGTTTAAAGTTTAAGCGCTCTAAAAGAGGGAGGGAGATTAATTAAGGTTGTGAAATAAATATAGTGGTGAAATAAATATAATTTACGAATTTACACGATCTGCAATTTTTTGCCAGCACTCCTCTCTGGCTTTATTTGCACCTACAGTGTTGCTTTTGGCCGTAAAGATTTCTTGGAAATCCTCATAGCCCTGCATTATTAAAACCTGCTCCTCCTGACTGAAATATACGGACCGCCATCTATCCATTTTATCCGGAAGAGGCGTCAAATGACGCGTCAAACGCCCCCTTTTATGTGAACGCGCACAGAGCAGAAAGCAGAAAGCTGTGATTAACAAAGATAGTTGATAACCACCGTCGTGGTACCAGTTATCTCTGATGGCGAGTTTCAGGTTTGTTAAGCCAGCTCACCCAAAGAAAGCCTGGCTGTGTCGAACTTGCTTCGTAGTATACCCCTCTGCACCTGGAAATTTTGTCCAAAAACAATCTGTGTCAAAGCGCAGCCCTGGCTGAGTCCAGCTGCCACCTGGACTGAATTTGAGTTTGTCCCAGTGATGATGATGATGATGATGGTGCACCAATTTACTGAACTTATTTAAATAAAACAAAGGGAAATGTCAAGTATGTAACAACACAGAGTTGTCTGCTGATGCATGGATTATTGATGCATGAATTATGTATTATTATATTCTTGCGTGCTTGCCAAAGGCAATAACGGTCCTAATTAATTGGTCAAACAATTACTCAGTCTTCCTCCATTTTAAAGATGAGACGCACATGAAACACTACAGCAGCATGATGCACACACTCTGCAGAAACAAATGCACCAATCAGCCGCTTGCCTGTAAGCGCTGAAAGTCTGTGTCTCTATACCGAGAACATAAAATCGACAGAATGTTTGCTGTGTACCTTGTAAATGTTTATCCTTGTGGATCAATACGGAGCCTTTCGGGGTTTTGACTCAAGAGGCGCACTCTTCAATCAGCCACCACTGGATTTTTTTTTGCTCATGATCCTGAGAAAATAACACTTTGAAGAAGAGCAGACACGCTGAGACACATGAAGTAAATGAAATGTCAACAGTGCCTCGCAGCTTACCGTCACACAGAATTGTAACGATGGTTTCACATTTTACATTAAAGAGCAACATGACTGACGACGAGAGGCCTCTGATAGCAGAGCGTTTGTTCCCAGGAATCGTGTTTTATTTGCACGGTCAGTTCTGTGAAGTAAAAGTGTGAAAACGGGTGCAGTGAGAATCATATTAAATTATATTAAATTGACTATTTAAGATTCCATCTAGATTTTTGCCTCAAGATCGCAACCAAAAATTAACGCCAGTGCTATTTTAGCCTTCAACGGATTGATCGCACTTCACCATGGACACGACCATCTGGAGATGTGTGCCTGTAATGTAACAGAATTCATTTTATTAAGTCAGAAAGAAGCTGCTGAGACGATGACATCTGAGAAATGCATAAGGGGCCAAAAGCTGCCGAAAGCAGTTAGAAGTGAAGAGACAAGTGACAGGTGGTGAGCCAGAGGTGGTACGAGGTGAGAGTCAACCAACAGAAAACAGGGAGCAGCAGCGAGGAGATAAAGAAGAGAAACAGGAAATGGCCTTTCAAAGGCAGCAGTGTTGAAACAGCCACATGATTACATGAATGCTGGTTATAGACTGGCCGGGATAATGGTCGTTACTGACAAACAGGATGTGTTGCGGTGAAGATTTATACCGGCTTGGTAGCACAGCTCGAGGATTTGCATCAGCTCTAAAAGAAGAAGGCAACAGGTCACAGATGATTGAATTTATTCATATAAATGGTAAATAAATCAGATCAGAATAAAGAATCCCGGCTGCTGTGGCTGTAAACAAGCATGGAGATCCACCTCAGGATTTTCATCATACAGCAGACGCACGGGGAAGCTGGCATGTGGTTGTTAGACCATCAACAGCGCCAGTGTTGCTAAAAGCTCCTAGCAAGCTCCAGAGCTCCTAAAACCGTGCACGTCTTCAGACACAGCCGGCACATTTAAATAATGACCGGTCGTCCAGGAGTGGGGAACAGGCAGACCAGTTGATACGCAGGAAACTAATTTACCTGCAACACATGCACTTCTTGTTTGTTTTTACAGCACAGGTCATATAACTTTGCATAGCTCTAAAAATGTGTATTTAAAACACTTTTCTCAGTCTCAAAGGCATGAAAAGCCTCCGACACTGAGAGCTGGCCCCTCCTCCCTGACTCTCTGCCTGTCTCAGTGCTGTATTTACTGTGCTTACAGAATGAACAAACTGTGACCTTTAATTCCCCACTGGTTCACTGCAGTATGATTCCAGAGCATGCAGGAACACACACACACACACACACACACAACCGCTTTTCCCTGTTCTCGGCTTCACCCAGCAGAGCAGGTAGCTGACTGACCGGAAAGGCCAGAAGCACCTGTTAAAGACAATGTTTGGACTTTGCAAAATTATACTTGAAATTATTTTTCTATAAATTCAGTTTATTATCATCTGATTCAGTTTCAATAACATTATTGTTACAGTTGACACAGAGGAGCTTGTACAATAAACAGAAGGCGTTTGTTGGTTTCAGTTTGGGTTTCTTGGTCACTGCTAGCTGTATCTAGGATGACTCTGGTGTGCAGAACAGAGGGATGTGTCACAGTGGTTTATTTACAGTTTGTTAAATGATGTCAGGCAGACTCTTTTAACCCCGAATCCACAGAGCTGTCATTGTGTTTTGTTTGTGAGATTTGTGACTTTGTGTGTGTCCTTGTTTAGTCTTGTGAAAGACGGCAGAGATTCAGCCTGGAAACACACACCCGCACACACACACACACACACACACACACACACACACACACTGTATATGTACAATTTGTTCCTGCTGAGTGGCTCCATCTTTCTCACAACAATTGCTGTTGTCAAGGAAACTGTGCCCATCTCTTTTTCCAGCACAGAACAGAGAAAAGTGTGTGTGTGTGTGTGTGTGTGTGTGTTTGTTTGTGTTTTCTCTGCTCCATGGCCCTTCTGTGAATCTGTTCAAAAAGTTTAAGAAACACACCCCTGACTGATGGATGGATGGATGGTTGGATGATTGGATGGATGCATGGATGCATGCATGCATGGATGCATAGATGGATGGATGGATGGGTGGATGGATGCATGGATGGAATGATGCATGGATGGATGGATGGATGGAATGGATGGATGGATGGATGGATGGATGGATGGATGGATGGATGGATGGTGCATGGATGGATGGATGGATGGATGGATGGATGCATGGGTGGATGGATGCATGGTTAGATGGATGAATGGATGCATGGATGGATGGATGGATGGATGAATGGATGGAATGGATGGATGGATGGATGATGGATCATGGTTAGATGGATGAATGGATGAATGGATGGAATGATGCATGGATAGATGGATGGAATGGTGCATGGATGGATGGATGGATGGATGGATCATCGATAGATGGATGGATACATGGATGGATGGATGTGTGGATGGATCTGTGGATGGATGGATGGATGCATGCATAGATGGATGGATGGGTGGATGGATGGATGGATGGATGCCTGCATAGATGGATGGATGGATGGATGGTTGGATGCATGCATAGATGGATGGATGGGTAGATGGATGGATGGATGGTGTAGGGGAGGAAAATATTCAGATAATTATCTATTATCTCTTCACTATGCATTCTGTCTTTCCAGTGTCAAGATGAGGTTTAATCAAAGTAAAGTAATTAATTTATTCAGTTGGACTTCATTTGATTAAAGACAACTTTACCATGAAATATGAATGAGGAGTTACTAATTAACCAGTAGTTAAGAACACAAGGCTTTTAAGAATTCAACACTGCTGTTAAGAGATCTAACATCAGTCTTAGTTCAGGTATGGCAGATATGAGCTAAACAAAGCACTCAGTGACCTTCTTAACACAACAACTTAACAACCTAATAGGTAACCTAATACGTAACTGATAATAGATCCTTTGCTACTTAGAACAAATGTCTCAACAGGCAATATTAAAAGGAATGGTTAACATACAAGTTTATTGTTAGGTCCAAAATAGAAATACAACCAACAAAGTGATATGACACACGCTATGTGTGGGAGCTCTGGTAGACAGGTTAACTCAAAGAGGTTCTTGTTGTTTCCTTTAAATACCCAACCAGAACAGAGACACTTCTTTATTCTATCAAATAGGAAATCACATGGAGACGCTGATCACAGCTGGAGACCTTTTGATTATGACCACTCAGCCCTTTAACTAATCACATTGAGCCCAGGTAACAGTGGAGGGGAAGTTAGATAGACAGGAGGCGTTAAGGAGACATTAATCAAAGACACAATTTCTACAGTGATTAGATCCAGTCTGAGGCAGACTTTCTTTGTTTCTGAATCACATTTTCAGTGTGAGGGTCAAACTGTTTTACAATGGATGGATGGATGGATGGATGGATGGATGGATGGATGGATGGATGGCCAGTGAAAACAACAATGAACATAGTTTTATTCATTTTGTTCGCCATCCAAGGACCTTTAAGACCTCAGGCAGGTCAACTTGAGCCAGTAGGTGCTGCTGTTGAGAACAACGCTGAAAGAGATGAAAGAGAAATTATAAAAGACAAAAGAACAGTAATTATGGCATCTACTTATTTAGCATTTTTTCATGTATTCAGTTTCTGCTAACATAATGCGGTCTCAGGCATGCCTCGCATTGGGACACCAGAGATCCTTAACTGGTTGAGTGCAGAGGCTTCAGTCCTCGTGCACCCCCCCACAGGCTGCAGTCCTGGCCTGTAGCATGTGTCTCTAACCCCCCCCAACCCCACTCTCACACACAAAATATCTTCAAATCCTTACAATGGATCTCTTAAAAACTACTGCAACACATAAACACACACATGATCTGTACTCCTGGGCTAGTTTGTTAAATGTCCTAGTTTTTTTTTAGTGTGGGCAAATAAAGAAGGTTAGTGATACTATCAGACAAAAAGAGCTTTATAAGCAGCTCAGTGAACTTTGTGTTCAACTTGACTTGCTCTCAGCTTGGGACTAGCCTTGCTCCATTTCTCCTTGCTCTCTTTTTCGCTTCTGTGCCCACTTTGACTCTTTCCCTGATTTCTACATACATCACACTTTGTTAAACCTGCTTAAATGTGTACCTGTCTTAAATGGGAGAGTTTCACACCTTGTTTCCCACAGTGTGAATCTTGGCGTAATGTTTGTCCACTGTTAACCTTGTATCAATATGCACCGGCGAAGACCAGGTGCTGTTGAACGGACACCCGCTGTGCTTCAGATGAGGACGACTGCACTTCGAGGTGGCTGCATCTGATTAATAAATATCAGCATCTATTATTACCAGCTCTTACGTCTGGAGGTGCTGACGTCCTGTTCACAGCAGGAGATCAGGCTCAGAGAGAAGAGAGGAAGAGGAGATATTTAAACAACTCTTTAACATTTCCACCAGAAATAGTCTGACCTTTTTCCTCCATTTATAAAGTCTGTAGTATTTAAAAAAAAAAAAAAGAAGAAGAAAACAGTCAGATGCCATGCATGCACTCAAAAATCACATTTACATTATACATTTATTTTATTGCTTTAATAGTTTTTTGGTATGTCCTTTTCAGTCGAATGAAGGATTTGGGGATGAATAATTAAATTGTAAACTCGTGAAACCTTTTAATTGTGTTTATTCTAATAAAAAAAAAAAAAACCTCCAAAACTAAACATCAATTACTACAAGTAGGCTTTAAGCTTTTCATTTGTGGCAGCAACAGAAAAGGTCAACCCAATCAGCATCCCAGACTGGTAGCTGAAGGCTCATTTTAGGTGTGATGACAATCAGCGCACAGCTTTTATCCCCGACTGGTTCTGGGTGCGATGCCTTGGCCGACGTTTTGCTCAGGACTTTGATAGATTTCATGCACACAATCTTGCATTTCTTTTGTCTCCCTGCCGTAATCGGCTGAATTTCAGTCTGAGCCTCTTGTCTCTCTTCCCTGTTAAAGTTTAAAGTCTTGGCATGTTGATTTTTCCACTCTTTTTCTTCCATGTCAGTTTTGAGTAACGGAGTTAAAGAGCAGGGACGAGTTGAGTCAGAATTCTCTGAAGAAAAAATTAATGTGAACCTGCTAGTTGCGTCGAAACAAAAGCTTATTTCTGGCTAAAACAAAAGGGGGAAACAAAGGCTGAAGCCTCAATTAGGGCAAACATGCTCTCTGATCAATGCATTATCCCAACAGGAAGCTGCTTTTTGTATAGCTCTAGGCATAAACAGGAGATGCAGACAGATGCTCTTTGTTTTCAAAGACAGACAGTGACCTTTTGAGCTGCACGCAGGTAATGGCATCAATTTAACAGCAGAAGATTTGTGAGGCCTCCTCTGGTCAGGGCTAATGCTCTCTGCAAAGCCTGGCAAGCTGGTTGTGTTTGTACAGGGAGGGGAGGCTGAAGGTGGGTAAGGCAGAACAAACTATGTTAAAACTTAAATAAGCTCCGGTAGTTTCAACATGGCTTAGCAGGGCTCGGAAGGAGAGAGTTAAAGGGGTGAGGATGGTGAGGGAAGAAGGGGATTTAGGTCAAAGGACATGAAAACATTCGCACGGACGTGGATCCCTGCTCAGAGTGCAGAGATGATGTGGTTCCTGCTGTGTTTCTGTCTATTACAGAGTCCCTTCTGCATCTGTGCTCTGCATGCATCAGTGTTTTTGACTGACGTAGGCCAAAAAGGCAACAATTAAAGTTAAGAACTGCATGTCAGGTCTTTATTTCAGCTGCATCCACGTGCAGCGGTTTCTGCTGTTCCAGTTATGTTAATCTTAGAGCGAATTAACCATGAAACATACTGAGCATTAAAAGTCATACAGCCTTTTATGAGAAGGTTTTAACGTCACGTTTTACTGACGAGCAAAGAATTGACAAAAGCAGCATTGGAAAATATTTTATTGTTAAAATTTTATTAAGATTTTATTTTCTCCAATCCTCTGACCCTCCCAGTGTTTGCTGCCTACACCTGTTTATATAGTGGGGTCTGTAGTACAATAACTAAAGACATATCAGTCATAATATAAGGATATATAACTTCAGTTCTTTAGCAAATGGAAGCTAACATATTTTATCTTCTATAATGCTTGCTGTATATTTGTGCCTCTCCTCTCTCTCTCCTCCATCTCACTCTTCTTTTTCTTCCTTTACCCGGCTGGCCTTCAGCAGGAGGGTCCCCCATTATAAGCCTAGTCCTGTTTAAAGCTCTTTCCCTCTTTAATGGGTTTTTTTTTTCCTTGCGACTGTTTGGCTAAAAAGTTTTCTCCCAGTAGGGGAGTTTTTACTTGTCACTGCTTCTTAGCTTCATTTTTGCTTGGGGGGGGGGGTCATGCTCTGGGTCTCTGAAATGCACCTAGAGACTATTTGCATTGTAATAGATGATAGAGAAATAAAGTTGAATTGAATTGAGAACACTCAGTAACAAACTGGAAAATGGAACATCCAACTTCCAACGAGAAATAAATTGTAGAACGTAGGGATGAACGATGTTGGACATTTGCTAGTATCTGATATATGGATAATTTTTTTTAACAAATTCTTTGCCCACACAGATATAATGAACAACATTAAATCAACCTTATGTTATGACGCTCTTACCATCATGGTGATGGGACTGATGCAACACATTCTCATAACAAAATAAAGCTACTGCAGCTTACATGCAGATTCCAGGAGTTTGTGAGTAATGCCTTTGACCTGTGGGGGTCATGGTCATACTTTCTGCCTCCGTCAAGAGAGCTGAGATGCTGCTGCTGATGGTTTCTTTTCATGGGAGTCTCTTTCTCTGCTTGAGCTTCACAAATTCCTCGTACTGCTCGGGATGACAGCTCTTAAGATGAGCTATTAAATTACTGGTGTTGGAGGAGTGGCTTTAGACTGCTCATGGCATGAAAGACGTTGAGCATTCATCGTAAACAGCAACTTTATGATCACTTTCCGACACTTTTCGGATTCTCTTTATCTTTACTTTGTCCCTCTTTTACACTCGTCAGTGTAATGACATCTCTCTTTTTTAACCTTGTAGCGCTGGCGTGCTCATGGCAGAAAACTAAGTATCGGCACAGGACCATCTGGGCTTTACGCCGATGTTTCATTTTTCAGTTTTTATCGCCAGATATCGATGTCGTGTCGGGATCATCGTGCTTCCCTAGTAAAAAGTCAACAAGACACTGGATTTCGAAGTTGGGATGTCAGGCTTCAGACAAAGCAGGGCTTATGTGGATCAGGAGGTAGAGCTTTTTATCAGCCAGTTGGAAAGTCAGTGGTTCAAACCCTGGCTTTGCTATCCATGTATCTATATGTCCTTAGGAAAAGTCCTGAAACTCCCATCACCCCCAGTGTGTTCCTTGCTGTGTAACTGTGTGTAGGAAAGGCCAAAAAAAAAAAAAAAAAAACCCTCTAGATTAAAAAGTCTGTGTAGGTCTCGATATAATCAGAGAGTGCTGTGTTTTCAGATGAATGCAGGTTTTAGTTGTCAACAATACTAGAAAGGCACAATATAAAAACAGTACATTTACAAAGTACTGCCAGAACATTTCAATCACTTCGTTCTTAAATTATTATACAACTGCTGATGAGAATTTTCTGTTAGTAGCGAAGCGAAGGTACGGTGACTGCAGCGTGATTTGGAGCTGCTGGTGGAGAAGAGGACGGCTCTGCTCGGTGCCGTATTGGCCCAATTATAGGATGACTCTCATTATAAGATGACCCCTATTTTTAAAATATCATTTTGGGAAAATAAAAATATAATAAGGACAATAAGGTTATTCATAAAACAACTTTTTATTGTAATATTTATTGTAGAAAAAGATCAGACAGAGATAACATTCTGCTGTATTATTAAACATTTTAATCATTTCATCTTTTTTAGGAAGTATGGTACCAATAATTAAGGTAAGGTACATGTCGGGTTTCAATGTTGTTTAAGATCAAGGTATATCACTATTTTTACTTCCGCCAAGGAGGTTATGTTTTTGCCGGTGTTTATCTGTCTGTGTTCAAGATAACTCCAAAAGTTTTGGATGGATTTTGATGGGAAATTTTCAGGAATTGTCGGAAATGTGAAAAGGAAGAACTGATTTCATTTTGGCTGTGATCCAGAAGAAATCCTGGATTCTGGATCACTTTCATATTTTTGATAACATTGCGGTCAATGGGGCCAAAAATGTTGTTTCTCAATATCGGTTAATTATTGCCCAAAACTCATGAAATTCAACTCAGGGATTGACAATGGAAACCTCTATCAAATTTCAAAGGCTGATCCGGATCTGATCCAGAAGGCGGATTTTATCGCAATCTGTGAAATCTGTAGTTTAATAACTGCATTAATGATGTCAATGACTGCATAAACATCAAAGTCCAGTTATATTCAATTTCAAGAACAATATTAACAATTTAGTTTGTTAAAAAAAAAAAAAACGAAATTCTGATTGCGACAAAACTTTTGAAGCCCCTTTGTTCAGCGCGGTCGCGTAGTTCCTCCATTTATCATCAGATCTGGTCCATGCGTTCACTGTGATGCTCCATTCTTACTGGTTACTTGGGTGCGGCTCCATCTAGTGGCTCAGATGTGTAACAACAATAGAAAAGTCTAGACCTCGATTATAAGATGACCCCTTTTTGAGAATATGATTTCTAGAATAAAATATTGTCCTATATTCGGGCCAATACGGTAATTCAGCACGGCAATTCAGCTGACCGAGGCGGCTCCAAACAAAGTGACGGGGTTGTAATTCTTTTTCAGTTTTTGGTAAAGTAGTAAGTTTAGTATAAGCGAAATCATTCATCTTTATTGAAACGGATTGCTTTAAAATAAGCATATCAGATAATCAAATTTTCCAGAAGTCTCCTGCTTTCTTTGTTGTTGTGACATTGAGGAGACTGATTAAACTGAAACAGTTGGACAAATTGGGTAAAAGCACTTGCAGACCTACAGAGTCTTATACCTAGAAGAACTATAAGCCAACATCTGCTCCCAGATCAGCTCTTATTGCTAAATTGGCAAAAAATTTCTTGAGGCAGTTTAGAAGTTATTGTGAAGCAGAGTAAAAACAGCACAATGGAAATACTGATGCCTGTATAGTTTAGTGGCCACATGATTTTGGTTATGTAGCCTGTCCGCTCATCAATGAATACTAGTTTCTATAACTTTTAACTAGATGACTGTATACGGGGCTTCCGTGCATTTCCAGGTTCATGTATGTTGTGTCTGATTGAATCAAAGTTATGACACGGCTTGCCTTTAGGTCAGAGCGGGAAACACTCCCCGGCTGGTCCGTGAATGAGTACGACACGTCTGTTGTTGTTTGCGATGCCCTTTACTTCTCCTCACATGGTCAGTTGGTCGGCTGCTCTCTGGTTTGTTGTGGAAGAGTTTCTGTCCACCTGCAGCGGTCTCACCCTCTCTCTCCGCTCTACCGTCATTTTCCACAGACCTCAGAGCTGATCAGAGAAGCAAAAAAATTGCTTTTTTTTTTTTTTTTAAATAAAAGGATATTTTTAATATTGCGTAATTTGAAATGGTACTGACCAGCATGATTTAACTAGTCTCTATTAAAAGAACAATACAATCAGATTTGAATCCTTGTGTTTTGTCTTTTTCTTTCTGTTTTGCAGGTTTGAGCGCGGCGAAGTTGCTGAAAGCCAGCGGTCTGAATCCTTTAGTGCTGGAGGCCAGGGATCGGGTCGGTGGTCGCACCTTCACCGTGCGGGTAAGACTGGGAATGCCAACATCAGGCCAGATGTGTATTAACACTTCAGACTGCAACAAGAGTAATATTAATGTGTGGCACCTTTTCAACCTGGTCTTCCATAAATTACATTTACAAAGTTACCTAAATTTTTCAAATACAGTATTAATTCATCTGTGTCAGGTGGCAACATTTCATTTAACCGTAACTTAAACTTCCGCATCAGAAGATAAATCCTTCAGTAGTGGAAAAATTGGGACTTTGTTTTTGAAGAAAACGAAGCCACTAAGGAGATAAATGTAACTAAAATTGGGTTGAAAACTATACATTACATTATACATTATTAAATACATTATTAAATACATTAATAAAACCTGGACGGAAGGTGGTGAAACATCTTAGAGGGAAAAAAAAATATTGTTGGAAAGCAGTCTTAAAAGATCACTTAGAGAACTCAAACTAATGAACCCAAACAACCCTAATAACATCACTTATCAGAAAGGCTGATTTTAAAAAAAAGAGGAGAGAGGCCATGCACCTTATCTACTATGGTAAACTGGGGAGGCAGTATTATGATCTGGGGTTGCTGCGGTTGGTCAGCTGCAGCTTCAGCAACATTATGTGCCCAAAAAAATTAATCCGGCTAATACTCCCTAAATGTACTGAATGAGCATGTTTTTCCATCAGTAGATTTTTTTTCTTCCCTCGTGGCAAAGGCTTGTGCCAAGATGAGGTTTAGGGACCATCAGACACATGGATTGACCACCAGAGTCCAGTCCTTAACTCCGTTGAGAATCTTGAGGGTGTGCTGGAGAATAGTTTATGCAGTGGTCCAAGTCGCCCACCATCAATACAAGATCCATCCATCCATCTATCATCCGCTCAGTCCGTAGTCGGGTCGCCTCCACCAGCTCCTCTGAGAGAACACCGAGGTGCTTCCAGGCCAGCCGAGAGATATAATCTCTCCAGCGTGTAAAAATGATCCACACGACGCGGCTGCTTCGGCTGGTCATGTGATTTACTGCCTGTCACGTGTCAGATATCATCTGCATATACATTTTCCTGCTTTTGATGTTTTATCACCAATAACGAGGACCAACATTTGTTCGTATTTCAGTTTTGGATAATCTGTAAATTGCTGGAAAAGTCCGTCTATTTTGTCAAAGAAGTAAAGAGAAAAAAGCAAAAACCAGGTCAGGGCCCAGGGTCAGCAGCTGTGTAGATATCAGTTATTAACTTGTGTCAACATAAAAAAAAAGGGAGAGAAAACTCCTGGACAAGGTGCAGAGCCTTGAGGTACTCTAAATGAGGTGTGTTTTTTTTTGTGCAGGTAATAATTTCCAAAAAACTTGTTGCAATTTGACAAACAGGACTGTTTTCAAGCATATCAAGATGACTTTTTTGATCAGGAGTTTTAAAACCTACACACAATTTCAGAAACACAAGAGAACAATCGTTCAACCTCTTTTGTCTTAATGTATTTTTGCTTGTTTGTTTTTTTCCAGAACAAGGAGACCAAGTGGGTTGATCTAGGTGGGGCGTATGTTGGACCAACTCAGAATCGCCTCCTGCGTCTAGCCAAGGAGTACGGCATACAGACCTACAAAGTCAACGAGAAAGAAAACCTGCTGCATCATGTCAATGTGAGTGTTTTTTTTTGACGATGTCATATCTATACAGAAAAACTCATTTAGTCCTTGCATGCTCCTGATGAGTCTGTCAGCTTAGGTTGTGCCTTAATGCAGACAATTACCCAGAGAAAACACATGCCTGCTGAGCCTCTCCCATTATCCCACAGGCAGGAAATTCATGTCTGCATTCATGTTCTGACATCATTTAAAAACCCACAGCAGCAAGGATATAAATACTGATCAATTACCCATCATCTGGCATGAGCCTCGTTGTGATTGTATGTCTGTTTCTTTCATGGAATGTATGCTTTATTTGGTTTATTTGATGAATTGCGCTTTACAGGACTGCTGAAGGAATTAATCTGGGATAGTTTGCGATGAGAAAAGAGCTCATTATTCCCTTTTATCATATTAAAGCCAGAACCTGTGTGGTGACCCAAGTTCCATGTTAGGGGTTAAAATGAAATCTCAATAAGATAATCATATAAATATATAGATAAAAGCTTGTTAGCAGCACCTTCTAAATTCTGTACTGGTTTACACTGGTTTGAGTTTCCATCCTTGTAGCCAGAAAATTGGATCTTAATATTAACCGACTTGAGCCAGATTTCTTGTTCCTGCACTGGTTTGAGTTTTCATCCTTCATCCAGAAGATATTTTGCAATTTTGCAAAACTTAGCCATGCTGCTATGTTCTTTTTTCTCCTGGCAAACATTACCAACAAGCCATTAATGTTTTTCTAATTGTCATCAGTTTTAGCATTTAGCACAGTCTGAGATGTAGCTCTTGAGTTTTGTTTTTTTTTTTTTTTAAGAGTTCTTTGAGCATTGCATAGTCTAGCCTTACAGTGAACTTGTTGTGATGTGAACTCCTGGGAAGAATATTTTTCTGCTTCTGAGTAATCTTTCAATCTGTAGAATTATAAACTCTAAACTTTGGGAACTGTCTTATAATCTTTATCCACACTGCTGGATAGCAGTGATTGCTTCTCAGAGATCGTTACTGATGTCTTTCCTCCTTAGCGTTGTGTTCACAGTTTGCTGGTCTTTAGCTTGAAGGCTCTGAATCTCTGAAGGTTCCAGAATAAAAAGGAAAAACCGTCAAAACATCTGGTTTCATAGAAAGAAAAACATGTGGACTTTCTTTGTTGTGTATGGCTTTACATCTTTCCTGTGACTCCCAGCATGTCTATCTATCACCCTCATCTCTGTAGCATCAGTGTCTACAGATGCTAATCTTTGCCTGAGGGATTTTTTTTAATGTGGTTTCTTGTTCTCTGAGTGGTTGAAAGGCAAACATAGAGCTAATCAGGCCATTTTTCTTTGTTCTTGATATTCTTTCCCTCCTATCTCATTAGTGTGGGTGCAACTCTGTCCTTAACACAGTTGTGCTCCTTCACCTGATTTGATTTGCCTTTGCTGCCATGTGCCCTGGTCAGTCTGCCCCATGTCTGAAATCACTGGACTGGACTGGAGTAGTGCAGCTGGCAGCCTGGTTCATTTGTGTGGTTTGGCGTTATCTCGCTGTACTTCAATCAGGACTTCAGAGGTGGAATTTGAGCGTCCGTGTGGACACAAGCACACACATGTGCAAACATACTTTCAGTTCTTTTTTTCTAGTGTCCACTTGCACTGTTGAGTCAAATTCAAGTTACAGTATGTCTACAGTATGATAGACTTTAAAACAGGTAGCTGTAATGCAGGGTTGTTGTGTTGGCTGCAACTGCTGAATTTAAATTCAAGTGTTAAAAGTAGATGTTACGTAGTGGTTTTAATTGATATCTATCAAATATTGACCACTGCTTCTTTACTGCACTGGCAGGGATTTCTGTTAGTAGCAAGTAATGTTATGTAACTAACATCAAAGAAGTTTTGCTGCATAAAGCTGGAGATGATTAACAGGAGAAGCTGCTTGCTGACTGTTGAAGCCAAGATGTTACTGGAGCTGGCGACTCAGCTCACTGCAGTCAATTCAGTAATAGTTTTCCCCAGTGTGAATCCATCCAAAAAGGACAGCAAAATATAAGTGTCAGACAAGTTCACCCAAGTTTTCCCAATGTGATCACAAAATTAGCCTGATCAGCAATACAAATTAAATTTGTGAAAAATTACTCCTGTGAGATGGGTTGGGCACGCTTCTCTTTTACAGCCATTTACACTCTTACAGAATGTGCCAAACCAGTTGCAACAGGACTCATACATGAGCCAAGGGCCACTGTTCAAAGCAACCAAAATGGCTGCAGAATTGCTAATAACACCTTGGATCAAGAAGTTCTTGGTGTAAAATTAACAATCATTTGTTCCTAGTCCCCTGCACGCCATTTTGTATGTCTTTATTAATATTAGTCTGGTTGTTGCTCTGGCTACTTCACATGCTTAATTTATCTAAATGCCTCCATGCCCGTCTGACTGCGCACAGAGGCAGTTTCTATTGCGCCCATTGTTACTGGCCCCTGGATATCAAAGTAAAGGAAGCAGGCTAACTCTCTGCATTGCACGGGGAACAAATTAGGATGGCTCGACTGACAAATTCAAAATTGCCCAAAACAGCAGTTTGTTAAACCTGTCAGGTAAAAATAACATGTTGAAGAAACTTAACACTCATCACCCTGCTGAGCGAGCCCAGCTTTGTGAAGCCAACAGAGGCTAACAGGCTAAAAATAAAGCAAGTAGAGCACACAGCTTGCAGCCTGTGCCATCTTTTCAGTAACTGGGGATGGGGGGTCTTATCATCTTCACACTTCTGAACCCACAATACTGTGAGATCTGAATCCGTGAGAATACGATTGAAATAGTTACAGCCTTGAAAGGTGCATTAATGCTTATGGTTGAAGAATCTTCATTTTCAATACAAAGATACAAAACAGCACTCCCAGTCCGACATGGAGCTGTTGTCTGACCCGATTGAAGGTCTGCTCTGAAGCCTAAATCTTCCTGGTAGCCGGACCTTTGGCCTCTAATAATGGAAAGGTGGTGAAAAATGACTGTTGCAGTTAGCATCGCTAAGCTAAGCTCCTTCATTTCTACTCATTCTTCAAAAACAACCACCACAGTGGCAGTAGTCTGTTTGTACAATCCACACAAGCACAAGAAAACATTCTCTTTAAAATATGACCATGATCTGTTTTTATTCGCAGCTCTGAAGTCAATAAATGCTAAGAAGTATGTTGCTAAAATCATAACAGCAGTGGCTAGCTGTGTTAGTCAGCAGGCAGTGCCAATGGCTAGCTATTGACGAAGCAGATTCACCGAACTCTTCTTTATTGAAAAATAATATATGTTTTTTTTTTTTTTTTTTTCAAATTCAAGACATGTATATGTTTTACTAGGTGCACAAAATGAACCGTGCATTAACATCACTGTTTCAAAGAACAAAACCAATACAAAGCATGAACTAGATGAATTAGATATCTTATTTATTACTCCATATTGTACATAGTCATCCAGCCACTTTCTGTTTTTTGATCGACATAGTATGGATAAAAATATTAAAGAAATCACATGATGTACCCTCACAACAGTCATAAGTCGACTACTGAGCGCACCAAATTCCCTGCAGCACAGATTGGCCAAGCGAGTGTAATGTGATCACCTGTAGCCAGTGATGGCCAAACGGGGCGTGTCATCATGAATCATATGAGTCAGGTGCGTGTCTTGACCTCCGCCGAACCCCTGAGACTGACTCACCAAACCCCTAGGGTTCGACTTTGAACCCAGGTTAAGAACCACTGGTTTAGAGTGATGTGTATTTGCAGTACAGCCATTAGAAACACTCTTTCTCTATAAAGACCTGTGTTACTTTTATTTTTTTAATCTCGGAAACAGAGTCACAAGGAGGTCCTGAAATTATTTCAATCCATCCATTTTCCATACCTGTTAAGTCCTATGCAGGGTAACAGGGCCTGAAATTATTTGTCCTCTCAAAACACTTGTATGACAGAATTATGCAAGATTATTTTAAAACTTATGTGCAAAGAAAAAAAGAAAAAGAAAGAACAGGCTAGTACTACTATCTGTTTAACAGCACATAAATGGTGTTATGTTGTCTATCCATCCATTATCCATACCCGTTTAGTCCTATGTAGGGTCACATGGGATCTGTTGGAGCCTACCCCAGCTCTTTTTGGGTGAAAGGCAGGGGTACATCCTGGACAGGTCGCCAGTCCATCACAGGGCCACATGCAGACTCACAATCACTCCTACAGGCAATTTAGAACCACCAATTATCTTTTACATCTTTTAGGAGGAACCCAGAGTACGTGGAGAAAAAACCCACAGAGGCACGAGGAGAACATGCAAACTCCACACAGAAAGGCCCCCGCTGAGGTTCAAACCAGGAACCTTCTTGCTGTGAGGCAACAGCGCTGACCACCATGCCACCGTGCTTCCCTCATGTTGTCTAATACACCATATAATCTATGTTCCTGTATGTGTTACCTCTGTCCACTTGTTCGAATGACTGTTCTGCAGTGAGGCATCGTTTTATCCGTGCCAGCAGCACTGATGTTCTATTGACCCACTTCAGCACTGTTGTGAAATGTCACTAGTGTGACACTGGACACAGAGAGCAGTCAAAGAAAAACTCCCAGGCTGTTGTGAAGTGTCACATGAGCTCTGAATACATCCGCTCTGAAGTACGCAGGGTGGCTGCTGTGTGAGTGTGTCTCCTTGGCTACTATCTTTTTAAGATCTGTTGGAAGACTCTCATGTGCACGGCATCAGTAGCATCCTGGCTGGTTTCCATGGCAGCAGCCCTCCATCTAAAGCTGCTTACCATTATCGCTGTCAGACTCTGAGTGTGAGCCTCCATTGGTACATTTGTACATGCAGGTGTGTGGAGAGGTGATGAGTTACATGTATCTCCCACAGCCGACTGAAGTTTTCACTGAAAGGATCATGCAGGTAATTCTCTGCAGGTCCCATGAAAAGGCCAAGGACAGTGGATGTGGCTTGACAGACTGGGGTGGTGGTTTCGCTCTTTAAAGAAAGGGATCGGAGGGTGTGTTCCAATTACAGGGGAATCACACTCCTCAGTCTCCCTGGTAAGATCTATGCAAGGATGCTGCAAAAAAGAGTCTGGCTGATAGTCGAACCTCAGGTTCAGGGGGGACAGTGGGGGTTCAGGCATGGAAGCTTGGCCAACTGCTCCACATGTGCTTTGGGGATTTTGCAGGGAAGGCTTTCAAGCATATCACTAAGTCCATTGTGTGTGGGGTGCTCCAAGAGTATGGGGTACTGGGTCTGTTGCTACAGCCCTGCTATGGCGGGTTGTGGTTTCTGCCCAGCTGCAGGGGGAGATGGGGAGCAGTGGCTCAGGGAACAGCACCAAAGAGGGACAGGTTGACACACCTGTGCTCTGATTATGTGCCTCTAGTTATTCAGAAGTACACCGGGACCACGGATGGGGGCTGACGCCACAACCGCTGCTACATCGGTATCCTAAACTTGTGACAATAAATGACATTGTAGCCTGTTGCATCCTGCTGTTCTTGTCATCCAGTGTTGCTGCAAAGAAAGCGTGAGCGCCTGAGTATTACTACAAGGCCATTCAGTATATATGCAAACAGGGTGAGCGTTTGGTCCACTTTGATCCAACCAGAAAGAGGCTCCAGGGCAGACCCAGAACACGCTGGACAGATTATATCTGTCAGATGCCTTGGGAGGGACTTGGTATTCCCCCAGAAGAGTTGAAGGAGGTGGCCAGGAGGAGAGTTCAGCCACCTGCCTTTCATTCACCTCCTGGACTTTCAAACACATGCTTCTGTTGTAGGAATTACAACACTGTTTTGACTGTAAGTAGCTTTGGATTAGCAAAGAAGCACTTCAGAAGAATAAATAGACTGATATGAAGAAGTTTCCTTTATCAGTCCTTACTTTGCAAAGGATAAGAAAGCACCACGGAGGATGTTTACATATGATCATGTCTGTGTGTCTTCACAGGACAAAAGCTATAGAGTAACAGTGAACCAGCATGTGTCCCAAGCCTCTGTGTAATTAGGGTTAGCTTTCTAGCAAGCCACGAAGCTAATCAGCTTTTCTGTAGCAGATTGTAATCCAAAAGGCCAGAGCTGGTTTCCCTTATCAGCAAACTGCTGCCTAACAGGCACTGCAGCCCTCAGCACTGGATTTATTAATGAGCCATCAGAGATGGGCAAACATGCTTGATTAAATACTCTCCCTGTTTATCAAAGATTGAGGAAGAGCGTGGGATTGTCCTGTTGCTCTTGCAGCACCGTGGACGTCGTGCATATTTGCACGTTCACAGAGGAACAGAGCTTCAAGCAACACTGCACTGCTGAGACAAGAGGAACGTTGTATTGCTTTATAACTTCAGTCCCCCGAGAAGCCATGCAAAGCCGCTGAACGTCAGCACACTCATATTTCAGTTGTTAATTTTAGATTAAATGCTCAAAGTATTTTTTTTTTTTTTTTTTAGAACAAAGCGCAGCTTGTCAAGTCACTTACTCTACCAAACCTTTTAACTAAGATCCTTAAGTTGGTACACCTTGCTGTGAAGACTTTGATTTTCTTGAATGTCTGACTAAGAACTATAACACAGAGGAACAGCAATAATTTAAGATGATATTACTCAATGGTTTTTTGTTTTGTTTTTTTAATCTTGCAGAGTGAACAGATTTATGGCTTTTGAGTATTCTGCACTGAAAGTGAAAAACGACCATGTCAAAGATATGCATCCTGATGATAAAACAGCATGAGTGGGATGCAAGAACAGGCACATAAAGGCATGGCTTTATTTAGCCAGTCGTTTCTTTCACTGGAAGCTAGTGTTTCATGAGGTCTGTAGAAAATATACTTTCTAAAATTTGAAGATGGCGTGTTGCATCATTCTGACGTGCATGAGCAGGTGCGAACAGTTGAAACTATGTGCACCTTTGAAACTGTTGGTGGTTCCGTCAGTTTAGTGGTGGGCCACATACAGAGGCCATCGTCCTCCTGCAGTGGTCGCAGGTTCAACTTCCGGCCCTCAACTCCTTGTAGCATGCCTTTCCCTTCTCTCTCTCTCTCTCTCTCTCTCTCTCTCTCTCTCTCAGCTTTCAATAATAAAGACCACTAGAGCTACAAAATCTTAAATAAAAAAAAAAAAAAACTGGCAGAAATAATGAAACATGTAATTAAAGTTCACCTCTAGAAACAGTAAACTCAAAAATGTATGGGCTATGTTACATATAAATTGATTAATTTGGCATCTACTGGCCATGCAAACACAAAAAAGAAGAATAAGAGCGAGGTTACCATCTTTGTTCTGTGAATTTGATCCCTGTCAAACACTACCTTTGCCTCTTTCCTCTCTTTTGCAGTCAGTGTTGCTATTGAGAAATAGAGCAATAGTTAATTTATACCACACAATTACACGTATTGAAGTTAATGATTGAAGCAGTGATAAAATATTGCGTAAATCTTTCCTCTTCTGTGCCAGCAACTCTTTGAATTCAGTCAAGTCATTCTGATGAAGGTAACTGGAGGTCGGCAAGAAGCTGCAGATTTGTATTCAGCAAAGCTGTGGGAGGCTTAGAGCTTTGGTTTTATTGTGGCCTTATTTTTCTCCCAAACTGGTTTTGCAGCAGAAGCCACAGACGTAGAAACATGAAGCCTTATCACAGTACCAAATAACAACCAGTACTCAGAGCCCAAAGGACCTGGTAATGCAGCCTTAGGTGGTGCTATTAAAATCAAGTTGGCTTTTTTTGCATTTAGGTTTTGTGAAAAGTCATTTTAATCTTTGACTTCTTCTGCATATTTTCTTTTTTTAAACTTTCAAATTATCTGACTATTTCAACAAATTATTGAAAACTTTTTTTTTCAAATCAATTCTAATAGAAACGTTCTCTACTTATAATCATGAAACTGACTCAGGATCATGCGGTTTCGAACATTGTTTAGATAATTTGTCATCTCTATTTAGGTTCTACTAGAACCTTGAAAAGAAAATAGGGAGGGTTCATGCTGGTGATGGGATGGGTTTTCTCGGGGAGCTCTGGAGAGAAGGAGAGGGAGGAGCTAGCTCTCAATGCTTTATTGATTTTCTGTTGAAATATCAACAGATGCGCCATCATCCAGAAATCGCATACCCTACCTTTAATGAAATGTCTGTGGCATGATTTGGAAAAAAATCATAGAAATTCTGCAGAAAAGCCTCGTCTTCAAACATGTCTTCACATCTCTGGTGGTTACTGCTGATTTAAGGGGGCGGGTGAGCTGCTACATGGAGGTGTGTGCTTCCTTTAGTTCTTTTGAAAAATATATGTGGAAGCAGTTTGGTTTCAGAGTCAGCAGCTAGGTAATACTGGCTGGACCTATTTGACATTTCAGTGCTCTAAGGAACCCTGAGAAACAGTCCTGCCTTAAAATAAGTAACTAGTGGTTAAGAGTTTACAGAAACGAGTCGCCCTCCAGATCATTTAAATTACTTAATTCAGTTCTTTTCTTAGTCTTAGTCACAGAATTGATTCAGTAAGAATGAATATTCTCCCACGATATCTCTACTTGTTTCAGGCTCTCCCTGTAGAAATTTCACTAAAACAATTTTCTGAACTGAATAAGATTATTTCCAGATTTATCTGGCAGGGTAAAAAACCCAGGGTCAGATTTAAGACTTTACAACTCCCAAAAGAGCAAGGGGTAATGTCACTACCTAATTTTAAAGATTATTTTTATGCAGCTCAGATTAGACCCCTAATTAATGTGTAATCCATCTTTTCAAGCTAGATGGAAAGATATAGAACTCTCAAGTCTGGTTGACCCCCCAATACAAGCAGCACTAGCTCACAAACATCTGGGTGGACTTGTAGATAAGATACAGAACCCATGGATCAAAGTGCAATGGTCCAATGGTGCGCTTAAGATCCGGAGTTTAATGCTAACGTAATAGATAAAGGATTTAAATCATGGATTCCGAAAGGGATAACAACATACTATTGTCTTACAGAAAAGGGACAATTTAAAAGTTTTGACAGGTTGAAGGAAGACTGTAACCTGGACAGAACTGATTTTTTCAGGTTCCTCCAGGTACGTAGTCGTTTTGAACATATCAGAAAGGAAACAGACCTTAATGACCCCATATCAAAATTTTTTATTGATGCTTATCAAAAAAAATCAAACAAGGGTGTCATCTCCAGGATTTATAAAGGCCTATTGTCTAAAAAGTCCCACAATACAGATTATGTTAGGAAAAAATGGGAGAGGGAGGGTAATCTGTTAAAATCTGAGGAGGATTGGCTCAACATTTGCCAATCTCAGTGGAAATGCACCAGCTTCCATTCATGGTGAGAGTTCGGTTGGAAGTGTATGATCCGTTTCTTTATTACACCAAAACAAAAGGCACATTTCACTGGAGGGGAGGCTACGTGCTGGAGGCAATGTGGACACCAGGAAGCCAATCACTGGCATATCTTCTGGGAATGCCCGGTGCTTGAATCCTTTTGGGAAGAACTTCATAAAGTATTAAGTGCTCTGTTTAACACTAATCTACCTATGCAGTTTTCCACATTATTTTTTAGGAAATATTGATTTTACAGGTCAGGAAAGCAGATAAATATTTATTTGATATTTTGATAACTGCTGGTAAAAAAGCACTTACAAGACAAGACGTTGGTTACTCCCTGATCCCACCCACAATACAGGAGTGGATAAGTATTGTAAATGACATTTACCTTATGGAAAGGATCACCTTCTCCCTCCGCCTTCAAAAAAATCATATTTACTGAAAGGTGGGCTAAGTGGGTTAAATATGCCGGTCTTGAACAGACAGAAGTACGGAATGAGTGACCTTGCAATGCTGTTATTTATTTTATTTTATTTCAATGTTTTGTTGGATCACTCACACTTTACTCCAAAACTGCCTGTTTTTTTTCTTTTTGCTCTCTTTATGTGGATCTATCATTCCCAGTTTGTTCAAAGTTT
Organism: Hirundichthys speculiger; assembly: GCA_018398805.1. NCBI lineage: Eukaryota > Metazoa > Chordata > Actinopteri > Beloniformes > Exocoetidae > Hirundichthys > Hirundichthys speculiger. The sequence goes on from JAGFBZ010001783.1 coordinate 176,352, forward strand.
TTAGATGTAATTTATTTAACATTGAGTATTTTGTTTATTATTTTGTTCACACAAAAAATAATTCCGAGTGACATAAATAACATTGTATGTTCCCTGAAAGTAACTACTGTATTGTAATGCTCTCACAAAACAAAAATAAAAAAAATATCAAAAAAAAAAAAAAATTACTTAATTCAGGTAATACAAATTGAATGTGGGGGCATTAACTTGGACTCATCAAATCAATGATTAGAAGATGATCATAATTGGATTTTTAATGACTCAACAGGGAAAGTCGAGTCCATTTCAAAGCACCTTTCCTCCTGTGTGGAACCCCTTCGTCTACTTGGACTTCAACAACCTTTTCAGGACGATGGATGAGATGGGCAAGGAGGTAAAACACCACTCGCTGTTACTGCTGTCCCTCTACTTCTTTTGTATGTCTCCATGTATGTCGCTTGTTAAACTTCCCTCTGTGCTGCAGATTCCCAAGGAGGCGCCTTGGAGAGCTCCCCACGCTGAGGAGTGGGACAAGATGACCATGAAGGAGCTCTTTGAAAAAATCTGCTGGACCAGGTGACACACAGAAAGTTCAGTCATGTAATTAAAAAAAAACTGTTAAGTCTATGGTTTTACTTATCAGGACATGCTGTAAAACTATCTGTTTCTTACCAGTTCTAAAAATGAGGTACAGCATCCTCAGGTTAACATCAACACATACCATATCATAAATAAGATTAAATGCAAATGTAGTGTGTTAAAAGCTTTAGTTGAACCCATGATTCAATGGTTTGTATGGTGACCTTTAGGCATAAATACCTTGAAGGAATCGTTCTCTGCATGACTTCTTCAGTTTCTCACATCACTGTGGAGGAATTTTGGCTCACTCTTCTTTAGAAAGTTGCTTGAACTGATGGAGATTTACAGTCACCGGTTTTAGCTCAGCTCTCTTCCCAGCAGTGGAAGAAAATGTCAGAATTTCAGTAGAGTTCAGGTCTGGAGTCTACTGGGCCGTCGCAGCACCCTGAGTCTGTTTGTTTTTCAGCCATTTCCTTGTAGATTCCGCTGACATGCTTCGGATCATTTTCCTTTTGGATGTGTTGGGGTCTGGGAGTTGGCTCTGTGTTGTGGGTTATTGGTTTTCTGGTGCTTTTCCTAGCTTTTCTTGTATTCCTCATGTCATTTTCCTACAGTCTGCTCTACTTCCTGTTTTACTTTGAAAGTCTGTCTGTTCCTTGTTGAGTTCTGTTTTACCTCCTTGTGTTAATTTCCCTGATCACGTTCACCTGTGCCCATCTTCATACCTGTGCCCATCTTCATACCTGTGCCCATCTTCATACCTGTGCCCATCTTCATACTGTCTCACGTTTTCTGTCCTGACTGCTGCTCCGTCTGCTTATTCTGTTATACCCTGACTCCTCTTGTTACCATTTCTTGTCTCCTGGCTCTTTTAGATGTTTTCTTTCTTTGTTAGTTTAGTTTCTTTCTATGTTTTCCTGCCCTGGGAGAGTATTGTGTCTAATAAAGGACTTTTTGTTCCCGAGTCGCCTGCATGTGGGTGTTTTCCACTCCAGACTTTTACAGCATGCCCCAATTTTGGACCAAGTTTGTTTGTCAGACAAATGCTTAAAGAACATTTATCTGTGGAATATTTTGATAAACAAAGGAGTTCATGGTCAACTCAGTGTCCAGCCCAAATCATTACCCCTCCACCACTGTGCTTGACAGCTGGTATGAGGTGTTTATTTATGTGGTGCAGTGAATTATGGTCAAACATCTATGCTGTAATCTCATCCGTTCAAAGGAGATTGTTCCAGAAGTACCGCAGTTCATTTAGAGGCAGCTTACATAAACTGTGCTGCCATGTTCCTTTTGGAGAAATTAGGTTTTCCCCTGACAACCCTTTATCAGGAGGATACAGGAGTAGGAGGGTCCAGGCACAAAATCAAAAGACGAGCTGGCAGAAAACAATAAGGGAACGAGAGGAAGGTCTCTCGTTCATTTTCAAATTAAACCACAAAGACATCAAGGAAAAACAAGAAAACCAAGTCTACCCAAAGCGCATAAACCATGGTGTCCTTCCAAACAAGCCATGCTTAGTTCAGTCGTTTTCAACTGTACTGTCGTCCTGGTTTTTTTCAAATGTCAGTTAGCATTGCATGTTGGGGTGAACGTCCCAGGATGGTCGCTCCTGGAAAGACTGGAAAATGCCTTCAGTTATATGAATAATCTTTCTCACTGCACATAAATCATTATATTCAGTTTCTGTAAAGAAGAAAAACACTTTAAACTGGACTGTGAAGAAAGAAAAAAAACTATATTTAGTAATGAGCAATCTGAGACGCTTACTTTCCATTCAATCCCTCCCCCAGTGCCGTTCGCCGCTTCGCCACGCTGTTTGTCAACGTGAACGTGACCTCTGAGCCCCACGAGGTGTCAGCTCTGTGGTTCCTCTGGTATGTGAAACAGTGTGGAGGAGTCATGAGAATCTTCTCAACCACCAACGGAGGACAGGTGGGTCTGCTTGGGCTCAGTGTCAGTTGTTTTTTTTGTGACAGCCTATCGTGACAGCGCATCAAGAGTCAAACTAAAAGACAAAACACAAAGCCTTAATTGTTTCTAGATAAAAATGGTCCAGAAACAGAAGCCTCTTTCAGTATCATGATCAGCTCTCCAGGAAATCTCCCTACAAATAGTGCACTGAGGGAAAGAAGCCAGATGAAAGGAAGGATGCCAAGAAGTGGACTCAGAGTTTCTCATTCCTCAGAGAAGCTTTCGGCTGTTCATAGCAGGACACGGCATCAGTTAAAGACCTTAAATCAGCCTCTAACTTTTGCCGTCGCCTGCTCCTCGTGGACTCAGCGTAATTGCGACCCCGACAAAAGATGCTTTCTTGCAGAGCTGGCGAAGCTAATTCTGCTGCTGTCCTTTCCAAAGCTGACCCTGTTGCCATAGCTACTGGGGACTGGGATTGTGCTGCTGTGAACACATGGCAGCACTGATGCCAGGAGTGCTGAGAATATAAACACCTGTTCATCGTGCATACTTGGACGTGTATACAGTCATTTGGCTCTTTCTAGACTAAACATGCATGCATCATTATTAGCATGCATGCATGTCACTGGTGCATGCACAGGCAAATGTCAATGTGCATGTACATCTCACTGCATCTATTCCGCTGAAATCTCCAAAAGTAAACCTGACAGGCTCACTTTGCATCACTGCCAGGACTGATTTAGGGTTAGCTCATAATTTAGCAGCGGCTGGCAGGCTCATTGGTTCAAATGCCACAGTGGAATGTGCACAACATGTTTCAGATCAGGGAGAACAGAGAGATCTTGACACTAACCACATAGAAAAGGTCACAACCTAATCAATTTGGTGTATCGCAGCTTTGGCAGGACTTAGTCCTTCTCCACCCCCCGAGTCTCCCTTCATCATTCTGCACTTACTGGACTGAGCTGTATAAACACAAATTTGTATTGAGGGAAAGAGGGAAGATTGAGGATAATGATACAAAACATCTGGAAAACCAGCAGATTTTCCTTTCTAAACATGGCTTTTTTTTTTGTACACTGGAGGAGATAAACTCTGAAAGATCTCAGATGGGATGGAGGCCATTTCAGGGGAAGACAATCCAAAGTTTCGTGCATTGAGGATTGAAAAACAATCGTCAAACGTACTCTTGCTGTGTCTCCCCCTGTGCTGTCCTTTTGACTGACCCTCGCTCTCTTTATCCACCGCTGAAGGAGAGGAAGTTTATGGGCGGCTCTGGTCAGATCAGTGAAGGCATGGCCAGAGAGCTGGGGGACCGGGTGAAGCTGCAGTCGCCCGTCTGCAGAATCGACCAGACCGGAGACCTGGTGGTGGTGGAGACGGTGAACAAGGAGACCTACATGGTGAGTTCATGTGTGTTAAAACAGTACATGTTTACAGTTCCACGCAGCCACAAACTGGTGGAAATCCATTTTATTTTCCACTACGTTTTTCTACTTGTAGAAATGCCCTGATCCGCAAGGCATTTTAAGGTTTTACATTGAATTTTGTGTCTGCTCATTTTTAATTAAATTTCCAGCAACATGTGCAGGTGCATCTTTTTCTGCTGTAGCAACAAGCTTTTGTAGCTTTAAAATTCTGAGCAAAGCTCCACATGTTTTCAGTGGGTGACAGGTCTGGACGGCAGGCGGCTCAGTTTAGCAGCTGGACAGACACATCCGATCTTGATCCGTGCAGAATGATGCTGTTGTTCATGTTGGTCGTGCCGTGTGTACCTTTCACCCAAAGCACCTATTTCCTGTGACGGAAATCACTCACGGCTAAACAAAAAGAGTCTCAGATGCTGATCGTCTGGCAGTTTCACCTCATCTACCCTAAATTAGCTCAAGCCCAGAAAAGGCAGGCACAGTTATGGATCTTCTTCGGCTTTTCTTTGTACAGAAAAGTTTTGATTTCCCTTGTGGATGCAGAGCTGAACAGTGATCACTGAGGAGTGTTTAGAGAGGCGCCTAAGAGTGATTTCCACAGCAGAATCACATCTGGATTATTGTATTCCCCGCTGAGGGCCTGAGGATCTTCACCAATCAATATTTACCTTCAGCTTTGCTGCTTGTATATTGCATTCGTAAATCTCACCATTTTGATGTTATACACATAGGATGGTGCCAGGAAACAATTATCGGATAATTATTTCAAAATCTGCATTTACAGATGTTTTCCGTGAATCTTCAAAATGTTTTGTTCGCAGTTTTTCACAAAGTAGAGAGCTCCTCGTCCTCCTCATGTAAGCCTGAGCCTCTCTGATGCTCTCTGATGTTACCGACTTGTTGATGCTTTACCCTGGGACATGTTCCACCTCCTCCATCTCCTCTGGGCCGCTACCGAGGCATTTCCAGGACAACCCAGAGATGTAATCTCTCCAGTGTGTCCTGGTTCTGCCTGGGCGCCTCCTCCCAGTTGGACATGCCCGAAACACCTCCCTGGAGACATAATAACCAGATAACTGGCTCTACTCCATGTGGAGGGGCAGCATCGACTGGTTCACTACGCTACAAATAAAATATCGTTTTATTTCACTGCATGTCTTGACATTTCTGTTTTCCCTTTAAATTTGAACAGTTACACGTGGATACCTGTCAAACCGTCCAAAAGTGTATGGTGGAAAAATGAAAAGTAGACTTGTGCGGGTTTTGGATTCTCTTCTTCCAGAAATCATGTGATGAAATATTGCATTTGTCATATGACCTTCAATAAGAGATAACCACCTGGTTGAGAAGCAGTGGACGGATCCAAATAGCTGCAAATCCAAAACTTTAAAGCAAATATATGCAACTATGTGATGAGTAAATTAATAAATTCAATTCAATTTAATTTTATTTGATAAATTATAATATTAAATCCTAAACAAGGATAATGGCAAGTAAAAAACTCCCACAGAGGGAGAAAAAAAAACCTTTAAGCCAAACAGTGGCAAGGAAAAACTCCACTTTAAGAGGGAGAAACCTTGAGCAGGACCTGGATCATATGGGGGGACCTTCCTGCTGAAGACCAGCCGGGTAAAGAAAGAAAGAAAAAAGAGGGGAGACAGGACAGAGAGAGGATGGAGGACAGAGAGAGGAGAGCACACAAATGACTGAATGAAATGACTACATAAACATAAACAGATGCAGGTAGCAGCACTGAGGTGAGATGGTCAGAGGACTAGATCACTGGTCACCACACCAGCCGGCACCCTGAACACATCTACACACACCAGGTGGAGGTAAACGCTGGGATGGACAGAGGAGGGAACTGCAAGTCAGCATGAAACTCAGGAAACTCTGACCTGCAAACATACAGAAAGAAAAGAGAAAAAAGGGGCAAAACAGCACAAAAAACTACAGGAAACAGAATGGAGCACAGTTACAGTAACAAGGTGCTGCTAATTAACTATGGAATGAGCTGGAGGAGGAGGAAGGGAGGAGGAAGGAGGAGGAATAATCATTTATGAATAGAAAATGTTTTTCTCAAAATAAATAAAGCATGTATTTGTGTTGTTATTTGTGCTTCACAGCACTGCAGCTACATTCATCTCCATTATTTCATTTAGTTTAAATATACAGTGTTTGTCTGGATGTGACAAAACCTCAGATGAGGAAAACAGGAAAGATGCTTTTTTGCTGCCATCTGCAGGTTCCTCGGCAAGAGCATTGTGATTTATTTCACCCTTTTCTTCCCTGTGGTTGCGTCCCGGCTGTTTTTGTCTCGTCTCCAGGCCAGGTATGTGATCGTGGCCACTCCTCCTGCTTTGAACCAGAAGGTGCACTTTAGCCCAGAGCTGCCCCCGCTGAGGAACCAGCTGATCAACCGGGTCCCCATGGGCTCCGTCATCAAGTGCATGGTCTACTACAAAGACCCCTTCTGGAGGAAAAGGGGTATGCAGACTGTGGGACAGAGAGAGAGGCTGCCAGATGTGATGCCCGTTTTAATGTTTGATTGTGCCACCAGGTTGCTGTGGCAGCATGGTGATTGAGGACGAGGGCTCGCCCATCGGTCTGACGCTGGATGACACGAAGCCTGATGGAAGTATGCCTTGTATTATGGGGTGAGTCCAGAGCTTCTCTTAAATATTGCACTATTTGACCAAAAAAATGTGGCATTAATTCTCTAAATTGTCACCATTAAACAGTAAGTCTACCATTTTTTTTTTTTATGAATAGCCCCTTTTTTTTAAGTAAGAAATGGATTAATTAAAAGATTCAGCTGGTCAGATGCAGGTTACAGAACCGGACGCTTCAGCTCCTCAGAGACTTGAGAGCTTTTGACTGTTTTTTTAATAACCGTATAGTTCACATCAGCATGTCAAACATGTGTAAAACTGGCTGTAACATTTATTTTATCAGTGATACTCTTGAGGAGCAAAAGAGCAATGCTGATGCTTGTTTTGACAAAAAGCTTTGAATGAGAATAGACTGTTATTCAAAACCTCCTCAGCGCTTGGCAGCCGTGGTCCAGCTGACCCAAAACACACCCTGAACAGAACCGTGCATGAGTTTGCACCGTCCCAATCGACTCAAGCGTGCCACAAACCCTGCGAGAAGCTGCAGTGGCCTCAGCAGCACTGAACAGTGGAACCTAATTATCATAAGACGCACATCACCATAAATACTGATCATCCTTTGGACATATATTAAATATCATCATCAGAATATTTACGCTGTGCTTATACACACTCAGTTTATGTTGAATTTGCATGAATAAGGTGAACTCACTTGCACTGAGTTTGCTTTCCTGGAACTAGTTGGTCTGATTGACGGGTATTGTGACATTGCAACACTTGTTGCCCGCTCCATCACCTCGTCTCCTAATGCCCCGTTTCCTACACACTGGGTGTAATTCAAACTGATATGTGATTCATGCCCCCTAGTGTTTAATTATATTTCAGTCGTATTTTAACATCAACAAGAGCCTGTTATTCTGTTTTAACACGGGGCGATCGATGGAGACTGATTCCCTATTGGAGCCAGCCTCCTGTGGTCAGTCGAGGTACTGCAACTTTCTGCATTGAGCCTTGGCTTGAGTGCCTCCGTCACATTTTGGGGGGAAAAAAAAACCCAAAAAAAACTCTGTGCTTATCCTTCTCTCCCCAGATTCATCCTCGCCCGCAAGAGCAGAAAGTTGGCATCCCTGTCCAAAGAAGAGAGGTTAAAAATGTTACAGAGCAACAAAGCAGATAAATACACTCTCATGAGAAGCAGGATAGTTTTAATCCGAGATTTGGCTGTTTCTTTGTTTAGGCTGAGGAAGATCTGTGAGATTTACTCCAAAGTGCTGGGCACAGAAGAGGCCCTGCATGTGAGTCTGGATGCAGAGAAGCACAACGAAGATGAGCACGGTGGAATCAGCAGGCGAGCTTGAACCCTCCACGTGTGCTCTTGTGTCTTTCAGCCGGTGCACTACGAGGAGAAGAACTGGTGTGAGGAGGAGTACTCTGGAGGCTGCTACACAGCCTATTTCCCCCCAGGAATCCTTACCCAGTTTGGCAGGTGAGTCACAAAAAAAACAAAAAGTCTCAGAGAAGACACCCACATCCTAAAATCCAGCAGACTGGGTGATGTCAGTCAACTCCTAAAAATAACACATACCACAGAGATCCCATAGAGGCTTGTGTTTGCAGTTGTGGCGCTTTGAGCTCCAGGCCCGTTATTGACACTGGAAATGTTTTTCCTGTTTTGCCAAGGATAACCTAACATTCAGACGCGTTAGAAGTGGAGAAGCCAAACATCCCCGTAGAAAGAACTTAGGAGCTGAAATGCTTTCAGCAAATGAACAAATATGACTCCAGTAGTTGCAAATAAAGCTTTATCACCCCATGAAATGGATCTGCCTGAGAAAGGCAAGCATATGGAGGAAGAAATATTTTTAAAAAATTGCAATGTTACACAAAGAAATTAATCATTTATATAGTTTGAAGCTGCATACTGTACATGTAATGCAGGATACAATATACTCTGCACTGAATTTATGTCAAAATACTCAAGTTTTTTGTTTTTAAGCTTCGTGTCCACATGATACTGGTGTTTTTGGAGCCCTGAAATGTCTTTTTTTATTTTTTTAAAGTGACAGAAATTTGAAACGCCAACCTTGTGTTTTCATCCAGACAACCGAAGCAGAAATTTCATGAAAATGTCGATGCCGTGGCCTCAGTTCAAATCTAATCCTGAGCCCTGTTTGATATAATAACAACTATGTTGGATTTGGTGGATTACAGGCTTGTGTTTGTGCTGCAGAGGCTACTGAGCCTATTACCTCTACTGCAGCTGAATTTCCTGCTCCTTTACTGCTCGGGTGAGCAGAAAAAAGCTCATGGAGGATAAACATACGCCAGTCCAAAGCCTTCTCTGTTTCTGATGTATTTCCATCGCAGCATTACATAGAAACTTGGGATATATATATCTATACTACAGCGCTTTTCGTCCTTTTTCGGGGGTTTTCTGTGTGAATAAAGACATTTCTAGAATCTATGGCACCAGCACACAAGCGTCTAGTTCTCGTGGTGGGGTTGGAGATGCTGGCTCGGTGGTGGGAACATTGTGGTGGGTGGTCGCGGCACAGATGTGCATCGCTGTCCTACTTGCCCCCCCCCCGTCCACTCTTGCTCTCCAATTTTAGTGCATTCACGACCCTGAGTCTCATAGTTGGAGTTCACACAGCACAGGGTTTTGGTAGCACCCAGTCCCAGGGGCCCAATGGGGGTGTTGTTACAGAGGGTGGTTTGCTGTGGCGGGGGGGCCAGGGTTGCTGTGGGCACACCTGGGGCACTTCAGCACATTATTGTTGAACATCTTAGCTCCTACACACTATAGTTTAGACTAACTGTAGGCTTTACTAAACAGAAATGTTTTCAATTTAGTTTTAAAAATGGAAGTGGTGTCAGCCTTCTTAACCCAAATTGGTAGCTGGTTCCATAATTAAATAAATCACTGCCCTGTGTATGTCTGCTGGACAGCCTGTGTGACTTTGAATTCAGAAGTCTGAATTTTGAACCAGTCCTTTTGCTTAAAACTAATTGGACAGTAGCAACGTAGTTATAAATCACACTGTCCCATCAGAGTTGTTTCGTTCCCTTCAGTTCTGTTGCTGATCCTGAAAAAGAACTTAAAAAGGTAAATGTAACTGTGCACTACTTAGATACTTAGAGAACTGAATAGTTATTTTCTGTCATCAATGTCTCCAATAGAATAGAACTCGCATTACCTCTATTTAAACCTGCAAAACAGAAAAGCTACTCTGTAAAGCTGCATTTAAAAAAAATATATATATAATTCCTTTAATAGGAAAGGCACAGTCTGAAGTTTCTTCCCTGTCTTTTCCCATCTGTAGAGTGCTGAGGGAGCCGGTGGGGAGGTTGTACTTTGCAGGAACAGAGACGGCAACGGAGTGGAGTGGCTACATGGAAGGGGCCGTGCAAGCTGGAGAGAGAGCAGCCAGAGAGGTCAGAGCTCTGACAGTCCACCTCAGAGGACTTCATGCACGCTCACAAGCCACAGAGACACTGTAGAAGTTTGTACAAGAGGGTCTGCAGGACACCAAGGGTTCAGGTTTGCACCGTTAGAAGCAGGTAGACATGTGAGATAACAACATCTAGTTCATATCAGGTGTAGCTGTTGTCAGATGTGACTGACATTAGAGTCATTTATGTAGAACTCATTTATATGCATTATAATAATATTCTTCTGATTTAGAAAGATTACAAAAACCTAACAAGTTTACAAGAAAGTTCACGCGTCAGCTCCCGGCGTAGGACACAATGCAGTGAAACTCTCGGTGTTACAAGAGTGTCCCTCACTCATTAGTACAGCATTGTCAGTATGCCTCCGTGTGGTCAGAAGTGGCAACGCTACATGGATAATCTTTTAAAAATTCCAAATAATCATAATCTAAAGTGTTGAAACACATCAGTGGGGTATCCGTGGGCAAACCCAAAAGCATGTATTAATTAGTGATGGTGGCTTTGATGTCTTCTGAGTGACATAACCAGTGTGCTCTTGCAGATCTTGTGTGCGATGGGTAAAATCCACCAGAGTCAGATCGAGCATCCAGAGCCTGAGAGTGAGGTAAGGACTGTTTTACTTCATGTTTAGTCCATAGTGCGATGCACGTTCACAGATATGACTTTCCATTTTGGAAATCACGGATACAAGGCCCCTTAACTGTAGCTCCCTCCCCCCCACAGGATGTCCCGGCGCTCCCGTTCACCACTACTTTCTGTGAGAGGAATCTGCCCTCTGTTGGCGGTTTGCTCAAGCTCATGGCGGTCTCCACCTTCCTGTCTGCTGCCGGCGCAGCCGCCTTCGTGGCCTACAAGAAGGGCCTCCTCCCCCGGAGTTAAACCAGCCAACACCCGCCATCTCACTCGTCTGCATCTCAGCGGGGAACAACTCAAAACAAACTCTACTCATGCACCGCTCGTGAAATATATACATAAAAAAACAACAAAAACAACACTGTGCTGTGTAAGAGACTCTTTGGCTCATACAAAAATCCCAACACGCTGGCACTCTGTGCACAATGTGTTCACAATGGGAAGAGTGAGACAGAGATTGATGGGCTGATTGGAAATGACGTTTGAGAGAAGAAGGTCTAACTTTTTAATCAACAATTAATCTAAGAGCCAGATTGTAAAACCAATGAAGGAAAGAAATTAGAATTTTAAAGAGGAAAGAAGAAATGTGTGTGTGTGTGTGTGTGTGTTTGTGTGTATATAAATATATATATATATATATATATATATATATATATCTATTATATGTATATGTGTATATATATATATATATATATATATATTGTATATATATATATATATATATATATATACGATTCCATCCATTGCCAATGACATTCACAGTCTTGCTTATTTGTGACTTTATGAACTGATCATGCTTGTGTGTCTGAGTTTTGTCTGCAAACATGCACACATATTTGGATTTTCATGCATTTGTGAGCATGTGTTTGACAAAGCATGTGTGTGCTTGTGTGTGCGTGTGTGTGCGTGCGTGCGTGAGTTTTTTTCCACTATGTCTAATTACCTCTGCTGATTTAAAAAACCGAATTATTCAGCCAAGTAGCTGGAGCTGTTTGCTCTTTTTTTTTTTTTTTTTGCTAATCGGCCGGGAGCAGAGCTGTGGCATCGCTTGTTATAAGATAAGAGAGGAGGGTCGAAGGCAAGGAGGAGGTTAATTTGCCTTTTTCTGACAGACTGTCAACAAATCCCACAAAAAGACACTATATAAATAAATAACAAAACAAATCGATAAATTACGCTTTTAACCGGACATTGCCTGATGTAGCTTGTCCTTTTTAGCTCTGTTGATGTTCAGATGTCATTAGAAACTAATCATCTTCCACATGTCTAAAGCCACGTGTCCACTATACCGTTAATGATTTTCTTTCATCCATCCCTTCCTCTCCTCTCTTGTGCAGAAGTGTGTACTTTTAAGGAGAAACTTCCCTTCTTCGTCAAATACAACGGTGTCGGACAGCAGTGTCTACTTTTATCGGATAACACCCTGCAGATGCATTCGTTCGCTGCCTTCCCAAGATGCTTTGCGTCGGCACTGACAATGCCTCTTCTGTTGCCATAGAAAAAAACTGGGTTCCACACAATCTGATCGATTCATCACAGATACGAGACATCAACAACTTAGCTTGAAAAGGAAAATAAAGAGAAGGAAAAATGAGGGCAAGAGAGCAGAAAATGCTCAACTTCTGAAACAACTCAACCCATATTTCATCGTAGTTAGTGTGATGGACTGGACAGCTATTTGCTGTCACGCTACATTTTCTTGGCCGCCAAACGTCTGCCACATGGGCCGCGTAACACAATCCGTGTCACAGCACTTTGGCTCTAAAGGAAGTGTGTTGCATGAACCCCAGTTCACGTCAAGTGTATCATGAAAAGAAAAAGGCAGTGCAAAAATAAAACCACAACATAGAATTCGCTTGAAAAGCTATAAGATTGATGATTGAGTTCTTTCAAGGCGGCGCAGCAGGAACGCCGGTTCGAATCCCATCAGGGGCCTTTTTGTGTGGACTTCTGAGAAGTTCTCCCCGCGCTCCCGTGGGTTTTCTACGGGTACTCAGGCTTCCCCGCACAGTCCGAAAACATGTCTGACAGGTGAACTGGTGATTCCTGAATCGCCCGTGGAGCGTGAGTGTGCGCGGTTGTTCGTCTACACGCGGCCCTGCGCCGGACTGGAGCCCTGCCTTCCCAGAGAGAGCTGGGATAGGCAGATCCCTGCACAGGAAATAAAGAAGATGGATGGATGGATGAGTGGTTTTAGATGGGGATATTTTGCTCCTTTGTGGCTCTCAGTTTGAGGAGCCGTCAGTCCTCGTTTCCTCGCTGATTCTGCTAGCTGAGCGGGCCGTGACCGCGGCCTGGCGCAGCCAAGACACTAAAAGTATAGCACGGGAGTTGCTGGTGATTTTAGTTAGTTTTAGTTTATGGACCATTACCAGGATTGCTGGCCGGTCAGCAACTGTACATGCACGCCAACGTCCACCAGGGAGACCACTTAGTCCTTTCTTTGTACATTTAAACACGTCACACACAGCAGGATCGCTCTTTATCTTGCTGAAGTGTAAAACAATTACATCATAATTTTCAAGCATTTATCATTCATGTGTCTAATATGAATCAAATAAGACCAAACTTCGCTCTCTGGTGCGTGCACTTGTTATGATCACGTTCAACTTTGTAACACGTATGTCCTTATTTTTCATGGGCTTTGTTAACAAGAAGACGTCCAAAGAGCTAAAAATCTACGGATAAGAATAAGAGGCATAATGTCAACCCAGTTCTTTAGATTAAAACCCATATTTATTTATGTAACGCTGCTCTGTATGGTTGTTATCCCTTGGTAGCCTAAATGTAATGGAAGCGACTGAATGTATTTTATTCAGAATAGATGACAGGTTATTTGTTGTTATATTAGGATAGTCACATTTTTCCATGTTTAACGCCATGTTTCGTTCCGGTTTCTTTTGTGACAAAGCAAAACTACACAAGCTTTTCCACTGATTTCAGTGCAATCCGGCATGAAAAAGATGCAGTCGGACTCCAGTTCTTACTACTGTAATTTTATTATTTACTCTTAGAGAGACGTCATTATTTTTATTCACACATGATCTCGCTTTTTTTGAAAGTGACCCCAATTCGTTTATGAAAGAAAGAGGGAAAATAATCGGCTCATCACAAGTGGAGCAACAAAATTCTTGTTCCTCAGATGAACATGGCAGCAGACGTCAACAGGAAGTTGAGCTGCACTTCTGCGTTAGCCTTCCATGGTCAGTCAAGCTTTTTTGTAATAAAGTCTGTCTTTTGGGGGTAAATGTGAAGAAGCCCAAACTTGCGTCTGTGATGCCATGACTGCCAGGACTGTGCCGTCCCAAAGGCTGGTGTTTGTGAGTGTAGTGTATCTGTCGTGCCTTAAATGGAAGTCGTGGTGTTTTTGTCATTTTGCTCAAGTGCCTGTGTGACTCCGACACCCTCTGTCTTTTCTCTGCCTCCCTTCCCTCACTGACACAGGCAAGATAAAGCAGTATAGGGACAGCTAAAAAACCATGTCCCTCATGGTGCGTCCAGAACATTTCAGTTTCAAATGTCCCCTGTATTACCCGAGTTGTGTCCTTAATATAAACTAGACTCAGGTAAAGCCAGGTGTATAAACTCAGCATCAGCTGTGAACAATAGAGCTCCGACTGTTGATCAAACTGCTTATCTCCAGTGAAGTCAAGCCTGTGTGCGCTTCGTGTTGTGACTGCAGTGGGTCATTATGTGTCTGCCATCACCGTTACGCCCCTTTGACCCACTTCCATCCCTGTACCTGCACTGGTTCTGTGCTCTTAGAGCTAAGGTCAGGACAGCGACATCCCTCGCATTTTAACTCATCTCTAAATGGGTTCTCGTTTACGGTTGGCTGTTGTGAGTGAACAAACGAAGCCGGTGTGCTCCATCTGTCCTTTCTAAGCAACAGCACTGACACCAAACCATCAGCAGACACAGCTTACCTGACCAGTCTGGATTTTTTTTTCCCTTGTCCCTCTGTGCACATTTGAGCCTCCTAACTGTTCCTGTGACCTGTTCTTTGATGTGTATGATTCTTCAAACAAAGGTGGTGATATTTAAAAGAATAAAATGTGAAATAAAACTTTTAATCATCTTAAACTGTGTCTGTGCATGTGTGTCGATTATGTGGCGGTACTGCTGCAAAGACTGTGGAGTAGTTCAGCCGATTATGAAAATGTAACAGTGCACACGAATAATGACATCCTCAAAGCCACAAAGAGAGGCAACACTTCCAAGAATAAAATCTTAGATGACCACAAGGAGTTACAGGGATTCAAGCGGAGCACAGAAACATTAAATGGGCTTATAAATGTGGAAAAATAAAAATAAAAAGACTAAAGCAAGGCAACAGAAATTGCAAAGACACATAAAATGACCACAAGTCACATAACTGAAGTAAAGACAAAACGACTATCGACATTGACAAGCTGTTGGTTTTGTTTTGCTTTTTTTTTTTTTAAATGAGCTTTTTCTGTTTTCTGAAACTTCCTAGTGCCTGTTTGAATTCTGTTTTGACTTTGGTGTTGGACACCGCAGTACTTATCAGACAGCAGGTGGTCACACAAGAAGCGATTTCTGTTTCAAAAAAGAATTTGAAAAAAAAAAAAGAACAATGAAGTCACTTCCATTTGAAGGAAATGTCAAATCTGTAACGCTTGATTCTAATTGACTCAGATATTCTGATATCAGAGAAGAAACACACTGTAGCTTATCTCTTTCAGGCCAGTTTGGTCTCCTCCCCGTGTGTCTGAATTCACGTCAGGACTTCTGCTCCACTCTGCCTGGCTAAGATGAAATCCTCTTTGAATTAAATACAGGAGAGATAAATCTCCCCCTTGAGTTGCTCACCGCAGGGCCAGTCAAGTCAAGAACTGCAAAATCAATAGAAATCGTGTGTGGGTGACGATATGAGGATGTAAGTTAGATAACGAGCCACTGCTGTATTTCTTTTCTGCCTGCAATTGTGGGCCTGTGTGTGTGTATTCAGGCCTGCAGTGACGCGCGCTGCCACTAGAGGGCAGAGGGAAACCGTCAAAGTCACAGAGACTTCTGCAAAAACAATTAAATGTTGTCATTCAGGTACACGTCATGGTTTCCCTCTCCAGATGTTCCTGTGCGTTGTGGACACTCAGAACGACACACATCGGGGGAAGCTGTCACATTAATCCCACACTGGGACGAGTCATGTTGTCTCCCGGCTGCTTTTTGCTGGTTGACATATGGCACTCATGTTACTCTCATCACTCCCCCTGTGAGCTGTGATAGCCAGAGGCTCGTCCAATCCCAGATTGACACACCAGGCTTAGTCACCACGAACACTTTCCAATCCCACGCCACAAAGCCCTGCACAAAGGTTGTGTAACTGTGTGTCTGCAGTATTCATCAGAGCAGCAGCATGGGCGCTGGCCTCACAGATTGTTGCTGGGGTTGCTGTTTTTTTTTTTTTTTTTTTTTTCCTCTCATGTCATGTCGATGCACGTGCACAGAAGGGCGCGCACCCATGCTACACGGCCACCTTTAGACATACTGCCGTCTCTTTATTAGACTGCATCCCTGCTCCGAGCCCTGCCGCAGCTTGCTGTGATATGAAATCTGACACTGTCAATTTGCCTCCCAATCCATCAGACTGAGGATTGGATTCTGATGCCCGTGCCGTGTGGACCGGGAAAACTCAGAGTGAGGCCCAGGCACACGATAGCAATCTATGAACCCACAGCCCCAACAGCTCCGCAATGAAATCATCTGCAGTCTCCCATTAAATTTCCCCACTGCCCACGCTGGATTGTTGTTCGTTGTGTCAGGGGTGAATCACCCTCTGGGCTGCTGAGGTTAACTGGAACAATAAAGTCTGGTTAAAAAAAAAAACAAAAATGACTGAACAGATTCATGCAGTTCTGAATTCAAATTCATGCCGTGTCATTCAGTGTGGCTCCAATATCAGCACTTTTTGAGGGGCAGTTTAGTCCTTTGTTATAAAGTTCACTGCAGAGTGAACTCATTATTGGCACCAAGGCCACCATAGTTTCACAGTTATAATGAAGAAGATCCACGATGCAAACCTGAGAGCATTCGGCCTAAAACTCAGCTGCTGTCTTGTAGCAGTGCCCGGGAGGAATAAAAGAAAACATCTCATGGGGGCGGTCTCGGGTTTCATCTGCCCAACATTGATGATGCAGCCTTGAATCTCCTCCCCAGATGGTTTTACAACCTTGATTCATGTGGACAAAACATCTCACGTGTTGACCCTAGTGGTCAGTGATATTCACAAGAATCAATGGAGCCAACAGGTGATTTTTTTTTTTTTTTTTTTTTTTTTTTTACGTGGTTGTTTAAATGCTGTTAATTTAATCCACTGGCTCACCTAATAAAACTTCCATCCATAAGATGTAGCAACTTTCTCTTGTAAAGCATCACCAGACAGAGGTAAGATGCATCCTGGGCAGCTCCGTTATCCATCACGGGGAGAGAGACAACTGTGAACGCTCAGGCATCAATTAATTTAACATGCAAGAGAGAAAAATCCTCAGAGGAAGACGCCAGCCAATTAAAAGCAGCAGATTAAAAGGCAGAATGTTCTCCCTATAAGGCAACAACTGCACCAGCGTGCTGCACTAACGAAATATCTCTCTCGATGTTCATGCCTCCGAGCCTGGAGGCAAGCGGGATGGATCATTCCCCGGTGGAAACATATTGTGGTCGGAAAAATTTGTATTCCAGACATTTTCTAGGAGAAACAGGCCCCGTGTTCTTCGGGACAGAAAGGACCAACTAGGCTGTTATTAACGAGACGTCCAGCTCTTTGATGGTAGGGGGTCGTATCAGCGCCCCTGGCCAACGCTCAGTTGTGCTTCTCTGATGGCATTTTTAATGCAGAAAAGTGCACCGAGGTTTTAGAGCAACAGCTTTGGCAGTTCTGTCCATGCATCTTTCAAGACGATGATGCGAACCTCTCTCAATGATAATCACGCTTCAACTGAAGGCCGAAGCGTGATGTGATTACCCCTTCTGGGGTCTGCACATATACGCAGGTCCTCACTGGTGCAGCCTGTTGTACTTACTTAGGCAGGGCTCTTCAGACCGCAGGAACTTTTTCATAGTTCTTGTATCTGTTGGAGGAAGGGCAAGCTTTTGTTTGATTTTTTTTTCTTTATTCTTGGCGCTAGCCTTAAAGATCTAAAACAGAGAAGAACACAACATCCAAATCAGTCAAGTTAGGATTTTGCACCACACAAGAACTTTAAGATCGCCACTTCAAGGCAAATAGGATGCTGAAGTGTGTGAAATCTTTCTGCTCTGCTCTGACCTGATGAACTTGCTCAATCAAGACATTGGAGGTCATATTTTTTTAGATTTGACTGTCCCCAGAGACACGCAAATCTTCAGCAGTCCCACGTAGAAAAGCCACCATGGTTGAAAAGCTCCTCCTTCAGGTCATCAGTGCCAGCCACTGCAACACCCCCGGCCCCGATGAAGCCAGTCTGTGTAGAAAGAGCTCTAAATGGACAAGTCTGACTTCAGAGGAAAGGCATGTTCATATATATTTATTCTCTCGATAAAACACATTTTCACATCACAGTTTTGCACAGATTAAACCATCTGCATTGTTAATTAGTGGGCTAATCTAAGCTTAATGAGTGCAAGCAGCAGCCTCACATTTAACATGAACGTCAGATGGAGAGAAAAATCAATCCTTTCATCCAGCACCCATGAAGAGCAAGATTAAGCAGATTTCCAAACACGTCTCGTTCTCTATTCCATCAAGCCCGTCATAAATTAGTAATTGTTTAGTTAATGAGTGCTGGCCCAGCTCTTCTGCAGCTATTTTCCACAAGAAAAGGTGCCAGTCAAAAGCATGTTTTGTTTTTAAATAATGGCGATAAAGATTCAGCAAAGATTTATTTTTGTGACTGTCACTCTCCTCTAATGGCTGTACCTTACTCTCAGGCGTCATGAAGGAAACAGGGCCATCGCTGAGTCTCATCCTGTCTTACTTTAACAGCAGGCCCTCTGCAAATGAGATGGTCCACAGTCCACACTGAGTCTGAGGTGTCTGACGCCTCACTCAGGCTCTCTAACTTATTGTTCTGGGCTGGTGGGACCGCCGCAAGATTTACTGTGGGAACCTCAACTGATTACAGCAACGCGTCTTATAAGACATTTGACTGTGGCTGGATGAGAAAAAAATATATATGATTAATGGAACATGTTTGCAGAGCAAAGGTGATGCAGACAAAAAAGGGGCATTCAGCTTGGACTGACAAGGCCTTGTGGGAATATCTTGACAGCGTGTGATTTACCCAAACACGCAGTCTGTTCTTTGTACACTTCAATCAGTGATGGCGTGGTTCTCATGTTGTACACAAACATGAATTCTTTATAGCAGCATCAAGCAGTGGCGTCTAGTGTTCGTGTTAAAACTGGCAACAAAATCAACATGCTGTCAAGCCAGTGTCCAGCGTTGACGGATACTGTGACACCAACAACCAGATGCATTTAAAAAAAAAAAAGAAACGAAAAGCTCCACACAGCCTTTAAATTCTTGTCTTTTAACTCGCTTTTTGGAGTTTTATCGTCTGTCTTCGGTGTTCGAAGAGTAGCCACAGAAAATACTTTGTGAATTGAACTTTTTGAAAATATATCATTCAATGACTACGACTTTCAGGGTACTGTGACATCAAAGACCCAGCTCTGGGAACTGCCCAGATTAATCTTTATCTCCTCGTAACTTCACATCGTACTGTATTTGCCGTGCCTCGTGAGTGGGTGGCACAAAGCTGCAACACCACTTTCAAACAAGGCACATCCTTTTTTTGCACCAAAACATTTCACAGACCAAAAAGTCCATATCATGTAATCCAGACTATTCTATTGGCCTATTGGTTATTTTTAGTCTGAACCTCTACAAAGAAGCTGGAGCTGGACCATTAGCTGCAGAATGGCTTCTTGGTGACATTGACAAAGCACTGAGGAGAATTTCCTCTGATACGCAGCCATCAGAGCTTCGTAACGATCAACATCAGTCACCCTGTCAAAGCACAGAGACAAAAGAAAGTTAACTTAAAGAGAGAAGTTGGAGCGAGGTTGAATGGGCAAAGGATGTGACGGTGGAGACATTTCAAATGAAAGTCAAGAGCAGATTGTGGAGGGGCCATGGGAACAGCTGACAGGAGAAAAAGAGGTAATTAGCTCAGATACTCTGATAACAGAGTCCCTGGCAGTGTTGATCCTAACCTCTAGATGACAAACTTTGCCTTTAGTATAAAAGGTAAATGACCAAGCAGCTGAAGATTATATCTGACACAGCATCCACCAGATAAGGAGAGCTCTGCATCCCCAGACACAGCAGAGACACAGGCTCTCTGATGGCAGATGAGAAAAGTAGTCAAATCAAATTACACGAACTCAACAGTTTTAATTCCAGCCCTGATCAGTCTGTCACTCTCGCCGGCCCTGCAGGGCTTTCCATCACTGCTCTGAAGTGATAAATAACTGGAGTAAATAGTAAATCCACCACAGGCTGCAGCGAGGAGGAGGACAGGAGGGAGGGAGAGTCGAGGGAGCCTTTCTGAATCTTAATCCCTCAAGTAAAATGACTGCAGCGAAAGCAAAACCCTGGGACCTAAAATAGCCCTCTTTCTCACGATCACTTTCATTTTCTCAGCTGCACAGTAAGAGCTCTCCTCTCTGTCTCTTGCCTGCGCAGGTAAATGGTCTATTACAGTCAAAGCAGAGACATAAACACTCAAGTGTGCCACTTAAGTAAATCAGCTGACGCCGTCATATTCCCAGCGGGCTAAAACGTGTTCCATTTAAACACGTAATGCCTCAGAGGCTGGAAATAGCTAATCACAATTCATTGTAAATTAGTCTCCACAAATGGCAACCTGGCTAAATCATATTGGAAAGCTAACTGTGTGAGCGTTATTGGATTATTCCGCTTCATCGCAGGCCCAGCATGCGAGCTCACATCTGCAGGGGGAAGTTGGGCGTTTGTGCGTGTGCAGGAAAACAAATGGATCAACGATGCAAGACGCAGCATCGTATTCCATCTGCTCACCTGAAGAGTCCAAGCAATTTAGGAAAACGGGGCTCTCTGTGAAATCAGGGAGGAGTTCCTCTGTGCTGGTCGCTGTTGGATCTCGTTTGACATCACCGACCACAACATTTCATCACAATTACACAAAAACTGGAACACTTAAACGGAATATGAGGTACAGCTTCAGGCTGCTCTAAGCCAGATTTATCCGAGAGAATTCAGTTTGTGCATGTAAAATAGTGCATCCTCTACACCGGCCATTCTCAAACTTCCAAGGCCCAATTTGAAATGTGACAAATCTCCACGACCCACCCAAACCTTGAATCACAACTCTGGTCAACATGCAGGACTAGAAGCTATGTTCCAATATTAATGTGAGGGGTAAACAAATAAGGTGACACATTTCATATTAAATTAAGATGACAGTAGAATAACACTTAACTGCTGTGTTTTATTACTTCTCAATGGTTTTTTTTAATCATGTCATGAATATTTTATCGTAATCAAAAGCAGATTTTAAAAAGATCGCGGATTTAAAACATATTTGTTTAATTTTAACGACCTCTCACGAACCACCCGTAGTACCACGACGCCCCACCAGGGGGGCGCGGCCCACACTTTGGGAATCACTGCTCTACACATACCAGAGTTAATTACGGTGTTCCAGAGAGTCCTGGTTATTAATTTTCTCCAGCAAAGGACACTCTTCAACCAACTTAAGAGCTAGCAGCAAACATACAAAAAAAAAAGAAAAAAAAAACGTTGATTTTACCATTTCCAAATTGCATCAATTATTGTGTTCTATGTTAATTTCATACAAACATTTCTTTCAATCAACATAAATATACCTTGTTCCTCCTTTTCGACTGGAGCTAAACCTTTAAGCCTTTTTTACTGGTATTTCTTTTCATCTTACTTGTTGTTTCTTTTGTCGTTTTCCGGCGTTTCATTAAGTAAAAAAAAAAAAACCAAAATACAACTGGCATATGTCCTTCAAAAATGTATACGACTTCTCAAAATAAATTATCATTAAAATAATGGTCTTTACAGTGAATATTGTCACTCAGAAGTTCAGGTGTATGAGTTTGGGACGTGTAGTCGCCTGGAGAATTAGATGTAAAATAAGATGTACAATTATTTTCCGTCACACTTCCTTTATGTAATATAATCAGAAAATGATAACATTCATTTCTGCTGATACGTTGATGACACCAAACTCTATCTGTATTTATGAAGCCCCATGATACTAATGAAACTACTGACACTACCTGTCTCGGAGATAGAAAAGAGTGGTTTACCTCACTGTTTCTACTTTTACATTTGAATAAAACTAAAGTATATGCATGATTTTTGGTCCAAACCCCTCAGAGATTCAATGTCCAATGATTTAATCATTACATTTGCTTCCAGTTCTATTGGGAGGAACTTTGGAGTCATATTTGACAAGGATGTATCAATTTAAGTCAATCATCAAGTAGGTTTCCAGAATGGTTTTCTTCCATCTGCATAATATTTTTTTAAAAATCAGGGACATCGTTTTCTCAGTACGCCACGGACAAACTGATCCATGCATTTGTTAGGTAGGACTACTGCAATATTCTTTTTGCTGGATTCCTAAATAACACTGAACCACCCTAAAGCTGTACTGAGCTCCACAGCTTATCGCTATCAAAGCTATCGTGATCTTCCTGTAACCAACCACTGCTCATGGCCATAGGTCAGGATCGCCACGTTCACAGACTGGTAAACTGAAAGATTTTCCTTTTCGCTCTCTCTTCGACATAAAAGACCAGTACAGAATCCATATTACTGCATCTGCAGTGATGCTGCCCCAGTCAACTACCTAACCTCCTGTTCCCAGTGACTGAACTCAGACAAGAGGTCTGGGTTCAGTGAAGTCATGTCATCCAAAGATAACATACCTGGAAACACTTAGGCACTTGATTGCACCCAGAAATTCTGTTCATAGAGGTTATGGTCACAAAGAGCAGCTCTGGTGGACTCCAGAGCCCATTGAATATGAGTCCGTGTACAAACTCCAGTTATACAGGGAGGGAATGACCAGTGCCATATACTGGTCATATGATTCCCCATACTCCCAAAGGAGACCAGAAAGGACGTCTCAAAGTCCATCAAACATCAAAAGTGGTGGGAGAAAAAAAAAATATTGTCACTCCTGTTACTCCTGAGACCAAGCTTCAACTGTCAGACAGAGTTTTCACTTCAACACCTTTACGCAGAGAGAAGGCATCTCACTCTTCTCAAAAAGGCGGGACCACCGTGGCAGCTGCCAGTTGGGAAGCAATGATACATTCCATAGCAAGGCCGACTGAGGATCATCTCGATCTGTCACGTTGACTAACGAGACGTGGAGCCAGATGTTGACACAGACACACACGAAATGTGTTTCCAATGACTCGCCGCTTCCACACAAACCCAGAGTTGCCATGTACAGGAGAAATTTTTAAAATCTTCTATCACTATACCTCTACGCCTCAGCGCGGCTGCCTGTCCAGCCCTCAGCTGGTTGTGGTTTATGGCGTTAATGAAACCGTGTGTTTGCCAGTTTCTCTTTGATTGCTTTCCATTAGCATTCAACTCAAACGTAATGATGTGCTTTCATTTCCTCTGTCATATTTAGACACAGTTTATTATAATGTCTCCCTTGACTGCTTTCAGGATGCAGCCATCATTTGCCATCAAAATTACGAACAAACCAAATGGAACAATGTTTTATTTATACCTCACAATCTCGCAGACGATGTACATGTGCAGGTTACTCTGAGAGGATGGCAAATTAAAATGGGGGGGGGGGGGGCTGGTATCAATAGTTTGCTGTAAAACTGTAAAAATGGAAAGGGTAAACCATGAGGGCAAGTTGGAGTGTTTCAAGCTTGTACGTCTTCTTCTTTCGGTATGAAAAGGGATTCATTTGAATTAAAGCTCCTGAAGTGAAAAACAAAAGTGAAGAAAGACCTACCAGCAAACTCAAATTCTGCTCCGGAGGAGCTAAAAATATCTGAAATTATTTAAACAATCCCTGGAAGAGGAAGAGAGAACCATGCATTTTTCATTTATGCTTCATCAGGCTCATTTATAAGTTAGGAAAATTAAAAAAAAAAGAGCATGTTGCCATGGCTACAAGCAGCTCCTAATACTTTTCCATACTCCTGTTGCGTTTCTGCTAATCATTAACTCTCCTCTCGTGAGCGGGCCTGGTTTTCCCTTCATGTCCTGCAGAATCCCAGTTAATTCTGACCTCACACCCACCTCCACACTTTTTCAGCAGACTACATAACTTTTATTGATTCATTTCATTTATTGATTCATTCCAGACATGTCAAAACAATCTTTTAAAGCATAGACAATTTTAACACTATCATGAATCTATGTATCTGAAAATAAATATAATATATTTATAAAATAAAATATAATGCATAAATCAATATACACTGACACGTGTGTATAAACATAATTTAGAGACATATAGAACCTCTTGTAAATAAATCTAAATACTAACATATTTTAAATATTAACAAATGTTAATAATTAACATTAACATATTCACGCCAAAAAAGAAGAAGTAAAAAATAAACAAAATTTATACATACACATACATACCAATGTGCAAAACACATATCTGGTACTTTCACTGCAGCTCTCGCTGGAGCGGATCTTCAGCTCTCACTGGAGCGGTTCACAGCCGAGTGTGAAGCGGCAGGGATGAGAATCAGCACCTCCAAATCTGAGGACCATGGTCCTCAGTCTGAAAAGGGTAGAATGCCTCCTCCGGGTCGGGAGTGAGGTTCTGCCTCAAGTGGAGAAGTTTAAGTATCTCAATTCAATTCAGTTTTATTTGTATAACATCTGTTACAATGTCAATTGTCTCTAGGCGCTTTATAGAGACCAAGATCATGACCCCCAAGCAAATATCATTGACTAAGAATATAATATTGAAACCTAAACAATGATAATGGCAGGTAAAACACTCACACAGGGGGATAAGAAAAAATAAACATTTAAGCCAAACAGTGGAAAAACTCCACTTTAAGAGGAAGAAACCTTGAGCAGGACCTGGATCATATGGAGGGAACCTTCCTGCGGAAGGCCAGCCGGGTAAAGAAAGAAAAAGAGAGGAGAGACAGGACAGAGAGAGGATGGAGGAAAGAGAGAGGAGAGCACACAAATGACTAAATATGTGGTCTTGTTCACGAGTGATGGGAGAAAGACGTATTGGTGCAGCATCTGCTGTGGTGCGGACTCTGTACCGGTCTGTTGTGGTGAAGAGAGAGCTGAGCCAAAAGGCAAGGCTCTCTGTTTAGCGGTCGATCTTTGTTCCAACCCTCACCTACAGGGGCGCCACTAGGGATTTTGGGCCCCATGAAAAGAATCTTTACCGGACCCCTCAACACAGCGGCGAAATTTGTTGATGCTATTTTTGATCATCATTAGGGGCCTCTCTGGGCCTCCCTCAATCATGGGCCCCTATAATCCGTATCCTTTACCCCCCCTTTTCGGCACCCCAGCTCACCTATAGTCATGAACTGTGGGTAGTGACCGAAAGAACGAGATCGCGGATACAAGCGGTGGAAATGAGTTTTCTCCGCAAGGTGGCTGGACTCTCCCTTAGAGATAGGGTGAGAAGTTCGGTCATTCAGGGAGGGACTCAGAGTAGAGCCGCTGCTCCTTCACATCGAGAGGAGCCAGTTGAGGTGGTTCAGGGCATCTGGTTAGGATGTCCCCCCGGACGCCTCCCTGGAGAGGTGTTTTGAGCATGTTCCAACTGGGAGAAAGTCATGGGGCAGACCCAGGAACACGCTGGAGAGACTACATCTCTCAGCTGGCCTGGGAACACCTCGGGTTTCTCCCAGAGGAGCTGGTGGAAGTGGCTGGGGGGAGGAGGTCTGGGCCTCTCTGCTGAAGCTGAAGCTGAAGCTGCCCCCGCGACCTGACTCCGGATCAAGCAGGAGCTGATGGATGGATGGATGGATGGATGGATGGATGGATGGATGGACACAGAGCCAGTGTAAGATTTCCACATATACAGCAGAATAAAGTACAACTACACTTGCAAACACCTACAAAGCACATTGTGAACAGAGTCTGCACACCATTTACACAAAGTGGACAACGTTCATTCTGTTGACAGAAGAAGAAGAAGCTGATACATTTACTGACGGTAACTACTCTCTAAACTGAATTCATATGATGCATAAGAAAAATGTTTTAATCATACTAACTGTTGAAAACTGAGGTGAGGGGGATGATGATTTGGGCTTGATTTTTGACCACAGGATGTGGTCACATTGTCGTTGAGTCAACAATAAACTCCCCTTGATGCCAGAGTTCTCCAGAGTTACGTGTGAGAGCGTCTGTCCCAACAAAGCTTGGCTGAAACAGCGGCTACCCGATGACTGCACAATGGTGCTATTTTTACCCACTTGGTTGCAGCAACTGGAACCACTTCCAATAAAGAAAACATCAAGCTAAAAACAAGTGAGACATTTAATGTATTTTCTGTCATTGGTGTACTACTGCGATGCTGCAGAGTGTAAATCACGTAGCTCCAGAACAAAGAGGCTACACATCCGTCCCTTCATGGCTGACGTGACGTGGTCAAAGTGGCTGAAGGGATCTCTCTGTGTGGAGAAGATGGAAGATGCTGATTCAGTGTGACAGGAAGGACAAAACATTGAAGAATGTCAATGTGCTGAACCTCACAAGAAATTCCAGACTATGTTCCCATCATTTCAACAAAAAAAAGATCAGCACTGACGGCTGCACGAGCGGTGGTCTGGAATAATCGGAGGAAGCTGCTGGCGCGGGGAAGACCACAGATCTGCAAAGCCCCAGATGAGTGTGAGCGCCGCCTCCGTGCACGTCATGTTCCACGTACGTTGGGTAGCCTCTGTTAGGTCATGCAACCGAACAATGTACACAAGCACACCAGCAAATCTATAAAAGAGAGGCCAAAAAAAAAAGGGACCTCAAACTAACTGAACTGCTGTAGCTCCATAAATGAATGTTTGCAAATCTCGATGACCTGAAGCTGAGCTGGTTTCCACAGTGAGACACTGATAACATCATACAGAAAACAATTACCTTACTGCTGCTAAAAGTAGTTTAAACAGTGTATTGAATCAAAGGGAGAGCAGTTTTTCAGTCTATACTTCTCAATGTGCTGATGTACATCTGAGGCTGTATTTACCTCATTTCAAGAACCTAATAAGATTTAAAAAAAATTAATTAATAAAAATTAAAACTTAAAATTGAAAGAGATTACACATTTTGCACAAGTCTGTACTTTCTATTCTATCCCACTAAGAGGCATAATAGAGTATAGGCTCCCAGATGAAAGGTAATATGGAGGAGATGGCCTCTGGTATTGATATCCGTCTCTTCCAAGCTCAGGGATGGTAGCCTTAACTCTGTCTCCCATCTCCTGGGCACGACCCCACTCACACGCTCCGCTGGCCACTTGCATTGTGGGCAGCGTAGTAAATGGCTGGTTCACAGAGCCTGGCGACCGGCTGGCCTCACTTTCGAGACACGAGAGTACTGAAAAGTAGTCAGCTTGGCTGTGTGCTAAACAGACAGAAGAGGCTGTCAGAGCTGAGGTGGAAGTCAGAGGGTAAAAAGAGAGGATCAGAGACTCGGGGGAGATTTGGTCAAATGTTAATGTCAGTTTCAGAGTCAGGTTTACCCACTCAGAGGGTGTGGCTGAATGTTGGATTGTTAAACAATGAAAGAAATTCATAAGAGGTCACAAAGAAAAAAAAAAAAAAAAAAAGACCACACAAACACACGTAAACATGTGCAGTTATTCTTAAAATTGCTTTCACTTTTGTTCATCATGTCACAATTTGTGCCCTCCATTTCATTTTAATTGGTTAAAATATGTATTTTTTTTCCATTTCAGGCCTGCATGACAAAAAGGTTGGGAAAGTAAAGCTTTTATCTCTGATCTATGCTGTTGAGATTCTAACAATACCAAGCCACGGCATTAAAATTTTATATTATTCTGTTCTGTTCTGAAGAAGTTCCCTGGTGAGCAGCAGGGGCAAGCATTTGTCTGGTGGTGTTCAGTCTGATTCATGCTTGGTGAGGAACATGAAACTTGGAGAATGAGCCGAGATACAAGGTCATTTCTAAGCACAACAGATATTCTTGATAGTTTGAGGGGACGGTTAGAAAGAGGAGCTTTTTTTTTTTCACTCCAGTTTGATTCTGTTCTCATCACAGATTTTCAATTCAGTACAGTTCAACTTTATTTCTATAGCGTCTTTTACAATGCAAAATTGCCTCTAGACACTTTACAGAGACCCAGAGCATGACCCCCGAGCAAATATCATTAACTAAAATTATAACATTAAATCCTAATCAAAGAAAATGGCAAGTAAAAAAAAAAAATCCCATAGCAGGGGGAGAAAAAGAAGAATAAAAATCTGACCTGCCTGCTGAAGGCCAGCCGAGTAAAGAAAGAAAAAGAGAAGGGAGACAGGACTGAAAGAGGATGGAGGACAGAGAGAGGAGAGCACGTACATCCTGGCAATACTATAATTAGAAAAAATGTATGAAAAATAATTATCCATTAACTTTAGAACTAAGAATTCCATGTACTTATATTCTGACTCATACATCGTTAGTTCATAAACTACAGAGATGACTATATAAACAGATGAGGGCAGCAACACTGAGGTCATCAAAGGATTGGACGATGTAGTTTTAAAGATGTAGGTGGTGTCAGCCTCCTGAACTCAAATCTTCTATTAGTGTCTTGTTTATTCAGCATGTGTATCAATAATTTTATCATCTTTATTTTTCTTATCCCTCAGTGTCGGTGCAATAAATGAGGCTGATCCTAATATCAAACCTGGCTGTTTTGACTAGTGACGGACTAAGTCTTTCGGGGTCTTGCTACAGTGCTGAATATTTAGCTGATTTTTAACAGTTCATGTGGGTATTTGAATTTGATGGCTATTACACTTTCTTTGAGCTCTAAGAAATGATCAAGAAGGCAGAGACAGAAATAACTTTGGCCAAATGAGGATGAGCTCTTATCCAATCAATTGTCTCATTATTGGTCTGCATTAATTTTTCTGCTTTTTGAACCTCCTTCTTTGAGAAGATCGTCTGGTGTCATTGTCTCCTACTAGACTGACACTAATTGTTTCAAAAGACCATAGCGATGACTTCTAGAAAATGATGCTTTCTGTACTCCGCCTCTGAGGTGACCCTCCACCCCATCAGAGCAGCGACCTCGTCTCTCACTGAAAATAATAATCCTCCTCCAACAGCTCAGCCCTCATGAAATTTACAAATTCCTGCAGGGAAGTCTTTTGGAAAAGAGTTCATCATTTTCACCCAAATACAAGAAAAGAAAAAAATTGAATTCAGGGTAAAGAAATTAACACTTCTGGAGTTTTCTTTAAAATTCTCATCAGATAAAGTTTAAACACAAGTAAGATCAGTGGGATTTTTCTTTTCCTTGAGTTTGTTGCAGTATCCTTCAAATTCTGTGTTTCATCATATCTATTTAATTCCCCCTGATCCACAAAGAAAGACTGGGCTCTACCTTGACATGGTGTTGTGTTAGTAGTGCCAGTATTTATTGTGACCGCAGTGCGAGTTGGAGCGTCCTTGTCTGTGGCTGCAAAGCCGCCAGCTATTTAGCCTGCGTAATTGCAGCTTTAGCAGTTGCTGTGAATGTGATTACGGCTGACATGATTCTAGCTGTGACACATTTTAATGAGTGTAGCGCTAACTAGACTGCGTGGGGCATGTGTGGGTCATGGGCTCTGTGTATTCAATGAAGTTGTCACAGTCATGGATTATGGGCTGATTTATTTCAGTTTGGAATCAATCATGTATGTCGTATTTCCATCCACCAGGGACCTTTACCACGAAGTGGGTTAAGCAGGTTGGCCAGTTCTCTTAAGACTGAAGTCAGGATTTCCAACATCGCAAAGGTGTCTCTCCTTTGATTTGACTTGATCACCATGGTAACCTTGGATAAACTCATAACCTGCCCCCAGATCAGGCTCAGAGTTCAGAGTTTCATTTCCTGACAATATCCCAGATCAAGTCAGGCTCGACCAGCATGAGAACATCATCAGGCAGAAGGACTGAATGTTGAACCCACATTGTAACCAAACTGAAAGCACTTGATCAATACTGGAAAAACATCAGATTATCATCTCAAGTTGTTTACACACTGATTTTATTTGACAAACTGATTCATTGCTTTCAGCAGTCAAACAACCCCCACCCTCCAACCCCTCATCACCTGTTTTTTTTTTGTTTGTTTGTTTTGTTTGTTTTTTTCCAAGAAATCCAGGTCAACTGGAAAATGTATCTTATCTTGTCACTTAAAACCTTTCATGAGTAAAAATTCTGTAGAGAAAAAAGACCATGACAGCGCCAGCCCCAAAACCAAAAGCATTTTGCTCTTATCTCTTTCAGCCACAATCAGAAACACACAGATTCCCTCTGTCACAGTCTCAGTTAACAGTGTCGCATTTGGGACACCGCCAGCAGTCGCAGTTACAGGTTGCAAACCAGGTCACTGAGATGCTCACAGAACTAGAAAATAAAAGTTTCTTTAAAGACCAAAAAAAAAAAAAATGTGGGTTACTTGCATAACATCAGTTCTTCTGAGTTATTAACACTCTGGGTTTGAAAGTCTAAGTAAACCCAGATGTGCGTGGCGTAATGACAAAGTGATGAAAGCATAAAGGATTAAAAAGAGGTGACTGTTCACACTTGTGACACAGAGAGGACGCTTGGACCGTACAGCCGGTCCAGCACGGCACAAAGGTGTCTGCGACTCACACAGCACACAGTTCAAATGTCTGGTATGAGTATAGCACAGCTTTTATATCCATCCATCCATCCATTATCTATCCATCCATCCATTATCGATCCTCACCTAATCCTATATAGGATCTGCTGGAGTCTATTCCAGCTGTCTTAGGGTGAAAGGCAGGGGTCCTCCTTGGACAGGTCGCCAGTCCATCACAGGGCATGACTTTTATATCTTATTCAAAATAAAGAAAACTGCCTCACCATCACTGGTGATTATTCAATAATGGTTCCGCTTGTGTCTTGTTTCAGCTCCAGCTTGGTTTTACATGCTGAATTTCACTAATAACCCTGATCGAGAAGACTTGTTTCGCCTCATCACAATTATCTTCCCAGCTGACCTCCATTTGTCCAGCAAGGACGACTCATCCCCTTTTTTCTTGAAACCATCTGAGCTTCACAGCTTCCTCCAGAGGAATGACTTGTTGAAGCTGTTAAAGCTGAATAAATATGAACACCTGCATCATATGCTTGCTGATTTTATCAGAGGGCTTCATTCAGCTGCCCTCTATCTAGACACAACTGCCTACCTTTCCCTTATTATTATCCCCTCCATCGTTTTCCCTCAGTCTCCTCACCTCCCTCTGTTGCTCCCTTCTTTCAGCTTTGTTCGTCTGTCTACCTCGCTGTTGGATGAAAACTGCATCAGGTCACTGTGACCTGTTTTCTTAGTATATAATGTGGAATATCTAATCAGGAATGAGAAAATGTAGCTCAAGGCTCAACTGTTGATGACAACTGGTTAAAATGACTGTTTCCTTAATTTATTGTCTTTGCTGACAACTGTTGTCCTGTACGCAGCTATGAGTATCTGACCATCTCTGCTTGTATACACCCGGAGATTAAATCCATTTGCATCCTCTGTCCGATTGTCCAGTCAAGTGCTTTGTTAAATGTTGTACAACTGCCTCACCAGAGACTCGCTAATTATTGGTAAACTATGATACCTTAGTAGTCGTAAAATTTAAATAACACTTGCTTACAATGTTTTTCAGTGTCAGTCCTGACCTGAAATTTGGTTTCAGCACAATCGAAAGATAAGTAGCCAGATATAAGAAGCAAAGTGAAAAGAAAGCAGGAGGAGGAAGCAGAAATTTAAAGAAGGAGTGGTTCTTCTAAACTGGTTTGGTGGATGGGCGAGACTAAAATAAAAGCACGGGTCTGAATGAGGAGATAGAGATGAGTGTAAGGCATAAGTGGAGGTAAAGACGTGAAGATGTGAGCATGAGGACAAAAAAGATGGAAAGTGGGAGGGAAGGAAAGTAGTTTCCATGGTAACCTGTAGTTGTGTGAGTGTGGGATGAGGTAAGAGGGGAGAGACAGTGACAGAGACTTATGTTGTGCTTTAATTGCTCCTCTCCGGTCTAATCTTCTGTAGAACCAGTGAATCCCTAAAAGCCGACTCAGTCCACAGATAGGAAAACAGTCTGCCACCGAAGCTGCTCCTGCGCTGCTGTCTGGAGATGAACTTTATAAAGCTCAGAACTCAATAGAGCAGACTCACAGCTCGCTGTGTATTTTTTCTGATGATGACAAATAATGCACAGGAGAAGAAAATGATGAAGGTCATAAACGCATCAAAGTGAGTAGTGCACATCAAGATCTGTCAGTTCTTAAAGACTCATCTTTGTTCAGAGCAAAATAAGCTTCATGTGGCTACAGGTGGACCTGCATAGCAGCAGATTTATTTCCACAGTAGTTAACTGTGGAAAAAAGATCCTGCAGAATCAAACACCAGGAACTAAACACACGTTAGATCTGACTTGTTGTCACAGGTCACAACTGTGAGTATAACATAAATATAAATAGAGCTGTCAGGTTTTATTTGTGACCACAACTGCCTGTATTTGTTCAGGGAAAGTTTTTACAAAGTGAAAAAAGGGCTTGATGTTGTAATTCCTTGAGAACCCAGAAGTCAAATTACCCAAAGCTCTAATTACAGGGAACCAAAAAGCTTCAAAACATTCGAACACAGAAAAACTGTGGCAGCAGTCATAACTTGACACCCCATAGTCATGTGTCAAAGTTACAACTTCCTCTTTCACCTTGAAAATTAAAAAAAAAAATTAAAATAGGAAAATCATGATAGAAAAAAAATACAACCTGATACAACAATATGTTGCTGTTTTTTGTTTTGTTTTTTTTTTTACTTAAAAATAACATGAAAGCACAACTACATCCTAACAACCGGAGGACCTCTGGAACAACGTCCTCTGGTCATGTGAGACCAAATCGGAGTAGCTTGACCTTAATGCCCAGTGCCATGTTTTCCAGAAACCCAACAGAGCTTTTCAGCAGGAGTAACCCACAGGCAGTGTGGAGGTGCTGATGGTCTGTGGTTGCTGTGCAGCCAGAGGACCTGCATGGCTTCCAGCCACGGAGTTGACCACGGACTAGTCTGTGTACCAGGGTAGGACGACTGGGGGCCCAGCTAAAGCTTGGTCACAACTGGGTCAGGCAACAGGACAACCATCCAAAGGACATCAACAAATATACATCAGAATGACTGGAAATTTGAAAAAAAATAAAATAACATTTAAGAAATCAAGACTTGGACTCTTGGCCTGGGTAACACCTTCCCATTTACAGAGCTAGATTCAGATGCTTTACTGTAAAAAGTACAAGCAAACTATCAAATGTGCCTTTACGACAAACAAAATTTGTTATATAAATATGATAGTGCTATATTCATAGACTTAAGACTGTATGACTTGGTGTGCTGGTGTTTCCCGACATGTCAGTATATTAATTTGCATGTTCCCTCCTCTGTCCAGCAATAACCTCCACCTGTGTGTGTAGATGTGTTCAGGGTGCCAGCTGGTGTGGTGACCTGTGATCTAGTCCTCTGACCATCTCACCTCAGTGCTGCTACCTGCATCTGTTTATGTAGTCATTTCATTCAGTCACTTGTGTGCTCTCCTCTCTCTGTCCTCTCTCGGTCCTGTCTCCCCTCTTTTTTTCTTTCTTTACCCAGCAGGAAGGTCCCCCCATATGATCCAGGTCCTGCTCAAGGTTTCTTCCTCTTAAAGAGGAGTTTTTCCTTGCCACTGTTTGGCTTAAAGGTTTTTTTCTCCCTCTGTGGGAGTTTTTTACCTGCCATTATCATTGATTGGATTTAATATTATAATTTTAGTTAATGATATTTGCTTGGGGGTCATGATCTGGGTCTCTGTAAGGCGCCTATAGATAATTGACATTGTAACAGACGCTATATAAATAAAATTGAATTGAATTGAATTAATTTTAGCAGAAAACTAATGTCCATTAAAGTCGGTCTCCACAGGGTCTTTCCTGCCACTCCGACACTCTTACCTTTAGCACAACTGGTAAACCACAAAGACGTTTCAGTCAGACGAGGCTCGTAGCTAAGCTGTGGCCCAGCTGTTCATGATGTAGACCAGTAAGCAGCTGGAGTAACTGGAATAAACTAAGCAGAGGGGAGAGAGCAGGCGGACAATGCTGCTCACCTACCTGCCTTAAATCACCCCTGGAAGTCGCCGTACACATTAAAAAACATAAACTCTGCATCCTAGTATTTTTAGCATGTGCACATATAGTAAAAATGGGCTGATGATGTTAGTCTCTGTGTTGAAATCAATTACATGCCAAAAATAATGATGGAGTGATGCATTTGCGGCACCTCTTTCTTCCTATGCGTATGCATATGTTAAATGTACTGGACTCTCCACAGTTTGGCAGCGGTTGTGGGTAAGTGATTGTGTTTGTGTGCATCTAAGTAAACAGTGTGCACAACTGTGTGTGCATGAATGTGTGTGATTTTTAATAGCTTAATTCCCTTCAGAGGAGGCAGAGAGGCAGTGGCCCAGGCAGCCTGGGAGATAAAGCGCTCGGAGATGGCTCCACTGCAGCACACACCAACAACAAAACCAAATCCAGTCCTTATTTACAGCCTTCCTCCTTTTGAAGATCTCTTTTTGAATATACCAGTGCAAAAAATCTGCACTGTTCTGTGATCTCTGAATCTCAACTTGCGCATGTTTGCACCTCTATGACTCCATGACAAAATTAAAATTATTTTGTATATGTATATGTGTACAGCAGTGCTTGAAAACTTTCTAACCTTTTAGGATTTCAATATATATTGTTGCATAAATTTAATCTATAGCCGCCCAAGTTCTAAAAATAGCTACGAAAAACGACAGTCTTGTGAAACAGAAAGTACATTAATTTTGCATATCAGGGGGTTAAAACAAAACAAAACAAAACAAAATTCTGGGGTTAATTCAACCTCCAATGCATATCAACATGAGAACTGTTACACAATATCTTATTAACAAAGCCAAGGCCAAAATACAGAAGCAAGATGTGTAAAAATAAATAAGCACCGTTACTGCTTTCATGGAATTAAGACTAGAAGCAGCCTCGCAGACAAGTCAAACGCTTTTAATGAATGAATCACCTGCAGGTGTAACAGCTTCAATAACACCAGATATTTTGGCAGTGTCCTGGTCTGGAGCAGCAAACCCAGGTGTGGCTTAAAGCAATGCCAAGGAGGAGCATCATCAGCAGGGACCTTAGAGAAGCTATTCTTGCTGCCCATCAATCTAGAGTTAGAGAGCCATATCTTAATAAGAAATTAAAAAAACTGGAGGTCATGATTCTAAGTGGAAAGTATTTAAGACAACTGCCGATCTTCCAAAGGTAGTGAACATCCCATCAAGTTGAACCTGTGCAATGCCCATCCATCCATTATCTATGCTCACTTAATCTCATGTAGGGTCACGAGGATCTGCTGGAGCCTATCCCAGCTCTCCTCGAAGGAAAGGCAGGGGTCCACCCTGGACAGGTCACCAGTCCATCACAGGGCCACATGTAGACGAACATCTACGCACACTCACAATCACTCCTACGCCCAATTTAAAACCACAAATTAACCTGACATGGATGTCTTTGGACTGTGGGAGGAAGCCAGAGTACCTGGAGGAAAACCCACGCAAGCACGGGGAGAACATGTAAACTCCACACAGAAAGACCCCTGCTGAGGTTTGAACCAGGAACCTTCTGTTCTCTTAGAAACCCTCTTTCTCTCTGAAAATAACCTGGCAGCACAACTTAGGTTTGCAAAGCTGCATCTGATCAAACCACATGACTTCTGAAACCGTCTTCTTCTTAAACACATGACCAAAGTGGAGATTTTTAGCCATAATCCACAATCAGAGAGGGAGATTGATAGGTGGACTGGCCTGGGGTCTGCAGCGATGGTGAAAGGTGTATCGTTTTGAAAAGAGAGCAGAGCTGAAAGGCAAAGTGTTGATTTACTCATCCCATGATCACGAGCTGTGGGTAGTGACCGAAACAAGATTGAGAATACATGCGACTGAAATGAGCTTTCTGGGGTGGCTGGTATAGGGTGGGGGGGGAGGAAGCCTGAACAGATACAGAGGGATTTATGGAGGACATATCCCACTGGGAGGAGGCATTGGAGGAGCGTTGGGCTCCTGGAAGAGCTGGTGGAGGTGGCTGAGGAGGTGGCTGGATGTTGAAACTGCAAATGCAGCTACATCCAGCACACCAGCTTAGCTGAGAAGAAATGCTAGAAATAAAAGAAAAAAACAAACTAATGCAGCCTCAGTCCTAAGGTATCAGGATCTATCCGATCATATCTAGTGATATAACACATTTTGTTTCATCAGCTTAATATGCCAAAAGAAATAGCAATCATGTTGACATGCTGTGGTTTTACCAGTGCCATTTACTACGTATCACATTCAGAAATCTAGAGAAAAAAACAAAAACAAACATGAAACAGCAGTGAAAAATGTCTGGAATGATCTAACAGAAAGTTGTGACATACTCCCTGGATGGGCTGCCTCTTATGTTTGATGTGAAAATCTAACTATCCTTGAGATGTTTGGGTCTTTTTAAGAAGAGCCAGGAGAAGTCAAAGGAAGGAGCAATGAGTTCATATATAGACTGTAAAGGCAGCTGTAAGAAAGATAAAGAGTGGGCGAAGACCTGCCTTAGATGCATCCATGAGACCCAGGGGAGAGATCACGGGGAATGAAAGAAGCAAGCTCATCTAAAGCAGACTCCCACTGGGCTAAAATGAAACATCTCCACAGGCTAGTGCTTATTTTATCACGATTTCTAATGAGGATCATTTCCTGACAGTCAGGGCATACTTTCCTGCATACGTGGTATGTTCTTATAGGAAACATACCTGATCACACACTTATTATTTTTTTCTTTTTGCAATTATATGACATTACACAAAGACACAGGGGCTTTTTAAAGAACTTAACATCCCAATATCCATGTGTACCTGTGGGATCTGCAGGAGGGCTGTCTTTAAACATACCATCAACTGAGCAAATATTTCAGTCCCTCAAGCCCTAAGGAGAGGATTATTTCTGCAGAGAGAGACATCAGTGAGTCTCTAAATATACTGAGGGATCGTCCCAGAGAGCTGGGGAACATCTAGATCCTGTGATTGTTTATTAATGCTACTTGGTTTGTTATCTTACTGAGAATAACAGGGAAGTGATAAGAAGTAGACAACAGGAGGACAAGTACATACGATACTCATTGTCTGTCAGCTTATGCTTCTCAGATGTACATTTTTATGTCTATGGTATTTAGATGAATTACTAAATTGTGCTCAAATCTACCGCAGAGTTCTCTTTTTATTCTCAAAAAATCTTTAGACACTGACAATGAATTGGATGAGAGTTTTACACAGATGACACTGTTGATTATAACAGAATTATCAAAGAAAATATATCTTGGATGGCTAGAAGGTGGATAGGTGGACGGATTAGAAATAACATCTTATTGCAAATATAGCCTTATTTTTGGTCAGTCACTTTTAAAATGATTCATGTGAGTAATTTTAGAAAGTTCTGTGCCTTGACTGATACTTTTCATCGTATGCATGTTTTCAGTCAGGTAATATGAGGTAAAGCATCTGCAGATGATGCTGAACTGTACTTATTCATGACTCCAGATGGTATCTGTCACTTTTGCATGTCCCAAAGATATAGACGTCTGGATGATTTTTAATTCCCTGCTTGTAATTTGAAACGAGGGGAGGAGTTCGGTGAGGCCATGGAAAAAGACTTTCGATCGGCTCCTCGGAGATTCTGGCAAACCGTCAGACGGCTCAGGCGGGGGAAGCAGTGCTTCACCAACACTGTGTATAGTGGGGATGGGGTGCTGCTGACCTCGACCGGAGATGTCGTTCGGCGGTGGAAGGAATACTTTGAGGACCTTCTCAATCCCACCAACATGTCTTCCGTTGAGGATGCTGAGCCTGTGGATTCAGAGGTGGACTCTTTCATTACCGGAGCTGAGGTTGCTGAGGTAGTTAAGAAGCTGCATGGTGGCCGGGCTCTGGGGGTGGACGAGATCCGCCCTGATTTCATGAAGGCTCTGGATGTTATAGGATTGTCTTGGTTGACACGTCTCTGCAACATCGCATGGAAATCGGGGGCAGTACCTCTGGATTGGCAGACCGCGGTGGTGGTTCCCCTTTTTAAGAAGGGGGACCGGAGGGTGTGTTCCAATTACAGGGGAATCACACTCCTCAGCCTCCCTGGTCAGGTCTATGCAGGGGTGCTGGAGAAGAGAGTTCGATCGATTGTCGAATCCCAGATTCAGGAGGAACAATGTGGGTTCCGTCCTGGTCGTGGAACACTGGACCAGCTCTATACCCTCACTAGGGTCCTGAAGGGAACATAGGAATTTGCCCAACCAGTCCACATGTGTTTTGTGGACTTGGAGAAGGCATTTGACCGTGTCCCTCGGGGGGTCCTGTGGGGGGTACTCCAGGAGTATGGGGTGCTGGGCCCGTTGTTACGGGCCGTCCAGTCCCTGTACAAATGGAGTGGGAGCTTGGTCCACATTACTGGTTGTAAGTCGGATTCATTTTCAGTGGGAGTTGGACTCCGCCAGGGCTGCTCTTTGTCACCGGTTCTGTTCATAACGTTTATGGACAGAATTTCTAGGCGCAGCCATGGAGCGGAAGGGTTCCGGTTCGGTGGTGTTGGGATCTCGTCTCTGCTGTTTGCAGATGACGTGGTCCTGTTGGCGCCATCGAGTGGGGATCTGCAACTCTCACTGGGGCGGTTCGCAGCCGAGTGTGAAGCGGCAGGGATGAGAATCAGCACCTCCAAATCTGAGACCATGGTTCTCAGTCGGAAAAGGGTAGAATGCCTCCTCCGAGTTGGGAGTGAGGTTCTGCCTCAAGTGGAGGAGTTTAAGTATCTCGGGGTCTTGTTCACGAGTGATGGGAGAAAGGAGCGGGAGATCGACAGACGGATTGGTGCGGCGTCTGCTGTGGTGTGGACTCTGTACCGGTCCGTTGTGGTGAAGAGAGAGCTGAGCCAAAAGGCAAGGCTCTCTGTTTACCGGTCGATCTTTGTTCCAACCCTCACCTATGGTCATGAACTGTGGGTAGTGACTGAAAGAATGAGATCACGGATACAAGCGGCGGAAATGAGTTTTCTATGCACCCTTAGATAGGGGTAAGAAGTTCGGTCATTCGGGAGAGACTCAGAGTAGAGCCACTGCTCCTTCACATCGAGAGGAGCCAGTTGAGGTGGTTCGGGCATCTGGTTAGGATGCCCCCCGGACGCCTCCCTGGAGAGGTGTTTCGGGCATGTCCAACTGGGAGGAGACCACGGGGAAGACCCAGGACCCGCTGGAGAGATTATATCTCTCGGCTGGCCTGGGAGCGCCTCGGGATTCTCCCAGAGGAGCTGGTGGAGGCGGCCGAGGGGAGGGAGGTCTGGGCCTCTCTGCTGAAGCTGCTGCCCCCGCGACCCGACTTCAGATAAGCGGAAGCTAATGGATGGATGGATGGATAATTTGAAACGAAATGTAAGTTATTGTCTCGAGACCGGGACACCTCAGAAACACGAGGTCTAACCGCATAGTTCACTGTGAGGAACCTTGGAGTTATTTTTGACAGGAATGTGTCCTTTAATTTATACATCATCCTCTTTCAGAGCAATAAAATGTAATCTATTACTTTTCAGCAGGACTGTTGATATTTTATGGGGCTGTCCAAACACATGTGCCCACAGCAGGTCAAAAATGCTGCAGCAAGTTCTGATGATGATTAGCAGGAGAAATCCTATTTCAACAATATCAGACATGTTTGCTGAATATGAACCTGGAAGGTGCTGCAGAGCCGCAGGGACTGGTCAGATGGGGGGAACCAGAGTTTACACCCAACAAGGTGAAAAGACTTTCAGTCGTTACGCTGCCATCCGCTGGAATCAACTCTCCATGGAGATTAAGTTTGCTTCAAAGTTGCGGCTGGACTAAATGTTGATTTATGTGCCTTTTTAACATGCGTTGTGTAGAAACCTGGATTCGTAGTGACAATCACAGAAATACACGCTCTAGAAGAGAACCATGTACTGTGATTGTGGGACTGAACTGCAGAACGTCTCTAAAACCGCTGAGTGTTTACTCTGTGTGTATTTGTATTCATGCTCGCTTCTTATATTTTAATCTGCATTCTCATAGTGATTTCATAAATTTAATTGATTTAGTTTTTTATCTAATTTTCATTGCAATGTCTTTGTAAAGCACTTTGAGTTCCCTTTGTGTCAGAAACGTTCTGCACAAATACACTTGCCTTGTCTTGCCTATAAAGGCATCATAGTTTTCTATTGTCCAAACAGGGAATTTAGCAGCGAGACTGCAGGCGTACTTGTAGTTTTTAGAGTTTCCAAAACTAAAATGAGAGGCAGGACTTTCAGGTATCAGACAGATGACCTCTCTACTTTTAGGTTTTGGCTGAACAGTTAACGTTTTTTGGCTAATAAAGTGGCTCAGTTATCCAGTAGTAATGCTGCAACAAACTGCTGAAGAACCTCCCACAATGCACTGGGCACCTTTTACTCTTTTTGCTTTTTGTTTGCACAAAGGCGAAACCTTGGCCTTTACTAGGTTGATATGAGTTTGATTTATGGCAAACTACATTTTCCACTGTTTGACTCTGCTGGATGTACCACAGTCCTGTGTTCTTGGGAGCAGCTCGCCTCACTTTAACATCCTGCAGTCTCTGCTGCTGAAAAGCAAAATGCAAATCAGATGATGGATGAGGCTTTCTGTCTTTTTAGGCAATTTTACATGCAGTAAGTGATACTTATGACAGCAGCTCACCTGTAATGGTGCAGTATCACACTTTTGTCTGTCATATGTATTCCCTGTGCTCTTGTGCATAAACGCTAAGCTGTATGAAAGTCATAAATCCCACGACGTAATATGTAATATGTGTGTAGTGATATGTAAGCGTCAGAAGAAAACAGGGCTGGATTACCAAGGCGTGTAGCTGCTCACAGGTTCAAGGTTTTCATCATATGAAGCTTGAAAACGTAATTGCAAATCAGTAACTATAACTAGTAGATAAAGGACTTCAGTTTGACCTGACGCAGTTGGAGATGTGACGATACACCGTGTTGCATTTTGGGATAAAAGCACCATCTTGAACGCCTCCCTTTTCTCTGCAT
Organism: Hirundichthys speculiger; assembly: GCA_018398805.1. NCBI lineage: Eukaryota > Metazoa > Chordata > Actinopteri > Beloniformes > Exocoetidae > Hirundichthys > Hirundichthys speculiger. The sequence continues at coordinate 217,315 of JAGFBZ010001783.1, forward strand.
CTACCGCCATTATTGCCTGCTGACCTGTGGTTTGGTTCGGCCTCAGAGTTGGTCAGAAAGGTCAAATTTAGTTAGGGATGCATAATAACTGTTTTTTAAAACTGATACCGATAACCAATAACTTTCACCTCCTAAAGGTGGATACCAATACCGATAACCGATAAGACACACATATACCTAAGATCATTACATCAATACTATGAACGAAATCAAAAATAGTTTTGACTTTTTATATGAACAGATATTTATTTTTTCCAATCAAAAACTATTGGCAAGCCTCTCAAACATTTTTTTAAAGCTATCAAACAAACCTATTTGATATCTCACATTAACTTAAATAAGGTTCATTACTGACCGATATAAAAAAAATAAAGGCTCCTTGAACTGATGGAAATACATGCATCAGAATTACAAACTGAAAAAGATTAACATTAAAAGGATTTTGGCTTGTGGTTCCATTTAAATTAAGACATTTAACTAAAGTAAATGAGGTTCAGTAGTTTTTATTTTTTAATCTCATTGAAGCTTTAGAAGAGAGGAATGAGAGAGAGGAGAGGAGAGGGGTAGACTGCTGCTGGTTTGCGCACGTTAGCATTAGCTTCTGTTAGCTCACATTAGCGTGATTTCAAAACTCCATGGAAGTGATTTTTATGTTGTAGGTGGCTGATCGGGTTTTACGTATTAAAGCTTGTGCTTCCTTCCTCGCAGAATTCGCTTAGAGAATTAGTCACAAATAACCACCAAACTATCTTCTTCTGAAATTTTAACGAAGTTCCACGCCGCCATGTTTGTTGATCAGTACGCTGTGCTCCAGGCTACATTCAAGGTGTAACATAAATTCCCACGTTCCCTCGTTTGCTAGTCGTTCTTTCAGCCTTTTCTATTTTTTTCTTTTTTTATGTGTAACATGTGGGAGAATACTGAGAATATCAATTCAAGTCAGAAACTACCAAAATTATGACTGAGTTAACGAGTTGTTTTCTGGCATGAGGGGATATTCTTGATTTTCCTTATTAAGTAATCGTTTTTCTGATTATGCCGATGTTACTTGAACATAACATTCACTGCCGGTCCTTTAGGACTCAGAGGGAGCGAGACACTGTTGTGTTGACAGAAATATATACACACGTGGACAAAATTGTTGGTACCCCTCAGTTAAAGAAGGAAAAACCCACAATTCTCACTGAAATCACTTGAAACTTACAAAAGTAACAATAAATAAAAATTTATTGAAAAATCAAATAATCAAAATCAGCCATCACTTTTGAATTGTTGATTAACATAATTATTAAAAAAAACAAACTAATGAAATAGGGCTGGACAAAAATGATGGTACCCATAACTTAATATTTTGTTGCACAACCTTTTGAGGCAATCACTGCAATTAAACGATTTCTGTATTTGTCAATGAGTGTTCTGCAGCTGTCAACAGGTATTTTGGCCCACTCCTCATGAGCAAACTGCTCCAGTTGTCTCAGGTTTGATGGGTGTCTTCTCCAAATGGCATGTTTCAGCTCCTTCCACAGATGTTCAATGGGATTCAGATCTGGGCTCATGGAAGGCCACTTTAGAATAGTCCAACGCTTTTCTCTCAGCCATTCTTGGGTGTTTTTGGCTGTGTGTTTTGGATCGTTGTCCTGTTGGAAGACCCATGACCTGCGACTGAGACCAAGCTTTCTGACACTAGGCAGCACATTTCTCTCCAGAATGCCTTGATAGTCTTCAGATTTCATTTTACCTTGCACACATTCAAGACACCCTGTGCCAGATGCAGCAAAGCAGCCCCAAAACATTACTGAGCCTCCTCCATGTTTCACCGTATGGACAGTGTTCTTTTCTTCGTATGCTTGGTTTTTGAGTCTATGAACATAGAGTTGATGTGCCTTACCAAAAAGCTCCAGTTTGGTCTCATCTATCCAAAGGACATTCTCCCAGAAGCTTTGTGGCTTGTCAACATGCATTTTTGCAAATTCCAGTCTCGCTTTTTATGATTTTTTTTAGCAGTGGTGTCGTCTCCCATGAAGTCCACTTTGGCTCAAAACGACGACGAAGAATGGTGCGATCTGACACTGATGTACCTTGGCCTTGGAGTTCACCTTTAATTTTCTTTGGAGGGTTGTTCTGGGCTCTTTGGATACAATTCGAACAATCCGTCTCTTCAATTTGTCATCAATTTTCCTCTTGCGGCCACGTCCAGGGAGGTTGGCTACTGTCCCGTGGGTCTTGAACTTCTGAATAATATGAGCCACTGTTGTCACAGGAACTTCAAGCTGTTTAGAGATGGTCTTATAGCCTTTACCTTTAAGATGTTTGTCTATAATTTTTTTTTGGATGTCCTGGGACAATTCTTCCTTCGCTTTCTGTTGTCCATGTTCAGTGTGGTACACACCTTTTCACCAAACAGCAGAGTGACTACTTGTCTGCCTTTAAATAGGCAGACTGACTGATTATGAGCTTGGAAACACCTGTGATGTCAATTAAAGGACACACCTGAGTTAATCATGTCACTCTGGTCAAATAGTTTTCAATCTTTTATAGAGGTACCATCATTTTTGTCCAGCCCTATTTCATTAGTTTGTTTTTTTTAATAATTATGTTAATCAACAATTCAAAAGTGATGGCTGATTTTGATTATTTGATTTTCAATAAATTTTTATTTATTGTTACTTTTGTAAGTTTCAAGTGATTTCAGTGAGAATTGTGGGTTTTTCCTTCTTTAACTGAGGGTTACCAACAATTTTGTCTACGTGTGTATGTTATCAGGGCTATTCGTCGTAATATCGGATTTTATCGGGATGACGTCATCATCTCCTGTTATCGGCCCGATAGTTATCGTGCACCCATAAATTTAGTGGAGGATGGGAAGACTGAGATGTGAAAAGAGACACAGAGCCATCAAGTCGTGCTACCAAGGAACAAGATAGGACAGAGTTTTGATTCAACTATTTTCCAGTATTTTGGTAAGCAGGGGTGTAAATCACAAGTTTCATCACGACATTATATTATTTCGATGAGCCTGATAATAATTCAGTGTTTGCTGATAAACTCAACGATAGGATATCGATTTAATTCTATTCAGGAGCTACTGATTGATATAAAACAATATTCGAAGTTGATTGAACACAATCTCTTCCACTCATATCAAACTGTGGTAAATATTATTTCTGAGTTGAAAATGTTTAAAAACCACACTACAAAAGGCCACCTGATAATATTTATTGACGACAATTACAGGTCCTGATGTTCTCACTTTAATACTATTAGATAATTAATCTCTCAATCGATGTATTGGTGTGGATCGATGGATCGTTACACCCCTATTTCTACGATAGTGGAAGAAAGTCTACAATCTTCACAGAAAAGTGTTCCATTAAGTAAAGTTTGAGGAGACAGAGCCCTCAGCCTCCACCATCACCTGAAAGCAACCTCCCGACCAGCTGCGGAGACCTTGAAGAGTCTATTTCTGCTCCTATTCATAATTCAGTGACAACTGAACAGAAACCAGCGGATGACGACCCCAGTGACTAAAGTGCTGAATATCTTCCAGAAGTCTTCCCACAGACATCTGTCTTCATGGTAGAATGGACAGAGGGAATAATTGCGCTTTCAACAGCCCCTTTTGTACCATGGAGCAGAAGAGACTTTTCTTTTTTTTTCTTCAAACGTTGACACAATTCCCTGATGTTTTAATGAAGTGTCTGTGACATGTTTAGAGTAAAACACCACGGAGATACAATGTCAAGCTTCTCGTGGTGGAGCCCGACATTCACCACAACTCCAGACCCTCTTTCCAGATTCCTCTTTCCCACTAGAGGTGGGTGATACTGGGAATTTAGGTATCGATCCAATACCAAGTAAATACAGGGCCAGTATCGCTGATACCGATACCGATACCGATACCGATACCGATACAGATACCAATGCCGATACTTTTCATATTAAGCTTGATTTATCATGAAACTGCTGACCTTTTGGTGTTTTTGTGATTTTGGCTATGGATATTTTGTTAAAAACCTCGGATAAAATTTTGGCAAACTTAGTTTTTTATAGTTTTATAGTAAAATACTTTTTTCCTGTTGCTTTAACTCTATACATTTCCCCACTGTGGGATAAATAAAGGATTATCTTATGTTATTTTATCTTAGATAACACCTTTTAATAGGATACATGACATGATTATTTCAAGGTCTTAATTATATATTTTTTAGTTGGCTCCAGTAACATATGACTTAAGTAACATGTACTTTGAAAGTTAATATGAGTTGATGCTGAAGATGACCACTCTGATCTACCTGTTAGTTGACAGTCTGTCAGGCCCAGGGAATGAGGAATGTCTCTTCTCTCTCCGTTTCTTGAGCCACATGACGGTGCAACATCAAAACAATGTCAGACACAGACTTCAATGAATTCGCACTCCGCAGCAGTCAGTGCTTGTGGGAGAGAAAAAAGGCTTGAGTATCGATCTTTTTATACCAGTATCGTTCGATATCAATACAAGTGTTGGTTATATATCGATATTATATCGATACTTGGATCGATATGCCCACCTCTGGTGTGCACCTTTTTCCTTTTTTCTAATGGCTGTTAAAGCTTTGAGGCTTCCACCACTTCAGAGGTACAGCAAATGCAGCATGATGTTAATGTCGGTGGAGATAAAGATGAGGAAGCTGGATAATTTTACTCTGTTCTGTTCTGTTCTGTATCCTATAAATCTGATTCACTGACTGAATGACACATTTTTAGGCTTCGGCATATCGGGGACAACCTGGAGGATCAGTGTTTCAAACCGAAGTAGCGGAATACAAAAATGTGACGTTTCTGAGGGCTGAATTTACTGAGGCCATGTGGATTTGGAACTGCGACAAAAACGTATGTTTTAAAATGAAAATGAATGTAGCGATGGCACCACTGCACTCAGCATGGTGTGCCCCACAAAGAAGCAAACCATGTGGCGGCGTGTAGCCGGATGAGCTCCTGATGCTCCGTGGATAACAGAGAAAACAGAGAAAGTTAAACATTACGTGAGGAAAACAACTTTTTCGAAGTCACAGCAACTGCCCCGTGACTGCTGGGACTTTTATTGTATATACTACAATACAACACAAGAGCTCCCAGCCTGCCAACAACTGAATGAGGCGCACAGCGTTTCGTGAACTCTGCCTGTTTTGCTCTGTGTTTGGCGACTCTACTTATCTGGATGAGCGTGATTCAGATTCAGGCTTGGGGAATCTAAGGGTGTGAGTGTCAATTCGATTCAGGCTCATGAAGACGTAAAAGGCCTCTGAGGAGCATGTAAAAAAAAAAAAACAGAAAGAAAGCCCCGGCTGGAAGACGCCTGCTGTTAGAAGCAAAATGTGCGTGAACGGAGAATGTTCACAGCCCATCGTGGGTCCTGCCAGTGGACTGGAAAATCGACAGCAGAGGAAAATCACAGCGTGATTTTTAGCCTTTGAGCTCTCACTTGTTCTGCTGTCCTTGAGAGAGACTCATGGCATGTGTGGGCTCCTGTTTGAACAGAGGAAACAAGACGTTTTTTGGATACTCCAAAATTGAAGCAACGTCTTAAAAAAGAAAAGAAAAGAAAAGAAAATTGCCATTCATGTTATTCCTCCTTCCCACCATCTCTGATAAGGTCTGCAGACAGCAATTCAGCTGCAGTCAGTTTGACAGATGAGCTTCCTGTTTCTATTACTCTAACACACATGTATAAATAAATAGACAACCTTGCACAAACACACACCTCTGCTTTCATTCATTGTGTCAGGCCCACTGCTAACCGAATTATTCATCCCTTCTGTGGGCTGTGAAGTCCATTGATCCAACCCATGTTAACCAGCATAGATTTCTGCTCTGTTGATTGATGACATCAGAGGAGCCACTTGTCAGCCTGAGGACAGGTTTCTGGAACACAAAAGCATATAGCGATCAAGTTTTGTGTGTTTTTATTCACCCTATGGACAGAGCGAGATGGAAATAATCAGGCTCTCCCAGCAGAAAAAAAAAAGATGCTGGAAACAAAGCTTCTAGTATTTTTATACGTTTTTTTTTTTTTCTGTCCATTCCATTGGAAATGTGACGTGTGCTTGGCAGGAGATGTCAGATGGGAGGACTGCAGGGTCGGCACGTTTCAGGAAATGCACAGACTCCATCTAAATTGATTCCTGCAGCAGGGGGATGATGCGGCCTACACACCGTACTTTTCCCACAGCCTCCTGCTGGGAAGGTTTAGTTTACTTTGCTCTTGAAAAACGAAACAAGCTTCTCTTTAGAATCCGCCGGGGGCGAGCTTAATGCTCCAACGCCAGAACCAGCAGAGGGTATCATTAGGCAGTTCTGTTATCATCTGCATGTGTGATGTGTGCCCAAGTGGGCTGGATGCTGTGAATCACACTCCAGAAGCACTTCTCAAAAATAGACTGTTTAAAGACATGCATTTGAGAGGAAGCAGTTGTTTCTAATAATTCACAACATTACCCTTAATACATGATAGACTTGGGGTCGTTTTATTTAGTTAGACAGTTTTAGTGTGGGGTTCCCACTTTTATAGATATCAGCCACATGGATGTTTAACTTTTCTCAAATATGCTGGAAGTGGATGGCAACAGGTGCTCAAAGAGCTCAAGAGAAGTGTTTCCATCATATACCTCATAACCGAAAGGTGCAAGTCATGAACGCTCTCGGGTTTCCTAATCCAGCTTTGTTAAATGCTTAAACTTAATATGGATGTTCCTTTCCGGGTGGGGCAGAGAATGTGGCCCATAATGCACATTAATGGACTAAATTTGCTTGAAGCTGCATGACCTTCCGTGACACTGTTGGTTTATACAGCGAAAAAGGTTGCTTGTAGTGATTTTCACTGAAAACCAGATTGTCCTTTTTGACTGACACATCAAAATGATGTTATGTCTATGACTGTGTATCTGAGAATATCTGAGATTTACGGTGCTGCCAGACTCTCTACAAGTAGACCCTGCACCAAACGCTTTGCAGTGACGCGCCTGCTGACTTGACGAGGAAAGTCTACATGGAACAAGTATGAGGCCAGCATGCCTGCATGTGCCAGCTGGAAGTGCTCTCACAACAGAGCATAAACAAGCCTTACATACTGAAGTGCAGGTTTAAGACTAATGTCTAGGTCTCACTGACCCCTGTGAGTGCCCTAGAGCATGACTGTACATGTACTGTTAGTAGAGCAGTTGCACCAACATCACTGTGTAACAGACAGCTTGGTGTGTTCGAACTGCGATCTCTACGGTCCTGCCCTTTTGTTCTGCTGTCTGGAGGTCATATAGGTTTCTGTGCGCTCACGGGAAATGTGACTCCCTTTCATGTGGCTACATAGCAGTGTGTTAGTTAAGTTACCGAACTTTGAGTCCGACTCGAGTTCCGAGTCCACCATGCTTGAGTCTGTGTCGAGTCCAAACCAGCCATCAGTTTTTAAAACACATACAGTCTTTAAACCCCTGAACTAATCTGTCTTCCTGACGTCGTTTACAACTGGCCTCTCTCTGAGAAATGGGGCTCTTTGATAGCCTCGAACTAAGAAAAAAGATCTAGATCCACCACTCGCGAGACTTGTCCTTCACCTAACGCTGTCTGCTGTGACATACATCTTCACCAGCTGTACTTAGATTTAAATTTGAGGTGAATTCCAATACCTCCCTTAACCCTCAATCTCAACCCTCAATCTCAAAAATGCGCGCTCCCATGAAGTGCAAGTGTTGTCCCGATTCTTAGAAAGTCAAGTTGAGGAACAAGTTTTAGGGCTGTATCACCCTCAATATTGAGATTCTCCGGCGCCACCCTTGGAAGTAAGGCTACCCAGAAGGCATTGCATATTTTCACCAAAACATCTGCCAAAAAAAGCAAACTACAAATGTAAGTATTTTCATTGATGATAAAGATATAAATGTTACGAAACCATCTTTTATATATATATATATATATATATATATATATATATATATATATATATATATATATATATATACATATATATATATATATATATATACGTATATATATATATTCTTCGACTCCTTCTTCGTTTTCTTAACAGACTGGATGTAGCTTTGGCGTAACGCCGCGCCCCACAGTCTGAAGATGTAACTGCAATCAAGCATTGTCCCATTTCTAAGTCACAAGTTAGCCCTTACACTTACTTTCAAGGGCCAAGATTGAGGGGCAAAGACTGAGGGTTAAGGGCGAGGGTTAGGCTTGGGCGGTATCCAAATTTTGATACCGTCAAACTTCCCTCACATTTTACCGGGGTATACGGTATTCCCGCGACTATTAAGGCGAACAAACACCACCGGCGGACGCCGCGCGTCAAAACAGCCGTCCCCATTATGTGCGCTGCCGCGGGGCTTTACGCCTGAAAAAAAAGGCAAGTTTACCTCGAAACAGCAGTTCAGTGCTTCAATATAAAGTTGGCTCAACTACAGTTGTTATTTATTTGTGTATTTCTTGCTTTTCACTGTAGTTTTAACTGTTCCTTCTCTGCTTCAGCTCCTCTTTCTTCCTGCAACTGCCTTTATAGTGCGCTGCGCTTTATAGTAAAGTGTCTGATGCTGGACGTTTCACTTCCTATAAATTCTTCAACATAAAAGTCCAACATTATTAGTTTCATTAAAAGCTTTTATTTTGAAGCAGCAAACTCAGGAAGTGTTGTTTTCATCGTCAGTACCTTAACAGGACGAGTCAAACCGACATCAGTTGCGAGCGAACACGAATAAAGGGTAAAATAAAGCAGAACACACAGCGATACAGGAGAGAAACTAAACTTTAAACCACAGGAAACATTCATTGCATTTTTTTATGACGGTATTGAAACTGATACCGCTGCTATTTTTAAATACCGGAAGTATACGGTATTACCGTAATACCGCCCAAGCCTAGCGAGGGTTGGGATTGAGGGTTAAGGGAGGAATTGGAATTAGCCCTTGGTGGCGGGTTATTTAAACTACCTGGAGATTTTTCAAGGCTTTACAATGAGTAAACTAACGGCTCAACTGATGAAGGACAGTCCTTTATTCTTTTTAAATTATTTATGCTCAAAGCAACTTTTTTGGGCTCGTCATGTGTATTAGATTATGTAACATCATATTTTGTTGCTGTTGGCAGTTGTTTGCCGACTCTGCAGGCCCTATCACCATCATCTTAAAGTTAACGTCAAAAAATTTGCCATTTGTTTCCTCTCTCGTCCTACTCTTGAATTGCTTTGTTCAGGAGCTCACCATCTGTTTGCATCTTTTCCAGGAGCTGTTATGATGTTATGCTCAAATCTCCAGTCGTAATGGAGACATTCAGGGTGCTGGCTCTGCGCCACCAGTTGATGTGGATGCAACGATCTCAACATTTAAAAGTCTAGAACCTGAATATAAGATGGCACAACTTTTCCAGATGTATTTAAATGGTTTTATTTGTCTCAGAGCTGTAAAATCTTAGAACTGGTCTCTGATTTCTGACTCTGAACACAGTTAACATGAGTCCAAGTCTGAATCAATGGTGCTCAAGTCAGAGTCCCGAAGATTAGAGCTCGAGTCAGAGTCCTGGACTCAAGCACTACATGTCTGCTGTATAGAAACATTTCTTTGATTTGCATGCACGTCTGCAGCTCTCCATATCTGTAGTGAAACACGATCAAAGTGCTGTTTTGGCTCACTTTAACTTTCTCCCCAGAAGCATTTTCAGCAGCAGCCATTTTTACAAGAAATACAATGAGAAACAGATCCTGCGGCACACTTTTGATACATTACAGCAAATAGAAAAAAAAATGAATTATTCCAGGAATTAATGGCATCCACCAGGTGGCTAGAGGCACAATCGAATGCTTTCCTTGCTTCATATCTGCTGGATGTACAGACAGACAACTGCTGGTAAAAACATTTTCTACACCGGCTCAGTAAGGTTATATCAATGCTGACCTCACAGAATGCTGCAAACAATGTAGAAATATATCAGAACAATGTGACGAGCAAGTGCATTGAATTAATCAGGGGCAATTTGAATAAAATACCCATCGATTTGTTTTGAAGAATGAAGCCAAGGAAGAAGATTCATTTCTCTCAGCCAAGCTTGTAAAAGGCGTTTTGACTTTTATTCCAGTGTTGTGAAAGGACAATTATATATCCTTTTGGCATAATTCTGTGAGTCGTGATGCACTGAATAAGCAGCCTGTCGAGGAGTGATAATTCACAGTGAGCGACGAAATGATTTACTGTCATAAAAAGAAATTGCATCGGTGGCTGATATTAATGTGGGATCGCTGTAAGTAAAAGTAAGGTTGCACCTCGCAGAACCACATCTCACAAAAGGGAGAAGAAATATAACCATATACTTTGGTGCGCTTTTTTTCTACCAATTTCTACCCTCCTTGACATAAAACATACGAGTAAAAGGGGCGAAGTGACTGAAAATAAAATGTCAGCAGAGTTTATTGAGATCATGTCGCTCTTCAGCAGACGCTTCAGGGTAGCTGATGACTTCCATGACAGGAGCACTGAAGCGCTTGAACACAATCTGTGATCATCCTCCTTCCACATCAAAGGAATCCTATAATCACACGATGAACACACACTCTATTCTTTGAACGTGCCATCACCAGCACTTGTGTGACAACTTTACACTGACAGCTCTCCGATTAACGTCACACTTCAAATCAGCAGCAGGATTTTCACGAATCCTGCTGCACCGTGGCTTGAGACTGTCTGTGAGGTATCTTCAATAAAAATGTAGCATGAACCTAATGTGCATGTAATAATGCTACTGAACAGGTTTACCAAAGAGGTAAACTGTTGGACCTTTTACCTCATGAGCAGGGCTTGCATAGAAAAAAAAAGTTAACTAAAAATTATGTTAAACACAATATGGTGCTTTTTTTTTTATATAGTGATGTGGCCACTTTGCTTTGGAAAAGAAAAAGCATACAGCCAGAAACTCCAGTACAGTGATCACAGCCACACCTCAAACACACTGCTTCCTTGTGTGGCATCATGGGAAAAACCAAAGAAATCAGCCAAGATATCAGGAAGAGAATGGTTCATCCTTGGGTATGAAGGTGCCACGTTCATCTGTTTAACCAGTTATAGGCAAGTATAAACACCATGGGAGGGAGACTGGTTCTGTGTCCCAGAGATGAATGTGCTTTGGTGCAGAACAAAAGCAAAACATCTTGTGAAGATGCTGCTGAAGCTGGTAAGAGAGTGTCATCATCCACAGTGAAACCAGTCCTGTGCTGACCACTGAAAGACCACTTAGCTAGGAAGAAGACATTACTCCAAAAGCAATAGAAAAAAAGCCTAATTAAAGTTTGCTAATGCACATGTGGACAAAGACCTTAATTTCTGGAGACAAGTACTGCAGTCTGATTAAAGTAAAACTGAACTGTTTGGTCATAATGACCATTGTTATGTTTGGAGGAAAAAGGGGGAAGCTTGGAGACTGAGAACACCATCTCAACTGTGAAGTACGGGGGTGGCAGCATCATGCTGTGGGGGTGTCCTGCTGCAGGAGGGACTGATACACTTCACAAAATAGGTTGAATCCTCGGTAAAAAAAGAGTATGTAGAAAAACATTGAAAACCATCTCAATACATCAGTCAGGAAGTAAAAGCCCGGGTGCAAATGGGTCTTCCAAATGGACAATGACCTAAAGAATACAGCTAAATTAGTTACAGAGTGGCTTAGGGACAAAGTCAATGTTTTGGAGTGGCCATCACAAAGACCTGATCTCAATCTTGTAGAAAATTTGTGGGCAGAGCTGAAAAGGCATGTGTGAGTACAAACCTGACTCAGTTCCATCAGTTCTGTTGGAGGAATGAACCAAAAGTCCAGCAAACTATTGGAGCTTGTTGAAGGAAGTATGACCCAAGTTGTACTATCAAATACTACGGAAATGTATGCAAAATTCTGACTTATTCTCTCATTTTTCAGGCATTTAGCAAATAGAAATATTTTTGGTAACCCTAACTGACCTAAAACAGGAAAAGCAAGTCTCATTTAATGCCTGAAAGTGAGAAAAAAAAGGTCATGTCTCTTTTTATACAGTGTATGGAAACTGTGTGGATACCTAGTTTGAAGTGATATCGCAGATTTTCAATCAGACTGGGATTTGGACTTTTTCACCCCCAAGACATTTAAGTGTGTCCCCTTACACCACCGATGTGCTGTTTTAGCAGTATGCTAAGGGTTATTGTCATGCTGAATGCTATTCCTCAAGACTTTGAACAATATCCCTATCCCCTACCGATGAAAAACACTCTAAAAGCATGATTCTGCCATTGCCATGCTTGCCTGAGGGGATGCTGTCAGAGAAGTGATGACAGGTGATGGAGCATCCGTGGCTCAGATAGAAGATCTGTCATTATCCAGTAGGATGATTGGTGGTTCGATACTCATCCCCTCTGTGTGTTGAGGTGTCCAAAACGCTGACTGTCCTCATTGACCCGAGACATGAACACATACATACTCTGAGAAGTTAAGCGATATCTGGATGACGCCACATCTGTTGATATTTGAAACATCAACGAAACACGGAGAGCCAGCTCCTTCCCCCTCCTTGCTCCACTGCCCCACAAGAAAACAAGCCCCGTCATGAACTCTGAAGCCTCTCCACACCTCCTCCACTTCATGTGCACAAGGATGAGCGTGAACCCTCCCCCTGTCAGCGATTTGCTACAACGATGTTTGCCATGGTTTCAGGAACAGGCTGGCCCCACTGCATTTGTCTCCAGTTTACGGAGCCAGAGCTGTTTAAGAAAGCCTTTTTGTGTTGTTGTTTGTTTTTCAGTTGGGCAGCTAGCAAACAGTGAAGAGAAGTGTATTGGGTTTCAAGTCATGCAGAGTCGTTTACCCTGCCTTTATTTTTAAAAGGGATTAAGGTGTACCTATGCAGAGCGCTACACCATAGGCTACACCAGACCCTGACGTGCACATCTTTCCAAAAGTAGCTATGTTTCACATCAACACGGAGCGCAACAAATGTGATTAGTCCGCTGAATAGATTTGTTCTTCATCTTTGTATTTCCCACGGCTACTTGTTTGTCTTTTCCAAGTTGGGTAGAATAATAGCCGGCTTCAATGTGTGTAGAAATGCTCAACATTAGTCCGCGCCAACTCACGTAAGATATGCTTTATTTGCTATGATGTTATGTCTGAGCTACATGAAGGAATTAAGTAAAGTGAAGCACAGCACAGCAAACTACAGACTGCAGAAAAGAACCCGCACTGCCCTCTTGTGGCTGGTGACGTTATTACAGAGTAACGAAAAAAGACATGCGAAACAAACAGCCCTTCCATACACAACTGATCAAACATGCAAGTAATCCATGAAGCAACCTGACAAAAGGGGTGCAGAAGAGACACACGTGATCATGGGTCATGTAAGTAGCCACAACCCACAACCTCTGCAGCAGCTTTGAGCAGCAGAAACTTCCATTTTTGTGAAACTGCTGTGTAATCTATTCATCTGTGCCCTGGGAATTGACTTTTTGTTCTTTTTTTTTTAACATGTATTCAGACAGGAAGAAAACTGTAATGCAGTCTCTCAGCATTGCATCTGAAAAGTAGTGTTTACCGGTTTCCTAAGTGAAAAGTTCTGCAATAGAAAGCTGTAGCGGTCGTTGCATATTCAGAGCTTGGTCCGTACAGGTTTGACCTTGCATTTATCTTATATGGAGAAAATGTGGGAGTATTATTTACAGTAAATTTTTTGGAGGAAAGAGTAAGTCCTCAGTGTTGACGTGCATGTGTTTTTCTTCACACAAATGCGGACACACAACATCCTCACTTATTTGAGTTGTTGGATATTTTAAGAACAGCTACCGAACATGTCTCTCTTCTGCAGGGAAGGTGTGTAGTCTGTGTGTTGACGATACCACTACAGCTCCCTGTATCCCCGCACACACAGTCTACTCTTTGGCTGTGATTCCTGACTGGGAAAAAGGGGCTAAGAAGATCAGATAAACACACACCCCAACACCGCTTCTCCCGCTGAGTCTAGAAGGATGTGTTTGTTAGAGATAAGATTTTCTCTGATGTCCTGATTTCTCTTCGTCCTAAGCCAAATATGCCCCCTACTCACCATCTCGCAACACTCACACTTGCACACACAAAACCCTACAGAACAAGCTTGTCGTCTGGGTTTACTGACTTAATTATTTGCTTGGCATTAAATCGGCAATCATCTGGCACACTGTTAAGCCCATCTGAGCTTATAATATGAATAAACAGCACTTGTCTGTATGTTTTGCCGACATGTCTACAGGGGCTCTGTGTTAGGTGTTGGGTAGTGGGAGCAGTACCCTGCCTCGCAGTGTCTTCTCTGGCATCAAAGCTTTTTATTTTTATCTCTAAATGACCTACCATGAATACGAAGTTGTACATATTTCATTAAACAAACCAAAGAACACCTCACAAAGGAATAGATCAACATTGTTAAAATATATATATATATATATATATATATACACACACGTGGACAAAATTGTTGGTACCCCTCAGTTAAAGAAGGAAAAACCCACAATTTTCACTGAAATCACTTGAAACTTACAAAAGTAACAATAAATAAAAATTTATTGAAAATCAAATAATCAAAATCAGCCATCACTTTTGAATTGTTGATTAACATAATTATTTAAAAAAAACAAACTAATGAAATAGGGCTGGACAAAAATGATGGTACCCATAACTTAATATTTTGTTGCACAACCTTTTGAGGCAATCACTGCAATTAAACGATTTCTGTATTTGTCAATGAGCGTTCTTCAGCTGTCAACAGGTATTTTGGCCCACTCCTCATGAGCAAACTGCTCCAGTTGTCTCAGGTTTGATGGGTGTCTTCTCCAAATGGCATGTTTCAGCTCCTTCCACAGATGTTCAATGGGATTCAGATCTGGGCTCATGGAAGGCCACTTTAGAATAGTCCAACGCTTTTCTCTCAGCCATTCTTGGGTGTTTGTGGCTGTGTGTTTTGGATCGTTGTCCTGTTGGAAGACCCATGACCTGCGACTGAGACCAAGCTTTCTGACACTAGGCAGCACATTTCTCTCCAGAATGCCTTGATAGTCTTCAGATTTCATTTTACCTTGCACACATTCAAGACACCCTGTGCCAGATGCAGCAAAGCAGCCCCAAAACATTACTGAGCCTCCTCCATGTTTCACCGTAGGGACAGTGTTCTTTTCTTCGTATGCTTGGTTTTTGAGTCTATGAACATAGAGTTGATGTGCCTTACCAAAAAGCTCCAGTTTGGTCTCATCTATCCAAAGGACATTCTCCCAGAAGCTTTGTGGCTTGTCAACATGCATTTTTGCAAATTCCAGTCTCTCTTTTTTATGATTTTTTTCAGCAGTGGTGTCGTCTCCCATGAAGTCCACTTTGGCTCAAACAACGACTAATGGTGCGATCTGACACTGATGTACCTTGGCCTTGGAGTTCACCTTTAATTTCTTTGGAGGTTTGTTCTGGGCTCTTTGGATACAATTCGAACGATCATCTCTTCAATTTGTCATCATTTTCCTCTTGCGGCCACGTCCAGGGAGGTTGGCTACTGTCCCGTGGGTCTTGAACTTCTGAATAATATGAGCCACTGTTGTCACAGGAACTTCAAGCTGTTTATAAGATTCTTATAGCTAGCTTTACCTTTAAGATGTTTGTCTATAATTTTTTTTCAGATGTCCTGGGACAATTCTCTCCTTCGCTTTCTGTTGTCCATGTTCAGTGTGGTACACACCTTTTCACCAAACAGCAAAGTGACTACTTGTCTCCCTTTAAATAGGCAGACTGACTGATTATGAGTTTGGAAACACCTGTGATGTCAATTAAAGGACACACCTGAGTTAATCATGTCACTCTGGTCAAATAGTTTTCAATCTTTTATAGAGGTACCATCATTTTTGTCCAGCCCTATTTCATTAGTTTGTTTTTTTTAAATAATTATGTTAATCAACAATTCAAAAGTGATGGCTGATTTTGATTATTTGATTTTCAATAAATTTTTATTTATTGTTACTTTTGTAAGTTTCAAGTGATTTCAGTGAGAATTGTGGGTTTTTCCTTCTTTAACTGAGGGGTACCAACAATTTTGTCCACGTGTGTATATATATTTCAATAAATATAACAAGTTAGGTCACATGGAAACTTCTGTATTTCTACAAAAAAAAAAAAAAAAAAAAATCAAGTCTATGGCTGCTTTTAATCTGTCATCGTTAATCAATCAGATGATTATTTTCTTATTTAGTGGGTTGGTCAACAGATTTCCACCACCAGGTATGACATTTGTAAATGTCTAGACTTTTTTTCCCTCTCATATAAGATGACACTGTGAATCAGAAGTGCATTACCAGTGATGACCAGTAGGTCCTAGCTCCAATAGACAAACTCATAAAATACTCCTATTAAAAAGCAAATACTGAAAATAACTTCTTGATTATATACAGTCATGGAAAAAATTATTAGACCACCATTTTTTCGTCACTTTCTTGTTCATTTTAATACCTGGTAGCACTAAACGGCATCATGTGACTAAAACAGACAGAAAAGAAAACACTGAATGCATAAAAGCAGTGTTTTTGGCAGTACAACGCCATAGCTATTGATGTAAAAACTTAAGTGATTTAGGTTATAATCAAGAAAACCATGGAAAATGGTAAGATATCAGCTCTTAAATAAAACTCTTATGAGCAATCTTTGTGGTTATCGTTATGTTTGTCCAAACAAATGTACCTTTAGTTGTACCAGGCATTAAAATGAACTAAGAAACTGAAGAAAACAAGGGTGGTTTAATAATTTTTTCCATGACTGTATATGGCCTTTTTGAAAAATTAAAATAAAAAATCTGGCAAAACTGTGCTCACGTTTGGTTCCAAAATTACGTTTTGACCGCAGGAACTTTTTCAAGATAGTAGTGTATCCATTTCATTTTCATTTGTAGGAACCAGGGACTAAACAGACTTCTGAAGGAGAAATTTCACTCCCCACTAACAGAGTTTCATACAGTTAAAATATTTAGAGACTGTGTCGCTTATACGCTCGAGTGATGATTTGTAAGCTTCAAAAGAGTAGTCCTTAACATTTAAGACTATTCTTCATTGATCCTACTCTTTCGCGTGGGAACGCATCACATCCATTGATGAAGTCCTAAGGAAACTGCGGTTTTACAGAACCCTTTATGGCGCAACCGCACGGCCATCTTGGCTCAAAGTCCATACACCTGAATAGGGAAGCCTGAGCCACGCGCAGGCGCCAAAATGGTGAACGGCGGAGCAGTTTCATAAACCCGGAGTAGGAGGAGTTTGGTTTTCTGGAACCTCCGTGTGCTGTAGCCGAGCGTCCGAGCAGACACGGGCGACGGTGGGAGGAACACAAGGTAAACCAACGGCTGAAGAAGTGCGGCTGAGTCCATGGTGGAAGAAACGGGGCGAGTGAAGCTTCTAACCCGCTAGCGTAGGGGGGACTCGACCCCGGCTACTACTTGAGACACAAGAGCTCTGGACGTGCATATCCAAAAAAACAACAACCCATGGCTCCTGGGGATGTGGAGATAGATCACCGTAACCCACCTGGATCAGCGCTGTGACCCGGGTCTGATGCACGGCTCCGTCCGCCGGCACTTTCTACTCTTGTGAGCCCAACGTTTAAGCCCGTGTTGAAGCGCGACTGGAGCGGAGGAGTTTACAATGTTTGACAGCTCCGTTTATTTTTATTAAGACCCGGGGAAAGCTTCGGGAACGGCGGGGCGGAACCGGCGGGCTCCCAAACTGGTTAGCGATCCCCCCAGCGCTTTCTTTTCTTTTCTTTTTCTGTTGGGGGGGCGGAGGAGGTAACAACCGGGAATAAAACGGCTTTCTTTCTGCAACTCCGTCCAGCCCAGCCCGCTGAGCTGCTGGCTCAGGTTTTCCTGTCAAACGGTCAGCTGCTCCTGGCCTTTTTTTTTTTTTTCCCATTCAGGAACATAAATCGGGTTTGGGACGCATATTTTGAGGGGGGTCATCTATCCCCAGCCGGGGTTGGACTATGGCGGACGACGACATCCTCTTTGAAGACGTGTACGAGCTCTGCGAGGTTATCGGCAAGTAAGTGTTTGTGTTAAAGCTTCCAGCTGGTCACCGGGAGCTTTTTCCTCTTAATTAGCTCCTCCTGATGATTTGTCACGCGCGCGCGCGCGCGTAATATTGTTGCGGGACGCAAAAGCGCGCCTCCCAGATGGAGGGCACAGTCACGCAACATTTCCAAGTTTTCACGGCCCTGTTCTACCGTGCAGATAAGAACCTTTCCTCGCAGTTGCGGTATTTATCTCCCTCCCGCGCGGCGTCGGCTCGTTCCGGTCGCCCCAAACATCCATTACCTGCTGTAATTCCCGGTGCACTGACCCGGTGACAGTTGGCAACCCGCTGCAGAGATTAAAGGGCAGGACGCACACCGTCATGAGTCATGCACGCGCGCCGCACATCTGGTCTCAGTTAGTGAACGGAGGTCTAATCCGGGCCACTTGGAGTAAGATTCACTGCTGGGAGAGGAGGGGGGGGGGGGTGGCAGCCGTTATGGGGAGTATGTGCTCTGTGGACTAAGTACAACAAAAAAAAAACTGCATTACATTCTCAGAGACCTTTGGAGCTGCAATATAAGGAAGAACTTACGAGCGAACAAGAAGATACACCCACTGATAAGGGCTTTTGACTGAAATCATACAGTGACCTTCCGTTTGTGATCCTGTATTTGACTTCAGGGTGGTTGCAAAGCCCGTCCAGCATTTCATTAGTGATCATCACTGCGACTAAAACCATTTGAAGCCCAATAGATGGTTGCATCTGTATGTGTGAATGTTCCCATGCTGCAGTGTTCAGTTTGGGATTTTGCAAAGGAATGGAAGGTGACGAGGAGAGGTTCACCCTCGGTTTGATTTGATATACAGCTGAGATGTTTGAATGACTGATGATGCTCTGATGAAGCTCCTCCTGAATCAGGAACTGGGCAGATCTGACGGAGCGTCGGCCGGAGCAGGCTGACTGGTTGGGGGACTTCTCCGCGGTGTCGTACAGCTGGTTGACAGTCAGACTGATATGACTCGCAACGCACTGTGCGTGTTTGGGCAAGCCTGAAAACGGTGTTAGCTCTTTTTTATCCCACACAGTCACAAGCAATTTCCGTCTCTCTCACTCAAACGCTCGCGAGCCTGGGCCCCAAAGAAATACTGCTGCTCCCTCATGTTTAATGCAAGAAAATGCCATCATCACCATTCTAAAGAAGTCTTCAACCAAAGATTAAGAGGAACACTTTAAATTCAAATGCTTTGAGTCAGCCACACATAAACACAGTTGGTCTGAATTCCTTGAACCACAGCCAGGGAGGTTCGTTGTGTTCGGCAGATTGGCTGTGATTTACAGTGTGCAGCGGGCGAGGGCTGCCTTTCATCAGCCGACCCGCCGGTCTCTGTGTGGAGCAACCACAGCTTCGTTTTCAAGACTCCACTGAAGCACCGACTGTGGCTCGTGATCCAGGAACGAACCGGATTGAGCCGAGGGAAACCCAACCAAATGACAACAGCGCGGTCAGGAAAGGCGTAGCTCGGAAAGTCCAGCACCGTGGATGTTGCGTAGGCGTGTGTGTGTGTGTGTTCTGCAGGCTTGGATCCAATTAGTCGCATATGCAGGCCTAAATATAGGTCACTCTGAATTGTGCTTGGAAAGCAGCTCTGCATGTTTCTTCTGGGTCGTGTGAGCTGGACTTGCTGCATTTAGGTGTAAATGTAAATGAAAACTCAATCTACTTATGCACAAGCATCATTTGACTTTACCTGTATTTTTTTCAAACGCTAACCCAGTAGTTCCCAAACTTCAGAATACCAAGGCCCAATTTGAAATGTGAAAAATCTCTGTTGCCCACCGAAACCTTTAATCACAACTGTGATCAACATTCAGGACTAGAAGCTATGTTCTGATATTAATGTAAGGGGTCAACAAATAAGGTGACACTTGTCATATTTAGGGTTGCACATGGTTAACTGTTTAACCGTTAACCGATAACTAACCCTAACAGATTAATACTAAGAGTCAATTTTGTTTTTAAGCTGCGTAATTCAATCAACTCATGGGGGCGTGTCGACAGGTGCAACAGGCCTCTGATTGGTCAATTCTACATCTGGGTAGAAAAGAGCGCGTCAGCGAAAAAATGAGGAAGTACCCACATCTGTACGATTCTGGTTCTCCACACTACAAAGACAGCACATATTCTAGTAATTCATGGAGGGAGATAGCGATGAATGTGGGTCTGGATACGGCCGAGACGGTGAGGAAGTGGAAAAATGCAAGAGATACGTTTAGTAAGTTTAGCTAGTTCGTGATTGTCACTCTTGCGTTGTGGCGAGGAATAACATAGCGGAGACCGTGCTAGTATAAATCAAAAGTGACGGCGGCATCTCTGCGACAAGCTGACGGCGACACATTGCCACGAGAGTATACACGGGGAAGTGAATGCGTCCACGACAACGCGCGCAACATCGCGCCAGCCAACCCTCCCGGACTTATCGGTTAACGGTTATTAATCGTTAAAGGGCGACGGTTAACGGTCATAAAAAAAAATCCAAAAATGTGCATCCCTAGTCATATTAAGTTAAGATGACGGTAGAATAACACTTAACTGGTTTGTTATGTTACTTCTTAATGTTTTTAAATCGCGTTGTTAATATTTTACAGTAATTAAAAACATATTTTAAAAGGATGGAGGATTTAAAACATATGTGTTTAATTTTGATGACCTCTCACGGCCCACCAGCAGTACCGCGACGGCCCACCAGGGGGCCGCGGGCCACACTTTGGGGAATCACTGCGCTAACCTCCAACTAAAGCCCGTCGCCCACGTCTGTGGGTGTGTCCATGCGTCTTGTTGATGTCGGGTAGACCTCAGAGTCCTGGGGCACAGAGACGAGGAGACGGCGTGACGGAGACTGAAAGTAAATGGGGATGTGAGTGTGTGAATGAATCTGGATGAGGAAAAAGAGAGGTTGTGCTGGAGATGGGATGAGCGAGGGAGCAGAAGAGGTCAGGAGCACGGTAGAAAAAAGCAGTCCATTAGTTTGACTCGCATATTAGGAAACATTCTTTGCCTTCAGGCCGTGCACTTTACTAGTTCATCCTCAGAAAGAAGTTATGTGTGTGTGTGTTTTTTTTTTTCCCCTCACAGTACGGAGACAACGCTCTGCATAAAGACCCGTATTGTGAGGAATTGTTGTAGGTCTAAAATCAAAACTGGCTCATTTTACCAGTCAGGTTGTAGCACCACAGTGGATCCCACACCTGTTACATTTTGACCACAGGATCCTTTTTCCAGGATCTGGGCCTTTTCAGCGGGTACTTCCCCACACAAGAGGCCGTTGTCAGAGAGGTGCCACACTGTAAATTATTCTGAAATCTTGCGACGGGGCTCGCAACACTTTTTCTCCCTCCACCATAGCTCATCAAAGCCCGTCTACTTTTAAGCTGTGCCTCAGGGAATAGTTATTGCAATTGGGAAACGCGACGTTCAAACTAAGGCCGTTCATGTTTCACCTCCATCAGCTGAGAAAACGCTGGCACATGGGAGCTTGGCAGTCATGTAAGCTCCAAAATAAATAAAGGAGAGCTCTGATTGTGACAAGACAGCAGTAATGTTGCACAACAGTTGCTCTCTCATGCGCAAGTAAAAATAACCACAAGCAGTGAAAATGTGTGACATTAACATATTTTTATATTAATGAAGCTGGAGCGCTCCCAGATTCAGCTGCTTTGCGGGCTTCGGTGTGGCCAGTGCTGCAGTCCTGCTGGGATACTGAGGAGTGGTGACACTGTTTGGCAGCCTCAGGCTCCGGGCACATGAGCATGTTTTAATTTCAGAGCGTAAAAAGCCACGGTTGGACTCGACATCCGCGCGAGTCCAGAGGAGTCTCATTTGCGATCCTTCGGACCCCGTTTCAGACCGGTCGTGCAACTGTAGTGGTGTCACGCGGAACGCTTTCAGAAACAATTACGTAGTTGCATCCATTCACTTCCTGATTTGCTCTTCTGGGATACTTTGAATCCTTCACTGATTCTCCTGCAAAAACATCCTAAAGTGGAAGTGCAAAACACTTGAGCTCCTTGAAAACTTCTCCAGGTTAGCATCTCGGTGTTTAGGCGCTGATATCTTGTTTTTGTCTGTGAGTGTTCGTACACCCCAACGCTCCTCGGTTTTTGAACTTGTTGTGCATACGGCGGTCGATGTCGTCCTGGACTGTGAATAACCATGAGCTGCCCTCCATTTGCATACCTTGTGGCCTAAGAGGACACTCTGGTGTTGTTCAAGCTTGAATGTCATCATAACTTTCACCCCGTTGAGGCTTGTGGGCGGCGGTGTGGCAGGGGGGGCTGTGACACTTTTTGCAGCTGTGTGGCCCAGTGTGTCACCATCCAAGACGTGACAAGCGGTTAAGCCCGAGGCCCGGCTCCATCTCCTGCGCATTCACCTCATGGAGTGAACTGACATCACTCTGCAGTCCGCCGGGAATGAAATACCCTCTAGTTTAGTTTCACAGCTGCCCTTTTCAGCTTTCATTCCCTTTCACTCAGAAACACCTTGCCAGTTCAGTCGTTCTCGGTTCTTTGTTAATTGTTTTTGCTGTGCTTGTGTTTAAATCCAGGTGTTCACACGTTAGTGTCTCAGTTTGAACGTGTGAAACACTGACCCAGATGAGGACTGGCAGTCTCCCTGCTGGTCTCTCACAGACCGGGCCCTCAGGCCTGTTTTCTTACTACTGGCAGGCCATTTCTAAATGATACTAAGCATTACTAGCCTCCGTTGCGTATTGATGAATGATAATAACCGGCTCGTCTGGCAGACCAGGGTTCGGACTGTCAGGAGGTTAAACATCATCTGTTTGCATATCTAGACGTAAGTGTGTTTTAAAAGGCAGCCTGCCCAGCCGTGAACCCGGTGCAGCTTGGGTTCGATGCAGGGAGATTTGCCCAACAAAAATTAACACTGCGACTCAGTTTTAATTAAAGCGTCCGACAAGCGGCGTTGTTTTCCGTCCTGTTGCCCCTTTTCAGTAGCCAGAGGCTCGGCCTACGTACCACATCGGTCCATTTTAGTTTTACAGTTCTGTCTGAGCCTCTGCGTCAGGAAAGATCTCCATCCACATTACACCCCTGTAAACGCCTGTGCAACATGGCCATTCGTGCACACCGAGTGAGCGCATGAATGAAAACAGGCTGGAAATGATCTTTATTGCTATAATGGCTTTTCTCCCATGTACGTAGGCAGTTGCAGTGTTATTAAATGCAGATTTTAATGTGTAACGGCTGATACGAGGACAACAAAGCCTTCTGCTCCGCCTCCACGTTGTTCTTTACACTGTCATTAAGACAGCTCTGTGTTGTCATCTCGCGATGTAAGCTTTTCGTCTCAGTTAAATGTCTTCACACATGTGAAACACCACAGATAAACATCGAAAAAGCTCCAGAAATGATCTAACGATAGCGCGTTGACATGGCATGATTTCTCAAGCTGCGTAGATATTCTGCAGAAATGAGCAACTGAGCTGATGTCGCTGGTTGCGGTTCTGTTCAGCTTTAACCTTCACAGACAGCAGCTCTATTTCTCTTAAAACTTTTGAAATGTCTCTTGACCGGCCTTTGCACGTATAAAGTAGGTTTATGACTTTCATCATCCCTGCAGTGACAGTTGTATAGCAGTCATTTACCATCATCAGCACGGGCTCCGTCCTGAAACATGTAAGTCAGCCTTAGGTGCAGGGAACTTGACGGATCCTGTAAACCTGGAATATGATGGAAACGCATCAAATGGGTTTGAAGTTCAGAGTCTGATTGCTTTTAATGCCCAACTGCACAGAGGAAACTTTAAAGATTTGACTTTTTAAGCACGCTCCTTCAACGTGGTGACGCAGTGTTACAAGTAGGGATGGGCATTCGGTGAAGATTTATTTGTCGATCGTCGGGAGAATTAATCGATTAATCATTAGCATTTTTATATTGAAAACTATCACAATTATTCTCGATATTGGCGTAACGTTTGTTTTCCCCTTTGGCCTGGTTGCTATGGCCCGCGCATGCCCGGATGTGTTCAGTGGCCTGGATGTTCGTGGTCGAGAATAACCTAACAGACATTTCCTTTTTCTTTTCTTAAAAAAAAACAACGATAATAAAAGAAGAGATATCGAGGAGACTTCTTAACAAGGACAATTTTTATCCCATTATATCAAGGCGCCAGTATTACAGGCTTTTTGTTTCTTAAAAAGATGCGCTTGTTGTGTGCTCGATGTGCGCTGCAGCTCCTACTGGTCCGTGCTAACACCGAGTTGAGGCTAGGCTAGGCTAGGCTAGGCTGATGATGAACCGCCTCCACCGTCCTTTACAAGGCTTGGATGCGTGTTGTTCAAGTGATACATCATTGTCGTTGTCGATTAATTGTATTTGTAATTTGCATTGCAGTGATTGCAGTTCACTTGCTCATTTTCTAAACGAAACTGGTCCCACGCCACACTTCGCCGCGGCCGCTTCATGATTAGGCGATGACCTACAGAAGCTCGCATGTAATAACTGAGGCGAGCCAGGGTAGGGTGATGGTGAAATGTTGCCCCCTGTTGCTAAATTTCTATCGGTGGCACAGTGAAATGCATCGCATTGTTTGAGGACGTGTACTGATAACCTACATTAGGATTGTTTGAAAAAAAAACAACCATTCGGTTCATCGACGGAAATGAATGTCTTCGACCAAATTCTTAATGATCAATCATCAATTAATCGATTAATTATGCCCATCCCTAGTTACAAATGTGCTGAATTAAACGTTTGATTAATATGGAATTGAATTCAAAGCCAGAGGTGGTCCAGCAAAATGAGTATATCACTAGTTTGGGCCATGATAAATCCATTTTATCTGGGAGACTGAGGTAACCAACATCTGTTGTTTTTCACCGTGCCAACACTTAGGTCATGGATGTGACTGAATGGGGGCTGCGGCCTCGTGGGAATACACGCGCACACGCGTGACACCGTCTCCAGGGGCTCTGCCTGTACTGTGTGCGCTGTCAGCTTTTACTCTGTGATCTTCGGCGCTCTGTAGTGGTGGAGGGGAGAAAATCTGCTGAAAGGCTGGTTTCTGAACGCACAATTACACAGAGATGATGTAGCGCGGAGATCTTACACTGAACCACTAAAATATTTATCCTCATCAAGCCGGGGAGAACACCCCCTGCAGGTTCTAGCGTCTCTGTGAGCGGCGCCAAGTAAATAAAGCTAAGTTTGGTGGTGTGTGAGTCCCGCACGAGCACAATCCCCAGCGCCCGTGTTTACGTCGGTTACCTGTTTGTGGGATAAGATTGTAATTACAGAGGGCACCATTACTTTTATAGGACTGCTCCAAATGAACCAAAACATGCTTTTATATCTATAAATATAAATAAATTGCGAGGTTATCCTGTTGCATTTCCAGGGACATTGTCCGTACTAAGATACAGCTATTAATTTTTTTCCTCTGAACACAGTCTGATAGTCATTACTGATGCTGTCAGTCGCTGCTTCATTTTAAAATAGAAACAGATGGTTTTTTAAAAAAATATTTTTTCTCTACATGGCTCCTGTGCACGTCTTTATCAAAAGACCACTTCTCACTTCTTCTTTTTTTTGCTGGTTCATGTTTACATAGTGGGATTAAAAAAAAGAGAAGAAGAACAAATGGCAGTGCCTGACCTTTTTACTAATAGAGTTGAGAATCAGTGTTTGTTCTCCAGATGTCAGGAAGGAGAGAGGTGTTGATATATTCTGGTCCTCTCTGCTCGGATCACCTTGATTGTTGAGCGTTTCAGTTATCTCACTAATATATGCAGCAGTCTGTGTGTTTTGTGGTTGGTTTTTTGTTTTGTTTTTTGCCTCCAACTCATGCATTTTGAGTTCGGACACGAGAGCGTGCTCGGTGAAGAGACTCCCAGACAGCTGCGGTTTGTGCAGATTGGACAGATTGCGAAGCATTCAGGACACGCCGGTCAGTTTTAGTGGCCTCATCTGAGGCGTTTATGGCCGCAGCTGTGAATAACCTGGACTTCTCTCTAACCAGTGGGCACTTTCATGGTCCACGCAGCAACAGCTGCACACCAGAACAATGATGTGCAGAGCAGCGTGACAGAAAAAGCCTCGTCGCTGACTCATCCCCGTCCGAGGGCTCGGAGGCCAAATTCCGAGCGAACTTCTCCTGTTTTATTCTAATTCTGGGCTGTTGGAACGTATCATGAGTGACAGTTACTTTTTATGATCGCCAACACTGTGTGCAAACTGTTTTCGAAAAGGGGAAGTGGACATGCCGTCATTGACTTAATTTGTTTGCCTGCAAAATCTTGAATGATTTCCTGAGGAAAGAGAGAGGGGTTTGTGTGTTTATCCTCTCAGAGCCTTGCATCTAGTAAGGCGAAGGAGGGTTTTTCTTTTAATTTAATTTAACTTTTTTTTTTTAATCATGAGTACAGTGAGTATTTTCAGTTGTTCATTGAAATATGCTATTAAAAAAAATCTATTTTCCTCAGTTGAAAAACTCTTGTGGCACTCTGAGCTCTGCTCCTGTCTGGTTAGATAACCGTGATTCCTCTGAGGAATGTGCAGCGTTCTCAGTGGAGCCCTTCGAGCCCAAACACCGTTTTCGGTGAATTCAATCATGGTTGCGCTGAAGAAAAGAAAACAAACCCAAAAACATCATTTTTGACACAACGGACAAATGAACAAAACAAAGCGATTTGAGATGTTTTGTGTGATGTAGCTGTGTCGAAGTGTGCAGCTGCTGAATGAGCGGTTGCTACAGGGTGTGGACTGATCGCAGAAGCTGTCCATCCAACCGCAGGGACAGATTCAGCCAAAGGCAGATGGATAACATTTCCATCTTCTTGTTTAAAGATTTTAATTTATTTTTTTGCATATTCCCTCAGTCACCTCAGTTATCCTCTTCTGTCTTATGTGCTATCAGCGCTCATATCCATTATTCAGAACTTATCATTGACTTGCTGATATTTTTTTAATGTGAAATGTAACTGACTCAAAATTAACTGATGAGTGCACCCAGGCTGCAAATTGATCACTTTCATTATTAAATAACCTTGACGTTTATCAACTCTCAGACCCAGAGAAATTTTTTAAAGTAATATATTTTGTCCGAATACTGTAAAGAGAGTAAAACTTTAATAACGAGACTTGGCTATGACTGGAATGCAGTGAATTTAATATCCATTTGCATGCAAAAGGGGTCAGACCTCGCAGCTCGGCAGGCGATGCAGAGTGACCAAGTGACGAAGGATGACAACATGATTTAACCAGAACGTCCCAGATGGAGCATTCAAGATAACTGCGTGCAGGCGTCCATGATGGAGACAGACGAGAAACCACAGAATCACTGAATCGAAGCTTTACACAACCACATTCTAAACGCTATGGTTTTTACCAGTAATCCTTAGAATTGTGGTTGATTCTTCTCCGTTTGGTTCTTCTCCATCCTTTTTTCTGTCAGTCAGTCAGTTTTGGCTGAAAAAAAAACCAAACTGGGGCAGCAGGAGGCTGTGGGGCCGTTTAAAGCGAAGCCGTTTAGTCTGGAGAGGCCCATCCATGTTCAGCCAGCTGTCCTGTCCCCCCGTCCCTGCAGCCCCTGATGAAACGCACCCAAGCATGGCAGACGGTGCACACACCAACTGACACAAGGCTGACTCACCAGTTACATGTGCACTTACTTTTTTTTTTTTTTTTGTATGTGCGTGCATGCGCGTGTCTGAGTCAGAATCAGAGATGGTGGTCACAGCAGGTTCCCGCTGGCTAACAAGAGTACGGCGTCATTAATGCATAATGAATGCATTATCTTGTTGTTGACCTGTGGATATGAGTGCCCCCCCGCAGAGATGTCCTGTGTTGATAATTAGTTTCAGCCGTAGCACGCACACATTTAGAAAGGTGGTGAAAACCTTCGCCATTTCACACACAGACTGCGATGAATAAATACCTAACGGCAGAGCAAAATCACCACCTTTAAAAAAAAAAAAAAAAAGTGATTTATTGGTTTGTCAAAATTGGAGGACTAAGTTTCTGTTTTTTCGCCTTCTTTTCCTCCTGATTCTGTTTTTTTTTTTAAACTCTGTCATTGAGTTGAGCCGTTTTCAGTTCAAACCAATTTCCGTGCGGCATGCCAGAGCCGACGGTGTCACCTGGGTTACAGCTGCAGCCTTCTGGAAGACATCGCCCACCATGTAACACACGGGGAAAACACATTTCCCCTCCAGGCCCTGAAGATCCTGGAGTTTTATAGCTGCAGCTGAGGACATTGTTGTCAACCCACACAGAGTAGCACCAGTTACTCACAAGCTCTGCCCCCCCCCCGACTCCTGGCAGCAACCAAAAGAGATGCGTTTGTGTCAGAGAAACAGTTGGACCCGAAGTTGGACATGTGCTGCCAGTGACGGTCAGTCCTGTTAATTTAGAGTTCAGAGAAAACATTTGCAGTAGGAGGCGATGGACGAGACTCGCTGAGTCAAAGCGAGAAGCCTCCTGCGCTAAAGATGGCTTACAGATGTAGAGAAGCTTTGCAGTCATCTGTTTTCTCTGTACTAGATCTTTTTAGTGAGATGTATAATTTATATACTGCCACAGAGCCAGCACTTTATGGTCACCAAGCTCAACAATGGACCACTTGTGATTTTTCTTCTTTTTTTTAGGGGGGGGTGTATGTTAGATTTTGTACTGTAAATGAGGTTCTCTTTTTCACAGTAAACGGCCCACGCAGGGCCTGCGGGTATCCTGGTGCTCTCAGTAATCTCTTGAGCGTCATCGCTGCAAGCACAGATTTATCTTTGTTAAAGATCAGCCCAGTTCGTTCCTCACGCTCTTCATGTCTCTTGCAGCTTTCCGTCCTCCACCTCGTCTCCGACTGACTGATGTGCGAGAAACAGTTGGATTCAATTAACCTCTATTTAATGAGGCAGGTCAATTAAGATCACATTTATATGCATAATAAAAAGTCATGCAAGGCGGTGCACGCATTCAGGATACCGACGCAGTACCTGGAGAGAGATCATCATCTCGTGCTGTAGCATTTCCTTTTAGCTTTCAGGATTGGTGGCCCCTGTAGTCGGCATGCTACAGCAGACGCTCTGTGTTTGCAGGGTTCATGGATGCTGCTATCAACCATAAATTAGTGCAGACAGGGGCAGCTACTGCAGTGACGGGCGATAACGGCTCGATACTTCCCCATAGCCTGACATGCACTTCCCCAAGAACATGACTGCATTTTTATTTTTATTTTTATCTTTTTTATTGGGTCCACTCAGTATTCCCTCGTTCCACAGCTTATGGGTTTGCTCAGATAAAGCACCTCGGAGACCCTAAAATGTTATAGACTGTTTATGTACCAGCTTTACACACACACTTTTACTAGCGTGTGCGTCGCTCGTGCTCACAATTTCTAAATTTCTCCAAATGTGCACGTTAGATCCGTGTTTACTCCCAGAACCCGGGTTACATCTGGGAACGTCCTGTTGCATAGAAACCCTGCTGCCAGCCAGTGTTGGATATCTAGCGTGGTTAGTTAACCCAAGGCCAGATCAGATTTATTTTTCTTTTTAAGTCTGTATTTTTTTTTTTCTTTTAATGTGTGAAAAATAAAAAATATACATGTATAATGGATTAGAATATAATTGGCAATAAGCAAATAAAATTGAATCTAGAAGGGGGATTGGAGCCAATTTGGGGGGGGGGGGGTTCAGCATATTTTTATTTTTATTTTTTCCAGTTAAAGCATAAAAGAAAAAAGTCACAGGTAAAAAAAATAATAATTACTTTTACTTGTTATAATCCGCACTGATAGCTTTGAGTTAATAGAAACGTATAAAAGTAAGATTTATCCAGAACTGCTGAATTACATCGATGCGCTTCGTTTCTTATTGTTTCCATCTTAAAAACACTGAAGGATATTGATCAGCAAACCTCTGATAAGATTCGCCGTTGTCACAGTGGGTGTGTTGAGATCTAATTATCCTCAGTCGTTAAGCAAATCACTGCATGATGCTTTCAGGTTGTTTTGTGGGCAGCTGGCTGCCGGCGATCCCAATTTCTTTATCTGACAAATTAAACGGTTACCTGATTTTGGCAGCGAGGGCTTTATTTAACCCTCCTATTCTGGAGTCTATTAATGTGTCAAGTATTTACAATCTATAAAGGCTTTGAGGCACTCACAAGGTACAAGTCCATTAAAACCTGCTGCCTGTTAATCTGAAGGCAACACAGTCGGCTGCTTTGTTTTGTTGTTGGGGGATGTGACATCAAGAACTGTCATGTCAATATTTGTCAGTTTCTATGATGAATGTAAGTTCTTCAACCTGTGTTTTGTTTGGTTGTGCTGTTGACAACTTTGGTCACGTGAAGCTGGCTGAATGCTTTTTTCTGCAGTAATTTTTCTTTGCATCATGGTGGGTTTAGGCCTGGACCGGGGAAACCGGATACCGTGAAAGAGGGCAGAAGTCGCATTCATCCGGGGCTTTGCAGACGCGGGTCTTTCTTTCTGCTGTAGTTACTCCAGGCAAAGTCGACAGGATCACTTTCATTTGTTTGAAAGCATAGTCTGATATATTCTGATGCTG
Organism: Hirundichthys speculiger; assembly: GCA_018398805.1. NCBI lineage: Eukaryota > Metazoa > Chordata > Actinopteri > Beloniformes > Exocoetidae > Hirundichthys > Hirundichthys speculiger. The sequence continues at coordinate 247,946 of JAGFBZ010001783.1, forward strand.
GCCCCAAGTGCACACCATATGAAAACAATTTCATTTATTTTGTCAATGTGTCATTATTGTCTCTGTGTTTAACACATGTTTTCTGCTGTGTAATAATGGGCTCTTCAGAAAGAGAGGAAGTAACGATGATGAACTCTGCTCTCTATCAGGCTGCCTTCCAAACAATGGTGGGCATTGATCAGAAAGGAAGGCTTTACTTTTAGAGGCCATTTAAAGGGCCACTGCGTGTCTTTGCCTCATCCAGCAACTTCAAAGCTCTTTTCGTCCACATGTAGGCTGGTCTGGGCACAGCAGGCACAGGAACTGTCGACTCATATTAAAGCCAATTAGATTTTGAGCTTGGAAATTTTGTAGCCGTGAATCCAGTTTTGTCCACCCCCCGAATACATTTTCCTTAAAAGATTCAAGTTTGTGACTATGGAGCCCCATTTGGGTCATAATTCAATGAATAAATGAGTCTATTATTATGAAATAGAGGTGTTTTTTATAAAATACATATCCATTATTGTGAAATGTTTCCCTTTATTATGAAATACATGTTTATTATTATGAAATATTTCCTATTATTATGAAATATATGTGTATTATTATGAAATATTTCCCATTATTATGAAAAAAATGTAATTATTTTGATAATATTTTATTAATATTTAATCTTAGTTTAATGCATAAAAGTTTATTTTAGAATGGCTTTTTTAATCTAAGAATGAGTTTTTACATAATTGCTTCCTTTTTCAAAAGAATGAGCTTTTACATAATAATGACATTTTGCCAGTGGGCGGGACCAGTGGTTGACCTGCATGCTCATTGGCTGATCCTTCTCCATTCTATGCTCTGACATCGACTAGTTTTGGCCGTGAGGTCCCGTTAGCAGCGGGCCGTGGCGTCATCAAGGTGTGCTCCTAGTCCGATTGGAGCTATGGCAGCTTGGACTGAGCTACGGGAAACCTTGACCAGGTTAGCAGACAATATCGAAAATGATAATTTATCAGGCGATACTATTTTGACCCGATTTGACGAGGTTTTCGAAATGGTTGGGATGATAGAGGCCTTTGAAAATGTTACTGTTGATGATGCCACTATCGATATTCACTGCTCTGTTGCTTATGACTGAATGAAAGAGCAGCCAATCACATAAATGGCTCCGCCCTCTCTGCTGTGATTGACACACAAATCATTCTTATGAAAAACAAATCCATTATTATGTGAAAGCTCCTTCTTATGAAAAACGAAACCATTATCATAATAATGGGAAATATTTCATAATAATAAACGCCTGTATTTCATAATAATAGACTCATTTATTCATTGAATAATGACCCAAACGGGGCTCCATATATGACTTCACAAAGATGGAGTCTGCAAAACACCCGTTCATAGATGTGAAGCAGAAAACCATAAACGTGCAAGCTTCGACTCCGTTTTTATAAATCAGATTGATTGGATGGACAGATCAATCATAAATCAAGCTATATTCACTTCCCATATGTCCTTCAAAATCTGTGGAATTTTAAGGAGGGTAGATGTGGAGGGCCTTAGTGGTGCCGCAGCCACGTTTAGTGGTTGCATCATGGCTGTGTTGACATATTGTGTGACAGATGGCTGACACATGCTCTGCGTCCCTGCATCATTGTACGTGCAACTGTGGCTGGTGGAGAACCACACTGTCTTCCTTCAGTCTTTCTCCTTTTCATGGTACAACGCACAATTACCTCCTCGGCTCCCGCTCACTCTATTCTCTTTGTTTTCTTCCTCATGGCATTTTTTTTAATACTCTGGGTCGAACACTAACATTGTGCCTTACATGAGACATTTTCTGAAATTAACAAGTTTGTGTTGAGACTGTAAATTCTCTTTTGTGTGCTTGTATAAAATTTAAATAAGACACAAATGGTGAAAGTGTGTGTAAAAGAGTTTTTTTTCGGATGCGAAGCTTTTGCATACTGATTTGCAGTTCCCTCCTCTGTCCATCCCAGCGTTTACCTCCACCTGTGTGTGTAGACGTGTTCGGGGTGTCGGCTGGCGTGGTGACCGGTGATCTAGTATCCTCTGACCATCTCATCTCAGTGCTGCTACCTGCATCTGTTTATGTAGTCATTTCATTCAGTCATGTGTGTGCTCTCCTCTCTCTGTCCTCCATTCTCTCTTTTTGTTTTTCTTTACCCGGCTGGCCTTTGGCAGGAAGGTCCCCCCATATGATCCAGGTCCTGCTCAAGGGTTCCTAAAGTGGAGTTTTTCCTTGCCACTGTTTGGCTTAAAGGTTTTTTTTTTCTCCTTCTGTGGGAGTTTTTTACTTGCCATTATCCTTGATTTGGATTTAATATTATAATTTGAGTTAATATTTGCTCGGGGGTCATGCTCTGGGTCTCTGTAAAGCACCTAGAGACAACTAACATGACAAATAACAGATGCCATAGTGTTAAAAATGATTTGAATTGAGTTTTGTTTCTGAACCTTTGACATACAAATTTGACATATGATGCAGTGTTTTGTTGATCATTGAGCTATATGGGACTAATAATCTCTTAATGTATCCTACTCTGAGTTCTTTAGAAAATAAAATGTTGATTTCTTTCCCAAAGACCTTCTTAGTCTTTCTGTTATGTATCAATGCTAAAAAGCTGATGTGTTTTTTTATTATTATTAGAATTTTAAATATCTGTAATGCTGTTGGTTATGGCCTCAAAAATCCATTAGCATTTAGAAAATTGAAGCAAACCTCCTGACGTCTAAATCAGCTTAAGATGATTCTTTTCTGTCAGGCAGTAAAGCCAATGCGCTGTCAGAGTTCGGCCTATTCTTCTCACTACAGACCACGAGACGTTTCTACGCATGTACTGAGCCATAATGCCACACAGACACTCCAGCAGCCGCACAAAAGCTCGCTGACTCTTTTGTGCGCACTCCTACTCCTGCCCTTGGCCAGAGTCTCAGCTCCTGTTTGTTTGCTTTTTTCTTTTTCTTTTCAATTGTTCTGCAGCTTAAATGGAGCTGTCATTAATCACCCTTTCTATGAAGAGTTTACAGATCTCCTCACTGTACAGACGTCAGTGGAGGGGATTGAGCGAAAGCGCTGACACTTTTTGCCCTTGTGCCATCTGGAGCGCCGCGTGCAGCCGACGGCCTTCAAGCTGCATATATTCCGCGTGGGCGCCGATGAGGAAATGTGGCTGAAACCGTCCCCACGTCTAAATCTTATCATTTAAAGCGTCAGGAGCTCAGTGTCAGGAACATGCAGCCGTCGTGCTCGAGACCGGTGTGCAGTTTGTGGGAGCAGCTGCTGCTTCATAACTGCTTGTGTATTCGTGTTGTGCTCACGCAGCGAGTAGTCTGAGAGACCTGATGGAGTGTGTGAGCGGCTGTCTGCACTGACATACACAGTCGGAGTTGCAAATATTTGCCCTCTTCTGCTAAAATCTATGGATAGACCTTCAGGCTGTTTGCTGCCGGGCAGGATGAGTGGCAGGTATGAGGCCACGAGTTGAGATTAGGTGATCTCTGGAAGAATGACTCATCGATGGGAGGAGGAGGAGAGGGAGGCGGACTGCTGAGGTGTGATCACACAGGCTCGTGCTCTGGTCAAGGATGGCGGCATGACGGCTGCCTTTGGATCACCTGGCAGATTGAAATGGAGTCGGGGCTGTCTTCTTTACCCTGTTTTTTGAGTTATAAAGGCACTTTCACGTGGAATCAGTCCTTGCTCCTCATCCTCACCCTCCTGCCTCTCGTAAAAACAAAACAAAACTGTCAGTCTTGAATGACTGACAATGTGCACTGTGATGTGTGACGTGGTAACTGTGCAAATAACCATAAAAAAAAGACCTGACTATATTTAGGGCTTGTTTTTAATCTTAAATGGCATCTTTTCTGCAGATTTGCAGCAGCCATATTTAATTTGGCTTAAACTGTGGTTTAATCTGCACACATAAAACCAAGTCTATTAACAATATATTAGAGCAGCGATTCCCAAAGTGTGGGCCGCGGCCCCCTGGTGGGCCGTCGCGGTACTGCAGGTGGGCCGTGAGAGGTCATTAAAATTAAACAAATATGTTTTAAATCCTCGATCTTTTAAAAATATGTTTTTAATTACTGTAAAATATTAACGACATGATTTAAAAACATCTTAACTTAATATCTTTTTTATTGACCCCTTACATTAATATCAGAACATGGTTCCTAGTCCTGTATGTTGATCACAGTTGTCATTAAAGGGTGGGCCACGGAGATTTTTTACATTTCAAATTGGGCCTTGGTGTTCTGAAGTTTGGGAATGGCGGTATTAGAGACTTAAGTACTCACTGCCATCGCATTACCAGAAGCCACAAGTCTCACTCCATCTCTGATTTTTTTAAAATGCAGATTAGTTTGTGTTTATTACAGCTATATTCCTGTCATCAGCTTCTGGTGGCCGTAGTTTATCTTCTCCAAACCAGCGATTGAGCCTCCTGCTTATCTTCTATTTGAACACAATTGCAGAATGCTCTTACAGTTTCCCCAACAGTTTTATGGCTCCTGCTACACGCAATAAGCAGTATTTAACATTTGCTTTATTTCTTGTCAGGCTGGTTTAGGGTCTCCTCAGAGCCTGACTAATATGAGTTATAACCCTGTAGATGTAGACGTTGCACAGGTCAAGGTACTCCAACTTTTTTTATTGGACAAACAATATATTATCTGTTGAACTGTCTATTCCATTAAGGTGCATACACTTTTTAGCACGGTGCCGTCTAATGAGTCTGAACCTGCCTAAAACAACCCACCTACCTCTTATAGAAAATAATTTCAGCAACTGTGGGTTTTCTTATCGTGACTAAAAACAGAATTTTGTGATTGGGAAAATCATGTGAAATATATAACTGAGAGGTGGGAACTTTGTTGATTATACTTGATTTCATGCGTTATTCCATTAATCTACGAAGGGATCACGCCACGCCTGAAGATAGACAACTGAAACATTGTTTTTGAAATTGGTTATTTTATTTTCTCTTGCAGCTAGATGTAGCTGTAACTGCTGTTTTGTAATATATCACATGTTTCAGCTGTTCCATTATGCAATGAGACTTAGTAAAGGTGTGAGGTGCCAAGTCACAGTGCGGGGAGGGAAAAAGGGGAGACGGTGTGAACGGAAAGATGGAGCGTTGGTTCGTTGGTAGAGAAGGTGAGTTCAGAGGACGTGTGTCTTTCAAGAGATTTTTGAAGATGGAGAGGAACATCTCTGCTCTTAAAGCCTTTGGTAGCTCATTTCAGCACCAGGGAACTGCCTGCGAGAACTATCGAGCGTAAGGAGTATAAGTCATTGAGGTGGAGTTGATGTAGAGCTGGAAACCACTCTTTAAGGGAGCATTAGTGATTTGAACTTGATATGGGTACAAGTTTCACAACACCTGATGGTAGCCCAGCAAGACGTAGTAGTAGTAGTAGTTAAGTAAGGCCAAATTTTCTATAACTTGTCAAGTCCAAAGCAGTATGAGCGAGAGATTGGCACCCATATTATTACAATTATGACACCCTAGTTCCTCACCACGCTCGTTAGGGCTAGAGAGGAAGGCTCAGTATTGATTTTAGTTTCACCATAGAAAGACTAGTTGGCTGCGATGACTAAGAGTTCAGTCTGGTGTACTTGGTGGATTTGAAAGTGGCGTTCCTTCATCCAAGAGTGACATCAGCTGGGCGAGCGATGATCCTTGCCAAGATGCTGGAGTTGTCTTGAATGCTCGGGAGTGACGAAGCACAGTTGGGCATCGTCAGCATTGTAATAGTATGAGAAACCATGTGAGGTCATATTTGACCTTGGAGCGCTGGTGTATATTTAAAAGAGATGGGGTCCCAACACAGAGCCTTGAGGGACCCGTGTGTAGAGGTGATGGAGTGAGGATGTTTCACCCTTACCATGACACACTGAATAAACGCCCAGTGAGGTAGGATTCAAACCAGGAGTGGACATGACATGTCAGTGAGCTCGGACAGCATCTGTTTAGTGGTTTAGCGAATCAGAGGTAGCCAGGTAATACGAGAACTGTGGACTGACCTGGAGCTCCAGCTGTTCTTAGGGCCTCTGTCACAGACAACAGCAGTCTCAGTGCAGTGACCATTTCAGAAACCAAACTGAGGAGGTTGTTCTGAGACAGAAACTTTTATTGAAACTAAAATTGGATTAAGCATCACTAGTTTTAGCAAATTAGTATTTCAAGAGAAGAAAAGAAAAAAGGTGATTTGAAGATCCTGTGGGAGGGGGAAAGAGTTAAAACGCGCTGGTGTTTTTCCATTTTTCCACACCGATTTGTCCCCGTACAGTATATTGTACACGCATCACACACTTGTATGAGAACTCATGCAAGCTGGCAGCTCACCGGTTCTGTCCAGAACACGTGCACACGCATCGTCACATTTGTGGATGGAGACGTGTCCTCAGCTGGGGAAAGTTAAACTTTGATGTTTAAACAGAGAGGCGCGTACGTTACTTAAACACTAATATCTTTACAAGCTCTGTTTGATAAACAAATATTGACCGTTCCCGAGTCCGCTGTTTTACACACTAACACGCTGGATGAGAGAAATGTGTGTGCGTTTTCGGTGACTTCAGACGGTTTTACACATAAGGAGCCAGCTTTAGTAATTAAACCTAAAGAGCCTTACTCTCATTTCTCTGTGCATCTGTTGATGCCTCGGGTCCAAAACTTACACCAACACTCATGCTTTTGTGTAAAACGGGACCTTGAGGTCCTGTGAAATTATTCCCATTGAAATATAATTTAGGAAAACACACATGCACATTTGCACTGGGGTTTTCAGTAAGCTTGTGTTTCTTTCTCTTGCTTTTGTTCTCACTTCATCATGAAGAATAACAAATTAAAACTATAATAATTACTGTAGCAGTAATGATTAAAACTAAGTACACTCGTTTTTCCACAGGAAATCAGAGCCCAAGTAGCAGGCAGGTGCTGGTAATCACATACACTTGATTTACTGATCATCAGCAAATATAAGGGCTTGTATAAAAGCTTTTTGAAAAATTTGTTGGTCTGCGGTACTCAAGTGTAGCGTAACACAATGCCAGGGAGGAAAGACATCAACAGCTGTTGCTGGCCATCAGTTTGGGAGTCATTTCCAGACAATTTGAAGCCCATCGATCTACGCTGAGAAAGATTTATTGCAGCAATAAAACTCCACATATGCTGAGAATCAAAACCCAAAAGAAGCAAAACTCAGGATCCATAACCAGGAAATTAAACTCTCTAAATGAGAGTGCATTGCACGCCACTTCTCTTTTCCACTTTTCTTTTCTCTTGCTTTCAGTTCTTTAAAACATTGTCACTCAAGAATCTATAGCTGGATGCTGGGGGGGGACTAGTAGCTCATTGGTTACTGAATGACACAGCACTTTACATCAGCGTCAGAACGCCAGACTTTCCCTTTTGTTGCCTCAAATTGGCATACTGATCTTTCAGGTTTTTCAACAGTTGCTTCCAGCTCAACATAATTGTCATCGTAAATGTCAGAGCTGTCGTGCATTTGTCATATTTCCAGATCAATATACCGTACATCCTTCTTGGAGAGTTTACTAATTGTACACACACTTACACGACACCAAAACTGCTAGCAATAGAAGTACTGTACAAATAACATCAACAGATTAAATATTATGAGCAGTCAGTATTTCTCCTAGGTTTGTCCATGAGTGCATAAGTATCCCATTGTTCGGACTTTCAGTCATGTTTGAAACAGATATTCGGAGCCTTCATTTAGCCCAGAAGCTTTCGGGCCGATGCTGTGCACCTCACAGTCATACCCAATCAGAGATTGGAATGGTGTCGACTTCTCCCTCACACTGTCACACCAGGACAATGAAGATATTAAATCTTCTGCATGTGTAACTTGCAAGAACAGAGGTTTTGTTTTCGCAAAAAGATTAAATGTATTCTGCAGAAGTAATGCAATTTTTATTTTTGGAGTTGAAGCATCCAACCTTCTGTGGCAAATAGAATGAGCTAGTTAATGGAGTGAAATTAAAGTTCATTAACACTCATTAGCTGGCTCTGCGCTCCAGATTCTCTGACTGACTCTTAATATCGGCACCGTCTGAGAAGTGCTGCTTCTCTGCTTCATCAGTATTGAAAACGGTTCTGACGAAGAACTGCCTCAGAATCAGTCTTCTCTCATCCACGTTTAACCTTGAGCAATGAAACTTTTCAACCATCAGTCTAAAACCATCATTATTTGATTTATAATCTTGCAAAGTAGAGAAAATAATCCTGGGGCCAAATAATCTTTGGCATTTTTGCTTGATAAGTTACTGGCTTAGTTGATTGGTCATCAGAATCGTTTCTGAGTAATTTAAGCAGTATGGCAGTTACTGGACCGCTGGTATGACTGCCTCCTGATGTAAAATAAACCAGTCCAGGAACCAAATTAATTTTTTACACTGCCCGGCCAAAAAAAAAAGTCACCACCTGGATTTAACTAAGCAAATAGGTACTAGCCTCCTATTGGATAATTACTGCATGGCAATTATCTTTCAGCTGGCAACAAGTTATTTAACCCCAACTGGTGAAATGAGTTGCTTCTCATTTCCTAAACAACCATGTCAAAGACACATCCTGTGGTCGTGGAAAAGATGTTAGTCTGTTTGAGAAGGGTCAAATAATTGGCATCAAGCAGAGAAAACATCTAAGGAGATTGCAGAAACAACAAAAATTGGGTTAAGAACTGTTCAACGCATTATTAAAAATTGGAAGGATAGTGGGGACCCATCGTCTTCAAGGAGGGAAATGTGACCGGAAAAAAATCCTCATAAATCGTGATCAGTGATCACTTAAACATTTGGTGAGATCAAATCAAAGAAAAACAACAGTAGAACTCAGGGCTGTTTAATAGTGAAAGTAAGAGCATTTCCACACGCACAATGCAAAGGGAACTCAAGGGATTGGGACTGAACAGCTGTGTAGCCATAAGAAAACCACTAACCAGTGAGGCTAACCGGAAAAAAAGGCTTCAATTTGCTAGGGAGCATAAAGATTGGACTCTGAAGCAATGGAAGGTCATGTGGTCTGATGAGTCCAGATTGACCCTGTTCCAGAGTGATGGGAGCATCAGGGTAAGAAGAGAGGCAGATGAAGTGATGCTCCCATCATGCCTAGTGATTACTGTACCAGCCTGTGGGGGCAGTGTTCTGATCTGGGGTTGCTGCAGTTGGTCAGGTCCAGGTTCAGCAACAGTATGAGCTCAAAGAATGAGGTCAGCTGACTACCTGAATATACTGAATGACCAGGTTATTCCATCAATGGATTGTTTCTTCCCTGATGGCATGGAAATGTACCAAGATGACAATACCAGGATTCATCAGGCTAAAATTGTGAAAGACTGGTTCAGGGAGTATGGATTGGCCACCAGAGTCCAGACCTGAACCCCACTGAGAATCTTTGGGATGTACTGGAGAAGGCTTTGTGCAGCGGTAAGACTCTACCATCATCAATGCAAGATGTTGGTGAAAAATTAATGCAACTCTGGATGGAAATAAATCTGGTGACATTGCAGAAGCTTATCGAAACAATGCCACAGTGAATGCATGCCGCCGTAATTAAAGCTAAAGGTGGTCCAACAAAATATTAGTGTATGTGTTTTTTTTTGTGTTTTTTTTCTTTGGCCAGGCAGTGTATTTCCTGTGATGAAGCATTTTCTGTTGTGAAGCAGCTAAATCAGAAAAAAATAATTAATTTAACAATGGTGCACGTTTCACCTTTTCATCGAGGGAAAACTGCAAGTGTTGTATTGAGACACAGATTAGGTTAATTATTGCAAACTGTTAAAAAAAATAAGCAGACAAAGCTGTTTACATGAACCATACAGAACCTGGTTATTCACGATTCGTTATAGGATGAGTCTGTACGTCCTCGTTTAACTGGAAGTACCCAGGACTTGTTTTAAGTGGCTTGTTGTTTTTCACTGTGGCCTCCAGTACTGGGTGAGACAACTGACTTGATAGAGGAGCAGATCTGACCTGAAGTGTTCAGCTTCAGAAACACGACCTTCTCACCAGGACCCCCCCCCACTAGGAGATGAAGTTCTTTGTGTAACCTCAGGCCTTGACGGCTCCAGTTTTGGAGAAAATTTCCTGTGGTCCCAATGTTGACACCTACTCTCTTTATCTAGAGATAAAGTAGCGACAGAGAAGAAAAAGCTTGTGTTTGTCCATGTGCACTCATGTGTGTTTAAGTCGGTGTCACCCTATTTATGCAAGGCGTATATGATCTGTGTGTGTGTGTGAGTGAGAGAGAGAGTGACTCTTTGGCGTGTATGTGGGCTAATCTTAGCTTTAGTGTTGGATTAAGAGACATAAGCACATGACTACTGCTGCTGGACGGAGCTGTGTAGTAACAATGAGTGGTAAAACGAGAGGAAGTAAGATTGTTTCTATCAAAATGTCGTGCTCTCTCTCTGTGGCATTTTAAGAGCTCAAGTCACAAAAAACGACAATGAGCTGTTTATTTTGATATTGATTAACACAATAATAATAATACTACAAACATCAACATCAAAAAGTAATTTAAAAATTGCTTAGCATTTGAGTGGAAACGTCGCTAATGAGGCTGTCGTGGTTAAATAGTGGTTGGATTCATTAAAACACCAAAATATTTAAAATATTTAAAAAGACAGATGCATTGACCTCCATCACTAAGGTGAAGAGAAAATGTCGACGTGTTGAAATAGAAAAGATAAAGACGTGCAGCATCCACCGGTCTGTGATCGTCACCGTGGCAGGATTTGGTCGAGGTTTGTTGAGGTTGGCGGTCCTGCCTCAGCAGTGACCGTTTCTTTTCCATCGCTACCCGTTTGTTGAAGACATCAGGACACTTGGCGTTCCTTTCTCAAATTCAGCACCATTTATGGTTAATAACCCACAGAAACAAAAGTCCGGTCCACAAAAAAAAGTAAATAGATAGGAGGACACGTCCAAGTAGATCTCTGACCACACCTCTAAAAAAACAGGATGAAAACGGGAGACGAAAAGGGAAAAAAAAGAAAAACCAAGAAAGACAGATGGCAAGTGCGTGCACACACACAGCCATTAACAAATGGAGCTTTTGCCAGAGTGGCAGAATGTAAAACAGTCTGTCCAAGGTAGGAAGGCTGTTGAAACTGGCATGGCTCTGTGTCAGAGAGATGATGTCACTGCAGACTGCTGGAAAAATGGTAAACATAGAAAAAATTGGACTTTTTAATCAAATGTGCTTATTAAAAGTCAGTAAATGTATCAAACCGTACATGCATTCCTGAGAGTTTAACCATAAGAGACTGATGCAGTGGGGGTGTTGATCACGAAGGTGAAACTGCAAAGGAAATTTATAAGAAGGAAAATAATTGGTGCAAAGGAATGGTCGCCCTAATCACCTTGAATGTTGCTCTCATTATTTATTTTTGTAGGTAGATTGTTCCAGGCGTCGAGAGCTGCATTTTAAATGGAGCTTCTAGTTTCATCGTTGTACTTGGTTGTAGCTGCAGAACAACCGGATCTGCAGTCCACAGAGCGGTGATGACACAGAGGAAAGAAACGAGCGCTGCAAGCCCCACATCAAACTTCTGCTTCCCAACATCTGTCTTTGGCACCTTTGCTCAGCACCTGGTCCCGAGAGTCCCTGGTCCCTCTGACGAGCTTTCGTTCGTTCGAAATGTGGGCATCTATGCCATCTCGCCAGTGTAGATGGTTCTCTGTGTTTTGGCGCATTGTTGGGCGTTTCCCTGATGGCAGTGTGTGACGGACAGGAACTTAAAGGGCCTAATGTGCCTAAAACCCTGCACGTCAACGTTCTCGTGTGCGTGTCGTTCCCAGTGTTAGCGCTGCGCAGCAGCGGGAACAGTCGCAGCATATATTCAAGCCTCTTCAAGCTCCAGTTCCCCGATATAACGGATGGTTCGAGGAGCAACCTGACACATGCTGAGAACGGTTGGATTGTAACTCGGCTTGAGGACTTGTCCTCCTGACTTTTCGAGTGTTGGGCAGATCCACCTGTCGTGACTTCCTTGCCCTTTGACCCCTTAAGGTCAGGCAGCCGAGCAATGTGCTGAAGCTTTGCGACACCCACCGGTGCAGCAGTTGGGGGGACGGCATGTGGGTTAGCGTTTGATTTTTGCTTCCAGTTCCTGCATAGGTGAGCAGGGGTTCATGCGCATCAGGATGTTGCGTGCACAGAGGCTCGTTTGTGTAAACGGCAGGGGGGGGGCTGCCCCCGTGGTGCACTTTGAAACAGAGCTGGCCTTAACAAGCACGCAGCGGCTTATTGAGGGCTAAATAAAAGCGTTGCCTGGAGCTTTCTGCTGAGTATTGAGCCCTTTTCCTCCGGCCCACCTGCACCCACAACCTTCCTCTCAGGCGACGCTCCCAGGCAATTGACCGCATGGCATGGATTTTGTGTTTCCTGCGCGGAGTGCTGATTGGGATTTGAGCCCCAGACAAGCATCAGTGTGTAGATCAATGAAGATGAGCGCAGGAAACGTGCGGCTTTGCCTCTTTGATTTGCGATGGCATCAGGAATGGGAAGGTAACTCGTTGACATTAAGCCAAAGGTGCAGGAGTAACAGTTTGACAAGTGAGCAAGGTGTTTCACAGCGAGAGGCTTTTCACAGCAGACATGGTGCAAACAAAAGCCTGCCAGTGTGACAGTGTTTCTGCAGTGGAGCTGAAAACCGACGAGCCGACTCCCTGCAGCTCTTTGTCTTGTACTCTGAGGCAGAATGAATGGTGGGAGGTAATTGCATAGAATGATTTTTTTAATTTTTTCCCTGTATCGTTTTCGATAACCTAAAAATTCTCTTTGCTGCAGGGCCTGTGAATGCATTTGGTTTTTTTTCTTTTGCTTCCATTTAATTTCACTCTGTCCCTTTTTTTTTTTTCTGTGCCTTTCACCGTATTAAACTCTTTTTCTGTTTCTGTTTGACTACCAGGATACAATTTATTTCTTTTTTTTCCCTGTTTGGCAGAAGAGAACAAATCGGTTCTCAGTTCTGTCTGGCTGAGAACTTGGCAGGAAAGCGGCAGGCTGGTGTTTCACTCTTTGGCAGGCATGCCGACTCCTTTTAGAAGTTGTAGAGCTGGAAGGAGGCTGCTCTGAGGCAGTTCTGGGTATAATTATAATTGGAAAGACTTCAGATGTAGCCAAAGCCTTAGTTTTCATGATGGGTGTCTTTTTTTTCTTTTTTTTTCCCTTTTAGTACTTAAGATCCTTTATTTGGGCATCTATAGGGACCACACTCTGGGGGGAAATAAAAACCCAGACCTGTCACTTAGACTAAAGACTGAAGTTTGAAAACACGCCATTCCAGGAGCTGTTCAGACTAGAGGTGTCCCGATCCGATATTCGTATCGGATCAGGCCGCCGATATGAGCAAAAAATGCGGATCGGTATCGGATCGGCAAGCCCTAAAAATGCCGATCCAGACTCCCGATCCAGTTTTTTTCCAAAGTCCGTTCTGGGTTTTCCAGCGCACCGCGCAGCGCATTATTCAGATAACCCATTCCAGGTCTTGCTCTGTGTTTCCCTAATATCCGGTCCGCATTTTCCCGCACACCTTCAGCACACGAGCATCTCCCTCCAAATCAGTGTTGCCAACTTAGCGACTTTGTCGCTATATCTAGCGACTTTCCAGACCCCCCTAGCAACTTAATCTGTAAAAAGCGACTAGCGACAAATCTAGCGACTTTTTCTGGTGATTTAGCGACTCACGCGCACTCAAACCGCTAGGTTTGAAGCCATCTCTTGGCTGCTGTCTGCCTCGCGAGCCGCGCTTTTCTCTCTGTTTCTCTCTCTCACTGTTGCCAACTCTCCAATGAGAAAAGTCGCTAGAGGCTGTCCAGGAAGTCGCTAGAAGTCGCTAGATGCGACGGACGGACACAGACGGACGGACGGACTGTCAGACGGGGGGGTGGGGTGGAGAGGAGCTCGAGTTGTCTCGCGCGGGGGGCGGGGTGTTTGGTTTGTGGCTGCGCACTGTGCCTGACAGAGAGAGAGAAAGAGAGAGAAAAGAGAGAGAGAAGCGCGGCTCGCGAGGCAGACAGCAGCCATCAGCGGCTAAGTGATGGCTTCAAACCTAGCGGTTTGAGTGCCAGTGAGTCGCTAAATCACCAGAAAAAGTCGCTAGATTTGTTGCTAGTCGCTTTTTACAAATTAAGATATAGCGACAAAGTCGCTAAGTTGGCAACACTGCTCTCTCTCTGTCGGGCACAGTGCGCAGCCACAAACACCCCCGCCCCCCGCGCGAGACAACTCGAGCTCCTCTCCACCCCCCCACCCCACCCCCACCCCCCCGTTTGGGACGTTTGGGAATCGTGACAAACTGCCACTGAACAGTGTCAAAGCACAGGTACTAATGCTGTCAATAGATGGTTAAACTCAGGTTGTGTTTGCTTAATACAATTAACAATATTATCTGCACTTATGGCTTGTAAAGCCGTGGTTTACTGATGCCATTTCTGTTTGTTATTTATCATTTTGTCTATTTTGTGTTGATTTGTTAAATAAATAGGTCCGTTTCTCGTTACCAACCAATGTGTATTATTCAAATGCACCTAATTCAGCTGGCTAGTTATTATCAGGAGTAAAACCCTATTCAGCATGAGTCTGACAACAAAGTAAGTTGGTTAAATGACTTAAAACTTTAATACATGCTCAGATAGGCCGGTATCGGTATCGGCAGATATCAGTATCGGATCGGAAGTACAAATAAATATCGGTATCGGATCGGAAGTTCAAAATGCTGGATCGGGACATCTCTAATTCAGACTCGAAGGGAACTGTGACATCACAGACCCAAAGCGGAGGAGAATCATCCCCAACCCTTGTTTCTGCCTTATTTCATATCATGCTGCATTTACTGTGTGTTGGATTTCAAAAAGAGGCTTCCAAATCTGTTAGTTTTGGGTATTTGGAGCGCTCGTCTCTCAAAGAAAGATAATGGTTTGTTTAAAACGGTCTCCCTCACAACATTAGAGAACGGCTTGTTAGAAACGTTTCACAGCTCGACTCCCAGCAAGTCAAACACTTTTGGACCGAAGAACATCGAAAGTCCCGCTTGGTACTCATTTAAATCTGCACAGTGAGTTATTTTTCCTGACGGCTGCATCAGACGGAGACCGAGCTCCCATCAGCTGGGATCTTAAGTACTAAGTCGCTTTCAAACTCGCAGCGCGCAAAGTCCAATGACCAGTTTTATCACATTTGTAAATATGACGCTAACGAATCACTAACAGGTCCTGTGTGTGTTCTGCCTAAACTTATTTAAGTAACTCCACCATCCATCATCCAGGAAAGACAGAAATGACTGTTGCGTTGATTTTGACATCGTTTGGTTTTGTTCGAACATTCAAGAGGGAAAAAAAAACGACCGCTGCCGTAGATGTTAATTGCTTGTCTGAGCTAATTAAAATGCACTTTATCTAATCTTCGCTCGATTCTGTGGCAACAGAAACAAAGACATCTGCATTTCTACCTGACGCACCCCACATGGTAACCTTTAATAGCTCGACAGTTTAATCTCCTTCGGTACTCCAGCAGCTCCGGTGAGAGCTGCGGGTCTTCAGCGTTTGCCGTGACCTTTGTGAAACTCATCTGCAACCTCCAAGTGCCTCCGAATGGATCACTCCTCGTTTTCTGCTCCACATGGGTGCTTCTTGAATGTTACCCTTTTAAATGCAACCATGGTGAGCTGGAGAAGAAAAATATGGATTGGATTTTTACAGAAAGTGTAATTCAGTTCAGTGACAGTAATGGCTTTGAGATTGCTTTAATGTGCTCTCACTCCTTCAGAGCTCGTGTCTTTGTGTGTGCGTCCTGTGCGAACGGAGCTTTTTATGCCTCCAAGGCCATCTTCAGTCCCAGGGCTACCAGCAAAGGCGAGACAACAGACCAGCGATAGGAAGGGCATGGTTTTTGACATTTAAAAGAAATTGTAAATGTAAAAGAGGACCAAAAAAAAAAGAAAAGTGCTCAAAAATGCAGTATGGATTTTTTTTTTTCCACGTTTCCATGTTTCTGATTTAACAGTTACATTGGTTTTGGGAATTGTTTTAAATATTTCTTGATGGAGCTGAATTTTCATGTGCAGGTTCCTGCTGCTGAAATGGATTATTGATCGTTTGACTCAAGTGTTCGTCTGCGTCGCAGCAGCAGCTGTCATCGATGTCGGAGGAGAAATGACGCTCTGCTTCTACATCACTTTCCAAACCCTGCGAATTGCGACCGGCGCGTTGAAATGTCCTCAGTTCCAGTTTATGGCGAACAGAAATCCTTTGAATGGCTCCATCATTGGCCCAAAGCCATTTGACCAAATCCTGTTGACTTTTTCCAGCGACTTGTGATATCATCAGCTTCTTTAGCAGTCGGTGGTTCTTTTTGGGCCCATTTCTGATGTTTTATTCCGGCCTGGATCACGCCAGTGTGATACGTCTATGAGCAGTCTTGTTTCTGTCTCCCTGTGCAACAGTTACACCGTGGCAGGAAAATATCTGTTTTGCTTTAATATAAGCTTGTTCTTGTTAACATCTTCTAAGAGATTCTCCTGTTTTGTTTTGGCTGTGATTTATTTATTTTTTTTTAAAGGCAACTGCTCTGACCTCAATACTAGATTCATCACCGTTTCTTTTCTCATCAACATTTCCCTTTTACTCGCTCTTCTCCCTCTCATCTGTCTTTGATCCTTTCATACCCTCCTCAACCCTTCACTCCGCTCCTCTCCTACGTGGAGTACAAAGAAAACAGATCTTGTGATGGCTTGGAGGATAAATATTCCTTTATCTGACGGAAGTAAATGTTATGACAGTGTGGTGAGCATCTAGTACGCGTGCATGTTAAACCAGTGTGCGTGGGTGTGATTTATGTTATCTCTCTTTTTTTTCCCCACCTTTCAGTTTCGCTCGTTCTCATTCTGCCTCTTCTCGTCCCTTTGCTTTCTCTTTTGGGCCGCACAGCGAATTGGGTTCGGATCACACACAACGGTGACTACTGACCAGTGAAATGGTCCTCATGGCCCAATGCCTTACAAACACACACACACACACACAATCGTCTGGCAGCCCAGCGGAAGTTTGGGATCAGAGTTACGTAAGGAGGCTTACGTCTGAAGTGTCTGTGAAATTTGAGGAGACGGGGAGGAAACCTCGTTCCCTCCGCTCGTCTGAGCTCTGAACGACGGGGCTGTGAAGTGTTCCTGTGTGGGAGGAGGATTAATATCACACATGCGCTCAGTTGCGTGCCCCTGCATTCACATAATGGCCGATTTGTGTTCATCTGTCCGCACGAGCCCGCGTGCATCGTTGCGTGCCCGGTTTTAGCTCGGCGGGGGTCATTAAGTTTTATGGACTGCGGCCGGAGCTCTGAGGAAATGGCTGAGCCAACATGCTGACCACCGTGCACATCCACTCCAGAGAGGACACAAAGTGCACACTCACCAGTTTGCACCCTCCCATCGTCTGTCTCAATCCTCAATGTGATTAATTGCTTTGAGTAATAATACCGGACTCTTCATCAGGGAAAGACAAATTCGTGGCTGTTTTGTTGGTAAAAATCCAGCAGCTTTTCTGCTGCACTTATTCACCCTTTCATCCCTTAAATGCGCCGTAGTGTTAATCAAAAGTTCAATTGATTTCATTGATTTCTCTGGGTCTAAGCTCTGCAGTCCGGGCTGTGCTGGGAGCTGCACACGAGCGGATGCTAGGGACTCAGCATCAGTTTCCGCTCTTTATTTCTGAGGACCTGGATGCTTTGTGGTCAGCTGAGTGCATCTGAGAGGCGGATGGCTGCGGTCGGACTCCCCGCTGGGGAGCTTCACGGGCTTTGGGAGGTCTGGCTTGGTGTCATCAGAAAGGCACATTCCTGCTTTGTGATAAGAGGCTGTGGCGCTGAACGCTGTTTGAATGGAGACCAGTTTAAAACTATCAGATGCATCCAGAATTTGAACTGGAAATGACCTTCTCCTGCTTTAGCGGCTGTAGGTGGTGCTTTTTTGGCAGCTCAGTCATTCTGATTTGACCTCAGTGATCGTTCTGCAGCCCCCTCGAGGTGTTGATTATTGGCATAATTTATCATTTCCCTCCTCTTCGCTTTATATGCAAAACCAGCCTGCACTTGGAATCGAGCCGGAGAGCTCCCAAATTAGACCAGATGAAAAAAGGCGAAGCAGATAATCAGGCCTTCTGTTTATAATTTCACAGCATTTTTATAAACGGAAAAATACACTGCACTGGCAGACTAGATTATAAATCTGATCTTTGCTCTAGCTCTTTAAAGCAATATGTTTAACAGTTTTAGGTCCAATTGCATAGAAATGTGATTAGTTTTAATTAGTATGATTACCAAACAAATGAGGCCGCAGCATTTATTCGTCCTGGATTTATCTCATGCCCGTGGTTTGTTTGTGCATGAAGAACTTGTTACCATAAATGCATCCTCTTCATAATTAGGCCTCAATAAAGAGTTTACAAATTGCTCAAATTAAGATGGTAAATATTTCAGGAATCGTGTTTTTTATCGCCACACGTTAGATCTTGCCAAAAGGTGATACGTGAATACTGAGCTTTCATGATCAGACAATTTCATGTGCAAAACCTTACTCACCTCAGACAACTGAAGCTCAGTCACAAACCTTTTCATCCGGTTTCTTTTCATGAAACAAGTGAAGAACGTCATGGACAACCCTGAACATTCTCAAAACAGCGCAGTGATTAAGCAACAGTGTCTTCAGTCAGTGAAGACTTCAGATCTGCAGATCTTTGCAGATCCCTACGTTAGTGGCAGTGGCTTCCTCCGGTTCTTCCAGACAAAGAAGACGGGATCACCTCTCGTGTAGCCGTCAGTGCGGATCTCTTTTGTTGAAATGACAGAAACATAGCTGAGATTTTTTGGGAGGTTCAGCACGTCAACATTCTTCCCCGTTTTGTCTTCTTCTCACTGCAAACCACTTCCGTCCATCTTCTCTGCGTATGGAGATCTGTCGGCCACTTTACTCCCGTGAGTCACAAGGGGATAGAGGTGTAGCTTCTTTGATCTACCTGATGTGCACGCCACCGCATCTCAGTAGTGCACCATGGTTGTTTGAAAACGACAGAAATAATGTGTATCACTTGTTTTAATACATCACAAACGAGCCGAATGTGTATCTACGGAAATCAATCAAACATGGCAACACGGCTGTCGCTTCTGTCATGCTAACAATTGCATCATCAAACGTTTAAAACGATTATGAAGGAAGATGAGAGCTACAGTTACCCAGAGCCAACTACCTGACTGCCGGGGGGGATTGAAATATTGAAAGGGGGGGGGAAAACATTTGCACCTTAAGGACCTGTTTTTGTCTTATAATAAAGACCATTTGGCAGCAAGTTTTTCCTCATATTTTTAATCTTCTGTAGAGCAGTGATTCTCAAAGTGTGGGTCGCGACCCCCTGGTGGGCCATCGCGGTACTGCAGGTGGGCCGTGAGAGGTCATTAAAATTAAACAAATGTGTTTTAAATCCTCGATCATTTTTAAATGTTTTTTTTTAATTACTGTAAAATATTCATGACATGATTAAAAAAAGTATTATTCTACTGTCATCTTAACTTAATATGACAAGTGTCACCTTATTTGTTGATCCCTTACATTAATATCGGATCATGGTTCCTTGTCCTGTATGTTGATCCACAGTTGTAATTAAAGGTTTCAGTGGGCTGCAGAGATTTGTCACATTTCAAATTGGGCCTTGGTATTCTAAAGTTTGGGAATGGCTGCTGTAAAGAGAAACTGAAAGGGAAATTACAGTTTTACATGGGCTGTCCCTTCAATGCTAATGTGAACCCTGGTTGGTTAAGGATTCAGAATTGGAACAATAGTTTTTGACAGTTAAAATAGAAAAAATAATTGCCGTTTGTGGTGGGGTAGTATATGGGCAGTGGTAATCATTTTGACAAATAATTGCTCACAGCAACATTAAAAAAAGAATTTTAAAAAAATTAACTAAAAATTAACTATTTAGTTAATTTTTTGAAATGGTGAACTGGACTAGTTTATTTTAATTTCTGTGAACTATGAACTTAGCTAGTTTGTGTAGAAAGTGAACTTGCCCAACACTGGTGTCAGGGGACCTCGTAAGTAGCTGGAAAGGTCTGAAGCATTTATTTATAACCGTTCATGGATCAGAAAGTTAACCGGTTGAATCTTGTCTTGCTGTATGTGAAGATTTGAAACATATATCTCCCTTTGACGTCATTGTGGAAACTCTCTCTGGGTTTTGGATTGTTTATCAATCTGAAGAATAAATACTCGCATTTGATTTACCATGGAATAATATCCAGCAACATAAGCTTCAGTATTAACTGTAAATGAGTTATTTAGTCAGGTATTTGATGAACTGAGAATTCAGTTGTCTAATTGCACCATTGACAAAGATTAGAATCATCATCCATGGCAGCTGCCAAGCTTTACACCCCCATTAATATGAGTGTTTTAGTAATTTAACGCTCTGTCTTCATCACTGGCTGCTAACGTCTGACCCATCAGTGGCTCCACCGCAGGACGAGGCTCGCGAGCTAATTGGCAGCGGGTGTCTGTGGTGTATTTAGATCCTGCTCCTAAGGTTACATCGTGTTACGCGCTCCTGTAAATACCTTTTCACCCTCCTCTCTCTGAGCTTTAATCCATCACCTGGACCTGCGGGCTTGAAGCATACTGTCAGATTGCGTGTGCGCGTGTCTATTTTGAGGAAAACAACTTGGTTTTTATTTCTGGTTGCGTGTGGACACACGCTCACTCCAGAACACGCAAGTGTCTGCTTGTGGGCCTTTAAAGGCTTTTGTGGACGTTGGATCATTGTGTGCTGGGGGCATCTTCTCTACAGGACCTTAAATGCTTTCTTAATGGGCCCCTTCTGATCTGACATCCCCACAGCTTATCAATGATTTAGCCGAGGGATGATGGTATAGAACTAATGGCCCATCAGGCCCATTAACAATGCAGCAAACACACACACACACACACCACGTACACAGTGGGATTATTACAACAGGCAACACTTAGGACTTTTTTGTTTTCTGGAAATGCCTGGATGGCACGTATTATTCTCCTGTACAAAACTACAATTTATTAAAAATTTTGAAGCCAAAGTCTCCATGTGAATAAATTATGTAAAAACATGCGTCCGTCTTGTAGAAATGCAGTTCATAGCAGCGCCGCAAACAATTTTTACTAGAGAAACTGTTTTAAAGGTAATATTTTTTTCTAAGAGTTGTACCTCACATTATCTTATTACGATCATTATTTTATTTGAACTTTAAGCTGTAAAAAATATTGATTGTGAATAACTGCAGATGGTTAGCGGGCCTTTTCTAGGCTCCTACTAAAACCCAGACTGGAATATAAAGAGAGAGGCTTAATCATAAGCACTTTCAGCCTGAACCTGTCTCGGACCTCTTTGGCTCCAACTGGTCTCCCTCCTCTGGCCCGGACCCACAGGCCTACCTCAACTAACTCAATTAGGCTGCAAAGAAATAATGGGAGAGATGTCCTTGGTGCTCCGTCCACCCACCGGTGTCTCCAGCCAAGTGCAGCCCTACCTCCACTGTATGCTTGCAGATTGCTTTAAACTGGAACTGGACTTTACGGTTTGAGTGTTCCTTATTTTATTGTACCGGGAACAAAAGTTTTTAATAATTAATGGCAGCCCTGCTGGCTCAAAAGTTCGGCCGCAAGCCAGCTGATTGATTCAGAGAGCACCTCCTCTTTTTTTCTTTTTTTTTTTTTGGTTCTGAAAGGACATCCGGCTGCAAATCTTCCACTTTGTTTACAGCCTAAAGAGCTCGGGGGGATGGGGGTGGGGGTTTGGACTAGAGGGGTTTGTTTTCCACTGACGGTTTGTTATTTTGTGTTTTGGCTTTACATGAGCTCCCACATTCTTTTCAGGATTTGTTTTCTGCTCATTCATCCACCCATTTTCTCTGGCCTCATTAAGACCTGTTTAATGTTCGTTTAAAGAAAAAAAAGATGTGTTTACACTCCCACTCAGCCCATGAGCGTCTGGTGGACTGCATGAGCTGCTTCGGTGCTTTCAGCACATTGTATTTTCTACGTTAAAGAGCTGGACCTCAAATTGTATAGAGTTATCAAACATCATCTATAGGACACTAACAAGGCAGTATATGATTGTCAGCATTCCAGAAATGGGGATTACATTGCTGATTAGAACTATTTAGCAGAAAAGTCTCAACACTGTGGAAAAATGATTAATGAAGCACTCTTCTGAGCCCACTTTAGTGGTCGTCTGAACTCAAGGTCAGAAATCAGGGAAAAGTACTGAAGGACAGAGATGGTGGGAAGGTCTCTTTGCATTAAGCCACCTGGGAACTCGCTGCTCGTTCATTCATCCACAGCTGCGTGGGAGGAGGCGAGCACGGCCCCTGAGTACAGCACTCAGAGCTGTCAGTCTTCGTCTTTCCTCCTCATCAACCGGCAGCTGCAGATATTCCAAACTCATACACACTGCCTTCCCCCGAAAACAGATCTGGGATTTTCTTTTAGTTTTTCTGTCGCACATTGTTCCTCCTTCGGTCCGTTTCACTTGCCAGAACTGGCCAGTAACCAGTAACCACGTAGTTATCGTGCTGTTTCTCTACCAACGCTCTGGAGGTCTTGCAGAGATGGTGTTTAAACCTGAGAGGTCTCCACTATTTTGTCTGACGCTGACATTCACAGGACAACGGAGAGATCGTGATGGGGCTCATTTTAAATCCCGCTCACAAGGAGGATCAAGGTGTCTTCTGCTGGGATGCGTTGGCTGATAATTCAGTTTGTTTGAGAGAAGATTTGCATCAAATTTAATCATTTGCTGCCTTACGAAGGCGACGGGATTCTGGCGCGATCGCAAACACAACATAACCCATCTTTCAGTGGGTTTCACCGTGTTCGTTGCTCGGTCGGGCTTCATCCAGAACATCCAGCGTCATTTACTGGCAGCTGTGATCCGGTTTCAGGAGTAAAGATCCATCATCAGGTGTGGACAGCCATCAGATTCGGTTGTGATGATTCGTACTAAATTCAGCTACCAGCCAGGTCTCTCAACTGAGATATAACAGTCTTTTGTTCTCTTATTTTTCAACAAAAGATGCAATTCTGATCCACCCAAAGAACGCAAATTTCAAAGCTGTTCATCCAGCGAGGCACGCCCCCTCCCCCCATACGATTCCACCAGTGTCTTCGCTCAGTTCGTGAAAAGTTCAGTTCAGTCCAGAAACGGAAGAAAATCCAAAACTTGACCTCTGACCTCCACATGGTAAATCGGAGGCGGGTATCAAAGTTTTCGGTGGTACTCGGTGATATCGGAGCGAGTTCAGTCGATACAAGTAAGGTATCGATACTTGAGCCAAGCTTAAATTTTTTTGCGTGAATACAGACCTGTGAAGACTAAATTGGAACCAACTCGGTCTCTGCTCAGTGTCGTCAGTATCAGTTTCAGATCACGTGTTTTCCTGAGCTCATCCTGCTTGCACGTATAAGATGACCCAACGTTGACGCTAGGGATGGACATGGTTAACCGTTTAACCGTTAACCGATATCAGTAACTCTAACCGATTAATACTAACGGTCAATTTTGTTTTTAAGCTGCGTAATTCAATCAACTCATGGGGGCATGTCGACAGGTGCAACAGGCCTCTGATTGGTCAATTCTGCATCCCCGTAGAAAAGAGCGCGTCATCGAAAAAATGAGGAAGTCCCCACATCTGTACGATTCTGGTTCTCCACACTACAAAGACAGCACATATTCTAGTAATTCATGGAGGGAGATTGTGATGAATGTGGGTCTGGATACGACCAAGACGGTGAGGAAGTGGAAAAACGCAAGAGATAAGTTTAGCTAGTTCGTGATTGTCGCTCTTGCGTTGTGGCGTGGAATAACATAGCGGAGACCGCGCTAGTATAAATCAAAAGTCACGGCGGTATCTCTGCCACAAGCTGACAGCTACACATTGCTGCAAGAGTATACACGGGTAAGTGTCCGCATGCTCCACGACAACCGCGTCCGCGCAACATCGCGGCAGCCAACCCTCCCGGACTTATTGGTTAACGGTTATTAATCGTTAAAGGGCATCAGTTAACGGTCATAAAAAAAATCCAAAATGTGCATCCCTAGTTGACACTGCCCCTAATTTCCTCTAGATAGATGGCATGTTCATCCTCAGGAGGGGAATCACCGCAACAGCCTTGATGTGAGACCATGGCAGAGCAGACGGGTCTAAGGAGACCTTCAGGAGACATTCTCCTCCACCTCCTCCTGCCGTTCTGTCTCCCTCGTCTTCTCTTCCTGCCACCTCTGTCCTCGATGTTATCTTCTAGGTCCAGGGGGTGGGAAGATGTGCCAAGCGCCTGCCATTGAAAATCAATGCCTTTCTGGACCTCGATCGAAAAACTCCGTCGTTCAATCCCTATTTTCAATACCTTGTAGCGACAGCACCGCCGCTCTACTGTTTAACGCACATCGTCACACTGCCCTAATCCTCCAGTAACGACACGACAAGGCAGGTTCGGGCCAAGTTCAAACTTGCAGTTGAAGGTCAAATTTTGACTTTGTGTACATTTGCTATCAAAGTAGGATTGTTCGGGTACCCATATTGAAGTAAGCAGGTTTGACAGTGATAACAAAAAACTGTAAAATGATGCCCGGCCCCAAACGTACACGCTTGAACGCTTCACTTAGAAACTCATTTAGCGTCTGACGGTGGCACTCAGCATCTGGCCCCTCTTTCCATCCTAAATGTTTGCATTCGTTGCTGCCTTGGCCCCGTTCCACAGACCAGCGCAGACCGGGCCCCAGCGGGCCCAGACCAGATCAGATTAGGACACGCTCTGCTAAAACAGTTAGCGTGGTTATTTTTCCACACGGCTCCTCCAGCTTGGAGCTCAGTCAAAGTGGTTAGAGGGCTGCACACTACAGCTTGAGTCCCAGCGAACGCAAAATGGGTCCAAACAAGAGCTGTGACTCACTCCCCCCAACACACACAGTCACACAATCTGTTTTTCTCTCCGTCCTCTAAGCTTTTACCTAAGCCCTCCATTGTACGACTGGAAATAAATGAGAAAAGTGAAAGTATGAGAAGTAAATTGTAAGGCGGTGAAAGCCTTAGATGTCTGCTCCATGTAGATAATGTCCTGACTCACTATTGCCTCCTCACGTTGGCTTTATTGTTGAAAAATAAGTTCACTGAATCACTGTCTTATGAATTCCTTGCTAAAGACGCAGAGCGTTCCTCAACACGG
Source organism: Hirundichthys speculiger (assembly GCA_018398805.1). Taxonomy (NCBI): domain Eukaryota; kingdom Metazoa; phylum Chordata; class Actinopteri; order Beloniformes; family Exocoetidae; genus Hirundichthys; species Hirundichthys speculiger. Next base: position 273,215 of record JAGFBZ010001783.1, read on the forward strand.
GGATGTGAGAGCAGAGCGGCGCCAGCTCTCCTCTTCCGCTCGGCGCATCGCTGCGATGACTCACGCAGAATTCTGATGCGTCTTCATCTCCTCTTCCGTCACTTTATTTCGCCATTCTCTGTGATCCCACACCGACACGTCAGGGCCGCGAGGTTTCACAAACTCCTCCGTCTCCATCCGCCCAAGGACCCGAGGATTAATGACGATGAGCTTTGATTGGCAGCTGTTGATGGCAGCGGCTTCACTGCTGCTCGAACAGAGAGCCTGTGGACGCTGCAGACCCTGGAGGCAGTTATGGCAGCATGCTGACTGACACTGCGAAGAGAATCAAATCTGATATTTTTGCATGGACTGCTGGATATTTGTCGAGCTCTCTGTAAAAAAGCCCCTGGTATTATTTTTTTTTTAGGGGTTTGTTAGCTGTTGTCAACTTGGCGTTTGAAAGAGGCCAGTACAAATGAATATACATATACATTGATTTTTAATGCAGCCGTTTTCATCACATCTCTTGGAGAAACAAGCAGGTCTTTGTTTCTTTGAGCAGCCCAGCAGAATAGTATAGCTGATGCTGCAACACTTCAGCATGAACCGACAGCTTCTAATTAAATTAACAGTGGTTGAGTACTTTCTTAATGAAATGGCAGGATTGGCGTGGTACCGAGAGCTGAAGTGGAATTTAGATAAATGATCCCTTTGAAGAAGATAGAGGCTAAAGTAGATGAAGAGAGATGCAATGTGTGTACTTTAGGGAAGTACAGACGATGCTGTATTTTGTACCTCCGACACGTCTTTCTCCCTCATAAAAAAGTAAAATAAGCTTGCTTGAAAAAGGTTCACTTCTTCCTCCTGTGCTTCCTGTGTGACTTCCTGTGAAATTTTGAATTGAGTTTAAAATTCTGCATCTCGCATATAAGGCTATTAATGGCCTAGCTCCTCATTATTTACAAGACCTGATAGCACGTTATGCTCCTAATAGAGCTCTCCACTGTCAGAGTGGAGGATTACTCGTTTTTACTAAAATATCTAAAAGTAGGTTTGGAGGACGGGCCTTCTGCTACCAGGCACCTTTATTATGGAACCAGCTACCAGTTTGGGTTCAGGAGGCTGACACCACCTCCATTTTTAAAACTAAATTAAAAACATTTCTGTTTAGTAAAGCTTACAGTTAGTCTAAACTATAGTGTGTAGTAGGGGTGCAACGGTACAGGTGGCTCACGGTACGGTCCGTACCTCGGTTTTTGTGTCACGGTTTCTGGTACGGATTCGGTACAGTTTCAGACCACCTGCTACCCTAAACCAGCAATCGCAAGATACAGAGTTTGCGGAAAGTGCCGCTCACATGTCTGCGCATAAAAGAGCGCATCCAAATGAAATAAATGTGCGTCCGACTGGTCACATGTGGATGTGCACAAAGGGCTCTACCTCTTGATTACGCATCACCGTATTACTGACAGACGTTTTTATTGTCTTGAGGTCAGAGGATGTCTGGTCAGCAGTTGTGGTGGATGTGGGAATAGTCACGGCCAGACACATCAGTCTGTACAGCTGTGGCATGATCTCATTCAGATGTCTGCTGTGGAGGAAACCAAGGAGATCTTTGTCTCTGGTGTCAAGCTGGAAAAGGTTGGATGCGGGAATTTATTTCCGATATGTCTGAAACTGTTGGGGGTGGAGGAGGGACAGGAACATTAATTGTTCGTGATCTTTAAATGCGCATCTAATGATTCGTTCTGCAATATTATAAAAAGCACATCAGCTGCGCCAAGACGCACAACTGGAAACAACTAGATCTTACGCAGGTAAGATCCGGCTTTAGGGAGGTGGAAGATTGCGTTCTGTTAACTGTTAACTGTTTTCACTCCCTCGCTGGTGTATTCAACAGCAAAACCAAAATGCTCCCACACCGGTGATTAAAAAAAGTTTTTCCCAATTTCTCCGCTACCGCTGGCCATGCCTGCTTGTTTTTTTTTTTTTTTTTTTTTTTTTTTCTTTTTCTGCGTCTATGAGCTGCAGCCAACCGGCCAAAGTGTGATAGGCTGCTGTTCTCTGATGATGGACTTTTCTTTTTGGAGATCAGATGAAGGTGAAGGACTGAGGCCACCACGAGCACAGTTCCCTTCGTAGGGGTCTAAGTTCCTTCGTCTGCGTGAAAACTGCTGACTCATAGGTTTGAGTTAATTTAGACAGTCGAAAGGAAGCGAGTGTGAAAACACCCAGAGCAGAGGCATTGCCCTGGCGCAGGAGGAAAAAGAAACTTATTTATAGGTTTTTTTCTTTTTTCTTTCTGAAGTTGGTTGTTTAATTTTAGCAAAAATGAGTGGAACAGTTTTGTACGTGCTTGATGATGGTTCTCAGAAAGGAAATGGGAACTGGCTTGTCTGAGCCCGGCTAAGAAAATCGCCACTGGTGAATCTCCAGTGAATACGACCCCTTTCGTGATGCAGGTTGAAGAGAAATGTGATCACAGATCTCAGAAAGCAGAGACGATGGCAGCATTGTCGGACGGGAGGATCCCACACATCTTTACCAGAAAATAAAAGTGGATGAAACAGCCACAAATTACATCACGGTTCTGTTGGGTTGGTTCATTACTGCAGCGGCGCAAACATGATTAGCGCTGGCATGACGTTAATCTTGACTTATCTGCACCTATGGTCCTTTCGAGCAGCAGTTTCACCCCACACACCCTCAACAGATGGAAGTATTAAAGTGAAAACTGTTTCCTCATGTGTGAAGCTCGGCCTCTTGTCTCAAAAGTGGTTTATCTGTCTGAGCCTGGTGGCCTGCTGCAGCATGAGCACAACAAAGGATATCTTACATTTTTACTAGCTCCTCTGTGAGGAGGTTTTAGGGAAAGCCTGTCAGCTGTGCTGCGGGTGTGTGTGTGTGTTGTGTGTGTGTGTGTAGACTGTCATTGAGCCTTGCAGGTGTTGGCATGTCCAGGCTTCCGCCTAATCCTCATGGCAGCGTAAATAAGCTTCCTAGCTCTGCCTACTTACATAAGCCCTCTGCCTGAGAGCGGAGGGAGAGATGGAGGCATGAAAAGAGCCGACCGGATGCAGAGAGGACCATTGATGAGAAAACAGATGTGGTGCAATTAACCGTTAGAGAAATGTGATGATGTATGTGATGTATTTCCCCCCCCCTCCTCCTTTCACACCCTGGATGCTTTTGCAGATTGAATACATTCAATCACTGATCTTTTACTTTACTTCTTCAATTGTCTTTAACTGCCTTTCTCGTGTGCACAGCGAGGCTCTCGGGTTTTATCTGGGAAGTGTCAAACGTTGAATTTCTGGCAGCGCTGACTCCATTTATAGTGATCATTGGCCGCATACATCACGACTCACTAACTTGTTAAAATATGGTTAGCTGCTCTGGTGTCCCTACACATGGAGGCCCCGCTGTGATCAGAGATGGGAGTTGTGTTTCTGTGTCTTCCTGTCAGACTGTATTGAGCATCTCTCAACTATTCATTAGTCTGCTTGTCTGCCTCAGCAGAAGTCTGCATCTCATATGTGTCAGTCACTTCTTTATGGGTTTATGCAATTATTCTGCACTTGAGTATTTGAGGGCAGATATCGATGATCAATGCACTAACCGCTCCTGCTTTTTCCCTGCTTCAGACAAACATTATTGTTACACTGGCCAGTAGACGTTTGCACTCTGCAGGAATCAAATGTAAATGCTGCAGAGAGCTTATTGTGATTGCTCTGTACGGCATGTTACAAGACGAAGTTAATGCATAAATTAATTATGAATTTCCAATCAATATTATCCCGAGGTCCTCTCTAAACAATAGAACAGAATTAAGTCGTTGCTTTATTGATCCACCAAGGGAAATTTACATTGTTGCCGTTCACTATTGCAGAGAGTGAATGAATGAGTTGACAGTCAGCTGTGAAGTTGGAGGCTTGGCAAGGAAGATGTAGTTGAAATGACCGCAGAGCGCAATGAGCACACGTCAGGGTTAATAGCAGCGTTGTAGGTAACAAAGGTGAGTTGTGCCGACGTAGACGGAAACATTTCAGAGTCCCTGATGCAGAAAAAAAACACTCTGAGGATGTTCCTGGTATATGTTGCTTGTAGTCTGCACAGCACTGCATCCCTTCACCATCCCTTCTGAGCACTTCCATTTAATCTGCCGGTGATCTTTGATGGCCCAATAACGATCAGGGGAAGAAAGGGTGAAGTTCTTCCTCCTCCTTTGGGATCTTATTCCAGGGTTACTGGGCTTTGAGAAGCTCAATCAGCTGCTCCCACATGTAAACAGTTTTCATGTTCACATGGTCACCCGTCTTAGCAGCTGCTGAAACGTGACAGAATTACCAGCATGAATCATTTGAGCAGCGCTGCATCCAGCTCAGTCGGGACAAATATTATAGAGGAAGTTCATTAGAAAATTAAAAATGCAAAAAAAAAAAAAAAAAAAAAGATGATGGAGCCACGAATGCAGCCACATGGATGTAATCCTTCACTGGCTTGGCCTGGGATTTTAATAAGATGCTTCAAGAGGATGTATAATTGGGGATGTATAATTCACACCTGCTTTTTCTTTTCTTTTTTTTCTCAGGTTTGCCGATATAAATGAAATTTTAGTTTAGAGTCCCAAAGAGTTTAATGAAATCTTCACTGTGCGTTGAAGCTTGTGAGACAACAAACTGAGGGGGAGAAACAAAAAAAGAGCCACCAGTTAAATGAAATGGCTCATTTCCACAGAGGAATGTGAAATTCATCCAGTAAAACCCACAGCGGCCCGTGTATTCGACAGCCCGGTAAATACTGACTGAGCTCTAGGACCTCGGTTTACTGGGTAACTTTAACGTGGTTGTATTTTTTTCGACATGTGTTTAGTTTTAAATACAGGCTTGTTTATAGCTCATGATGAATCATTAACATCACTATAAAAGCTCAGCCGGATGTATTATGTCAACCCTCAGGGAATTTCTGTCAATTTTTGTATCTTGAGTTCTCTGCCTTCTTCTCAGCTTTCTTTTCCACCGCTGCAGGTTTTTTTTTTTTTCTTGTGTTTTCATGTTTTTCACTCAGGGTAACGGAGGATTTTCTTTTTCCTTTTGAATCGTTTCTCTGATGGAGAAACAGTCACTCTGCCCGTGTTCTCTGCTAATGTTCCCAGCTTCATTTACGTTGGATGTAAAAATCAAACATTTCTTGTTACTTTCCCATAATGTCTTTTTTTTTAATTAGAGAAGCAAAAAGGCGAGACGGTGGTTGAACGAAGATTGATTGACGCTTTTCAGTCAGCAGCTGAGTCAATTTGTGTGTTCTACGTCAGTGGGAAAAAAAAAATGAAGGTTGGCCTGTCCAAGATGTCTAAAAGCTGTCAGTTAGATGCTGTTTAACAATCCTTGCAGCATCAAAGCTGACTGATGTGGCTTCTCCAGAGTGTCAGGATGATGGGATCAGTGAGTCTGTTATCACATCGTCCTGTCGTGGATCTTGGTTCTGGCTTTTCATCCAGATCAGATTTCCTGTTTCTCACCCATGAGTTTTTTTGGCACACTGTGAAGGCCAAATGGAAGAAACTGAATTTTTTATCATTTTATTGCTGAATAAAACCATGATCATGTGTGTCTGCATATGTATAAACCTGTGTCTGTCCACTAAAATAATGTTTGGTGCAAATTGAAGGTTGCCTTATTTATTTATTTATTTATTTTGGACAAAGTATAAGCTTGTTAAGTTGCTGTAAGCTCTTCCTAAAATGACAAGCTTCATTTAGCATTACTGTCAAAAAAGTATAATACACGACATGATATGTTTTTGGGTTTTTTTGTCCTCTGGTTTTATCTGAACTATTCTTATAAAAAGACCCCTGGTAAATGTTTCAGTAGCTTCCAGCCACACGACCCAGTGACTCCAGATGAAAGCTGTGGCGCTAAAAGATGGACATTCCTCCTTTTATCTTATTTTATTACCCTGGAACTCCAAACTCAAGTCATAAATAATATAAAATAGTGGAAACATTCAAATAATAAATACTATCACTATGAATACCATTTATCATAATAATAATAAAGATGTGCGTGTCATTAGGCTCTTGTAGTTGTACAGTTTAACGGGGGTTTTATGGTAACTGGGTCACATCCTTTGGAAGCTTTGGACAAAGAAGATTCCACCAATTGTGTGTATATGTAGTTGAAATGCATTTAAATTCATATCAGTTGAGCTAAACTATACATTTTTTTTCAGAAGCTATCACCCTAGTACCTGAAAGTGTGCTCAGTCACAGCTTCAGATGTATGAATCCTCTATCTAGACGGAGGAAAGGATACATTTCCATCATCCCTCAAAAGAAACAATCAGCGATAGACTCAGGACTCGGAGAACAGCTGATAACTGACGGATGACAGAGGACGCATCCTCTTCACATCTCCCTTTTCCTCCCCTCCCCCAGCACCCTCCCTAGGAGGTGGAAACACATTAATGACAATCATTTGGTGTCAGTTCTCTTAAATGAGTCCTGCAGGCTGGAGCTTCATTACGCCTTCTCACAGCATTAAGTCTGATGGTCATGAGGCTTTTCATTCCTTCGTCATCTGTTTGACATCAATCTGTGCGCTTTGATTATATCCACTTTATGCTCTCTTTGTCTGAATGAGCTCACTCTCTTTCTTTGGAGATGGTGTGAATCAGTGGTTCTGCAGTTATAGCGACACTGAATCGAGCAGATCACGGCTTTACATGCTGGAAGTGGCAGATTAATAATTCACGGGACACCACTGTCATCTCCAGTTGAGTGCAGCGACTTAGTGCAGCTTCCCGGTGTTGCTTCCCATGACCTCGCTGACCGGTGCGAATGTGTGCCGCCGTCGAGCCGTGTGCGAAGTTATGCTCCGGAGTTGCCCGTGTGTTGTAAAGCTGGTGACATTCATAGAATGAGATCCGGGGAGATTGATGCACCGTGAAGGCACGAAGGAGCGTGGCCCGCAAATCACCTTTTACGACAGCAACACACACAAAGATGCAGATGGATGGGGCGCCTGCTATTGCGCACCCATCTTTTTGATGCTGCAGTAAATTCCCTTTGGTTACCCTGACGTGCAGCAAATGCTCTTCATTCTCCGGTCGGCTTTTCACACAGCCTCCCACCGGGACAGCTGTTGTTCTCGGCAGAGCAACACTTCAGGAAGCGCCAACACCTCGTACGGGCGAGGTCAGCTGCAGTGCAGAGAGTAAAGGCCAGCAGTTGTTCGTTATGTGCTCATTACTGTGAGTGAATGAAGGACACCTGTGTGCTTTTTTTCAAAGCAGACAAATGGCAACTAAAAAAAATCTAAAATGAAATAAAATAAGCTCGCTCACCTGGACAGTAGGGGTGTGCTAAAAAATCGATTCGCATAAGAATCGAGATTCTCATTTGCTACGATTCAGAATCGATATAAAATGTCTTAAAATCGATTTTGAAAAGTAATTAAAAATAAAATAAAATCCGCTGGCTGTTTGCGTCCATTTTGTTACTACGCGGGACGTCCTGATGTCACCACGCAGCCGGCTGTGGAACACACACACGGAAAGCACCAAAACAAAGATGGATGAAAAGGAGATCCAACCGGCCCCGTCTTCACTAAAGGTTAAAATTTGGCATCATTTCGGTTTTTACCGAATCCCCGGAAACACTGAGCTGGACATGACGCACACAGTGTGCCAGCATTGCAAAACTAAGATCAAGCACTTCGGCAACACAACAAACGCGCAGGCTCATGTTACGAGGAATCACCCGGAGATCTGAGACACGGAGTAGAGTCAGCTGCCAGCTGCAGACTAACACACACTGCAGAGCTTCACGAAGCTGTCTGCCAGGTCAGAGCGGGCAAAATATAAAAAATAAAATAAAATAGTGAGTGATACTTAGAGTAGCAGTTAAGGACCACAAACTGTTTTTGGTAAAGGCTTTCCTCAGAATTTAAAAGGCAGCATGTTTAACTGCATTATTTTTTCAATAACGATGCACTTTTATTTTTGTTACTGAAGCAGTATGTGATATTGCTTTTATGTAACAGTTGCAACAATTCCATCTAAGTATGTATGAATGTTTGAAACTTAATAAATGTGAAAAAGACACTTTAATGTCTTCAATTGTCATTCTGTCTTGCAAAGCAAATGGGAGTAGATCATGATCATAATTCAGATGAGAAATCAATATGAATAAAACTGTTTTGAATCGAAAATCGATTTTGAATCAAATCATGGCCCCAAAAATCTGAATCGAATTGAATCATGAGATAGTAAAAGATTCACACCCCTACTGGACAGGCTCTGGATGTGTCCAAAAAGCTTTTCAGCTAAAATGTTTAAGGATAATTGAGTACAGTTCATCAGAAATGAGAAGCTGCTTAAGAAAGCAGCAGCATCAGGTCACTCATCTTCTCACAATGAAAAGTTGATGGATGGATGGATGGATGGATGGATGGATCTTCTCACATAATAGAAGATCAGTCACATTTAGGTCCAGAAGGCATTTGTACAATGACTTTTTCTGATTTAGTCTTTTTTTTTATGCGCTGTCAAAATGAATTTTAAATAAAACAATAAAGATCTGATCAATGTGGAGACTTTTAGCTTTAATTCAACAGTTTTCATCAAAATATGGCATTAACCATATAGGAATGACAGACATTTGATGTGAAATACGAGTCGCTCAGTTTTCAGGGACACTAAAGCTTTATGAAGAGCGTAGCCCTGTACACCTCTGGATTAATTGTTCACATCCTCCAAAACACCAGAAAGACCCTTCTAGTGGTGGTCATACATGCTCATGCATCCTCCATGTTTAATACATGGTGTCATTTTCTTTGGATCATGAGATGTTCCTTCTCCATGCTGTCGGAGACCTCAGTTGTTTTGGAAAAACAAAAAAACTCCATTGTTCTGCTTTAAGTTGCACTTCGACTGGAATGAAACGCTGCCCGCCAAGGCACCATTTTGTGCAAATGTGTGAGTCCTTTACTCCAGTTTTACCAGCCCGACAACCTGAAAATTGGTCGCTACTACCTGGGATGGTTTGTTTATTTGCCAACATCCATGATGCATTATGCAAGTCTCTCTTTAAAACAAAAAAAAAAAAAAAAAATCAGATGAAATAAAAAAAAATCCTGTAGCGATCAAAGACGTTTCCCACGTCTCTGAAGGTCAGGACTTGGACGTGTGCGTCCCGTTTTCCTCGTACAGCACACACTGTGAGGCGTAACCCTAACATGGTTATAATGATGAACACTTTGATCTCTGTGCCATGAATGAAGTGGATGACGGCGGGTGGGCAACATGTTTTGACCTTGAAGAACCCCGTCTGTGTAATTACTCATTGATGATGAGATCATTTATCTTAATCTGATGGCACCAACTGTAATGAGAAGAACCCAATTTAGAGCACATTGTTGTAATTCTGTAATTCTCTAAGTGGCGTCTTGTGCGCTTAAGAAATTCATGGGAAGGAACGTCATCAGTAGCTGTTCATCATCACCGACGTATCGCGCCCACTGGACTGGAAGCAAATCTGTGTCTGCTTCGTCCACATGACGTCCAAGTTTCTGCTTATTTCTGCTGCGTCTCCTCTCCACCTCCCGGCCCCATCTCATCCTCTTCCTGTCATTTCAGTGAAGGTGGCTCGAGTGCAGGAATCATTGGAACGGCCCATGTGCAGCTGACATCTATTCAGAGCATTTTCAGCGCTGCAGCTGTGTGCAGCGGAGACCCTTTCAGAGGCAGAATAGCACCTCCGTTTATAGCTGGCTTGTTCCGAGACGCCCAGTTCCGCCACTTCAGCCACCCGAAGACCGCAAATTATGCTCTCCCTCAATCCGCCTCTTCTTACCTCCCCCCGTCCCATTTCTGATGCTAATGTTCCCTACTGTGCTGCATTGTCAGCTGACTGTGGAACGGACAGATGTGAGTGACGTTCATTGATGTGAGATGCCGGTTTTGGAACTGCTTTTTTCATGTTTTTAATTAATCGGCGTACAGCTAAGAAGTTATCCACAAATGCAGAGCTTGGAGTCTTGTATCTGAGCTACTGTCTGATTCAAATGTTTTGCTCTGAATGTTCAGGGACGCTGTTGAAATCATCTGGATTTCAATCTGGTTATCAGGGTTTGTGTTGTGTTTTTTTTTTTCCTTGTTGTTTTTCTTGAGCTCTGAATGTTTACATTCAAGAAGTAGCACCAGCAGAAATATTCGATGTATCACGCGCATGTGGGCTGCACTGGTTTAGCGTGAAAACTCAGCCTTGAATACTTGCAGTAATCCTCTAATGACGCTCTGCACCTCCAAGCATTTAGGTTTTCAGCACCTAATGCTTGGGACTAAATTACAGTCAGACCTCAAACCTCAAGCTATTGTTGCATTGAATGAGTTTACAGCTCCGGTTAAAGCACCTTGTCTGTGTACAAGCGTTTAATGTGAGCATGTTAATTTTATTCTGTTTATGGTGTTGGGTGTAGCTGTGCTTGGCTGGGTCTCCCCTGTAAAAGAGATCCTTGGTCTCGGTTGGGGTAACCTGGTTAAATAAAGGTTCCATTGAAATAAAAACTGTCCTTTGGTTTTATGTAGATTCATTTCGGGCTGGGAAGCTTGTAGAGCATTTAAAGTAAGTCTTATTTTTAGCTGTGCTGTGATCCGTCACTCACTCACTCGTATTATTTTTACATCAATATTTTGGTGCACATCTTCAGGTGGGCGACTGCTGAAGCCGCCGTGTTTGTTTGGATCACATACAAGAATGTGCCCTCGATTGTTGGGATATTTTTGTCAACTTGTATAACCTTTCCTTGGGAGACTTAGGCAGGCATGTCATATTTTGAATAGTTTAGTGAGTATTTCTCAGTAAACTGAACGAGGGCTCTTGTCTGTGCTGTTACTGATGTGGGTCAAACTCCAGGTCCAGCTACAGTCAGATGTACCTTGATTTAGATGGCATCTAAATGAGCTGTTGGTCCACTTTGCTCTCTGTTTTTATCCTCCCTGATTCATTTCATTATTATTCTTACATTCCTCTTTTACAGCTGATTATTATCGTCAGTTCTCGTGTGTCCCAGCTCCTCCAAATGCACCTCATCTTCGTAAAGAGCGCGGCCCCAAGCGTGGCCTGACATTTGCAGTGATGCAGGGGTCAAAGGTGAAGCGTGGAGGTTCATATCAAAGCACTGGAATATTTGCTTCATTTGCATGAGTCCTTGTTCCAGCAAGGTTTCCACTGAAGCACATTCCTGCTCGGCTCGGCTCGTTATTTCAGAAAGACACTTTACTTTACTCAAACTACTCACTCGCTGAGATTGACAAATTTGTTAGCAAGCTTGTCGACTTCCTCACGGAGCCCCGGCTCTTCACAGTTGAAAAGGTATTCTTAAAAAGCAGGTGCGAAGCTCCTATTTTGTCAGTCTTTTCTACCTTTGCAGGCACCGTCTTTGGCACCAGACATCAAGATATAGAATTTAGTGTCACCAGCGTGACAGTTGAGTTTATCGAGGAGGAGGCAGTTGAGCCTGAATCACTCTTCTTTTCACTGGATAAGTGAATGAACTGACTGAACAGATTGATTTTTGGAAGTAAATGTGGAATTTAACACCTCACTCTGAGTGTGCCATGAATAACTGCTCTCAGAAGCAGTCTGTCAAATAGACGCCTGTCTTGAGCTGAAGAAATCTAGGAGCTTTAATGCCGATTTAACTGGTGATTTTTGACTTCTGTGTGTTTTTGTGGACATGAGATCAGGGTCCAAAGTGGTCATAGTGTTGCCTTAGTGACCAGGAGCTGCCAAAAAGGTGGTTTTGTAGAGTTTTACAGTCGTGCAGGGATACGCTTTGTCGAATCTAAAGGTGTAATGGCCCACATCTTGATGGATGCAGGCTTGAAATGTAAACGGCGAGTCGCTGGGATGAAAAGGACCCATGCTCCTGTCATGAAATAGAAATTATTACCCATCATCAGGTCGTTCATGTCAGCATGTGGACGTGTGGGGCGCCTGGTGGAATCCCGCCACAAGACGGTTTGGAGTTTGCTCTGTTTGCACCACTTTTGTGCGGCGAAAGGAAAGTGTGTGCTCTCATGATGCTGAGCAGCTTTAGTGCGATCACCATCTGTTCACCCCGTCTGCGTGTGTGCACGAGGACTCCCCCCTCCACATTACCTACCGGGCCAGACGCACACACACACACACACCACACACTGCTGGTGTCAGGACCTCAGCCAGTCACGGTGGCGCAGCCTGCCGCAGGCGGCGGCTGCTTGTGCTGTGAAGTCAGCGCTGATGTGGTGCTTAGCCAGTTTGCTGTGGGACATGTGATTCACAGGTGGTTGCAGGTGCACGTGTTCATTTTTGATCATTTCAAGGTGGCTACGTCTCTCCTGTTGGTTTAAAGCTGTTCCTCTGGGCCACCGGGTAGCGCAGTGGTTTGAGCAGGCGGCCCGTGTGCAGCAGCCACAGTCGCCCTGCAGTGGTCGCGAGTTCGATTCCCGGCCTGCTCCCCTTTACTGCTCGTCTTCCCTGGTTTCCCGTCTCTCTACACTGTTAAGAGAGGCCATTAGAGCCACAAACACCTTTAAGGAAAAAAAAAAGCATTTCCTCTGGTGAACTCCAGCCACTGCTGCTATCCCTGTTATCCCACACGTCAGTGTTAAGAATAATAATCCAAAGATACACGGGAAGGTAAAAATATCTTAAACCGTTTAAAAAGGTATTATTGGACATGGGATATGTAGCATTATTGGCTCAGGCACTTTAGCGCGCAGCTCGTTTCAGAATTGCGCCACCAAATAGACACCTTTGGTTGCCTTCAGATTAGAGGAAATGTTAAAACAGAGACAAAAGTAGGCGAAGTTACTGCGGCGTTGCATCCGGGTTTTAAAGCCCTGGGTTCGGCAGTTTGACCGGCGCCATCTTGGGGCTTACAAGCAGGTTCTGGAGAGTTCTTTAAGGCTCTAAATGTGCTTCTCTCTAGAATGAGACCCGGTAGAAGTGATCGTTAGCTTATTTCGAGAATATTACCTGAAGGTGCAGATGTGTCATTTTCAATCCTGCGGTTGTGTTCCTGTACACCCGCAGGATTTGCCCCCTCGCTTTCCATCAGGAAGAATGCAGCGACGAGGCACTAGATGCATCTTTTTATAGAGTCTATGAGCAGTTTTTACGCGTGGTTTTCCTTTTTCGCTTCAGTTAACAAGCGTAGCAGTTTCCTTAATGCATCTGCAGTCTGGGCCAGTCAGAGCAGACTAAAGCAGCTGTTTGTCTCGTATCATTTTCCTTCTTTTTTTTTTTCAGATGTGTAGATGTTGCTATCTGTAATCACGGAGTAACTTTAAGCTCCTTTTAGGCACATTAAAGAAAAAGGCTAAATGTTTTTGAAAGAGAGCCCGTTTGTATTCTGGATTTGGCTTTACATCTGAAGCAAACTGAGCTTTCTCGTAAAAATACGTTTCACTTGCAGTCCAACAAAGAAGCTGCTCATGATGTTATTGATATTGGATTAACACAAATGTTTTTTTTTGTTTGTTTTTTTAACCTAGCATGTTTTCTATTTTTCTCCCTGGACCCTTGTAGAACCGGAGCACAGATTTCCAGAACTTCTGCTTTTCTGAGTAGCATGAAATGAACTTTGAAGCGGCGCATTGTGGGCTCTCTGAGCTGAATTTATGAGCCCCGCGCAGTTGGAGAATATTGGTGGTGCTACGGCTCATCGCTCTTTAGAATCGAAAACAGCGTCTGTAATAAAATGAGAACAAATGTCAAGTAATGCCTGCCCTTTATTAATGACATACGGGTATTTTATGATTGTTTCACGGCCTAATAATTCTGCTTATTGAAAGTCATCCTCTGGTAGCGTGAGGACAGCTCGACGGGCAGTTAAGTTATTGCTCCCCCAGCTGATAATCATTTTGCACATCATGCCTGTGCGTCCTGTCACGGTCATACCATTTCCCTGCCTCTCAGTCAGTGCATTTTGGGATCAGTCCCAAAAAGAAGTGTTGATAGAAAGTAGATGGATGGGATTATGAGCACTCTGCTGCCAGAGCCGGCCTGCTCTATTCTTACACATGATCATCTGCTTCACTTGTCTGTAAACGCACACACATTTACACTTTGACTTTCTGGCACATATATATCACCACACATTATCCCACGTAATGTGTGTGTGTGCGCGCGCATGCACGCGCATGCGTGTGTGTGTCTCGGGGTCAGTTTAAGCCTATTAGCCCAGTGTTGTTACTGCAACGGCTGCCAGAAGCTTTATGTAGGAGATGTCTTCTTGCACTTTGCACTTTGACCCCAATCTGCTGACTTGATAATTATAACTCGCAGCTTTTCTGTGCATCTTTTAGCTTTTGACTCGGTAGGAAGATGCACTCATTCAGCAGAGGGATTGCTTTGTTGTGAACTTTGTGAACTCAACAGTGAGTCTGAACGGTGCAGCTCATCTGTGTGCTCCTTGTTTCTGTTCCCCTGTTGGAGTAACACTTTTCTACATTTGTGCATCAATTAAATCAGTGTTTTTAGACGTTTCCACTAGCTGAGAGATGAAAGGGAACAAGTGGAGCGAGAAAGCGGGAAGGGAAGGTCGCAGTTTCACCCATTTGTTTTTGTTCTGCTACAAAACTGGAAAGTTCCATCACCATCGAGCCTAGTTTTAGTTTTTCTTTCACTTTTGTTCGCTGCACCTCTACATGTCATTTTAGCCTGATCAGATGTCCAGATCTGTTTACTTCAAGCTTTCTCCATGTGAGCAAAACACTAAAGTTTAGGCCTTGAGCTTCTTATCCTGGCAGCACTAGAGTTCGTTTAGTTGTGATGACTCCACTTGTTCTGCTTTTGACAGACACAGACTTCATCATTTTCTGAAATGTCTGCTCCTTTTTTTTCTGCAGAGAGCTTCTCATGTGTTTTTCTGCAAAACAAAGTGTGTGTTTAATTATTTTTCCTCTTTTTTTCTGTTCAGGGGTCCTTTCAGTGTGGTCAGGAGATGCATCAACAGGGAGACGGGTCAGCAGTTTGCTGTCAAAATTGTGGATGTGGCCCAGTTTACATCCAGTCCTGGACTCAGCACAGAAGGTAAGAGTTCCCAGTCCCATCGCTGCTGCTTTCAGTGGCTCTCAAACACATTTCACATCAAAGGTTTTACATATTAGGACACATAGATCATCCAGTGTCATTTCATGTCAAGACTTTAGACACTGATCATGTGCGCACCTCTATAAACCTCTGAAGCATAAAGCAGTGTAACGCAATGCAATGGAGGAAAGACATTAGCAACAGTCTTAAAGAAGGCCATCAGTTTGAGAAGGGTTGACTGCAGAAATCCTTTCCTTCCTAAAAAAAAAAAAAGGCACATGATGAAGCGAGGGGAACTGGGCAGTTTTTGAGTCGACCATGACCTCGTCTCTGTACCAAAGTAGCTTAGAGTCAAATTCACGCACCCTGTTTCACCCAAGCCTGCGTGAAGCAGAACAATGATCCCAAACACGGCAGCAAATCTGCAACAAACGAAAATATTTAAGGTTTTGCAATGGTGCTGTCAAAGTCCAGACCTCAGCCTGATTGAAATGCTCTGGCCGGGGCCTCAAGAAGGCCGTGCACGAACACAAACCTCAGTGAACTGAAGCAACATTTTCAAGAAGAGGGAGACGAGACTTTTCAACAACGATGTAAAAGACTGATAACATGCAGAAGATCATCATTTTTGAGGTTACTGCTACTAAAAGCTGCTCTATAATCTATAAAATGTTGTCTTTCCACACACTTCTGCATTTTAGATTAATGTGCCACAGTGTAATATGCCATGCTTGTTGTTTAACTTGTTTTTATTTACCCTGTTGTGCCCTGATACTTCAAACCTTAGAACTGAAAGAGGGCACACATCTTTTCTCACATATCGCTCTGCTTAACAAGTTGGTGTAGTTGGAGAGGTCCCGTCCTGGTTTATGCATGTGTTGTGCCCTGATAGCAGCTCCTCCTGAAGCACAATGCTGCTCCGCTACGGTTTATATTTGCCTTCATTAGTTGAATGAAATCATTTTCACCCTGTAACACCATCTACTACTTTTGTTTTCTTTAGTTTTTTTGTTATATATCACGCAGACACCGTTACCGTGATTTACAACATTAACACTCAGCCGTGTATTGTCCATAGTTTAATATTCAGGTGTTGCGCATCGCTAATCATGAAAAGTCTCACGAGTATCGTCTAGACGAAACGTGCACAGCTACTATCAAATATCTTCCACCGCCTGAAGGAGTCGGGTAGGGGAGGGATGAGAGGGGAAAAAGGGGCGAGATTGAATTATAGATATTTGAAGGACGGAATAAGGAGGGATAAGACCGACACCACTGAGGAGAAACTGACAGTCTACATACTCAACATGTAAGGAAAAGCAGCTGTAAAACTTCACTCTTTTCCTCCCGTGTCCATGCACAGACCAAACGAACCTCCAAGGAACCTTCGGCCGAATCTGCATCTTCTTCAACTTTGCGCAGCTTGGTCATGATGGTCGTGAATTTCAGCTCGGCCTTCAACTATCCGGATTGAAATGTTTCTGTCCGAGTTCGCCTCCTTCGTTCTGTCTTTTAAAGTGGTAAAACGGCAGCTTTACTCTGATTGCTAAGCGCCCACCAGCGCAGACGCAACAGCCACAGTGAGACAACAGCTGGTGAGCATAGTGGAGAATTTAACAGCCAGTTCCCTCAGGAGCTGGGGGAGATTAAGGGGAAAAGACGGAGCTTAAACACCCATTTTTGACTGTACTGATCGCCGTGCCTGCTCTTTAACCAGCTGTTCTCATTTCATCACCCACAGAACTGGCTCTTAAAGTCCCCCTCTGATTAAAAAAAAATCTAGTTTTTCACCTTGTTAATGAAAACTTGTTCCAGACCACTGCGGGGGGATGCCCATGTACCAAAACCGAGACGCCACAGCACCGTCATCTCTCCAGCATGGAGAACAGAAAAGCAGCTTTAGGTCTCAAAATGAACGGTGAGGGTGCTGCGTGACAGCTGGATGTGTGGTCGTTGCTGCGGTTGCTATGATACTGATGTTCACATCCAGGCTGGGATCATATTGCTGTCGTAGTTTTCACATGAAACATGGCAAAGTTGATTATTTATGTCCCTTCACACATGATCTGTAACTGGAAGTATACAGGTTTCTGATGATGCGATTATTACTGCTTTCTTCAAGCTAACATACACTCACCAGCCACTTTATCAGGTCCATCTTGCTGGTACCGGGTCGGACCCCCTTTTTCCTTCAGAACTGCCTTAATCCTTCATGTCATAGATTCATCAAGGTACTGGAAACGTTCCTCAGAGAGTTTGGTCCATAATAATATGACAGCATCACCAGTTGCTGCAGATTTGTCGGCTGCACATCCATGATGAGAATCTCCCGTTCCACCACATCCCAAAGGTCTATTGGACTGAGATCTGGTGACTGTGGAGGACATTTGAGTCCAGTGAACTCGTCATCATGTTCTAGAAACCAGTCTGAGATGATTCAGGCTTTATGACACAGTGTGTTATCCTGCTGGAAGTATCCATCAGAAGATGGTCCACTGTGGTCATAAAGGGATGGAGATGGTCAGCATCAATACTCAGATAGGCTGTGGAGTTGAGACGATGCTCAGTTGGTACTAATGGGCCCAAAGTGTGGCAGGAAAATATCCCCCATACCATTACACCACCACCAGCCTGAACCGTTGATACCAGGCAGGATGGATCCATACTTTTATGCCAAATTCTGACCATCTGAATGTGTCAGCAGAAATCCAGACTCATCAGACCAGGCAACGTTCTTCAACCTTCTATTGTCCAGATTTGATGAGTCTGTGTGAATTGTAGCCTCAGTTTCCTGTTTTTAGCTGACAGCAGTGACACTGGTGTGGTCTTCTGCTGCTGTAGTCCATCCTCCTCAAGGTTGGACATGCTGTGCGTTCAGAGATGCTCTTCTGCAGACGTTGGTTGTATCCAGTGGTTATTGGAGTTACAGTTGTCTTTCTATCAGCTCCAACCAGTCTGGCTATTTTCCTCTGACCTCTGGCATCAACAAGGTATTTACACCCACAGACCTGCTGCTCACTGGATATTTTCTCTTTTTCTGATCATTCTCTGTAAACTCTAGAGATGGTTGTGGTGAAAATCCCAGTAGATCAGAAGTTTCTGAAATACTCAGACCAGCCCGTCTGGCAACAACAACCATACAGCGTTTAAAGTCACTTAAATCACCTTTCTTCTCCATTCTGATGCTGGTTTGAACTGCAGCAGATCATCTTGACTTGTCTACATGAATAAATGAATTAAGTTGCTGCCACGTGATTGGCTGGTTAGAAATGAGCGCTAATGAGCAGTTGGACAGGTGTAGCTAATAAAGTGGCTGATGAGTGTAATGTGTGTTTTTTTAACATTCAGTTTCTACATAACACTATCCAGCATGAGGAAACTGAAGAAGCACGGAGGACGGATGTACAGCTAGATGGTGCTGGTTGAATGTTCTTTGACTCTGAGAAGCCACAATACAAAGCAAAGACAAACTGCCAAAAGATCAAAAACCTGCAGAACCTCTGGAGTTGATTTGTGCATACAGGCTTCTCGAATTTAATATTGGTACAGGATGCATATTATGCATGCGTGACATTTCCAAGCTTAAGACATTTATGTGTGCTTTGTAATGTCCTATCGCTCCTTAAAATGCCAATATTAGGAGGCGTTAAATCTGAGATGACTGGCTGTGAGACCTTGCACACACGTCATAGGCTGAACAGAATTCCTGTTTCTCAGATGGGCTTTACCTGTCGCGTCACACTGGGAGCCTCCCTGAGGCTTTCTCACTCATCCTGGGATCACAGTCCAGCCCTCCAGACGTGTCAAAGCATCTCCATAGCGTATTTAGGGCAGTATAAAACGTGCATCGCTCAGAACCTCGAGAGACTTTGTCCTCGCAGAATGATACGATGCCTGCAGAACGCTGCAGATCTCGTTTTCCGTCGTGCTGGGAGGTCAGAGTAGAAAAACGCTGCTCGCTTTGAGTCATTGTGGCTTTATCTGGTTTCGCGATCGTTCCAGAAGTAAGGCGTGCACACACGGCACACATGCACGCCACATGTTTGAAGAATTTAGATCCACGTACGCGTTCAAGCCTCAGCTGCAAGGGAACAGAGAGATGTAAAACTCTGGTCTCCATCTGAGAGTAACTCACTTTGGTTTTCCCACTTGAAGATTTACGCTCATGTCCGGAGGCACAAAAACCTGAAACAGATTGTATCTGCAAGTGTAACATTGCAACGTACATCTGGACCGAATCAGAACCGTATGGAAAATGGCTGAGGAACTTTACTCCTCTCCGTCTTTCTAAGTTTTTAATGGTTTACAGCTCTTAGCTGGGTCTTTTCAGCTGGTTGCAATTTAAGATGGTAGACGAAACCCCAGTTTTTTATGTAGGGGGTTTTTATTTTCTAAATAAATATCACAGTTAGGAAGGTTCCACAGAACCTGAATGATTGTGAATGTAACTCGATGCTGTGCAGGCTGAATTCATGTGGAAGTTGATGGTTTTAGTTACCTTTATCAGTTATATGTCATGAAACCCAAAAGTACTCTTTAAATTTTGTCCTGTTGAACATCACCGAGAGATTTTTCTTTTCTTTCTTTTTCTTCTAAATCACAATAGGGCCGGGAATCTGGCATCTGTATGCAGAACTTATTTATATCCCAGTCTGATGTCAGGAATCCATCAAACTGCGTTCCCCGTGCTAGACGTCAGTCAGCTGCTCCCTCTGTTGATTTGTTTTCATTTTCCCCATTTTCAGCGCCTGCAGAAATCAGAGCAGTTTCACATGAGTGGGCAGCTGTAACACAAGCAGACGGACGCGCAGCAGCCCGCGCACAGCTCAGACCACAGGAAGTGGGTCAAATGGTTCATGTCTTGGCAATGGATTGGTCAGCAGAGGCTCGACGCACACACACACCAGTTTGTTTCTCTTCGGCCCGTCCGGAGGTCTGTCTGGTGAATAGGTCAGCCCTCTGAGGGGCTACGACAGAAAAGCCAGCTGGAGAACGAGCAAAACTCATCATGAGCTGCCGCCCACTCAGCTTCCTCTGCATCCTTTTACTCCTCTGCTTCCCTGATTCCCTCTCCCTCTCTCTTTTTTTGTTCCTGGATCTTCCACTCTTCATTTTCTGTGGTTCTCTCCTCCTGCTGAACTGCTGCGACATCCTGTCCTGACTTTGTCCAAACCCACAATCTGGCCTCGCAGCGCTACCGCGAGCACTGCAGCACTGCTACAACCACAGCTGGCTGGAAGAGTAACCATCACAACGGAGATCACATTTATTTGTGACTTCTTTTGTCAACGTCCAGTGGTTTATTTTTTTTTTTTGCTGTCAGCATTTACCCTCTCACTGACTCTCTTGTTTCTCCTCATTTTTCCTCCCCTAAATGATTCACTTAAAACAGGCCAATTCCAACAGCTTGGTGCTTCAGCGGTAAATGGAGCTTGTGCAAAATTATGACATGAGCTCCCCGGTGGGGCCCTGAGAGCAGTAAAGAGAAGAAGACTGCATTCACTCGGCCTCTAACTCCATCTCCAGTTGCTCATTTTGAAAAACCATTAAAAGTAAGGCCTGAACTTTTGCTGACTTTTATCGCACATCTTTTTTTTGCATTTCCTGGTTACTAAGACTTGATATGATGATTCTGTGAACTTGATATGATGCAAAGACATAAAATTAATATTTTTGTGGACAGTGGCTTCTCCCACATTCAGCTAGTAATGCCAATGTAATGCCAATTTATAAAATGCCATTTTAAAGGGTGTGGAACCTTCTTGTTGCTGTCTGCCATAACACCTTTTTTTTAATGTCCACCAGAGGGCACCAAAGGGCCCCCCGGCTCGCCCTGTGAGAATTTCCTTGCACTGCAAAGGTCCTACTGCTGTCTTCATTTGCTTCAGGAAGCAAATGTCACGCAGTGAAACTACTATTGGAGCAAACTCAGACTTTTATGCGCAACATGCACAACAACTACCATCTAAACACGAAGAAGGTGATTGTTATGATGCTGCCGAGCATCTGGTCCACATTTGTTTCTTTTCTTAAGGAGGAAAACAAGGTGTTTATCGAGATGCTGTAAATTCAGTCATTATAGATTTCCCTGATAGCAGCACGGGTGCCTCCAGTGAACCATATGCATGCATCGTGCAGAAGCCCAGCGTACTGCAGGAGACGTTTATGGTTCATTCCTGTCAGCTTGGATTTACAGAATCCCCCATTTTCACCACGGATGGTGGCGGGCTGATGCATGGCAGATATGATATAGATTCAACCATGGGTCGTTTTACAGTTTTTACTGCACCCTTGTAGTATGCTTTCTCGCTCCTTATTTGCATTTTAATATCTTTTTTGTTTTTATCATGCAGGAGGATTAGGCCAGATACTTGACATGAGTCATTTCACAAACAGGTTCATCTGAAGCACAGAAACAAAGCAGGGGTGAAAAGTCAAGAAGTGATAAGCAATGCCATAAGTAAGATATAAAACTGCCAAAAAATCTGCAAATGCTGAAGTTAAAACTCAAAAGAAAACACATTAGTGAAGTAAGGCTTGAAAGCTGGCTGGGGAACAAAAGACGACCTGGATAGACCTGGTAGATGTGGGCCGTGTTTAGGCCAAACGTTCTTCTCTGAAAATAGGGCTGAACACAAATACTGTGTGTGGAAAAAGTTATTTATTGCAGTTGCCTTCTTTTTTCTTCCTGATTTGAGTACGTAGGCGCTGCCCCGGTTGTAGATCATAGATTCATATACAGCTCTGCGGTCCATCCGTCCGTTCTCACGGCTGTTCTGTTTAATTTCAATTTTTATTTTATTTTATTCTAGTTCCACTCCGGCTTCATGATCAATCACTTTCTGTAGATTTTAATCACTCACTCAATCAACCCCTCTCACGTAAAACCAATTTAAAAGCAATGAAAGTGGCCTCCCCGGGGCGGTTTATGCTAGGTCTGTGAGACTGGTTTGGTAATTTGCTCCTCATTTGATTAAGCATCTTTTGTAATCTCCGGCTGGAGTTACAGTGACGGACACAAGCGGCAAACTCACCACATGGCATTAAAAATAGCAGGCTGTAATGCCCAGAAGGTACACATTTATCCCAGCTTTAGCAGCATTAGCATGATGGTGAAGCTAAGCGACGCCCTGCGCTCTGTCCTCAGGGGATTCATTTAATGTTAGAGCTGATGCACGCAGCCGCGCACGAGGCTCGTACCTTCAGCTCGGGGCTTAATTAAATGTCACTGCACGCGCGGTTGAACGCCATGGAAAGTGTTCACTGTCTTTCACAAGAGTGTGCAGACGTGTGTGGGTGCGATTGCGTGCTACCCTGTCGCATCTTTGCAGAAATATCAACTCGGCCCCGCGTTTCCCCCCCGTCAGGCCCTCGTGACCATAAATCACCCGTAGCAGCTGCAGCAGGGAAATATCTCTCTGGTGGAGCGCAGGTTTCTGCTTATTGAACTTGGATAGTTCAGATGCAGTGCTTTTTTTCTGTTACAGGGATTAGTAATACAGTTAAGTGCTCTCAGTGATGCAGTTTCAGTCAATTGATTGAGAGTCTTTTCATGCAGAGGATGATTTGCAAAAGATCTTTTCCTTTTTTCTTCTTGCTGGGTTGAAGCTTAAGAACCTCTCAGAGAGGCTGCCAGACACGAATGAGCAGATCAATGGGTGTACAGCCTGAATGGAGGGTTGACAGTCGGATTGGTGGGCTAGACTTTAATGCTGTCTGTGGATCAGTGTGGAGACCCGTGGGAGCAGAAGCTGCCGTTGTGACCTTCTCATCTCTCAGTGGCTCACAACACATCCTGCAGTGGCGGAGCAACAGTCACTTACAATTACTGACTCTATCAAAAAGAAAAAGAATTTCATAGCTGTGCACGTGATGCATTCACTGACACGACAAAAATCAGATTTTAACCTGGCCGATCAGAGCTCATCAGCCAATCAGCAGCCGTGTGTCTAGTTAAGATGTTGTTTGTACCTGTGAAAACTTTCTGTTAAACTATAATTACAATGCCCTTTATAAGTTTGATGTTTTTCTGCTTCAGGCACTTCTACAGGTAAAGTAGTCTTAGCCATTACGGGCTCATTGTTACAAGGTTCGTGATTATAGAAGGTAAATTAAAATTCGTTTTGTTCCGCTGATGGCAACAAGAACACGAATGGGTTTCAAATCCTACGAGATGTCTGTTCCTCCGTCGAGCCTGCGGTTTGTAATTTTGTGAAGCTGTTTTTGATTAAATGAAGTTGTTTTAGGTTTGTGGTTGATGTGGGAAACACTGCAGAGAGTTGTATCTGTGCAGCGCTCTATCGTACTCAACCTCCATGTGGACAAGTTTGATTTAAAGGTTTTGTAATCCTCTGGTATGCTGCAGTTTTGTTGATGCCTGAACCTCCCAGTCATGTTCTGTTTTTCCTGCTTTACATGGCAGAGCATTTTTTTTTTATTTTTTATCATCTTCCCTCAGAGACAGACAGTGACAGATTGTAGATTTGTCAGAGCAGCTTTTATTCTCGTCCCTGTACGCTGTCACCGCAAATCTGCTTCCATCAAAACATATCTTGTTATCTATTTCCTCTGTTCTTCTGCTTTACAAAAAAAAAATGAAAGTTTTATTTTTTTTTTCTTGCCTTTTGTCTCCTGAGAGGTACAGCTTCGTACGTTAGTGTTTTCCTTCGCCTGTGTCGATCATTTCTCCCCAGTGATTCCTCTGAAACAACCAACCCACGTTGTTCTTTCCGGCCTCTGTGACCCGCTCCATCAAACCTCCTGCTCATTAGGAACCAATTAACGAGGGAGATGCTCATTGTTGGGCTGCAGTAAGACCATCTAACTAACGCGGTAGATGAAAACAAACTCCGCTTGAAGCGAAAGAAAGCAGACTTGTTGCCAGTTTTGCGTATGAGACCCTCCTGTAGGCGAGTCGTCATCGCGGTTTCTCAGGAGAGCTCTACTCGCGCTCTGCCGTGCGTTTTCCATTTATAGCCGTTGCGGTAAACTTGACAGTTCTGAGGTAGGCAGGAATGTCTGAAGCGGTTCAGCGTAAAGCAGGGAAAGCTGGGAATTCTTATGAAGGGGTGACACTGAAGCGTTTCAGAGCCTGGAAAGATGTGGAAAGGTTCTTGTCAACCTCCAACTTGTCAGTCAGAATTTCTCAGAGTTTCAGTCCAAAGTACCGGATACGTTTGGAAAAAAAAGAGCGATGGTCGTCTCTGCCACTTGTGTCCCATCGTGGCGTTCACGGTGCACCGCTTCTTCAGCGTGTCTGGATTTCACAAAGTGGTCGAGACCTTTTCCTGTTTTTCCTCTTTTAAGCCGACCAATCCGTTTACCAGCTGCTTCAACTTGCTGAGGTTCGATTCCACGTTTCAACCGGGGAGACTTCAGAGGGTCTTCGTGCCTCTTATTTGGAGCAGCAGCTGGCCTGGTACCATGAGACCAGTCTGGTGGTCTGCAGATCTGACCGGCCCTCCTCAGTCACTGATGATACGCTTCTAGTTGTTTCATCTGCTTTGCATTAGTGGCCAACATCTCCCAGTCATAAACCAGACTGGGTATGATGATGCTTTTGTAAACTGTTATCTCTGTGTTGTCTTGAATGTCACTATTAAGGAACAGTTTGTTTGGAGGCTGCTGCAGCTCCACAGACGCTGCTTTGAATTTCCATATCCATGGAGGCCTCCCTGGAAAGAATGCTGCTAACAGCTCTTTACTGAACACAGTCATCTTTTTGACTGTTGATTGTAGTGCTGCACACAAAAAAACCCCAAACAAACAGAAAATCAGCCTCCACAGGCGGTGAGAAGGAGGAGGAGAGGATGCTGGGAAGTTCTCATGTGCTCCATCCACCTGCTGCAGCACCACCTGATTAACATGCAGGCTGCAGCAGCTGGAGCTTCTACCAGTAGATCGGGAATGTGCTTTCTGTTCTTCTTCTTGTTTAAAGTCTTTTTTTTTTTTTTTTTTATTAAGTAGGATAAGTGATTTCTGGGCGCCGTTACTTCTGAACCCCCCAGAACTGCCTTTAAAACAGAGAACTGGTGTCTCTTCGACTGTCAATGTTTCCAAGATACGGTGTGATGGTGTTGTCCCAAAAATAAATGTATTTGAAGAAGAAAAATTAGAGGAGGACCTTGAATAAATGTGACACGTGTTCATGTTTCATTTTTCAGTAATACGGATGATAGTGCAAGTGTTGCCATGACCTTTTTCTGTATATCTTGTACAACAGCATGCTCCTTTTGCTTCCAGGAACGCTAAACCCCCGTCTTATTTCTCTCTCTTCTGTGTGCTTTCAGATCTGAAGAGGGAGGCCAGTATCTGCCACATGCTGAAGCACCCTCACATCGTGGAGCTGCTGGAGACCTACAGCTCAGACGGGATGCTCTACATGGTGTTTGAATTGTAAGAGTCCCTCCCAGTCACATCCAGGGGAACGCGTGGTGGTGGTCAGGTGAAAGGGAAAAGCTAATGCCCGCCGGAGATGGCGGGTGGGTGTCGCAGAGTCAATCAATCAATCAATCAATGTTTATTTATAGAGCCCTTTACAACACACAGGGTGACCAAAGTGCTTTCCATTAAAATCCACATTAAAACAAAACAATTTAAAATCGACATAACAATACCATTAAAATTAAATTAAGAATATTTCACATCAATACTGTGTATTAAAAGCCAGTCTAAATAAATAGGTTTTAAGTCTGGATTTAAAAACCCCAAAGTCAGTGATGGTGCGCATTTCTGGGGGCAGCTTATTCCAGAGTCTGGGTCCAGCAACTGAAAAGGCCCGATCACCCCAGAGTTTAGTCCTGGTTCTGGGGACTTCCAGCAAGGGCTGGTTTGAGGACTGTAGGCCTCTAGTGGAGTTTTGAACACGCACCTGTTCACATAAATAAAGAGGGGCAAGCCCATTGAGGGCTTTAAAAACAAAGATTAACATTTTAAAATAAATTCTAAAAGAAACAGGAAGCCAGGGAAGAGCAAATAAAACCGGGGTGATGTGTTTGCGACGTCAAGTGTTAGTTAAAAAGCGTGCAGCGGCTTTCTGAACAAGTTGAAGACGGCTAAGTGACGACTTGGAGACACCAACATACAAAGCATTACAATAATCAATTCTAGAGCTTATAAAAGCATGAATGGTTTTTTCCAAGTCTGCACGATTTAAAAATTGCTTTACTTTTGTTAAAACCCGTAACTGATAAAAACTGGCCCTGACCACGCTGTCAATTTGCTTGTCAAACTTTAAGCTGCCATCAAAAATAACTCCTAACAGAAGATTCCACTTTAAACAATAGGTCACCTGAGTGTGTTGAATCACCAAAGAAGACATACTCTGTCTTATCATCATTTAGGTGCAGAAAATTTTGCCCTAACCACATTTTAATTTCTGCAATGCAGTCAGAAAGGGTTTGAAGAGCACCACTTTTGTTTGGGAGCACAGGAAGATAAATTTGCATCCGCATAGCAGTGAAAGGCTAGGTTGGGCCTAGCAATGATAGAGCCCAGAGGCAACATGTAAAGCGAGAACAATAAAGGGCCCAGTATGGAGCCTTGGGGCACACCACAGATCAAAGGAGCAGCAGAGGAAGATAAGTCACCAATCATTACAGAAAAACTTCTGTTTGTCAGGTACGATTTAAACCATTTCAGCGCTGTACCACAAATACCAGCACACTGATTAAGGCGAGACAAGAGGATTGAATGATCCACTGTATCAAATGCCGCTGTCAGGTCTAACAAAACCAAAACAACGGAATCTTCAACGGAAAGGGCAATGTCATTATGCACTTTCAACAGAGTCCTCGTGAGAATGAAAATTTCCATGAGGTGTCAGGGGACGAGGACAAACGGCAGGGACGGTGAAAGGGCTGAGATGGAGGAGAGGATGAAAACAGCAGGACCCAGAGAAAGTGAGGCCTGCAGCAGTTTTATGTAATCATCACTGATGTGAGGAAGCGTGTTGACTGGAAACGGGGTTGGGGGATGAGAGAGAGGAAGGTGTGTGTGTGTGTGTGTGTGTGTGTGTGTGTGTGTGTGTGTGTGTGTGTGTGTGTGTGTGTGTGTGTGTGTGTGTGTGTGCAGTACCATATACGTGGAGGGGGAAAAAAAGAGATGAGATTAAGATTTCTGAGCCTTTCTAAAAGCCGCGCTTTCCCCGGAGCTCTTCCCGACCAGTTCTGTATCTTCATCTATCCGCCTCGTCCAGAACTAATTCCTTTATCGTGTAATTCTGTTATCGCTGAACAGGCAAATGTTCTGGCCGCATGCATTGCTCTATCACACAACTCACCGCAAAGAGAGGGAGAGAGAGGAAAAAAAAAACTTTCAAGGAAATTTGAGTGAGCTCCATTTAAAGGGATTTTTCATGGTTTGGGAGCTTTTTTTTTGTGCACGAGATTCAAGCACACACGACTAGATCCGTGAGCTTCTCAGACCGCAGGGAGCAGAATAGATACGTGAGCAAACAGACGAATGCAGGAGGCCTCACGTCCACCTTTCTGCCGGGTTTCCCTCCTCACCAATCAGCAGGCCAAAATGAGGAGGTTTTGGGGAAAACAGCGATGCGCTTACAGCTAAAAGCCTTTTTGAAGTGGCACTGAAGCCCAGCGATAAAAACAAGGTTTATGGTAATTGGTTGAAGAAAAACACACATTTTGAGAGATGCTATCAGCTGCGGCTAAATGACTGTGTCTCTGAGGTAGCACATTTCCTCTAGTTCAGCGATCGTGTGAGATTAAGATGTTCTTTTTTTGTTAGTTTCTTGCTGTATCTTGCAGGTCGACTACGACATTAAAAACATCTAAATACAATGAGCAGCAATGATCATAAAGCGAAGTTTGGAAACAAAACAAAAAGAAACCCAGCTGACATCTTTATCTCCCGTATGTTGATGAGTCTAACAATCTGAGGCGCACGGGCTGCAGCTTGGTCCTAACTGGCCTGTGAAGCTGTCATCGGTTGAGCCGTATCTGTAATGCAAATCACTCCGGAGGGATTTTCTTACATTCAAAAATATTCGGCCTCATCACCTCAGCAACAGCTTCTCCAGCTGAACATGGAGCAAATGGAGCTGTCTGCATGCACGTCTTCCTTTTTAAGAGAACATGCTCATGATTTTTCATTTTTTAGAGAGGATCTTAATGAAACGCAAACGCATACTGAGTTTATTTAAAAGAGATTTACGATATACAGTGATCCCTTGCCAATTCGCGCTTTAAGTTCCATGGTTTTAGTTATTCGTGGATTTTTCAGAAATATATAATATAATAAAAAAGTCAAGAAAAAATCACGGAAACATCATGTTGTGCGCGTTCTCTCACAGTGAAGAAATGTTGTGAGCCAACCTGGCACCTTTAAGAAGGTGGCCTTATGGGTAATGTAGTGTGTGTGTCGTGGGACGGCAGAACTCAACAGGGTTAGATGAAAAGTGTAGTGAGCATCAACAGCAGCCCAGCGTGTATAGATTTACATTCTCTGTTAACCGACAGGAGCCCAACAATACCACCTGTGTGATGTTACAAGTTCCTGCAGTGCCAGAATAAAGTACTTGTTTCATGCGGAGAAAATTGGACTTTTTCTTTTTTCTTGTTGTTAGCGTATTAGCCGCTAATTACGAGCCAAAAATAGCACAATACCAGCAGTTTCTTTACTACGGTTCAGAGACCAGAGGCTGTGAAGGTAACAGAAAGACCACAGTTGAGCCTTTGTCTTGTTTCGCTAAAGTGGCTCGCTACTTTTTTGCGGTTTTTAAACATATTTTAAACACATTATTGAGGCTCAGGGGGCTCCTGCTCCAGTTTGCGGATTTTGATTTTCGCGGGGGGGCGCCAGTCCCTATTTATCGCTGAAAATAAGGGATCACTGTAATTGCAGTTTCATATCAAGAAGAGGAGTGTGTGTTGTGTCTCTTCAAAGCTCGAGTCAACATTACCGACTGCAGAGATTGATCAATTTTGCAGTTTTCACAGTTTATTTAGACAAACCCGAGAGAGTACAAGTGACCTCCACCCGTGTGAGCATGCACTCCTGTAAAACGTGTCTGCGTCAATCTGCGGTTTAGACACTGTGGTTTTCAGATTTCGTCTCAAGTAAAACAGAAAATGGAAGTTAGCAGACACCATGCAGTCGTCGGTTTTACTGAAAACTGCAGCAGCACATGAAAGAGAGGAGCTGGATTCATGAGCGAAAGCGGTTAAATCGCAGCCCTGTACGTTTTTGAGAGAGACGCTGTCTTGTTTGCTCGTGCGACGTGGGCTGCTCCCAGCGGTCGTGGCAGCCCAGAAGTGTTTGAGCAGCGATAGAGTTTTTAATGACTTCATCTTTACGAGCCAGCACGACGGATCAGTTTGTTGCCTTTCAGCTTTAAGTGAGGAGGTTTCACAAAAATGTGGGCTAATTGACCATTTAGGAATTACAGCCCACTTTTAGAAAAGTCCCTTTACTGCGTCCCTGATTGGCCTTGTAAGTTGTAACGACTCATTCAGACACAACCCTCACACGCAGGGTTGGAGACTTGCTCTGTCCTGTGGAGAACGAGTTTTCATTGAGGCCACACCACACCTCCGTCCCCCACAGCTGTATCTTACATGGATGACTTTACGTGACCGTGGAAGCGGCCAGTAAAAACAAAGTGATGGGGAAAATGGGTTTGCTGTGTAGCTCCCCTCCTAGACTGAACATGACCCAGTCCACCTTGTGACTGGCAGATACTGTTGTCTGAAATGTATTTCTGTTGCTGCTCAAACCAACACAAACGCCCAGTCTCACGTGGGTTTTGGTGAAGAGGACTTGTTCAGCATAGATTTCTTTATTTGAGGAATAAATCTTTTTTTTTCTCATATCTTCCTGTAACGTACTGTGGAGACTGGAGGGAAAAAAGTGTATTTACAGTCTATACGGGCTCAAAAGAGCTTTCATGTTCCTTTTTCTGCTGTGAAATGTGTGCAAAAATACCAAATCCAAAAACTTGAGCTTTTGAACCCGGAGCCGTTTTTAAAAGGACGAGCTCTGACAGCGAGCCGAGCAGGAAAGCTGCTCGCACGGTAACGTCGTTCTCATTAGAGAGCAGCTGTTGGTGATCCAGTTGTATCTGCTTCAACCCTACAGACTCAAAGTTGCTGCTTCTTTTCCATCAGCCGCCACCTCCCACATCTCCGCCACAGAGAGACCACAGCACTGCAGTTTTAATAAGAATGACCTTTCCTTTTTACCACACCGGCCCTTTCTCAGCGTGTCCTTCCTTTCTTGTCTTTGTCAGCATGGACGGAGCAGACCTGTGTTTTGAGATAGTGAAGAGGGCAGATGCCGGCTTTGTCTACAGTGAAGCTGTGGCCAGGTGAGTTTCTTAGATCTTCTTCTGTCACAGGCATCCTGATGCTGTTGTATCTTAGAGGTGAATCCACACTGAATAGCAATAACTATCTTTTTTTTTTATTTTGTATTTCTCTTTTTTTCCTTGAAGTCATTACATGAGGCAGATCCTTGAGGCTCTTCGCTACTGCCATGACAACAACATCATCCACCGAGATGTCAAGGTATTTCTGACTTCACTTGCTCTTTTTATTGCAGTTTTACTCACATAAAGTTGCCTTGTGGGTGTCGTTGTCAGTCCAGGTAAAAAACAAGGTTGAACTGGACTTGTAGAGAAGAATCCAAACCTCCACCACTGAAGGAAAATGAAAGGGGCAGCTTCAGTTGGGCTCTGAGGGTCGTTGCATGAAACCAAGATAAGGGATGAAACTGGGATATGTTGGTTATGCTTGGCGTTGGATAAACACTAACAAAAAAAAAACAATGCAGCAAAGTGTTTGTTCTGGCGGGGCGTGGAGAGCAGTGCTGCCCTCAGTTTTTCGTGGCTTCTGGCGTTTGCAGTGCTGCTGTGGCTGCAAGAGCGAGACTTGGGTTTGGTTTTTGAGCAGACGGGGATTTGTGGCGAGTCCTTCAGGTTGGTGAGGACAGCAGCAGGGTTTGCTGAGTAGCTAGTGCCACAAGTCAAGTGTCTTCGAAACACAGCCAGTCCGACCAGTCTCTGACCACTGTGGTCATTAGGGCTGTAGCGATACACTAATCTCACAATACGATACACGATATTCGGCTCACAATACGATATATATCGATATTCATCCTACAATACATTTACATCATTTTCCGAAAGGTTTTAAAGGGACAAAGTAATTTTGATGACATCTTGTGAATGTTCCAATGACTTTGTTTGAATTAATTGAACTGAAAGCATCAATTACACATTATATGACTGACAGGCAGCTTGCAAATGCTGGACAAAATGCATAAAAGGATTTGTTGAGAAAAATAGTTTCATTTATTCACGGCTGAAAAATCGATACTCTCTGGGGAAATAAGATATCAATATATATCGCAGAATTGATAAAATCGCTCAGCTCTAGTTGGTTATTGTTTCCCCAGCCTCGTTAGTTGCTTTGTCACTTGGTTAGATGTTTTGACCACGGGCCTCAACGCCGCTGGCAGAGGGCCTGCTATCCATTTCTCACTGCCAGTCATTCTCAAACCCCTGCCTACACCTTTCCACATAGCCAATTCACACAACACTAATTTTGGTGCTTAACAATGCAGGTGGATAGCGACAGTGGCCGTACCCTTGGAAATAAATGATCTCTTTGCCACAATTCTAACACAACTCATACAGGCCTGGTTTCAGTCTTTAAAACTGGAAACCTACCTATACTGCTGTGAAAACAAAACTCTGAGAATCAAACTGACAACACAAGAAGGTCTTGCAACATCGAACTTTCAGCATTATTTGCTCGCAAAGCAACTCTAATGAATTATCAAATGGATCCAAGCCTTCATTCATGGTTAGAGGTCAAGCAAAGCCGTTGCTCTACTATTCCTCAGTCAGTCAAACTCCATCCTTGCTTCTGTTTTTTGACCATTTGAATAATTCTGACAGCCTGGTAGAAATTTCAGCTGGCGCACCTCCGTGTACTTCATACCGCCACAGCAGGACAGAATAAAGGCACTGCGAAAACAACAACCTGGCTGTGCGTATGGGGCATCATTGAATTTTAGCTTGTTGGTGAAAAATAAGTTGGGTAACATTAAGTGATATAAAAGAAAATGCCTATAACTACAGTAGTCTTATTAAAATTTTAATGCGTTTTTACAAATTTATAATGTTTAGCTGCTAAGTATAATTGGGGGGAAAAACACATCTGCAGGTTTATTGACCCTGTTGGATTTTGGTACTGAGGACCACAGCAGTGCAGCCCTGCTTTACTGGAAAAGCTGTGAGCTAATGGAAAAACACCCATCGACTCCTGCTGTTGCTGCTGCTTTCTCTCAGACGTTAACAGCTCTGACACAGTTGCTGCCTTGCAGAATCAAGCAAAAATGAAATTCAGGAGTGCTGTGGATCAATCTTTGTCTTCTACCCATGGAGGATTTTGCTTCCATCTTCTTTCATTTCCTCAAACTCCCTGCAGAAACCAGACACAGCAAGTCCTGTGGAGCCATCATATCTCTAACACTGCAGAAGGTAGATTGGAGGTGTTTGTAGAACATGAGATTAGATTAGGTTCAACTTGATTGTCATCACACTTGTAAGGTAGAAGGTAAAAAAATACAGTTTAGTATCTCATCAGAAGTAAAAAGAGCACCAGGTGCAATATATACAGTATGTGCAGTTAAGAGCAGTCATGTATGAAAAGGGCTATACAGATGTAATATGGATAAATGTATAGGTGCAACATATATGCATTGATATTCAATGTTGATTTAAACATGCAATAGTAAAGAAAAGCGCTCTGAACATACTATAACCATAATCTGTCCGCGTGCATGAGCATATAAACATGAGTGTTATATAGAATAAATGATTACATTACATTGTATATGACAGTCTCATGACATTGTCTCATGACAGTCATGGTCATACGGAGGGATGAACAGGGAGGAGGAAGGAGGGTGTGCAGTGATGTGGGGGGGTACAGATTCAACAGGGAGCAGAGTTCAGTAGTGAAACAGCCGTCTGAAGGCTCCTGAAGCGTCTTCCGTAGGGGAGGAGCTGGAAAGGACATTGGGTAGGATACGAGGGATCCCTAAGAATGCTGCGAGCCCAACGCAGACATCGCTACGTCTGGACGTCTTCTCTTGCTGGGAGTGGAGTCCCAGTGATGCGTTGGGCGGTTTTCACAACCTGCTGCAGTGCTCTTCAGTTGGCGACAGAGCAACTTCCATACCAGACTGTGACGCAGTCGGTTCGGATGCTCTCAGGATGTCAGCAGACAGGGTTGTTCTTCTTTCATGTCCTCAAGAAGAAGAGATGCTGATGGGCCTTCTTAACCAGGCTGGAGATGCTTGGTAGTCCAGGACAGGTTCTCCGAGATATTGGTCACCAGGAACTTAAAGCTGGAGATGCATTCAACAGCCATGCCTTTGATATGGATGGGGTCATATGTGTCTCCCTCCACTGTCCTGAAATCCATGATGAACCATTATGCACATTATTCAGCTTAGTGCTCCACCTCTGCTCTGTAGTCAGACTCCTCATTGTCACTGGTGAGTCCAATCACCATAGTGTCATCTGCAAACTTGATGATGGAGTCGGATCCATACAGAGGCCTGCAGTCATGGGTGAAGAGCGAGTTGAGGAACGGGCTGAGCACACACCCCTGAGGTGCACCGGTGCTGAAGTGTGATGGTGGTTGGAGCAGTTGTGGCCTAACCTAACATGCTAGGGTCCGTTGCTCAGAAAGTCCACGCTCCAGTTGCAGATTCCAATCTTGATTCTAAGATCCTTAACTTTTGTGATTCACTTGGAAGGAAATGACGGGTTTGAACGCTGAGCTGAAGTCAACAACATTCCTGCATTTGTGTTCTTGTTCTCCAGGTGTGAGCGTACACATGAGCACACACTTCCTCCTCCTCAGTGTGACAGTGTTCTCAAACTCACTGGTGAATATAGGGCTGAATTTTGAGATCATGTGTACCAAAAAAAAGAAAAGATAATTAACACGTGTTGCCAATGAATCCATCGATGCAGCCAGTTGCTGCAGGAAGCGGGTTGATAGCTGGACCGTAGTTTGTTTGACAAAATGCCTGTGTGCTCTCAGTCGAATGGCATAATGAGGATGCAGTGTGAGCTTTGTGTTTTGAAGAAGCGCAGGAAAGAGACATTTTCACAGTTAAATGTAAGCTGAACACATGCTCGTTCTGGAACCGCTGCTTTCATTTTTTACATTTATTCTAGCAGTTACGGCATGCAAATGTTTCTCGAAGAGCAAGAGCAATTCTGAAAGTTGAAATGAAGTTTTAAGTCATCCCTTCCTGGTCACTTTCATGTAAATTAATTCTGTGTACAATGGGGTTGGTAGCTTTGTCTACTTGGCTACATTACATGCAGCTATTTATTTATTAGTTTGTTGCCTAAGACTCTAGGTCAGGACCACATGCTCAGCACTGACCCGTTGGGGCACATTTTGGATGTAGGGGTCAAGCTACACAGCAGTCATAACTGGATCTGGAGCCATCTTACATTTCAGTGTAGTCAGTTAGTTCTCATATTTGTCTGCATATCCCAACAGACAGACTTGTAGGCTCGCACTTGATCACACAAATACACGAACGCTCACATCAGAGCTATGCAAATACTTACTTTTTTTCACATTTCTCTTTCCTTCCTATTTATTAGTGGGTCTGTATGCACCATTTAGTTTTTTTTTTTTTTTCTTCAGACTGTGGCATTATTTGTCACATTATTGCTTAGAAAAATTCTGGTGACTGTCATTGAATGATCCAGATTGTTCTGGAATCATGAACTGTGTACAAGCATGCGTGAACACCATGCTAAGGTTCAGATGCATCACTGATTTTGGCTTCCGCTTGAGTTGTTCTTCTGTTATCACTGTTTTACCGCTGGGTGGGAGTTCCCGTCTCTGGTTCATCAGACGTGATATCTGCCCTTTACAGAGGAGACCCAAGGGGACGCACATGAAGCGACACATACATACACATGGGGTGTTTGAATATGGATCAGCGAGAGGCTCATCTCTCCATGCATGAAAGTCACTTAAATGATCTAAGTTCTCATGTTCATAAATCACTACAACTCCACTATATTCATTTTCCTGCTTGCTTCCCCACCAGCCCATTAGCGCGTCTCTTTCTGTGGACGCGCGATTCTTTGGCTCCCTTTTGACTGTGCACGGCGTGCATGTAAATGCACTGCAAGCGATGTAATTTGTTTATCTGCACGAGTTCTGGATGCGCAATGTGAAGGTGAACTTTCTTTTCTGGCATCGTTAACGCACTGAGCGTTTGAAGTTAAAGTCGAACTGAATGTGGGATCTCAAAGCGCAGATCCCGTCTTTGTGGAGCCATCTGTGGGCTCTCTGCACAGCCCAGTGTTTGGAAACCCAAGTCCCACTGGTGCAGACCGATACCTCAGCTATCAGCAGTGCTACTGTATTTCTCTCAACTCCAGGTGTACTCAGGTGAGGGGATTGCCTGTCAGATGAGATGCAAAAACAAAAAAAAGTGTGTTCTGAAATAAAATGTCTTTCCACGAAGACTAAAACTTTGCACAAATGTGAGCACACTCTGCCCCCTGATTGCACTTCCTCTAATCATGTTGCGTGATGGTGTATTTTTAAGCTGGCGCCTGTGGGTCAAAGCGCCACAGTTCACATTCACACCGCAAGCGCTACACATTTAAAGGTATGGTGGGAGATCTTTTTTTTGCAGCATTTTTTACAATATTGCCTGAAAATCTTTTCACATTCCCATTGCACCCACTGAAATTGAATGTTTGCAAAAAAAACACACGTTTTGGTCCGGTCTAGAGGGTGTAATCAGAGAAAACCTCTGACCAATCAATGTACTGATTAAGGATGCACATGGTTAACCGTTTAACCGTTAACTGATAACAGTAACTCTAACCAATTAATACTAACGGTCAATTTTGTTTTTAAGCTACGTAATTCAATCAACTCATGGGGGCGTGTCGACAGGTGCAACAGACCTCTGATTGGTCAATTCTACATCCGCGTAGAAAAGAGCGCATCATCGAAAAAATGAGGAAGTC
This sequence comes from Hirundichthys speculiger, assembly GCA_018398805.1. NCBI lineage: Eukaryota > Metazoa > Chordata > Actinopteri > Beloniformes > Exocoetidae > Hirundichthys > Hirundichthys speculiger. The sequence goes on from JAGFBZ010001783.1 coordinate 309,325, forward strand.
CCCACATCTGTACGATTCTGGTTCTCCACACTACAAAGACAGCACATATTCTAGTAATTCATGGAGGGAGATAGCGATGAATGTGGGTCTGGATACGACTGAGACGGTGAGGAAGTGGAAAAACGCAAGAGATAAGTTTAGTAAGTTTAGCTAGTTCGTGATTGTCGCTCTTGCGTTGTGGCGTGGAATAACATAGCGGAGACCGCGCTAGTATAAATCAAAAGTGACGGCAGCATCTCTGCGACAAGCTGACGGCAACACATTGCCGCGAGAGTATACACGGGGAAGTGTCCACATGTGTCCATGACAACGCGCGCAACATCACAGCAGCCAACCCTCCCGGACTTATCGGTTAAAGATTATTAATCGTTAAAGGGCGTCGGTTAACGGTCATTAAAAAAATCCAAAATGTGCTTCCCTAGTACTGATCATCTTTACATTTATTGACTGCCTATTGGCAGCCTCCTTTGGGAGGAGTGAGGGGGTGTATATTTTCAAAATCTCACTTGAGTTGGATTGCTGGAACCGTTTTTTCAAAGATCTCCCACCATACCTTTAAGACACACAAAATAATTTATTTATTTTTCTTTTTTTTGACTTATACATTTTTTTTGGGAGTGAGGACAAAGTCTTTCATTGACAATAAAAAAAAATGTTCCCTTTTTTTTTTGAGCATCAGGAGATAAAAGCAAAAACCCATAAAAGAAATAAGTTGTGACTGTTTGTTTTAGTTTGTTTTCCATCAGTACATCAAAGAATACAGTTATGGAGGGAAAAAAATGTTCTGCCTTTTATTGTGTCAGGACATTATAAAAATATCGGTTGTATCTAACCGGGTCTTATAGTTTGGGAAAAATATCCATTTTATTTACCAATCGGATAGACCTGCTCATATCTGCATGCTGGAGAACTGCGGGGAGACAACAGACTTCTGTCCCTCTTTATAACATTTTTTGCTCCAAGCATATTTAAATTCCTGATCTGAAGCCTGATCGTCTCCTGTTTTGCTTCTTCACTGGAACACTGAACGTTCACCGAACATGAAACATTTGTCTGTAAATGTCACACTGTGCATGTGAATGACTCCGAGTGTGACTGAGAGATAAGTTACCTTCCCCGGCTGAATACTTGAATGTCAGCCGTTTGGGGTGAAACTGGCCCAAGTCCACTCGGAGTGCAGCGTGATGGACCCAGACGACTGTTCACAACGTTGTTGGTGCTGACTGCGTTATGTTTGTTGTGAGGCTTAAGTTTTGGGACATGGTTTCGTGTCGCGTCGCTTTCACGTGCCCTCTGTTGCTGCCAGAAGCGATCAGTAGACTCCGTGAAGCCGCACGGACACGAATCCTGCTGCCGAGTCAACGTAGAAACTGCTTCCACCCAGTAACTTTCCGTTGTTGCTCAGCCCGAGGGAAACGGGAGGAAAACAGCTCTGAAGCACGGAGCTAAACATCGCAGTGTTATGGTGAATTAAAATTTTATCCACTCAGAAATGATCCTCAGCTTGTTTTTCGGTCTCGCATTCATTTCACATTGTAGATCTGGTGTCGTTTCAATAGGTCTCACTTCTCATGCTTGCAGTGCAGTGGCTTCCCTTTTCCTGATACCGTACACCCACAAACATGAGCATCTGTTTTCACTGTTATAATGCAGATATTTTCCCGTTTTATGATCGCAGCAGCAGTGAATGTTTATCGGCTGTTAACACTGCTAAAAAGCTCCCCGCTGTGCAGCTGCGCTCACAGATGATTCAAGTCATGACACTCTGTATGTATAGAAGCTTTACTGAAACCTCTTGTGTATAATATTTCAGGTTTGGGTATTTTTAGAAGTGTCGGTCTCACCTCACTGGTGCGTTGAAGCCTTTTTAATATCATCTCGGGTTGACTGTGAGATGGCAACAACTTCGCACCTCTTGACTCAGCCAGCAGCGGTTGTGTCTGCAAAGGTTTTGCTTGAGCAAACAATAACAAGTCACTCTGTGTTTATATGTGTTTGTGTGTTTGTGGACGCCCACTGGAACTAATGCCATCTCTGGAGAGATTCCTCTATGCCCGCATGCAAGATTGCACACAGACAGTCATGCAAGCGCTCATTAGTTTGTACATGTCCCGAGCACGCAGAGGTGTGAGGGGTGGTCTCTGATGCAGGCTGATGGCTGCTGTAATGAAGCTCAACAACTGGGAGCTAGATGTGCGCAGCCTTCTCACTTATTCAGCAAATCCGGCTCCAGTGAGCTGCCAGAGGTTGTGTTAAAGCAGGGGAAAACAAGCGCGGCTTAAATCGCTGGCTTCTTCTCGCGGATGTAATATTTATTTTGCCATGCACATGGAGTGTTAGACACATGAGATGAGAACACTTAAACGCTGGGGAGTTCATGGAAATTTTAAATTGGAGGGCCGTTGTATGCCGTCCCTCCAATCAGCTGTCAGGAACATCGGTGAACGTCTCTCTTTTGTGTTTTCAGCAGACGTAATGCACAGCATTGGGTTCTTGACGTTCTATTTTTCAACAAATGACATTTAAATTCTTTTTTTTTTAAAGATTTTTTTTGGCACTAGTGGCCTTTATTCATAGTAAAGAGAGACAGGAGGGGGGCAGAAAGAATGGGGAAGACACACGACAAAGGATCAACTACCGGGGCGGCCCGACATTTAAATGCTTAAAACAAGTCATATAGATACTTCCACATGAGCCATATGATCATTTGAACTGAAACTGTAGCTTTCAGGTCTAAGTTCATTTATCTCAGCTTGAAGTGTTGATGACTAAGAACTGAACTGACTGAATTATGTAGCCATCTGTACAACAGTTATCTCCTCTTACGCAGGCATAGATCATATGTAGTAGGTAAAAAAAAACACAGAAGAAGACACAAAGACATAACACACATGTCGGGGGGGGCTGAACCAATTATATTGCCTCTTTTTTGTTTTCTTTTGTCCCTCCCTGCCCTGCGGGGGATTTGGGGTGTGGTCGTGGGTCCCGGGGCGTATCTCGGCTTTTTGGGGGGCCCTCCGCCGGTGGGGGTTTGTGTGTGTGGCGGGCGTTTTGTTGGGGGTGTGTGTTTTCGTCTGTTTCGGCTGATTGGCTGGCTGTTCGTAGCATTTGGATGCTCTTTGGTTGGAGGACTTGTGTTGTTTTGTGGGTGGTTCTGCGTGGTCGGCCGGGGGCTGGGTGAGCGGGAATATGCGGGACAACAACCAGCACATGCATGCCTGTGGCAGGGTGCCCTGTTGCCGCTCGCTCGGTCCCCGGCTGCGGAGTTATTTGCGAGATGGCATGCGTCATTTGATTGAGGATCGTCCGGGTGTTGTCGTTGGTCGGTTGGTCGGTTGGGGTGGATGGGGGCGCACGCCTCCAGCAGGGTGCTCATTGCGTCTGTGACTTGTTCTCACCGGTCGCTGCTCTTTCCTCGTGTCGTTCCCGCGGGAGCATCGGAGTGCGAACCACATAACCTGCACAAAGACTATGTGATCGCTTAAGCCCTGGCTTGTTGTTTTCACTCCAATATGGCGACTGCGCTCTGTCATCAAGGTGTGTGTCACGTGGCTGCGGGAGGTCTATATGGGCACGGACACATTTATTCTTTACACCCCCCCCCCCCACACACACACACACACACACTGTCAACACAATCAATCAATAATGTTTACATCAATTCTCCATATACAGGTCTATAGCTTGGTAGAAGGTGTTCATCCAGTTTTCTTAAGTGCTGTTTGACAGCAGCTGTCTTTGCAGCGACCCCGTGTGGTGTCAGTCACACCACTCAGGGCTTGCTGCACCTAGCTAGCTCAACCATCTTCTGCCACTATCGGTCCGACGCTCGCCGCCGGTACAGTTTCACTGCATCATCAAACAGTGGAGCGACGTTTTTGGTAAGCTCGCCACTCGCCGGCACTGGATGCTGGCACAGTGAATACATTCTCAACTGAGATTTGTCAGTGCACACGATGCAAATAATGCTCAGGAAAACCGTGGAGAGAGTAGTTTTGTAGCTGTATCGGAGATTACAGAGGTCCCAAATGGAATAAATGGACTGTCGAACCAATCACAGGAGTGCACACGAGCAAGTGGGAACAAGCATCATAAATGAGTTGGAAACCTGCAATGGCCAATATCAAATTCTTCTCTGTGGTTTTTATGACAGCACAGAGTTTCTAATACTTCAGGATACGAAGGCAAAAATACAGTAGCGCTGCTACTCGCAGCTCCCAGTTTACCGAACGTAAACATACTTGTCGGCTCTGTATCTCGGTTTAAAGCAGTGCGTCCGAGCTGCTCTGCCATTGGCTATCGCTTAGCATCTTCCTGGCATCTCATTGGCTAGGAGGGCCCCTTGTCTGTATGAGTGTAACCCAGCAACCCAGGTAAACAAACTATTTTTACCTCCGCCAAGGAGGTTATGTTTTTGCTGGGGTTTATCTGTCTGTCTGTCTGTGTTTAAGATAACTCAAAAAATTGATGGATGGATTTTGATGAAATTTTCAGGAGTTGTCGGAAATGTGAAAAGGAAGAACTGATTTCATTTTGGGTGTGATCCGGAAGAAATCCTGGATTCTGGATCACTTTCAAATTTTCGATAATTGGTGCGCTTGGTGGAGGTCTGCGCTCTCTGAGTGCTTTTCTAGTTCTTACATGTATTTCTTACAGGTTTTATGTCATTTCATGTATTATTTATAATTTATTAAAAAATTATGTTCGAATTTTTGGGGGCTTGGAACGGATTAGGGCATTTACATGGAAAACACGTCTCTACTTATGAAATTTTCAGGTAACATAACTACTTCCAGAACCAATTAATTTCGTAAGTAGAGGTACCACTGTAGATGCAGAGTTGGTTTTTCTGTCTATCTTTTTCTTCTCTCCGTCTGTGGACTGTCTTCGGACAGCCACCTGAAGATGGGGACACACGTCTGCAGCGGCCACTCTTAATGGAGAAAGGCCACAAGCTCACCTTCAGCACAAATACCGGCATACGCTCGGAAGTCCTTCATTTATAATTTAGACACAGTTACTCAACTAGGTTTGTGACAAACACACATCAAATATTAATATCCTCTTGATGCACTTGACAGGTGCTCTACAAACATTTCCTTGTATACTTAAAAAAAAAATCACATCATGTTGAAATTGGTTGCAAACCATTATTTCAGTTGTTTTGTTGCAGCGGTCTTTTTATTCTTCTTACAAATTTAATATCATGCCACATGCATTCACATGCACTCCTGGAGAGGCTGCTGCTCTGCATCTGTTTCTGCTTTTATTGTGGCCCTGCAGGACTGTGTTCACATCAGAATAAAACCACTGCAGGATATTTTCAGGAAGCAAAGCTTTGCTTACTCACTTTGGCTTTCTTTCACTTTGGACCTGCGAGCTCCCGTATAAAAGAGGACACACTATTTCCTTCTCTGTTTGGTTTTGAACAGCTTACGCCAAGGAACTTGAAGCGCTTTATTTTCAGATTTCTAGTCACTGATGAGGAAGAAAATATAAGCTGTTGCAGTTTTGTTAGTCTTTATTTATTTTTTTTCCAAGTTGAGCATTCAGTTAAAAGAAAATTATATTTTTTTTATAAAGCTTTGTTTAATATAGTTCTCAGAACATTTGAAACAGCCTAAAGGGAATACAGCAGACCTTTTTAAAATTAAATAAATAGTCTGAATGAGTAACTGGTACATCTCTAATAAAAGCAGCACAAAGGAGACGACGCAGTTTTGAGGTGAGACTGTTGTCTTTACAGCGAGTCACCTTTACAGCTCTGGGGCTGCTTCCCCACTACACCACCAGCAAATTTGCATACAGACGCATTGCTATTCTTGTTTGCGCTCATTGTTGCACTGGAGGCGTGCACTGCAACATTTCCAGTTACTGCTACATCTGAGGTTTATTTCAACGATGCTGTTTTCTTGTAATGCATACACAACTTTAACCAAATAACCCGAGCAGACAAAAGTGCCTCTGTTCTCAACCTCCGCCACCTCCCTCCGAGCCTCATTCCTGCTCTCACTGTCCCGACTGACAGGCAGCAAGAGATCATAGATAGATGGGATGCAGTTGTGTTGCTGGGACGGGGGTCCAAAGCTGGTTTTTTCCACGTAAGGATTGAAGACCGATGGCGACATGGCACTTTTTCAAAGAGAGCAAAACTCTTTTGCAGGTTTGCAGCATGCAGAATGAACAGCAGCATCACAGAAACATGATTTGCCCACACAGCCGATCGTCCATAAAGTGGAGGTCTTCACGGGTCCACTTTTATGGATCCAAACCCGCAATATTTGGACCCGGAACCGACCCGACCCAAGTCTTTAGTTTCCAAACATGAACCGAACGGAGATACCCGAATAGAACAGAGACAATACAGCCCATAGCTGCTCATGTTGTTGTCTAGCGTTGAATAAAACTTGATTTTCTTCTTCTACCGGTTCAGATGCTACATAGGCTACGTGATGTAAACAACAATAAATCCACGTCGTTATTTTCTTTGTGAATACATATGCTACAAATGCTATGCTACGGCAACACGATTGTTTATGACAAACACGCCACGTTAATGAATAATCATTTAACTGCCCCGCGTCCTGACATAGGCTAAACCAAACTACTGTTTGTTTGTTTACTTTTGCTTGACCTGTCACCTGACATTTTGCACCCTATTGGATGGAAGGGGGCGGGGACGGGGGGCTGAGTGACAGCTGCCACCGCCAGTATCTTTGCCTCTCTCAGGTAAACGCGGACCCAACCTGTTAGAGAGCATCGACAGGACCCGAGACTAACTGTACCGATTCCGACCCGAACCTGGAGTCACATCTTGTGAATGGACCCGAGACCCGATTCGGGTCGGGTCATCGGGTTGTTCTTAAGACCTCTACCACAAAGTTTTGATCCTCCCCTTCACTGGGAACTATCAGTAACTGCATGAACAGCTGACTAATGTGTTTCCATTTAAAATCAGACACATTCAGCTCACATTTAAGCCAACAACTCGATGCAAGATCCCGAATCAAAGACAAATAATGATTAAAGACTGGAATACGGAGTTGGAAAAATGGCAAAAGGGGAGTTGCTACAATTTCCACTGATAAAGCAGCAGGATGGCATCGCATGAAGAACATTAAGTCCCATTTTCACACATGTTGCTCTGTTTTGTTAAAGGGATGGGCAGGTAAAAGGTTGGGAGACGCTAATCTAGAAGACGCTGCCATGAGTTGCATCCATGGCTATCGTGGATCAATTCCCTTCCCTCTGCTCTTCAGCCTTCTGATTGGCGCTTCCTGTTGACCAAAACACTTTCTGACATCTGGAGTTTTCCTTTTTGCACGGTAGAAGTTTGAGAGTTTGATTGCGGAAGGTCCTGTCTAGCAGGAAGTACATCACGGGGTCAGTTGAGCCTCTCAAAGTAGCGAGAAGAAACAGGCAGTTCTTTATCTGGAAAGAGAGGAGAAAGAGAGTCACCATGCAGTCCGCCATGCAAACCCAGTTAGGTGAGCCACTAACGGGAAATGTAGTCACCTCAACTGAAATGGAGAGGGGGTGACATCTGCAGGTGTCGGGGCCAGTGGTGTACAGTAGCTGAGACTCATCATGAGCCAGAGTAATGAAGATGGGTTTAAAGATGTGATACGGCAGCAGACAGACTGAGAGAACAACCTGCATAGAGGTAAATAAGATTATATTTGAAGATTTAGTACTTAACTGGTCACATGCACAGAACTAAGCAATGACATGAAAGAAAAGTAAAGGAATCACCTGGATGACCACAATGTTTCGGAAGACCCGTATCAGCAGGCTCTGCGAGGTGGACACGCTCGTGTTGCGACGGGAGCGTCTGATGTGCCTCAGCACCATCACGTAGGACAGCAGCACCAGCAGGTAAAAGGCAAAGAAGATCGTTATGGCGACCACTGTCATCATCGCAGACCGCTTGCCTCCCAGTTCCACCCTGGGCCTGTAGCACGCCTCCGCACAGCCGCCTCCGCCGCCATCCTCTCCCTCGTCCATCACTTCGTTCAGTGAGTAGTAAACCGACACTGGAACGATGGCCCCGATGGACACCACCCACATGATGCTGCACACGGCGTTGGCGAAGGAGACGCGCGTGAGGCGGGTGAAGAAGCCGCGAGGCAGCAAGGTGGTGCAGGCGCTGGGCCTGGGGGCGTGGGTGTTCCGGATCAGGGCTGCAAAGCGGCTGAGTGCCACCCAGCTGAGGATCAGGAGGCTGATGTAGACGTTGACGTGAATCACAGGGGTGATGCCGTGGATGACTATCTGACACGGGGTGTCGCTCGGGGCCCAGGATGAGCCCCAGGCGTAGTAAGCTGCGAGGAAGGGCGTGATGAGGGACAGCAGCAGGTTGGAGATGCTCAGGTGGGACAGGTAAACGTGGATGGGAGAGATGGTGGGGATGCACCGCAGGAACACCCACAAAGACAACACATTGCCTGGGAGGGCAGTGAGGAAGAGGAGTGTGTAGACGGAGGGGAGGAGGAAGAGGGTCGCGGCGGTGGGGCAGAGGGTGAAGGAGACGTTTTCATACGTGGTCAGTGTTTTCTCCATTTGATCTGGAACAACACAAATGTTAGTTCAGCTTTATTCTCTTCAGGAAATCTTTTACAGAAATAGGTTGATCCTGACACTGCATCTGGAAATCACAGCTGATCAGCATTTTGGGTTTTTTTGGAGCTACTGATCATCATGTTTTTAACTGCTGCTCAGCGAGTTTCTGAACATCTGGTTCTGTGGAGCATGACTGCAGCAGAACGCCTGGTAGGAGTTATTTGGAAACCTTATTGGGTCTATAAATGATCATAAATCTAAGGCCATTTTTCTGCCTCAACGCGTCTCCAGATCACAATTTCAGGGTGTGAGGAACTTGAATTTAAATTGATTTAATTAATTTACCCACATAAGTATCTTTCCCTTTTTAATTTTCTAATACACTGCACCTTTTTCGTGAATGAAACGCCAGCATATTGTCATAAATCTCGAGGTTTGAGGCTGCCGACTGTTACGAGTCCCTGGCCACGGTAAATTATGTTTTTTAATTCGAAATTAATTTTTCCGAATTAAATAATTCCGAATTAAACTATTTTCCTTCGAGTTTACATGGAAATAGTAATTCCGAATTAAGGTTTACATGGAAAACACATTTGTTTGGCTTTATCCAATTCCGCTTAAGGTCTGGGGGTTGGGAGGGGTTCTGATTGGACGTATTTACGTATTTACGTATTTACATATTTACGTCTACCGGAAGAAAACAAACTTAGCAACAACTCGATTAGCAGCAACATTCCACTTATTTTTGACCTGGGTGGCGTCTCTATCTGAGAAACCTCCTTCATTTAACCTGGCCACTACAACTTTGAAAAGCTCACAATTTTTATGTTTCCTGCCATCTGTTCTTTTAATTATTTCCTGTTCCTCCAAGCTATTTATTAAATAAATCGTCTCTGCTCTTGACCACCGTTTACTGCGTGCTGCCATCTTGAAACTTTGTTTTAAAAACAAGCCCAGCGCGGAATATAAGCGTCAACACGACAGACGGGCAAGGGAACGAGCATGCGCAGAAAAAACGGGAATTAATTTAAAGCGGAATGAGTGTATACATGACCGCGGAATTATTCTATTCTGAATTAAAATCAGAATAAACCAGCCACTTACTTCGGAATTAAGTTTAATTCGGAATGGACATTTTCATTCGGAATTAGGTGTTTACATGGTCATTTTTAATCATTTTAAATCGGATTTAACTTTAATTCTGAGTTAAAGAGGAATTAAACTTCCCATGTGAACGCACAGAATCTGACACTCCTTCAGTGTCTTGGGTCAAATGTAATGGAGGTACTGTTGAATCCATTCCAGCGTGGGTTGCCATGAGCTGATAATCTGTTTGGACACAGAGGATTTTTTAATCACAGTCATTTTAAAGCAGAACAAAGGCCTTGTATCTGTGTTAAAATAATTTAGATGACTTTTGCGAGGTGTCGTTTCGCTGCAGTGATCATCCATGTCCGCTATCTGCAAAAACTAGACAAGTTCCTTCCCTGTTCTGGTCAGACGACTGCTTATCATCTACGGTATTATTTCACACATCAGCAGAAGTGAAAATAGCTCACACAGCTGCAGTGGATGTCATGGCATCAGCAACTAAGATACTCGAGAGACTAATGATGGAGACCAAACAAAAAGGCATTTCAGAAGCATTGTTTAAGGGACTTAACTTCCACTGTTTATAAGGGAACCCAATCCATTAAAAATCCTTAAACTCTTCTGTGCTACTTTAAATGTTTGAGTATTTGGAGAAAGTCACTTAACTGTAAACTCAGTGATAATTTCCCTTCAGGGATTAATAAAGTAATTTTATAAATGTAGACAAAAGTTTTGAATACTGCCTGTAGTCTGGAGACCATGGTGTTTCTTCTGGAGATGTTTTTAACAGTTTCACTTGCTGCTTGTTTGAGACTTTCTGCCTTCAGTTTTTGTCTTCAGTAACTGTATCAAATAGTCTTGAGTTGCTTTTTCTGTATGTTTATAGCCATTATCCGTCTGCACCATAAAACACTCTATCACAGTTGTTCTCAAACTTTTAATACTGCGTACCAACTGAGAAACTGTTCAGCTCTCTGAGTACCACCATGATGACCAATTTTAAAATATAGCCATATATGTCTTCTCAATTAGCTTTAAACACACAGGAGAGATGTTTATTCATTATTGTGCTTATTTATTAACTGAATTGTTACCTTACTGAATCAGACATTTACAACTCTGTCCGACAATTCTCACAGACTCATACTCTCCAACAGAGCAAAATAAACACACTCAGAAGTTGTTAATCTGCACTGCAGCTGAATATGCAACAAATATTTTTTAAAAGACACAATTTTAATTATCTCAAGTTAGACATTTCATTTGAAACATTGTATTTATAATGCATTGTTTCCGATTTTACATGAAAACTTCTGGATTTGGACGTAACAATGCAAAACTCTCACTGATTTGTAAGGCACTGATTTAGCGAGAGGATAAGAATGAAACGGGGAAGAATGTCGACATGCTGAACCTCACTAGTCATGTTCCACGGCTCTCGGGTGGTTCCTGTTCATCTCGTCGTCAGCAGTCCCATCAGCAAGAAACAGTGAACCCGTCCTCCTGGCAGTCCTGCTCGCCCCTGTCATAATATTGCCTCCACCGTGTTTTACACATGATGTGGTTTGTGCTGGATCACGAGCTGTTCTCTTCCTTCACCACGTTTCTCTTGTATCTGACGTTCTTGGTTTCATTTGTCTGAAGAATCTAATCATAAAACATCGGAGGCTTTTTTTAAATGTTTTCTGCCAGAGTCTATTCTGGCTTTCTTGTTCTTGAATGTTTTCCAGACCTTTTGAAGTTGTTGAGCTCAACAGGGCTTTCTTTCTTTTTATAAATGTACCAAACTGTTGATTTTGATCAGTTCTTTCTGTCAGTTCTTCAAATATGTTTTTAGAACTTGAAAACTGAGTCAACTAACATGACTGTGACTCCTACATCAAATTATGGAACAGGATGATCCCTTTTTTTCCTTTTGAAACTTTGAGCAGCAAGTTAAACATGAACTTTGATCTCCGCTCTAACTAAACTCTAAAGCATTTCTAAAATTGTCTTGTAGCAGTCAGAATTCAATTATACGCTCAGCTGTCAAATTCACACATTTTTGTCTTTTCAGTAAATGTTTAAGGTTAAAGGTGTAATTGCATCACTATGTCAGAATAACTTCACATCTATTAGCTGCATTAAAGGTGTTGCCACTTCTCTGTTGACTGTCTGTACGTCTGCTCTGTAGCCTCTCCTGTTCTTGTATCGAAAACTGTTTTCTCTCGCGACCGCAGAGGCGAGTGTGAGGACATTTTGCTGCAAACTGTTGCCGTTCACACATGTGCTGGAGCTGCTCTCTCACCGCTGGAATTAGGAGGGAAAAGGGTCCGAGGCTGTATCCATCTGAGTTACACCGGAGGTGCACGGTGCAAAATGATGTACAGTAATCCCCAGTAATTACGCGGTGGTTTCAAAAATATTCATTAAAAAAAAATTCAAGAAAAAACATTTCTTTTTCACTTTAGGAGTGGAACATAAAACACCTTAATGACTGATGTTTGGGTGTTCACACTAATACCACACGTACTTGAACGTATCCAGTCAAACAAAACATGATGGCAAAAACTCTTACCTGCCTTCGCCTGTAATAAAAGCTCCAGAAAATTAACTTTCATGCATTGTCTCCCTCACTAATCTTAAGATATCTTTTCAAGAACCTAGATGAAAAAACTAACTTCCAACCCAGATGCGCAGCAGTCAACTATAAGGATCAACTATAATGATATATCGGCCGGCCGATATATCGGGCCGATATTTGCAGTTTTTTGCGTTTTTGAATGTGGGTTCGCCAATGTATTTTTCCGTGGCGTGATTTACCTACAGACATCCACGGGCAACTCTGTGTTGCTGGAAGACCCTGCAGCACATGCAGACGCGTTAACACTTTTTTATTTGAAAGTATGTGTGGTAAAGTTGAAGTTAAAGTTGTTAAATTTTTACTTTTCAATAAATGTTTGTTTAAACATGAGACCTGTAATATTTGTCATCTTTGTGTCCCTTTTTTAATGTAAATTGAGGGAGCAAAAGCAGTATCGGCCACATATCAGCCCAAAAAAATTAGCAGTCCATAATCAGTCATCGGCTAAAGGTGATGAAAAAAAAATCTGTATTGACATCGGCCCTAAAAATATCGGTATCGGTCGATCCCTAGTCGACTACATGTCACTGTCACAGAAACTGAGCCGGTCTGCTGAAGCGGTGAAGAAGTTCAGCCTCACGTTTTCCTCAGAAAATAGAGGGAACGTAACAGGTGTTGGTGATTAAACACTCATCACCAGAGGTGTGTACCTCGATAACAGACAGACGCTTTGACAGTTTGGTTTGGAACGGTAAGGTGTATCTTAACACAATGCTAAGGAGGAAAGACATTGTTGTATTAAAAAAGGGGTCAGGTCAGCATGGCCTGTTTCTCAGTGATATTAATACCTAATGTGGAATATATAATCCAATGTGGGATATTGCTCAGGCGCCGTGGCATGATTTATGAGACACTGGCTGTCGGAAGAAATTAGCTTTAAGGCTCAACGTGCTGATAAACAAGTGTTTTTAATATGACTGGATTTCCTCTGCTCATGGTCTTGTGCTAACAATGCCTGTCTGTGCTGTATGTGAGCTATCCGGTCATCTCTGCTTGTGTACAAATGGAGATTAAAATCCACTCAGCACCTTGTCTGATTGTCAAGTGTTTTGTTTAAATATTGTACAACTGCCTCACTAGAACCTCAATCGATTATTAAACTAATATACATTATTAGTAATATTTTTACAACAGACATCAGCAATGATTTTGTATAATCAGTTGTTATTTCCTACTGTTGTTTACCATTTTAAATGTCCTGATATATAAAACCTCAGAATTCAAAGGAGCTTTATTTTGTTTTTGGACATTACTTATTCTTGCCCCCAAAACAAAAATGGTAATGGCAATAAATAATTTAAACATTTAATAATTGTCATTTTTTAGATTTAACCCCATAAAAGCTTAGCGTTTTACAAAATCACAAATAATAAGATATTATTTGGCAAATAAAAGTACGTACCACTGACAGCAGCTCTGAGTTCCTTCTGTCCAAATAAAGCTGAGAAACGCTGATGCTTGACAGCTGACTTGACGCGGAGCGCTGCAGCTTCCTCATCGCTGTCATTGAGACGAGGCATTTGCGGTGAACATTACAGAAGTGACTGACTGTTAGCGTGGTATGATGTCTGTCTCGCTTATTTTAAATTGGTTTCAGTTTCCTGAGCCAGTAAACACATTTACAGAGAACGTGCGGTAAGGACCGAGACCTTCTCAGGCACGTACACGTTTGTTTGAAATGTGCAGAACAATAACTGAGGTGCTCTGAATCACTTCTTCATGTCAGCAGGCGTTCTTCTCTTTCTGGATCCAGAATTATCATTAATGATATTATTTTACTGATTTATTGGCTGACAAGCTGCTGTCTCCTCTGAAAAGTTTCTTTATTTCACACACAAATGAGTGTTTCTGCTTCCCTCTTTATATTTGAGTCCAGGTGCAGTCACCTGCCCGTTCACAGCAAAGTTCTGTCTGCGCCGTTTGCTCTTAATGGGCCTTTAGGAGGCGCTGCTGCTCCAGCTGAGAAGCAGAGTCACCTTCCCCTCATGACCGACAGACACAGAACTGTTTGGTTTCTCGTTTATTATAAAAAAAAAAAAAAACAATGAGATATAAAGTCCCACAGTTAAAACAAGACATGATGTTTTTTACAAGTGAAGAAGCTGCGATAAAGTGGTATTGAATAAGTAAGGCTCCCATGTTTTCATCTCAACACTGTCATTACTTTAAGAGTTCAGGCTCTCTTTTTTTCTTCTTCATTTTGACCCCGGTTTTGGTTGAATCGTCCATATCGTGGTTTTTTTTTTGTGTGTCTGCGGTGGCACACAGCCTATGGCAAGCTGTTTTAGCATTTATTCCATGTCCTGACTAGTTTGCACTTTACCTACACTAGTTGAACATTTTTAGCACTAGTTCAGTATTGTGTTGCACTAGTCGCAACACTAGTTATACTAGTCACAATTTTCAAGCAACTTGTAACACTTTTTTCCAGCTAGTTTAAGCAGAGGCTGTACTAGTGAAGCCATGTCTTGCACTACTAGTATCAGAGTTAATGCTTGTCACTTTTTTAACACACTAGTGGACCTTCAGACCAAACTAGTTAACTAGTGCATTATACTAGTTAACTAGTGGGCTTCAAATTGTAAGACATGTCAACTAGATCACATAGGGTTCTGTTTCCTAGTTAACTAGTGACAGTCGAATATCTTCACTTGTTTACTATTAGGAGTGAGAAATGTTCACTTGTGAAAAAATAAAGATCATCATACTGTCACTTAAGAGGGTAGAAACCTCTCTGTGTATTACTAGTGAACTAGTTTGGCTAAGAATCTTTTCTAGCAATCTAGTGAGGTCCAAAACGCCCATGTGTTGCACTAGTTAGAAATATTCTACTTAACTTGTGAACGAGTGAATGTCAAAATCTAAACTTGTAAACTAGTTAAAAACAAACGTGCTAGTTAACTAATTAATTGAAATTCTAATAAGGAGGTGGGTAAAAGTATGCACAGGGCCTTCCTATTGGTTCTTTGAGTTAGAATTTAAAATGCCAGCCAGTCTTGACCTCATTTCATTTGCATGTTGCACACTAGATAACATGTAGGCCTGTGAAGCTGCAACTGGTAAGCAAGTGGCTACATATCAAAGATATGGAATAAATGCTGAAACGGCTTGCCATACAGAGCAGCTCATTGATTTTACTTCAGCAGCTCTTGACAGATGATGCTCAGCAGGAAAAGTAAAAGGCTTGTGGCGTTGTCTCATTTTCTCTGTGGGGTTTCTATTCAGTCTGATACTGCACGTTGCACCAGGGTCATGCTCAAAATATTGAGCATTTTTTCTCAGTTTTAATTCAAAATGCATGTGACAAAAAAGTGCTGTTTTCACGCAGGATGTGAACGTTAATCCAGATCATCTTAATGCTGCCTTATAGGGTCGTGTATCTGAGGAAGTGTAAGGGTTCAGTGATGTCGTGAGTTTACTTTCCTATCTTATCTCATTGTTGAACTGCTGTAAACCATTTCCTCGCATGCCCTGCAGCTCTGATGCTTTACTCAGGTAGAGCGCTACATTATTGTACAAACAAAAGTGCAGCACATAGTGTTTCACAGATAATGAAAAATTTAAGAAGATACAAACATTGAAATGAACTGGTATGGGAAGATCTAAAAGATTAACATCACATGAAAACAAGTGGCAAATGGCAGATAAATATCAACGTTGCTAGCTATAAAGAAAAAAACAAAACATGACTGAGTGACAAAAGACATCAGCAAGGATCTTAAAACAATGAGTCTGCAAAAATAGTACGTTAAATATGAGTTCTTTCGGGTGGAGACATGCTTTAAACGTAAAAGCAGTGGGAGCATCTTCACTCTGTACCCAAAAATGCAACTGGCTCCAGTGGAGCCAGTGTTCAGTCTGCAGGCTTTTGGATCATTTGAGAGATTTTGAAGGAGTTATGTGGACATCCATGTGAAATGGCATAGCGTTTTTTTTTTAGTCAATCCAGAATGCAAAAATATTTACAGACTGCTCTAGAAACGTGTTAAATGAATTCAAGAGTAGATGGTCACAGATCATCTACGTTTCGTGTCTCCAACACTAGCTTCTGAAGTCACTAACTGATCGGTTTCCTCGTAGGTAAATGTAGACATGACATCATCAGCGTCTGTTTTCTCTGCAAACAACTCCTGTCGTGTTCACACACCATCAATGCTTGGTTTAGAAGCCGGCTTGTCCTTCAAATAGGCAATGCAGTGAATATTTGACTGTTCTCTCTCGGTTTTCCCACTTTCCATGTCAGCGGTGGAGCTGCTCCCACTGAATCCAGCGGCGTCCTGCACGCAAAACACCCTTCTGGCCAGGCGTTTCACCTCCTTCCTCACTGAGGAGGAGAACATGAAGTACATGACGGGGTCCAGGCAGCTGTTGAGGGCAGAAAATAGCAAAGCCACCTCGTTGGCTTTGGCAGCCACGTCCTTCCAGAAACAGGAAGTGTCTGTGATCTGGGTCTTTATGTAGAACAACCTGACCAGGTGATAGGGGACAAAACAGAAAGTGAAGACGAAGAGGATGAAGAAGGACTTCCTGGCAGTTCGAGCGTAATGCGATGCATTGGGAAGGTCTGGCTTCTCCTGAGAGTTCTTTATGAGTTTCAGGGCGATCTTTCCATAGGACACCATCAGACAGATGAATGCAAGCCAGAAGACGACCACCACCAAGATGTTGATGTATGCTTTCCACCTCATCTGTTCATTGAGCGTCTTGTAGTGGAAACACCTGGAAACAAATATTATTCATCATTTATACATTTAGCACATTTTAATCACAACAGGAAGACTTAATTGTGGAAATTTGAACATGAGCATCACTAACCGTGACTCCGTTTGAGTTCCATTTGTATTTGTGTTACCAGTCCGTATGAGAAATGGTAAAGCGAGAGCGAAGGAAGCGATCCAGGTGAAGGTGCAGAGAAGGACGCTGCGCTTCGTGGACAGCAGCCTGCGCCGGGTCCCTGCGCTGCCATGGATCTTTAAGTAGCGATCAACGCTCATCATCCCCAGTAGAACGATGCTGATATACATGTTCATGTAGAAGAGGGTGCCCACGGCGGTGCACAGGGAGGGGCCCAGGGTCCAGCAGTCACCCCGGCTGTGGTAGGATATCCTGAACGGCAGACAAACCACCAGCAGCAGGTCCGCAAAAGCCACGTTTATGAGAAACACTCGCACGGAGTTCTTCTTGGAGTGAATAAAGAAGAACACCCACAGCGCTAATATGTTCCCTGCGAAACCCAGGACGAAGATCACAGCGTAGAGTGTCGCAAGAGGGACCCGCAGAGCACCATCGTTCACGCAAAGTTGTCCCGAAGCGTTACCACCGTTTGTGGTCGCCGTGGAAGAGTCGTTTGTCATGCTGGTTCTTCGATCGTCAGTCCTGGAAAAAAAAGAGAGAGAAAAGTTTTTCACTTACTTCTGTTGGCTGTGTTTCAAGTTATTTGGTTCTGCCGAGAAAGTCTTTAGACTCCGATGTGCAGGTCTGTGTCAGGCACCGAACTTACTGTGGGACTTCTCTCTGTGCTACATCTTCTTCCCTCATTGCCCCTTTTCTGTTTTTTTTTTCTATTTTTAAGTATTGTAAAATGCAAAACCTGTTGAAAAGCTAAAAATCATGCTTAGTAAAAATAAAACAATAAAAGGAGAAGGAAACTACTTTCACAACATCCTTTTTTTTTTTTTTGCCATTTTGAAAACGTTATCTTGCTCAACATATAATTGATCTGATTACACGATTGTGTCTTTGTGTTCTGTGCAAGAAAACCATCTAAAACGGTCACACTCACAGTGCGTCTCCTCGTCTTCTCTCCGTCACCCCAGTAGACTCCTTTAAAGTTAAAAATATCCAAACTGAGTTTCTCTTGTTAAGCTCGTTGTAAAGCTGACGATCCTCTCCGGTTCTTGCTGCAGCCGTCGCTCTTAATTGACCAGATGTGATGGAAAGGCATGAGGAGGGCTCTAGATGGTCTGTTTCTCCTGCTCGCTCGCTGTCCATTATCTCTGCAGCTACAAACGGCCCTCCCCAGCTGTGCTCTGTAAAAGCAGGCGGGGAAACTGCTGACATGCAAAGCGCTGCGACGCTGCGCAGAGATAACACCCTCCTTCCTCTCAGCGACACTGCAGGACCGAAGCTCACAGAGGGACGGGGGCCCACGGGGGCCGGCTGAAGCATCGCAGAGCATGCTCCACCTTTCCTGATGAACGACCTGCTTTCCATTGTTGGCTCTGATTTCAGCTTGAACAAATATGCCTCACCATAAAGTTTGAGCAAATGCTCCAATCGGAGCATCTTTTTCCACGCACAAACTACAAATGCCAAGTGTGAACTGTTTTTGTGAGCAAATACAAAAGGGCTGAAGGGAAATGAAAGCATTCAAAGTAACCTCACACCACGAAACTCTTCAGCGGTCTGATCTCTGGAAGCTGATAATGATACAGAACGTGTTGCAGGAAGCTAGGCGTTCCCTAAGATTTTGTCTCTGATCTACAAATTAATTTGGTTTGCATTGTGATTCATTTCCTTTGTTTTTTTTTGTTTTTTTTTTTTTTTGTGGTTCTCTGAGACATCTTGAAACCCAAATTGCAGTTTAAAATGACTTGAATGTATCTAAAACAAAAATACTTCACCTATGTGTGCGTGTTTGTGTTGAGTCATTTTGGGTGTCTGTCTCACACATGCATTCTTTATTATCTTTAATAAATGTAATCTTTGTTGGTATTTATATCTTGAATAAGCAAAAATAAGGGGACAATATAATGACTCAGTTCTCAATTCTCACTTCCCAGCCTCACTGTGTGCTGCTGGCATCCAAAGAGAACTCGGCTCCGGTGAAGTTGGGCGGGTTTGGAGTGGCGATCCAGCTCGGAGAGTCCGGACTGGTGGCAGGAGGTATGAAAGGCAACACATCCGCAGACATTAAAGTCACCGTTGAGTGTTTTTCTGTGCTGTTCGTGCTCAAAGACGCAGACTGTTAAGACGCCGAGGCTGTGACGAAGATGGAACCGTGCAGACGTTTCAGGTGGGATCATTCCGCCACGATTTCACGGATCTGTTGGAGAAAATAGCAGGATATCGTCCACGTCTGTACCCACTTATCTGTTCCAAATCAGTGACATAGACGCGCTGATTCAGTCCATGATTATGTTGTCTGTAAACAAACATCTACAAATCTGCTATGACCATAAAAGCAGGATACTAATCGGGGTCTTCTTCAAAAATTCTTGACGGATAAAAAGATCAAGTGAGTGGGAGGATGTTCTGTTCGGTCCGCAAAGCAGACGAGGCTTCAATTTATGACTGCAGATGGAATTAAAAGCAGGATTAGAAGAGTGTTTATGTAAATGGGGGAAAGAAACGTAATAATGCTCTTTGTAGAACATGAACAAGGTTGAAAGATGCTGTAAATGTGGAGCATTTATTAAACCCTAACTCGACCCTTTCAGCAATATAAAACCATCTTTTATATGCTTAAATGTTACATGGAACTGCTGCATGTCTCAACTAAAATGGCACTGTTTTATATATGTTCTGACTCAGTTTTAGATATTTGTAATCCCCTCAAATGATCACGCACAAGCCCACTTTTCACTCGACTGCCCAAAAGCAAAAGCAGCCAATGTGGAGCTCCTGAAGGCCACTGAAACTGGCAGCTTAGATGTCATTAGATGTTTTTCTAACCCCAAAATGAGCAGCTTCCTTTCAGAAATGCCTCGGGTAATGTTCGTTCTCACTCCACAGTGTAACACCATTAAGTTACGAGAGAAGCCCAGCAGGGACAAGCAAACACAAAAATTACTGCCCGATTAATATACTGGGAGCCAATGTGGAGGGTCGATGTTTTTCCGCTGCGAGGATACATAACACATGCTGGGCATTGGTCTGTTGACCTTTCATCTGGAGGAAGACCTTGTTGAGCCACTCAATACATCCACCTTTAGTCAAACCACAGCTATGTCAAATATCCCGTTTTGTTGGACTCCTTTGTCCCGATATACCTCCGCATAAAGGAAGTTGATTTACCAACCAAAGTACATCGCACACACACTTGTTCTGGACTATTTGTTGGGATTCACTGGACGTCCTGGAAGATCTGCAGCTTTGCTGCAATGAAAACCAGGGAGAACCATAGACTGTATAAGAAGAGCCGGACAAAAACCCCCTGTGACATCACTCAGAGGTTTTCTGAAAAGTGATTTTTGAAGCCTCTCTTTCCTTGTGCTGTGCTGCGCTGGAACACCTTACATCAATCACTGTTAGTTTACGAGAAGCCGAAGAAGCCTTAGCCTGGGGATGTATGGTCAACTTTTTAAGCAATGCCACGGTCAACTTAAAACATTTATGTAAGTTCAGTTAGTTGAGTTTGCTGAATTATATTAGACATTAATGTTTCTGCAGTCAACATCAACTCCTGAATGTTTGTCTAAACGTTACGTTCATGACTCAGATGTGGTTACCTTGAATTACATAATTGCTATGCACGCAATCAGATAACACTTCAGTTATTTAAGCAAAAAGAGTGAACCATTAGTTTCTGTGCAGTAACAACAGTATCACATGTGAAGAGCACAAACATGAATAAAACAGAAGAACTTTGCCTATTAAGAGGCAGAAAATGACCTTTGACAGGTATAGTGGAAGTAGGAAGTAAAACGGTGGTGAGGGTTTGTTTCCTCTTTCATCATCATAGCTCCTAATTTCACCTTAATGTCGTGAGCAGTTACAAGGAACGGCCCCTGTAAATCTAAATTTGAGTGCGTTATTGGAAAGGAGGAAACAAACCTCTAAGCTCTTCCCCCTACACTTTAGCATGAAAAGAAACAATCAGAAGGAAGTAAATATTTGCAAATGCTCACTTATGTGCGTGTTTTTCATTGTAACCAACCAGCTCTGTCTGCCTCTGTAACGACAGGCCGTGTAGGAACTCCTCACTTCATGGCCCCAGAGGTGGTGAAGAGGGAGCCGTACGGGAAACCCGTGGACGTGTGGGGCTGCGGAGTCATCCTCTTCATCCTTCTCTCAGGCTGTCTCCCTTTTTACGGCACCAAGGAGCGACTGTTCGAAGCCATCTGTAAAGGCAAATACAAGGTCTGCAGTCTCTGCGTGAAAACCTTCCCACCTTGGAAAGGGTTAACGCGTCTCATGATTCATGCGTTAAGCGATTTCTAACACACATTCAGCTTCCCAGTATTGCCACCATTCTCCTTTTGTTATAAATTACAAATCGAGTGGGTTAGATTACTTTTGCCTCTTGCTCAAAGTCAGAATCAAAGAGAAGGTACATTGAAAACAACAAAGTGCACTACAGTCCCACAAATAAGGAAACTGGCATCTTTGTATGTATTGTTTCCTGGTTGCTGGGGCATAAATGCAGGGATTTAGAGAAAAGACCTCCCAAAGTCCCTGAAAGTTTTAGAGGAAACAATTCAGCTCAAGTTGGAGAATCTGTAATGTCTGTGTCTGCATCACTGCACGATGCTAGTTTTTTGTCTATAGTCCACACAATAAATGCACTACACATCTTACACACAGCAACCATCCATCCATCCATCCAGCAGCAGCTTAAATAGAGAGGCTGAGACCTCCTTCTGTCCAGCCACCTCCTCCAGCTCTTCCAGGAGGACACCGAGGTGCTCCCAGGCCAGCCGGGAGCTGTAGTCTCTCCAGCGTGTCCTGAGTCGTCCTCGTGGTCCTCTCCTAGTTGGACATGCTGAAACCGCCTCCCCTGGCAGGCGTCCAGGAGGCATCCTGACCAGATGCCCGAACCACCTCAACTGGCTCCTCTCAATGTGGAGGAGCAGCGACTCTACTCTGAGTCTCCCCCGAATGACTGAACATCTCGCACTATCTCCAAGAGCGAGTCCAGCCGTCCTATGGGGGAAACTCATTTCAGCCACTGGCATCCCCGATCTCATTCTTTTGGTCACTACCCACAATTCCTGACTGTAGCTGAGGGTTGGAACAAAGATGGACTGGTAAACGGAGAGCCTCGCAGTCTGCATTTTGCGTAGCTGATTCTGAATATGTGTTATAAAAGCATGCATAGCTGAAGGAGTGTTTACGTGGAGGACCATTGCACAGGGACACGTGGATGATTAAAATCCGACACACGGCATTTGAGTGACGGGGCCGATTCCTGAAGCTTGTGTCCTAATTGTGTGTGTGTGTAGATGAATCCCCGGCAGTGGAGCCACATCTCAGAGAGCGCCAAGGACCTTGTGAGGCGCATGCTGATGCTGGACCCGGCTGAGAGGATCACCGTGTACGAGGCTCTCAACCACCCCTGGCTGAAGGTAAAACCACCTCATTCTGCTGCTGTTTTGTCTTGAAGACTCTGCCGTGAGTCGCATTTGGAGAACCGATGCACTAATTTAGAGAAGTGAGGCATTTCCTTTTGATGGGTTTTGGAGGAACTACTTGAAATAGTGGCAGCGAGTTATAAGAGTAATGTGGTGTTTGCTGTGAAGGAGGTCAGTTTCAGTCAGAAATCTAATCTCTGCTTTCGTCCACTGGAAAATGCAGCTGTGAGCACAGAGGTGAGGCTGGTGGACTCCGTGCAGCACAGATGTGGCGCGGTTCTCACAGACAACTGAGTATTAGTTCAGTGATTCACAGTTCAGATGTTTGAGTTTGGAATGAAAAATGCAGATACTGCTGGGGTTTTTGTTTTTGAAACAGCCTGATATTCCTTTTTCTTCTCCTTGTGTGTGTGTGTGTGTGTGTGTGGTTGTTCTCAATGCAATTTGTTTGTTTGGAAATAAAATCTATTTCAAGAACTCTGAGATTTACTAACTTTTTTAATTACGCTCCTATTATTTTAAACACAAGTGTATGTTCCATCCAAAGTTTTCACTTCTTTGAAGCTGAAAACTATGAAAACTCTAGATTCTGTTTAAAACTCTAGATTCTGTTTAAAACTCTAGATTCTGTTCAAAACTCTAGATTCTGTTCAAAACTCTAGATTCTGTTCAAAACTCTAGATTCTGTTCAAAAACTGTTGATTCTGTTCAAAACTCTAGATTCTGTTCAAAACTCTAGATTCTGTTCAAAACTCTAGAAAAACTCTAGATTCTGTTCAAAACTCTAGATTCTGTTCAAAACTCTAGATTCTGTTTAAAACTCGAGATCCTGTTTGAAACTCGAGATTCTGTTCGAAACTCTAGATTCTGTTTAAAACTCGAGATCCTGATTCTGTGATTCTGATTCAAAACTCTAGATTCTGATTCTGTTCGAAAAACTCTAGATTCTGTTTAAAAAAACTCGATTCTGTTCAAAACTCCTGTTTGTTCAAAACTCTGATTCTGTTCAAAACTTCTGTTCAAAACTCTAGATTCTGTTCAAAACTCTAGATTCTGTTTAAAACTCTGATTCTGATCTGTTCTGTTCTGAAAAATTCTCAAAACTCTAGATTCTGTTCGAAAAAACTCTAGATTCTGTTCTAGATTCTGTTCTCTAGATTCTGTTCAAAACTGATTCTGTTCAAAAAATTAAAAACTGATTCTGTTCAAAACTGATTCCTTTTTTTTTTTTCTGTTAAAACTCTAGATTCTGTTCAAAACAGAATCAAGATTCTGTTCTGATTCTGTTCAGATTCTGTGAAAAACTGATTCTGTTCCTGAAAAACTGAGCTTCTGTTCTCCTACTGTTCAGATTCTGGTTCTGTTCAAAACTGGTGTTCCAGATTCTGAAAGATTCTGTTCAGATTCTGAAAACTCACTTCCCTAGGTGTTCGCTGTCCGTCAAAACTGTTCTTCAGAAGACGCCTTCATCCTCCCGTCTTCGTCCTCCCGTCTTCATCCTCCTGTCTTCTGCGGGCAGTGATTGAAGGATGCATGGAAGCGATTTCTTGACAATTGACAAAAGTTTCTTCGAGGAACAGCGGGACAAACCTGTCAAATATTGAATTTTAAAAGACATCTCTGATTGTCGTGCTACATTCAAGACTGGCGTTTAGACGCGTTACCTTCTTGTTCCAGAACAATAGAACCGGTGTTGATTTACAAACCGCAGCCGTGCACCACAGCATCCTGGATGCCTCGCATTTGTATGGACAGTGGCATACAAACTGACTTTTTGCATGCTACCGTGAGACCCATTTCTTTTTTTATTAAAAGATTAGAGTTTCAGTTGCATCTGTGAGAAGATTTGTTGATGCACACACCGCAGCGTCACTTTCAGCAAACTTCTCCCGCAGCTTCCCCGCAGCTTCCCCACACATTAACACAGATAACCACACAGCTGAA
This sequence comes from Hirundichthys speculiger, assembly GCA_018398805.1. Classification (NCBI taxonomy): domain Eukaryota; kingdom Metazoa; phylum Chordata; class Actinopteri; order Beloniformes; family Exocoetidae; genus Hirundichthys; species Hirundichthys speculiger. The sequence continues at coordinate 333,835 of JAGFBZ010001783.1, forward strand.
TCAGCTAGAAGTGAGTAACGGTGACCCCAAATAAAGACTCCCAGTGACGTGGCTCATTTAACGGCAGTGTTTGCTCACGTGATTAATGGCTCCAATCAGGAAAATAGTTGTTTTTTTTTTTTGTTGTTTTTTTTTTGCAGTATGTGGGCTAAAATAGATATTCCGTACATGTGCTGTCTCAAGCTGCTGACTGAGACAGGTTTGGTGATGGTTAACAGCGTGCTGTCAATCATTTCCGTAGCATGTTGTTAGGAACTTGATTGACAGCTCAGGAGGGGTTAGCTGCCGCTGACAATATGGAGCAGTTAACAGGCTGAAAACAGGATTTTTTCCTATGTTTATAATGTGTATATACAGTGTATGGCTTTGACCAACAAGAAGATGGAGAAGCATGGACACGACTGTTGCTCCATTGACCTGATCCTTTATTAAACATAGATATGTTACAGGAGTAAAACCTCCAAAGAGGAAAAAAAAACTATTCAAGTACAGATGAACTTCAGCGTTTATTAGGAAGGAATCTTGGAAATTATCTGCAAAAGCCTCTGAACTGAAAATGTGTTTGGACTCATCACAGCAGACAGTGGAAAGGAACATCTGACTTTCACTGACTTCGTGAGTCACGGTTCATTGATCACACACTTTCAAGACGCACAAGCTTCTGAATTATGATCAGTATTATTAATACTGATAAACATGAGGGGAAAGTCAGTCATTCACAATGAAAGCAGAATGACTGCCTTATGTTTGTTTCATTAGAAGCTTTAGTGGGTATTTTAAAGTTTTACTCAAAACTGAATAGTTTAGAATAGATGAAGCTGCTGTGGATTTAGTGCTGTTGTAGTGAGCTTAGGCTCTGGGTGCTCTGAGGTCCTCCAGATCAGCTTTCTCAAAGTCGGCAGACAGATTTAAAAAGCAGTCCAACGTGCTGCAGCAGAGAGCAGACAAGCTCGGTTGAGAATCTTCATTCTTGTCTTATCGCAGTATGTAAATCTGTAACAGGGAACTGTTGGACACTCAGACTTTATTTCTGGGAATAGCAGAGGTGGTTTATTCCACTTCTTCAGAATTTTACACTTTCCAGAGATCCTGTTGCAGATAGATTTTCCTGCGAATTTACACAGACTGCAGTTCAATCGAAGACGGACGTGGCATGACACGAGTCCTGCAGGGGAACATCTGCCTCCAGATTTAACTGTTGCTACACATTTATTCATTCATTTGTTTTTTCGTGGCTTCTTAGGAAAGGGACCGGTACGCCTACAAAATCCACCTGCCGGAGACCGTCGAGCAGCTGAGGAAGTTCAACGCCAGGCGAAAGCTCAAGGTTGATATCCGGACGCTCTCACTGCATGCATGCATGGTAAAAAGTCGTCTGCGTGCAGCGAGGCTGCAGATGCTAACGCCCCCCCCCGTGTCGTTTCAGGGGGCCGTGCTGGCCGCAGTGTCCAGTCACAAGTTTAACTCCTTCTACGGAGACCCCCCCGAGGAGCTCCACGACTTCTCTGATGACCCCACCTCCTCAGGTACGCACTCAGAGAGCAACCGGGCAACCAAACAAGGAGCAAATGATTACAGAAGAGAAAAGGAGTTGATGAAATAAGAGAACTTGCTGACTGCTGCTTCTGAGAACGTTTCCTGGACTGACACGTTGACTCTTTACAATAAGCAGAGCGGTGATTAAGTGCCTGAATCAAACAGCAGTCAGTGCATTTGTCAGCTCTTGTGCAGAGTTGGAAAAGAGACAAACGTTAAGTCCCAACAAATTCCTCTGCAGGGAAAAACGGGCGGTTTCTGCCGCAGGCAAAACAGTCCAGAGGCTCTCCGTGCACGTTTGCACACACCATCGATTGGCACGTCTAGTTCTCAGCATAGAAATGTTCTCTGGGAGGAACATGAGCCTCATTTCTCTGATGGTGGTAGATATTTCTTAAATGAATCCTGAATTTTGGTCCTCCACATCCATGCAGCAAAAAAAAAAAAAAAAAAAAAAATCTCTTTCCACATTCATCTCTTTGTGCCTTTTTGACACTTGAGCAGTTTGTAGCAATAAAAACAGAAACTCTTAGACATTTGTTTGGCCCAGCAAACATCCCACCTGACTCTGCAGCCCTGGATAGATGTGTGGAAGTTTCTGTGTGATTCACACTTCAGGAAAAAAAAAAAGAAAAGAATTCTCAGTCCTCCACAGGTACCATCACTGAGCAGCAGCTGCTCTGGTTTAAAGATGCTGCAAACACTCAGTGTCACTTGGGTGTTTTATTTTGCAGACAGTTGAGCAAACATGCTCATTTGCTGTTGCTGTTTCTATGAATTAAACATGAGATATACCTGCCTCTAACCATTTCAATGGTTTGTTTATTACTGTCAGTTTTTTTTACTTGTCTGTCTCTGTTAATGCTTCCCACCTGTCAGGACTCCTAGCAGCAGAACGTAGGTATCTCTTTATTCACTCTGTGTCGTAACAGTAAAACCGTCTCTGGTGTTTGGTTTTTGTTTTTTTGTTTTTAAATTCTCATCCGTCAAAGATGAATGATCCAGAAGCTTTTCAAGAGGTGCATGTAAATGTGTTAAGCGGGTAATATCAGAAACCTGGGTGTGGCTGATGGACGTGTGTGTGTGTGTGTGTGTGTGTGTCCTGCAGGCGCCGTGTCTCAGGTGTTGGACAGTTTAGAGGAGATCCACGCTCTGACAGACTGCAGTGAGAAGGATCTGGATTTCCTTCACAGTGTTTTCCAGGACCAGCATCTACACACACTCCTGGATGTGAGAGTCACACACACACACACACACCACTGCAGCGCACCGCATCAACACATCCACCTGTAGAGAGTCCTCCATGTTTAAAAATTTCCCTATCATAGAGAAACTTTTCTCTTGCATCACATACATTTTTATTTTTTAATTTTTGGAGTATAAATAGAAGCCAGTAGAGTTGGCCAGCATAGACAAAGAGGCAGCCATCAGAAGCGTCGCTGTGTGTCGGCAGGGGTTAGACCTGAGGCTGCTCTAGAACCTGAGGCGGCTCCGGAACCTGAGGCTGCTCCAGAACCTGAGGCTGCTCTAGAACCTGAGGCTGCTCTAGAACCTGAGGCTGCTCTAGAACCTGAGGCTGCTCCAGAACCTGAGGCTGCTCCGGAACCTGAGGCTGCTCCGGAACCTGAGGCTGCTCTAGAACCTGAGGCTGCTCCAGAACCTGAGGCTGCTCTAGAACCTGAGGCTGCTCCAGAACCTGAGGCTGCTCTAGAACCTGAGGCTGCTCCAGAACCTGAGGCTGCTCCAGAACCTGAGGCTGCTCCAGAACCTGAGGCTGCTCCAGAACCTGAGGCTGCTCCAGAACCTGAGGCTGCTCTAGAACCTGAGGCTGCTCCAGAACCTGAGGCTGCTCTAGAACCTGAGGCTGCTCCAGAACCTGAGGCTGCTCTAGAACCTGAGGCTGCTCTAGAACCTGAGGCTGCTCCTGAACCTGAGGCTGCTCTAGAACCTGAGGCTGCTCCAGAACCTGAGGCTGCTCTAGAACCTGAGGCGGCTCCGGAACCTGAGGCTGCTCCAGAACCTGAGGCTGCTCTAGAACCCGAGGCTGCTCTAGAACCGGAGGCTGCTCCAGAACCTGAGGCTGCTCTAGAACCTGAGGCTGCTCCAGAACCTGAGGCTGCTCCAGAACCTGAGACTGCTCTAGAACCTGAGGCTGCTCTAGAACCTGGTCTCGGTCCCGGTGGTCTCAGCGGTGTCATTCAGCTGTGGATCAACCAGTGGTTTCATCGGCTGACGGGATCGCCCGTTGCTGTATTTTATTTTAAACCGTGGAGCAGCCTGGGTGGCGCAGCGGTCAGGGCGGGTGACCCCTGCAGGGGTCGTGGGTTCGACTCCCGGGCTCGGACCCTCTGCTGCCCTGATTTCCTGTCTTTCTCCGTCACTGCGAACTAATGCCACTCGTGCCACTTTGCTCTAAAATCCACAATAAACAATTACAGAGATGTATTTGGCTCCCGTTAAACACTGGAAACGTGGGAAGAAGCAGTTCAGGGACGATGCATCTTGTTTAGGAGCAATTTGATTAAATCAATTCAGTCACAAGTATTTTAATATTCCGAGCACTAGGAAAAATGTTTTGACTTCATTCTTTAGTTTAAAATAAAGGTCTGGCACGTTAGTCAGTGAAAACTGTCTGGGTGGTTTCTTTTTTCTTGTAAATACCTGAGGTCTGATATAATCATGTCTCATTGTGGTCTGTTGTGCTGCTTCTGTGCTTAATCGATGCTCGACAAATTTGTGTCCTGTGGTCCCTCTTTCTTATAAATTCGGATGACGGAGTTAATGGTGACCCATAAACCTCGTCAGTGTCGGATTTATTTTTAGGCTCAGAGGTAACCGTGGTGGACGTGTGGCCACTTTGATCGCTGGACCTGAGCGTGGCAACCTTTGATCGAGCCAGCTGATAATTCAATTCAGTTTTATTTGCATAGCGTCTGTTACAATCTCAGTTGTCTCTAGTCGCTTTACAGAGACCCAGAGCATGACCCCCGAGCAAATACCATTAACTAAAGATATAATATTGACTCCTAAACAAGGATAATGGAAGGTAAAAAACTCCCACATAACACTCTGATAAGCTGTTTAAAGGCTCAGTCAGAGTGCAACAGGGTGCTAACGATGTTTTACTTGAACATGATGCTGAATCGCCACACGCTCTGCAGGATCTGCAGAAAAAGTGAACTGAACTGGCAAAATCTTTTGCGCGTGAACCTCTCTGGATTTCACATGGATGTGATTCAGTGATTATCCTGCTCCTGTCCAGAGGACCCCTCAGGTCTATGGAGCGATAGGAGTGCCACATTAATAAATAAATAAATAAATAAATAAATGTGGAAATAAAAAGAGAAATAAATAAATAAATAAAATGTGGAAATATAAAGAGAAATAAATAAATAAATAAATGTGGAAATATAAAGAGAAAATAAATAAATAAATATAAAGTGGAAATATATCTACCTAATATATGTGGAAATTAAATATATGTGGAAATATAAAAGGAAATAAATAAATAAATGTGGAAATATAAAGGGAAAACAATAAATAAATCTGGAAATGTAAAGAGAAATAAATAAATGAAAAGGAAAATCATCTTTAATTTTCGTATTGCATTTGCTTTTCCTTTTTGGCACTCCTGTGACACAAGGATAAAGCAATGACAAAATGCTTGGTGGACTGAGCTGTCAATCAAATGGCTCTGGGCGGGGCTTCCTGTCCAGGATGGATAGTCGTTCCCTGATCACTGGATTTCTGCCTGGCGGTATGGGCGCTCATAGACATATATAGAGATAGACGCCGCATCGAACGCTACTCCCTACTGGCGCTGACAAGATTTGGGGCGGCCATCTTGGACCGGTCACCCGCTCCACTCAGTGTTATTTGTTTGGCAGGTGTGCCATCAATGTATTTAATCATACCTCACGAAACGAACTGATTTTCACGCGTTTTTTTTTTTCTTTTGCTGCAAAGGTCATAAATGTAGCTTTGATACATGACACATGGTTTGGCGTATTTTAATATTGATAGTGAGCTTAGTAATATAATGAATATCTCCGTTCCTGTTATAGGCTAGTAGCCTTTTAAGTAGGGTCTTTTAAGAGGGTCTAAAGACTTAGGCTACAACATGGACTTAGTTAATTTAGCACTTTTAATGCCTTATGGTTTGTATAGTTTTATTCCATTTGCATTAGGCTTTTTATTAATTTGACATTGCTGTTCATTAGCCTACTGCTATTCTCCTTAATGTAGGCTTGTCTTATCATGCTGTTATATTTTGCTTGAAATGACAGTTTATTATTGCTCTTTTCCCTATTTTTTTATTGTTTATTTCATTATGCTATTGACTGAATTGACATTCATTTTTGCTATTCTCCTTATTAGCATCTGTATGTTAAAGCAGATGAGTCAAAGACTTCCATCACAGTCACAACCTGAAGGTTTATGAGAGGAGACAGCCTAATTGGCCAGATGAACACACTCATAAAATTCAATAATCTGTTTTGTGGAGACATGGTACACCTTGTTTAAGATTTTGTTGAAGATGATCCATCTCTCTTTGAATCACAATGTTCAGGCATGTTCTCTCACTTGTGCGCCTGTACGTAATACTACTACGGTTATAATCCCAGAGAATGACCGGTCCAAGATGGCGGCCGCATTTCTCGTTCTAAACAGCCAATGCGGCGTCTATCTCTATATATGTCTATGGTTAGCGCCCATACCGCCAGGCAGAAATCCAGTGATCAGGGAACGACTATCCATCCTGGACAGGAAGCCCCGCCCAGAGCCATTTGATTTGATTGATTATATTTCCACATTTATTTATTTATTTCCCTTTATATTTCCACATTTATTTATTTATTTCCCTTTATATTTCCACATTTATTTATTTATTTCCTTTTATTTCCACACATTTATTTATTATTTCTCTTTATATTTCCACATATATATTTATATATTTATTTCTCTTTATATTTCCACATATATTCATTTATTTATTTATTTCTCTTTTATTCTACATTTATTTATTTATGTATTTCTCTTCATATTTCCACATTTATTTATTTATTTCTCTTTTTATTTCCACATTTATTTATTTATTTATTTATTTATTTATTAATGTGGCACTCCTATCGCTCCATACAGGTCTCACTGCTGTCAGCATTCATAAAATAAAAAAATACCATCAGAAAAGTGAAAAGCTCTCCAGTCTGGTGCTCATAACAATGAGGAAACACTGTTTCAACAGTTACAAGTTTGTCTTGTCAACATAGTACTTGATATAATTTGTGACCCTTTTTGTTTAAGCTCATTTTTTTTTCCCTTTTAAGGCCTGAAATTCCTGCTGGATCCGTTCAGATTTATCTTGGAGAGGTTGCGAAACGAGACACAAACCTTCACTTTGATTATGATAAAGCACCTCTTGTCTTGGCTCGGGTGATCCATGTTCCAGTAAGTGACCGCAGATGACTAAATTAAAACAATCACACCCCCAAGCCGGCGGTGACGAATCCACCCGTCTCTGTCATGAGTGGCGTGAATTCTGCCGGTCCATGGAATCTAAATGCTGCCCTTTCAGAGACGCCTGAGTCAGAAAAGCAGAAATCTGAGGGCAGATGTTTCCAGAGCACCGATGAAACGGGCTCCACTGCAGAGCAGGACTTCAGTTACAGCGGCGGTGCACGTGTGAGAACGTCTGAGCACGAGAACGACTGCGCTCGCATGTAAAAAAGAACAAAAAAAAACTGAGCCATAAAAGGAGATTAACGCTTAATGAACTTCCTCACACGCTCATTTGAAGAGACTCGTTTCTCTGGAAGCAGTTTCAAAAGCTTGTGCTTGGTTTCCAGACGTCTCCCTCCCCCGTGTGCATGTGTGTCGCAGCTCGTCTGTCTGAAGTCCCTCACTCTTTCACTTCTGTGTCTTTCCCCCATGAGTTTGAGCCCGATAAATCCTGGCATCCACATCTTGGAAAAACCCGCTTCGTTTTCTTGATGTAAACTGATAATTTGAGCTTTTTTTTCTTCTGTTGTTGGCTGTTCAAGGAATGAGAAGATCCTCTGAATTGATGGAGCTGAAACATTCATTCCTTCAGTACTTTTCAAACCATACTGGCTCATACTGGTTCCCAGCATCCAGCTCAGAGACTAAATCACACACTTGAGATGAGCTTGACTCAGAGAGCGTCGTCTGCCTCCTTGTGTTTGTGTTAGCCTGCTCTGTCCTCTGTTCTCTTAATCTGCTTGGATTACTCAGCTGATCCAGTTCTGTGCTCCGGCGTCCAGCAGATGATGCGTTCAGGTCGTGGGAGTTTGCGAGTTGCGACTGGGAACGTTCTCTGTCTAAGCATTTAAAATGTTATACTTAGTGTTTTTGTTTTTCAACACATTGCATTAAAAGGGAGAAAAAACACAAGTTTATCATCCATCTCTCCCGTCTTTTCATTTAAATGATTTTATAAAAGCTTTTGATAACGATACCAAAGATCTCTTCAGCAGCAGCTTTTTCCTGGTGGATCAAATTCCGGTTATGAGCTAATTTGATTCCCATCTACCAGAGCGCGGAGCTGAAACTGTTTTATGTGAGGATTTTATCCTTTGAGGTCCGTACAAGGTCGTGAGACGTTTTAATTTCAGTGTTTAGTATTTAGTGGCTCTGAAACTCTACTCAGGGAGGCAGCGCTTTGAAAAGATCATTTGTATGATTTGGCAGACTTGCCGTCGCAGCTGCAGGCATGTACTTCAGCAGATATCTCACTTGTATTGTTTAATCTGAAGTTGATCAGGGCTTGTGAGTTTCCTCATCTGATGTTTTCTCAGATATACGTCTCTGGCTTCATTCTGAAGAGGCCAAGCCATCCCCGTTTTTTACTGCTCCGTTTTCTGTTTCTGACCTTTTAAACTCTTAAATAATATGGCAGTCTTTCAACTTTCAGAATAACCAGACCCAGCAGAAGGCAAGAGAAGGAGGAGCAGGAGGTCAAGCAGGAGGATGTCGGTTGAGAATGCTGACACTTATTTCAGATGAGTTTTGTTGGAGACAGCCTCGTAAAGTCCGATGCAGAGTGTCAGTGACCAGCATGTGACTGAGATATCATCTCCAGTTCAAGCTGTACGCTTGCAGCTGCAAGAGTGTGATGAACCTGCGTTTCCTCAGACCTCACGTGGGTTTGGTGGTGCACGCTGGGTAATGGAGGTGGCGGTTTTTCACATTTTTGTTTTCTTTTAAAACCTGAAACATCCCTTGACCCACGTTCACAGCTGAGATCTGCAACGAGCTGGTTGTGGGAGGGCAGGTTTGAGTGTCCCGTCTTTTTTCATCAGTGTTTGGATCCTGATCTGGAATCTGGGCTGTTCCACTTATGTGATTTTGTTGTTGTATGTTAGATGGCACCTTTGCCACTCTAAATGACACCTTTTTGGTGTGAGCGTCCTGCTCTGCAGATGCATGAATCAGCCGTTCGTGAATCTTTTCAGTTAGTGACTGCTGTTTTTAAGGAAGCCATATTGTTTTTCTGTCTTTTATGCCTCATCTACAATGTTGTAATGATGAATTTCCATCTTAGGTATGACCAGAGGCAAAAAAAAACAATAAAGTAACTGTCTGTTGCTATGTGTTAAAATATTCAGTTTTCAGGTGCTGACAACACTTCCTTCTAGAGCTTAATTTCCTTCATGCCAGCTCTCTGACATCAGGCGGTTGCAGACTCTCGTACGATCATATTCTTTAAGCAGTGTCAGAGGAGCAAGACATTAAGAAGTTGTTTTGTCGTTTCTACGGGAAACGATGTGGATGTGATGGAAAGTCCCATCATTTCTCAGGATGCAGTTTGTTTTTCCTGGCCAGCAATGAATCTGACATATTTGTTTTGTTTGTTTGTTTTTTTGTTTTGTTTGCAGTACTGAACAGAGGGCTGTTTTATGAGCCAGGCCCAGTGTCAGAAGGACTAAAGCTGAAAGTCTGTGCTTTCCCAACACTAGAAGAGATACAGTGACGGTTTGTGGCGGAAAAAGCGGCAACGTCCATAACGTTACCAACAGCAAGTAACAGGCAGTATTTACTAGAAGCCTCCAAGAGTTCAACCAATCAGAAAACACTTCAGTCAGATGGACTTGTTTTCAGGAAGCATTTCTCTTTGTGATTCTTGGTGGTTCTGAAATAATTCTTTTGAAGTAGTGCTGGCTGCAAAGCTACTTTAGATGTAAGAAGAAAGTTGAAAATGATAAGGGCACTGTGAAATAAGCTCATCCTCTCCTCCCCTCTGTGGTGACCACCGTGGAGCAAATTCAGGCCGGTGGGGCCTGAACTGTCTGTGAAGAATAAAAACCTGCTTTTATTGCTGTTGGTCAGACTGAAACTCATGCAAACGCATGATAAGTTTGTCTCGCCATCGATGGGCTGCAGCAGATTGTTGCTCCTGGATCACAGCGATGGCGCCGGTCTTCCTCTTGAGCTAACTCCATTAAAAACGTTACTTGTTGAAGCCTGAAATCCAAGCAGTGAGACGAGCTGCTGGGATTGTTAGAGAGAGAGTCGGTTAGAGAGGGGGGGTGCGTGTGGAGTCTTTTTAGGGTTTTTGCAGTTGCTGGAGGCTGAATAGGTGGAAGTGACTTGCAGGAGGCCAGTGGATCTGCCAAGCGTCAGCCCGGGGCTGCAGATGTCTTCTTTCTCTGCCTCACATGCACACCCCTGCCCCGCTCAGAGGGAGGCATGACGACGGGTGGGGGGGAGGGGGACGACGGGAGGAATCAGAACAGTGGGGATGAGTGGCGTCTCGGAGGAAACAATGACATGTGTTGTCGGGCCTCGGTGCCACTCACAGGCAGCCGCACAGCTTCCATCGCCGTCTGCGCGGCTCAGAGCAGCCCCCCCCTCAGCACCCAGAGATCCCGCCGGCGCCGGGCGGGTGGAGCGTCAGAAAACCCGTTTGCGCTCTGCCGGTGTTTGTCTGAGAAGCGCTCGCCGTCTTTTGGGTGAGTGTGTTTTCCTCACATTTGTCCTTCTGATGTGTTTTCATCCGGAGCGCTTTGTCTCGAGGAGCTTTGAAGACGGCCCTCCACCCCCAGCTTTCGTCTTTTATTTGCCACGTGTAATGAGGTGTTTCAGTCAAGTGCTTTTGCATATTTTTTTTTATGTTGTTTTCTGCAGTTTGTGAGGTAATGGAGGCAGCGATATAAATTACCCTCCAGGCAGTATTGGCTGAATTTTCTTTTCGGTGATCAAAAATCAAGGCTACACGCTGTTTTCATCTTATTTTAGAAAGCTTCTCTTTGGCTGTCTGCACACAGAGATGTGGCCACGAGAATGTAACCAGAACCTGTTTGTGTGCATCATTTTTAAAGAGTGTTGCTTAGCAGTGAATTTTACTTTGTGCTGTTTATTCAGTAGTACTCTCGAGATTCGTCGATCATGTGAAGCTTGTCAGAGGTCAGTTCAGGTCTGCGCATTACTCACCAGAAGTAAAAAGACGTTGACAGGTGTCCTCTCGAAAAGCACAAGGACGAGTATAGTCTGTGTGCGTGTGTGTGTGTGTGTGTGTGTGTGTGTGTTTGTGTGTGTGTGTGTGTGTGTGGTTGCCTCAGGGTTTCTAGTTTATTTTGGCACTCTCGTGAAGATTTCTGAGCTCAGTTTGTGCGTAAATGTGAACGCAGATGTAGATATGCGATGATCAAGCCTCAACGTGTTTGTTTTAAAGTAGCAGTGGTTGACATCCTCCAGGTTCACGTGGGCCATAACCACTTTTATTTCACTCTGCCCGCTGGACACCGTCCACTTACAGGTCAGCCTGGGTCGAGACCAGGTGAGACTCGCATCTGGGTGGAATTATGGGACGGTCGCACAGAAGAGTGTCAAAGTCACATTGTATATTCCTGCAGAACCTTTTAAGCATCGAGACCTTGATTCCCTGCACTTCATGAAACAGTTAAAAGTCAAATCTTGTGTTGGTGCACGTAAGCAGTAGGTGTGCTGGCGCGCAGGTTAACTGTCCACCAGTTTCTGTAGAAGCTTCTGTTGTCCGTGACAGTTGTGCAAATTTCCATCTTTGGTTTTTTTTGCCTACAGAATTTGCATATTAAAACTCATGTTATGAGTGGTCAGATAAATCCAACTGTAAAGTTGGATTTATCTGACCACTCGTAAAATGACAGGAAGCTGTGTCACGTGCAAGCAGAGTGGTTTGTGCAACTTTTATTAACGTCTTTGGCCTCCTATAAAACTGGATGGCAAAACTATTAAGGTTGGCCTTCGTCAGTGCTGCAGTGGAGCTGTAGTGAAGCTGCAGTGAAGCTGCAGTGAAGCATTCATTCATCCATCCAGAGAGAAAAGGTTTCCCTGCTTGTCGGCCGTTCTTCATTTGGTTGTTCCAACACTTTAAGATCCGCTCAGGAGTACAGGATTGTTGGTGTCTCTTTGGTCAACACAGTAGATCTATATGCCTCCATGTGGTCGGACATGGTACTGCTACATAGAGTGGCTTTAATTTCTCCTGCCCGATCAAATTAAAATCTATTCTGAAATAAAAACAAAAACATCCTGCTCCTGTGTGCATTAACCACAAATTCAACAGCAGTGTGGACTGACACGCAATAGAATAAATTAATCACAGTTTCATTGTAAGATAATAATACGTCACTGACAAAAGCTCAGTCTAGAACAGTAAAATGTAAAAAAAAAAAAAAAAAAATGTTGTTAAATTGATTAGATATATCAGCAGGAGGGTTGGGGAATAGCCTTTATTAATTCGACCAAGCCCGGAGCGACTTATAATCTTTTTATCCCTTGAATTGTGTGTTTTTATGTGAGGAGATAAACTGTAATTTGAACGTGATTATCAGGGGTTGGCTCAGCAAGAAGGAAAAGATTATCCTGTTTTGCAGTCCAATAAATATTTTTCCTATATCTTTAAATGTGTATGTAACTAATCAGATCAGTCTTCATAGGAAGGCTTTTTTTTTTCATGACCAATTACACCACCTGCTGCAGGTGAATAGATGATTTGTTTTCTTGGCAGTTTTCTGTCATTTTCTATTTTTCTTTTCCTGTCACGTCACGCAAAGATAAGTGACAGGCGCCTCGCCGAGAAACATCTGGATGACTCTGCTCCAGATGTTTCTGGGCAAACGATAAACTCTTGGTGTTGATGTGTCGCTCTGTGAGTGGACTGTAACCGGACATCTGAGCCCAGTAACGGCGAACCGAACACCGAGAACAGCTGCGCTACATTTGCAGTACTTGCACTTGTTTCTAATTTATTCTACTTTTTGTTTCTGTTTTGTGCCGTTTCAGAGGGATATCAAAGTAAATTTAATTATTTGAAGGTGGTTACCAAACAGAATGAATTTACTCGTCAGATTAATGTTGAGTCGGTGTGTAAAATGTGCGTCTCTGTTGCAGATTAAACTTTAAAAGGTTTATAAAAGATTGAGTTTGTGATGTGATTTCAAGTTAGAGTTGTTGTTTTATCATGTGATGATGATGATGATGTGAAGCGCTGCTGTTGTTGCTGTTAGAGGGAGAACAGAGGAGCTTTGGGTGCCATTGAACTGTCTGGTACAAACCCCTGTTTGTCTGCCTGTGTGTGCGTGTGCACGCATGCGTGTGTGTGCTGGTTGCTCCCTGCACACGCTCCTGCAGCAGGTCAAAGAAAAATGACAAGCTGCTCACGGAGCATCGCACAGTTGTTGCTTTTCATCCAGCAGCAGCAGCAGTTTGTGTTTTGCTGGAAGTCCCTCTCTGCTCTGCTTTGAGCCACAGCTGCTGGATTTACTTCCAGCAGGTTTCAGGGCCGGTTTGTCCGCACGCAGCGTCTCTTAAATACGCCCTGATCTGTGACCAGGCCCCCGTGCGGTTTACTAGCCAGCTGGGATTTTTACAAGAAGAGCTCCTGTGTTCGTTACCCAGCCGGAGAGAGGAGAATCGTTTCTCTTTGTTTCCAGTTAGACATCGAGGAGGGAAAAATGAAATAAAGCAGGAAACGTGGCTGTGGAGGAGTACAGGGAAGTCGGTCATGGTGGTTGCTTTGGGTTTTTTAGGCTTTATAGTGGAGTTGTTTAAGTTCTGATATCAGAGTCGTGATGTGTAACAACTAAACTTCATTTTTATGAACAGACTCTCTATTTGTTAGTTTTTTTTTCCTAAAAGCCACTAGAGGAAGTTATGCAATATTGCCTTGCAACTTCCCATTTCGAGTCTGCAGATAAAGATGTGTGTGGTTGGATTGTGTCAGCTGCTGTGGTTTACAGACACCAAAGATGTTGCTAAAATATCCCAAGCGACATTATTAAGCATTTAAGGAGCTGCCAGGTGAAACGGCACAAGGGCCAAAGCTAAAGACAGAAGCAGTGCAGCGGTAAAGTGTAATTCTTTTTTTTTTTTTTTAAATAAGACGCTTATCAGATCAGTGCTCGGTTCTGGCCGATCCCCAAACTTCAGGCATCAGAAATGATGTCTGAAAAGATGAAGATGTATCAGAACACCTCGACCTTTTTGGAACATATATTTAAATTCTTTTATTGTCTCCGTGAGAATGCAATGTTAAAAGTGAGCATTTGTTGTTACTGTAGAAATCTAAAGATGCAAAAAGTCAACTTTCTGGCTGCGAGTCAGAATAAAACCGTCCGTGTCATCCTGGTCTGATGCGACCTGCGCGCTTGACATTAAAAGAACGTTTCTGCTCTTAAATTGTTGCTTAGACATTGTACTGCTTGTGCTGCTTTAGAGTCTTTCTTTACGTTTCACCACATCTGTTAAATCAAATTAACTCAAGTCGCGGCGCAAATGGTACGTGCATTTCTCTATTTAGAAGTGCAGCAAAGCAATCATTTATGGTGTAATTGTTTCCAAGATATATGACTAATGTTTTTGTCATTGGTTTCTGTACATAAGATCTGACACTATTAAAATTCCAGATTATATAATTTTTTCACATGCATTCAAAAATTGGCTGCTCAGCAACCAGTCTTGCTCACATTAAGGGGCTCATTTTATTCTCGCATTATTCTGTACAGGATGCATTGTAAAGAGTAGTCATTTTTATTGTTTTTTTAAACTATTGTAAATTTACCCAATTGTTTTTGCGATTTTATTTTGTTGTATTTTATGTTCTTTGTCTTCTTGTCTTACTGTTTATCTGTGTTAAGGACTACAGATGGAAATTAGCTTGGTGCTAAATCTGGTGCAGCCATCTTTTTAATGCCACTGCACATGGTCCTTTAAATAAATAAATAAATAAATAAAATAAAAGTCTAAAGTTTAAACTCTCAAGTGGGTTTTACTTTACGTCTTTGATTTCTCTAAATTCTGAGAAATGAACTGATGCTGCTGGTGAGACCGTTGTTGGGCATACAGAAAATTACAACTAAATTCAACCTTTTTTTTTTGTAGTGCTCAAATGTTACACAGGAAGCAACATTCACGGGAGTGAAGAAAGCTGTGGAACCAGTCTGAGTGCGAGGGGTCGCGGGGTCACACCGATCGACTGACGGGTTTCTGTCTTTCATTTCAGCTCTACGACAAGATCAACACCAAGTCATCTCCACAGATCCGAAACCCACCGAGTGATGCCGTGCAAAGAGCCAAAGAGGTGACTGAACGCACACATACACATAAACACATTTGCTGTCTGTTGACTAGCATCGTTCACAGGTGACGAGCCTGATAATGTCACAATCGCTACCTTTTCTCTTTAAATCTCCGCTTCACACTTCTGTCAGTGCTCAGGCTGCTTTAGTCCTTCTGGTCTGTTACTCACTACAGCTCTAACCACTTTCTGTAGATCTTCTGCTCACCTGTAAACAGACTGCTGCTGGCGGTGGTGGTGGGTGGGGGGGCGTTCTGGGCACAACCAGAGTTTCTCGAGGAGTAGCCTCTCGGTTCAAGCAAAACTTCACATTCAAGTGCACTCAATTTTATTTTTAACCCTTTAAGCACCAAAGTCACAAAATTGCGAGAAGCAACATTGCTGAATAAAACAGGCTGTATCTATAAATGTGGTGCTGAATCTTGTTACTACTTTTGAACAGGAGATGGCGGAGATGTGTGCCTGTAATCTGAGAACTATTATTCGTGGTGGCGCTATTCAAAGTTTTAGCGTAAAAACAGTTTGTAAAACACCCTCCAGCACAGACGCGCGGTGAAGCAGTGGTAGTAGTGCTGAGAGTAGTGGGACCAGAGCAGAGCCAAAGAGTGTTTCTTCATTTACTCACGATGTCAAGAGGCCGGTTTACCGTCCTCGAAGTACTTTGTCAGGTTCTGGCTAACTCTGATTCAGAGGAGGAAGACATGCAGTTGTCCAGTGAAGCAGAAACTGACATTAGTTGTGACGGCAACTCCACGCGCCATAGTCCACAATCAGCACATCGTATATCGGATGTTTCACCTCAGCGTGGCCGGGGTGGAAGCATTCTGTGATCACCAAGCAGGTCGAGATGTCAGGAGGGCTCATAACACCACAAATATGGAAAAATGTAACCGGGATGAAACCAACCACGGTTGTCCTGGCAGACGCGGGAGAAGCCGCGGGAAAAAAACACACCGCTAATGGCACACCGGAAATCACGGTGATGATGATGATGATGATGGCTAAGGAGTTCTTGAGAGAAGAGGAAGAGTATTGAAAGTAGAGCCTTAATTTTGATGAGCTTGTTGGTTATTGAGGAGACGATCTGACAAATTCTGACCCCATTGATTTCATCCCTTTTCCAAATGTTGAATTCTGGAGCTTCATCTCCAATGAAACAAACAGATATGGCCACCAGTTCTTTGAAGGGGAAATATTGAAATCATACTCCAGATTTGATGATTTTATGATGTGATTGTCCCTGAAATGAAAGCTTTCATTGTGCATGGGGCTTGAGGAAAAATCTGATATTGAGGACTACTGGGCAGGTTTGGGCAGGTGATGTCACAATAGTCAAATTAGATGACAAATCTACTTCCATTTCAAATTTTGGTTCATACTAAAGATATTTCTCATTTCCAGTATGCCTTTATCTCAAACCACTTTAGCCTTTAGAAACCTTGATATCAAAATTAAACATTTTCCAATATGGCCCCCAGTTGTGACATCATAATATGCAAATTAGATGAATAATTTCACTCCCATTACAGACTTTGAGTCATACTGAACAATTTTCTCATTGACAGTAACCCTTTATCTCAAACTGCTTTTAAGTCATAGCCTTTTGAAATCTTGATATCAAAATTGTATATTTTCTTGAAAAAACTCCACCTAAATGGTTAAGATTCCATATATCAGGATGGAATTATCTAGATTGGTGGTCTGGTCTGGTCTGGAGGCTTCCTCCTGAAAACCCTTTAGAGTCACAGATGGGTCGACAGATGGCATGACAGAGTCACTAGGTTTTTTTTTTTTTTTTTTTTCCCTTTTCGCAACACTCAGAGAAACTGCAATTGTGACCTCGGGGTTAATTTACCGGGGCGTCCGCCCCTGTGAAGATTGGAAACTGTCCTGGATGTTTTCCGCTTGTAGACATTCCTTCTGACTGTAGAATGATGGAGTCCAGGTCTTTTGACCCTCCTCAGATTGATGCGCAGCAACAACTGCATCTCCAAGATTATAGCTGATGTGTTTCCT
Organism: Hirundichthys speculiger; assembly: GCA_018398805.1. Classification (NCBI taxonomy): domain Eukaryota; kingdom Metazoa; phylum Chordata; class Actinopteri; order Beloniformes; family Exocoetidae; genus Hirundichthys; species Hirundichthys speculiger. The sequence goes on from JAGFBZ010001783.1 coordinate 350,963, forward strand.
CCCTGGAGCGGCTGAGGCTCAGGCAGTAGAGCGGTTGGCTACCAAACAGTGGCTCTAATGAGTAAGACACTGCATCTCTGTAGAGCAGGGGTCTCTGTCTTAGGTGTTTCCCTGCTTTAGCAAACCTGATTCTGTCGTCCAGGTCTGTTAACGACCTGTTCATTTGAATCAATTGTGCTGAATTTGGGAAACATCTAAGGTGTGCAGGACAGCAGTCCTTGAAGACTGGAGCTGGAGACCCCTGCTTCAGAGGGATGTGTGAATGGCTGCGGTTACATGATGTTTTTTAATTCGGAATTAATAATTCCAAATTAAATAATTCCAAATTAAACTATTTTCCTTCGTTTACATGGAAATAGTAATTCCGAATTAAGGTTTACATGGAAAACACGTTTGTTCGGCTTTATCCAACTCCGCTTTAGGTCTGGGGGTTGGGAAGGGTTCTGATTGGATGGTGGGGCGGATGTCTTTACATCTACTGGAAGAAAACAAATTTAGCAACAACTCGGTTAGCAACAACATTCCACTTATTTTTGACCTATCTGCGAAACCTCCTTCATTTAACCTGGCCGCTTTGAAAAGCTCACAATTTTTATGTTTCCTGCCATCTGTTCTTTTAATTATTTCCAGTTCCTCCAAGCTATTTATTAAATAAATCGTCTCTGCTCTTGAACACCGTTTACTGTGTGCTGCCATTTTAAAACTTTGTTTTGAAAACAACCCCAGCGCGGAATAACTTTTATTCGGATTTAACTTTAATTCTGAATTAAAGAGGAATTAAACTTCCCATGTAAATGCACTGAATGTGTGTGCAGGTGAGTGAATGTGGCTTGTAGAGTAAAGAGCTTTGAGTGGAAGAACCATGAAGTTTGAATTATTATATCATGCATATAACTTGAAAATTGATGGTGGCTGTTTTTTTTTTTCAGTTTCACATCCCTTAAGTTCCATCTGACTAACATCTGAAAGTGAACATTTTAAAGTCTTCAGGAGATCCATGTGAATGTGGACTCAGACACATCAGGTGCTTTGATCTTTGATCTCAGTTTCAGTTTCGCTGGTTCAGGATCTGCTGTTTCCACGCCGCAGCTTTAATAAAGATCTCCAGCATCTGTTTCCAACCCGCCTCATCACAGACGCTGCCGGGTGAAGCAAACAGCGTATCTGTGGGCTATTAGCCTGCTTTTGCTTCCTTACACAGAGTTGCATTATAGTCTCCAGGGTCTGACGCCCGCTGCGAGGAGCCCACAACAAACGGCACGCCCACAGTCCGGGGGCGGGTTTGTGCGTTTACCTCTCAGTGCACTGTCACGGAGCAGAGCTGCCGCTTGACGAGAAGCGTGCACAAGGAAAGTGGGGATCAGTAGCGTGCACTGTGAGTGGTTTGTCTTGTGCATTTGTGCATGAAGGCGGTTGTACAAAATGCTGCCACAGTTGTGTTGTGTGCTTTGTTGAGGGCCAATTAAAAAGTCTAAACAGAACGGGTAAGGGCTGGCGCTTTAAATCCCAGAGCTTTTAACGGAGCTCAACTCGCTTTTTATTGGGCTCCGGTTCACGTCAAAGAGACCGGGCTAATTAACACATTTCTTCATGAAAAATGGAACTTTGCTCATGAAGTCTGGTGCACATTTTCCTGCTTAAATCAGCTGAGGTGGATCAAGAGTTGTGAATGGAGCCACAACAGATGCTCTCAGTTGGAGGGAGGGAAACCACCATTTCACATCTGTCACTGCAGACTTTTCTGCTTTTTATGTGATCTCTTTTGAAGAATTGTGTCAGTTGAACCTCTGCTAATAACCAAACCAGAGCCTCGGTGCATGTTTCACACATCTGAGGGGTGGCGAAGCGTGCTTGCTCTTTTCAAACCATTTCATCAGCGTTTTATACCAACAACAGCAATGCTCTTTGCTCTTTTTGTTGTTGTGTGTCTCAACTTTGATAGCACGATCGTTACAGCTTGTCATTGTTCTTATACGGGTCAAATCTGTGTCAGTACCTCCAGACTAATAAGCAGCTGTTAGAAAAATAAAACCATGGTATTTGATCGGTTTTTACTGATCTAGTTTTATCAGCTGTCTGGATTTTGGCTCTTTAGCTCAGATTTTGTCATTTTACATGGAAAACCGTATCTGCGCCTTAAATTTGTGACTGAAATTTCAGTTCTTCTTCTGCTAAACAGCCAACCATTGAATTAGTTCTTAAGGAGATTTCAGGTGGATTTTTATTTATTTTTCCTCTAGTTCTGCTGGCAGTATATTTAATTAACTGTGGGATGCTTGGCCTGTTACAGCAGTACGGTTGTGCCTTTGAAGGAAACCCCCTCATCCTCGTCTCCCTCACCTGTCTCTACTGGTCCATGTGGGCTGAGATGCTCTGACCATCTGTAGCTTCTGGTGGACTGTTGTTGGGTTCCACCCCTGCAGGGCAGTTTTTAGGTGCTTCAAACATCAATAAAGCTTTTTTTTTCTGACTTTACTAACCCACTTTTCAACTTTCACCCTGTTGAATGAAATTAACTCTCTTAGGTCTAATAGAACCCATCTCTCTTGGGAGTGAAGTCTTCACTTTGGCTGTAGAAAATAATCCGACCATCTGAAATTTGTCTGTCTCTGACTTGAAGGCAAAGGGTGATCTCCACCCTCCACCTCTGCCGTTGCCTTTTAGCTTTCATCTGTGAGCGCTGAAAAACATAATGTGTAACTGTTCTTCCTGTGTCTTCCTCCAATAAAGAGTTCCTCCCAAGACGGAGCGAGTGGCGCTTTGAAACAACTGGAATATGTAAGACCTCATCACACCGCCGCCACGTTCACAATACAGCTGAGCAGAGCGTCACACAGTATTCAAGTGCACGTTTTAACGTGTTGGAGGTGGTTTGAAAGGGAGCTTGATATTCATGTGAATATACCAGTGCCAAAATATAACACATGTAAAAAAACATGCAGCTCTGCACAAACTGCTGTGAAAAGTCACGGAAAATCAAATAAGTCCAAGAATATCAAGGAAAAACAGAGACAAACGACTCTGTAACCACAGCCTGCTGGAGGTGATAGCGATGCTAATACAGATGCTAACAGAGACCTGAAATTCAACATGATTGAGTCCATGTTTTCAAATCTAACTCATTCATTGAGTTAACCGTAACAACTTTGGGGGGGGATGGGATGGGATGGGATGGGATGGGATGCTCCCCTTTGACATGAACATTTCCTCCACATCCAATAAACATCCATCCATATGATTTTCCAGTTCCACCCTCTGGTTCAAGTTTGAGCACGCGCACACACATAAAGCACGCACACTCACAGCACAAAGTAAACAGTTTAGTAACATGGCAGGGCACTGAGTATCCAGGTGAGGAAATACCACCTATGGGAGGCCATCCACACCGAGAGGCGCCACAGCCCGCGGCCACAGGGAGCGCCGTCACAGAGACCACCTGAACCCGGGTAGACCAGGGTAGACCCTACACATTACCCTAACCCTAGCCCCCCAGTCCTCCAGGCTCGAGGGATCTCTAAGATCACAGACCAGATGGCAGACCAGACACAACTCCCAGGACCCCAGTGAGGAAACACTGGAGCTAAAAACTAAAAGAATAAAAGACACTAAAAAAGGATAAACAGGCAATAGATACAGTAATTATAAAATGTATAAAAATATGAAAATTTGGAGATTTAAAAGTTTAGGATTTAAAAATAAAATTTAAATTTCCACTCTGAAATGCTTTAATGTCCATTCCCTGCGCCTGCAGCACAAGCCCACATTATCACCCTTCCACCACCGTGCCTGACAGTTGGCGTGAGCCGTTGTTGCTGATGTGCTGTGTTTGGTTTTAGCATCGCAGACAAATGTCTCCACGTTGGTCTTCTGTGGCCAAAGAGCAAAGTTCACAAAGTTCCAGAAATCTTGTGGTTTGTTCAGAATCAACTTTAATGACACAAGACACGCTGCCATGTTCTTTTTAGTGAAAGATGCTCTCTCCCGGTAGCCCTTCGAAACAGGCTCTCGTTGTTAAGTTGTTTTCCACGTTTCCTGTCATTAACTTTGACATTTGACATGCTAACTGAATGAAGAGGGGCTTCCTTTTTCACATGACCGTGGCTTTGCAGTTACACGTTCTTTCTGGTTTCAGCGAGTATTTACGCACGATGACGGTGATGATAATGAGGTCCTCAAGAAACATGTCCGTTTCAACGTAAATGGGAGGCATAGACTTTTTGTTTTGTTTTTTCGACTTTTTCTACTTTCCTGTAATCTCATAAATCAGGTCACAGAGCACCTTTCATGTTGAGATATTGTGACATTCGAGACTAATACAGCAGTCAGTGATGGTTCTGAGCACTACAAGGAACTGAGTTTAAGAGATAACGACTACCTGAGTGTATACACACTTTACACCGCCCTCTGCTTTCACAATGTAGGTCTTAGTGCGCACACACACACACACACACACACACACCCTCAGAGGCCTCACCTCTACAATGTCCCACATTCACCAGTCAGGCACAACATAACTGGGGCTGACATCAAGCCAAGTCCCATCAAAAGGGCAAGAGGAGGGGCCAAATCTTGACCAGATTGCTCGTGTCCCTGGGTGGCGTCCAAAGTTGGTCTCACACTCGCTGTGGAGGCACGTGAAGAGGTGTTGAGGGGGGAGTCTCAGGAGGATTGTCGGGTTGTTGGGTCTCTCTTTATTCTCCGAGGTACAGCGGGTTCAATGTGTTGCAAAGGTGTGATCTGGCTATAAAGGAGGAGAGGAGCTCCGACCGCCTCAGACCAAACTTTCTCTCCCCATGTCTTCAGGTACTGGAAGAGATCTCCTGCTACCCAGAGAACCACGAAGCTAAAGAACTCAGACGGATACTGACGCAACCACATTTCATGGTAAGTCTAAAAGAAAACACACTCGCGCACATCAAGTTTAGGACCTCATAGATGGGAGCAGAAGATCCTTTAATAAACACTTGGAGCTGCAGGACGACTGACAGCTCACTGCAAGCGTGAGCCCTCATTTAACCAAAATATTTGCATGTACATATCTTTGCTTTGAAATCCCTTCTCTCTGCGTGAAGATCAGGGCTGAAAAGGGAGTTTTTCTCCATCTCTGAGATTCAGGGCGAATTGTTTCAGCTCCTCTGTTCTGCAGAAGCACATGTCCCTCCAGGCCCGTCTGCAGCTTCCCCTGCTAATCCTATCACATTAATCTTTGTGATTTTCTTCTCTGATCATTGACCTGCTCATTATCAGATGGACAGACCATCAGAAGGGAGGGAGGGGGGGTGCATGAAAAGGAATCAGACAAAGGAGAGAAAATTGTATCAGGACGAATCTGAGGAAAGAGTAACCAAGTACAGTGCAGAAGTTCAGTGGGTTTGGAGGGCGCACACCCGGGTGAGGAAAGAAGTGGGGTGTGGATGGGGGTCAGTAAGCCGGGTCTGATGTGATGTGCTGTGTCAGGTCAGAGGCCTGGTCCGCTCATGGCGCTACAAGAGCGTAAGCTGATGTGTTCTGCATTCCAACGAGTTCAAGTGAGAGCCAAGTGTGTGCAAACTGCAGGGTTCTGGGTTTCCTGTATTTATGAATCCTAAAGATTTTAAGAAACAGATTTCCTCACAACCGTATTTTCTCAGGAAACAACCCTATTTTGGAGAAATGGAGAAAAAAATTCACTTTCTTGATGTGAAAGGGTGAGTCAACATCTCACTTTCAGTGACAGGCTTGTCAGTGTGACATAAATGTTTCCCAAAAAAACGCATGAGTGTGTTATGAACCTGTCGGCTCATTATAATTCCTGCACCCAATGTCTCCATGAAATGTGCACTTTGCTAGATGCAAAGTGCACATTTCATGAGTGAAAACTGTCACCAGCAGGGGCAGCATTCACAGAGGTAAGCTGTAATTTATTTATTTTTTTCTCTTTTAAAGTAAGAAATGGGCCAATTCAGTTTCTCCAGTGGGTCAGATCTGGGCCTACCTGCTGTGCTGACGGCGTGCCCTTTCCACTTCCATACCCTAAAAACACTGAACTCCCAGAGTCCCTGAAGTGAAGCCGGTGCTTTAGGTGCCACATACATGCAGCCGTTTTAACGACCAGCATGGGAACTTGAGTGGTTGCAAAAAAAAATTACTTGATTTTTCTACCTCTGTTAACCTTTTTTGGGTTTTTTTTCCCCTCAAGTTTTTCATATTTACTTGAAGTTTCAAGTGTTTTTTTTTTTTCCAGCTCAGCGTGATGCTCGTAGACTGCTTTAATGCAGAGTAATAATTTTAAGTCATTGCTCAGGGTGGCTTCAGTCAGAGTCACTGCTCTCTCTGTTTCAGGAACCCACCGAGTCATGATGGTTGAGTACGATGCTTTTTTTTTTACCCCGTGTAAACATCTTGAGAAAGGAAACCGTAAGGTAAACGTTTTCAGATGATGTTCAAGGTCAGCTTTTCATCTGTGAGCATTTTTTTTTTCATTATGCATAAGGCAGTGCAGCATGTAAGTGAAATAGCTGAACTGCTGCGACTTGGCTGGATGCTCTGTATTCACAGCAAGACCCTTCCTCTTGCAGCATTGCTGCGGTGGAGCTACTGCCTGCACGGTGTATGTGCATAGCCTTTCCCTTTCTTATTGGCCATAAATAAAGAGTTGTGCTTACACGATAACTGGTAACATAAAGGCGTGATGACTTGAGACCAGTCCCTCGCTGTTGAGTGAGACAGGAAGATGATCTGGAAATGAGGACATCATCTCCATCTCCATAAATAAAGTATTTTTCATTTCATTCATTTCATTTCATTTTTCATTTTCATTTCATTTCATCTCAACAGGTAGCGATAGATTTTATTTAAAGTCACTGATGTAACACCTCCACGTCAACGCCACGTGGAAGCTATGTTGTTTCTGATGCAGTGTCCGTCAGTTGTTTGACCTCACTGGTGTAAAATGAGCAGCATGCTGAATCTCCGGATGGCCCACAGTTGCAGAGCGGCTGCTGAGAAGTGAGTGACACGGTGCTTCAGATGTTTAAAACGAGAGCATAAATGAGAATTATTGTGTTCCACTCATGCACTGAGGCACTGGCATGAAACCTGCCAAAGATGATATTTGATTTATTTATTTTTTTCTCATTTGTGATGTCTGGTTTTAAAGCCAAATACTTAAAAATTCCCCTGAAAAATCATGACCTCCACTTCTGTGCCGTGACCTTTTTAAAATTGGTTCTTGGTTTCAGAAGAGGATCTGTGCAATTTCACATCTTATTTCTTTTCGCTCAATGTCCCCGACTGCTGCCAGCAGGACAGAAAACACAGACCAATTATCTTCAGGTTGGAAATTTACTGCACTGTTGAGTCTTAGTGTTGAACTCAGTTGAATACTGCAGGATGTTTTGGTTTTCTTCCGTTCCAGAGCTGAGCAGGGCTTCAGTTATTCTTACAGTCTCAGTCCTGGTCCTCTCACTCTTCCTCTTTTGTTATTTCATTAAGCTGTTTCGCTTTTATATTTTCTTTCTTGGATTCTTTCAAACACGCCCACACAGCATGAATGGATCCGTTAACCATTTCCTCATTAGGACTCACACAGTTTTAGGTTCATTGATGTCTTAGAGCAGTAGGTTTCTTTGCTGTGTGATGTATTTTGACTCAGGAGTTGGAGAGGCTGCCTTTGCCTTTACGCCTCTGCCTCTCTGATCTGCTCTCCTTCATCGGCTGTACATTTGAGAGTGTGACTGTGCGCGTGTTTGTGTGAAGCTGAGCGATGACAGTGAGGGGTCCCCCCCCCTTTGTCGAGCTTTGATCTGTGTCTTCTGAAGTTCAAACTGGTTTGTTAAAGTGCCACTCAGGGCCCTCTGTGGATGTCGAGCACTCCGTGGGCATGAGACTGCAACACAAGATGTGTGGCTTCAGTTCAGTTTTTTGCTCATTTGTAAGCTCCTTTGGATAAAAGCATGTGTCAAATTACATGGCATTAAACAAAAAAATAAATAAAAAATCTGTGTCATATGATCATGACGGTGCTTCCTTTGATCAGTCTGGTTTTACATATCATACAAATGAGACACAAGCTTCCCAGTGATATAATGGAACACCACTGACCATAACTGGTCCAGACTGGCATCAGGACCCCCGAAGACCTAAAATATTATCTACATTGGTTAAGGAGGAAACTTTGAGTTTTTAAGACCAAAGTTTGCATGCATGTGTTCAGTCCCAACATAAAGGGAACAACTTTATCGTTTCATACGTGTCAGCTGCAGACAGAACTGTCAGTATCTCATGACTCAGCAAAATAAATGCTTACTGTTCAGACTCAGCTGTTGCTCCGTACTCACATCTTTAGCTCGTTGTAATATGAGAAAGGACTCTATTTAAAAAACTAAATAAAGTCAAAACATTTTTCTGACAATGAAATGAACATTTCCTGTCACTCTGTGACAGCTGCACACTGGAGAGCAGACCCCACGGTTTATCCCACCTGGCTCTTCACCTCTTTTCCGCTTTCTTTTTGCTTTTCTTCTCCTCCTCTCTCTGTGCGACCACAGGCACTGCTACAGGCGCACGACGTGGTCGCCCACGAGGTGTACAGCGACGAGGCTCTGCGAGTGACCCCCCCGCCCACCTCACCCTACCTGAACGGAGACTCCCCAGAGAGCGCCAACGGAGACATGGATCTGGAGAACGTCACCAGAGTCCGCCTGGTCCAGTTCCAGAAGAACACAGACGAGCCAATGGTACGGCGTCTCACAAACGGTGACGTTCATCTAAAACGGTGACAAAGTGAGGGGAGAAAAAAAAAAGTCAGGCATGTAAGCTTACTGCAGGTAGGTTGTTCAGCATCTCTCAGTGGTCCTCATGCGGTCCGTGATGTTGAGATCGGGACTGTGTGGTGGTCATCTCTGCAGCAGAGCTCCTTATTCTAGTGCTTAGACTATCAGATGGCGTTACAGAAGACTAAAAACCTTTGCTGACATGTCTGAAACGTGTGCACAGTTCTCAATTTACCATGATACTGGATGTCTTGGCAGCACATCTCTCATTCTAGGGTTTTATGTTAATTCATGCAGGGAATCACTCTGAAGATGAACGACTCGAACCACTGCATCGTTGCCCGGATAATGCACGGGGGAATGATCCACAGACAAGGTACGATCTCAGCTTGGTGAAGACTATTTGATTAGGTGCTTCATGGAGCAGTCATTAGCCCACATACAGATCCATTTTTGAGAGCTGCTGCTGATGGATCCAAGTCACACTTCTAGATGTGTCAGTTAGTTATGAAAAACAGAAGACACGGAAATTTGGCTTAAAACATTTAGTTGACGGGAATTAGCTTTGCGGCAGTTTCCAGCTTCTCCGGTCAGAGGATTTGCTCGTCTCTGCTTCATGTCACTGTGAAGTGAATATCTTGAGCTGGGTTTGAGACGTCTTAAAAGATCACACTGAGCCCAGGGAATCTGCTTTCATTCACAGTGCAGCCCTATTTAAAATATTACAGATTTGATGTTTACTTTTCATACACAGGTTAATGGAAATACAGATAAGCAAAATAAACTGTGATGCACTGCAGCGTGCTACTGAACCCATTCAGTTCATGGACGGACGAGCAGACAATGACCGATTCATTCATTCTTGATTATTTTTGGCCCCTTTTCTCCAGCATCTGGGGAAAAATAAAAGACCGTTTCTCAACCTATTCGGATTATTTTCTTCTTTTGGCTTTTCCTTTGTTGGGGGTTTCCACAGTGGATAATCTATTTTCATCTTACCCTGTCTTCTTTCTCTGTCACACTAACCCAGTCCTTCTCAAATAGTGGGGCGTGACCCCCAGGGTGGGGCGGTGCGATGCCAGGAGGGGCTCGTGTGATCCCGGGCATCATGCTTTTTCTTGCCATACTAGAATAAAGTGTAATTGTACATATACTCCAGTAGGTGGCAGTGGCGCTCTCATCGTCCCAGTGTGCAGCAGGGAGTATTAGCTATATTGTGTTGGGTGTTTTTGCACGGACATGCGCGCACGCAGCTCAGAGCAGGAGATATGACGTGAACAAACCCTCAAGAGACACCACGGAAAAATATTTAACAGGGATGAAAAGAAAGGAGGAGAGAGACAGAGATAATGAGACAAACGAAAGTCAGCAGAAAGTAAAGACGAGGAAATATGAAATATGCTGATGTAGCACTTGGCTTCACTGTGACTACGGTGGGATTGATGCACTTTAAATCTTTACAGACTAAAAAAACAATGTTAATAAAGTTATTTTTTGTTATAAGTTTATCTATATTTCTTCCTTTTTTGTTTCTCTTAATGTTAGTAAGGATACAGTGTTATGCAGAGGTGTACTTAAAACAATTTATAGACAATGATACTATTTATAGTCATGGTGGAGAGTGGGGGGGGGCACAGCAGAAAATAATGGAGAACCACTGGTTTAATGCGTCTAATACTGGCCAGTGCTCAAGAATAGATTATTGGCTACGTAGCAGCCAATTTAAGTGTATGTGTGGGTATGTGTGGGTGTGTCACTGGTTGCCAGGTGTCACATTCACAGCTGGGCTCAGGTGGTGATTAGGGTGACAGGTACAAAGGGAAATCACAGCTGATCGGTGTCAGGTTTTTTGTAGCTAGATTGCCACTACAGGCTAATTTCAGATAATTTAGTTAGCAGTTTCTCCAAGTGTGAATAAAGAAATTAAAACTTTTTAAAGCAATTTGTATCAGTCTCATTTTTCTTAGCAAAACTGTCATCAGTTTTTAAATAAGACGAGAGAACAAAATCTAATAATGGATGATGATTTTACAAAATCATGAAATTGATTTTCATGATAAACTTGAAATTGAAGAGGTTATGCAGATGCCAAATGAAGTCACCTTAGATGGTCTGTCCGTAGATATTAGATAGTTAGTTACTCTACAATGCTTTCACACAATGCTTTTCAACCAACAATCTTTCTCCTGCAATGAAACAGGGCCTTCATCTCCCTAATCCCCAAACCCAATAAGGATATACTGTTATTAGATAACTGGAGACCAATACTAATACTGTGTAACCATTATAAATTATTGTCACATGTATACGCAAACAGATTAAATGAGGGTTTAAAGCAGATAATAGATGAGAAATCAATCAGCCTCTATAAAAGGTAGAAGTATACACAATCATACCAGGTTAATACTAGATATGATTGATTATGAAGACCATATTGATGATGATAGTTGGCTGTAATTTCTTGATTTTATAAGAGTGTCAGTGCCGTTGTGCGTTACACCTTGTAGGCTTTGGTCAGAAATTCTGTAATATTATTAAGATGTTTTATACCAACATATATAGTTCTGTTTTCTTGAACCCTGGAATGAACCGGAGGTTCAAAGTGCTACGGGTACTCGACCAGGCTGCCCAATCTCCCAAAAATTGTTCATTTGGACTACAGACCTTTTAACATTGCTCATTGAAAATAATCCTGAAATAGAAGGTATTACAATCTTCAGTAAGGAATATAAAATAAGCCAGTTTGCAGATGACACTGACATCTTCTTGAAAAATAAATCTATGGTTGAGAAAGCTCTTAGTAATATTTTTATCTTTTCTACAGCATCTGGGCTATCCTTAAATATGAAAAAATTAAATTTTTTCCCATTCATACATGCACAGACCCCAGCTTCAATTTAAGTCTCATTTGAAGTAAAACACCTTGGAATATTGATATCTAAAAATATTTTCAGAACAGAGGACGTTACAAAAAAGCTAATCATTTAACAGACATGAAAAGATCTCAAAGTCACTGGCTAACTAGAGATCTTAAAATTTTTGGAAGAGTAATTTTATCAAAGGCGGATGGCATCTCAAAATTAATTTATTCATTTGACTCACTGTGTCTCTTCACATACTATTTTTAAAAAAGCCAATTCTATTGTCTTTCAGGTTTTATGGAAAACCAAAACTTTACAATTTGATTCAGTGGTTGAAACTATTAAGATTAAATGGGTGAAAACGTATTTGTCACAGCCAGAGTCCATGTGGTTTCATATTCAGTGAACCTTGTTTGAAAAAATAGGAAGGTCTGGATTTCTTGTAAAATTTGATTTTAAGTTAAACAGGATTCCCTTTAAGCTTTCTAATTTCCACAAGCAAATTCTCCAATGTTGGAAAATGATATTCTCTCATAATTTCTCCCCTCATGGATCACTATTATGGAATAATAGAGCAATCATTGTAAATGAAAAAAATCAATGTTTAAAAGAGATTGGTATGAGAGGCATTTTGTTTGTAAATGGTGTGATGAATCCAGATGGATGATTTTGGACTACAGGGCTTGGTAAGGTAAATGTAATATAATTTGTACTCAGAAGGAATATTTGTAAGGCAATTCCTGTAGCACGACTTAAATTAATCCTGAATACTTTGTTATATTCAACTGTTAAACCGGTGCCACCAAAATTGATGATTAAAGAGTATAACTTAAATAAAAATAAATGTAATAACAAAGTGATTTTGCTTCATTGAATTGATAGTATTTTATGATTACAACAGAGGATTTAAATTACAAGGAAATTAGAAAGTAACTATGTCTATGCTGGAAAAAAGGTCACTCTAAATACATTAAAAGGCCTATTTCCCCAAAGATTAAAGAAAATCACTTTAAAATATTGAATTAAGTCTACTCGGTTGCAGAATTCCTTAAAAAATTATTTAAGTTTGAAGTTGGTTTGTGTACCATCTGTAATGCAGCAGATGAAACATCAGAACTAACGCTGTCAGTCGATTATATTTTTTAATCGTGATTAATCAAAAGATTTTCATAGTTAATTTGCGATTAATCGCACATTAATTGCATTTTTTTATTTCTTATTTTAAAATCCCGATAACATAGCAAACTAAACTAAATGTATGCCAAGCCTAGACTTCCACACTTCCACAGTATAGCCATAGTTCAAATCTGCATTGCCTTGTGTTTTTTAACCTAACACTATTGTCAGTATAGACCTAACAGAAAAAGTAAAGACATCAATTGCCCTCAAAGCAGTTTACATTGGCTTCTCATTCACCCATTCATACACCAGTGGGCGGCTGCTACCATGCAAGGCGCTGCCAGACCCACTGAGCTACTGCCACCAACCATGGAGTTAAAGGTTATTCTGGTTTTTGTTAAGTAGCCTATGTTGGCTATGCTACTCTACATTTTGTGAGCATCAATATCTATTATTATTGGACAAACTGATTAATCCAGGTGTGTCTGATCATTGTAGCTACTCGGACACACCTGGATTAATCACTTTGTCCAGTTCAGTTTGTTGGTTCTGCAGCGGATTTGCGGGTTCTGAGCAGACCCGGCGCTGAGGTAAGGTTTTAATCGCGGATGCTGACTGGACGCAGTGCGGAGCCAGCAGGTCCGCGATCCGGCTCCAAAAGGGATCCGTCACTGAGTGCAAGTGGACCCTGATACGGTTCCGTTTAGTGGGTCCGTTCCGGATGTCTTTGCTGTGTGGGACACGTTGACTGTAAATACACTTATTGGCCGAGGGTCACATTTAAAGAAACGTGTGTGCGTTAATCTCACATTTAAAAAAATAGTGACGTTGAACAGAATTTGCGTTAACGCGTTATTAATGCGTTAACTTTGACAGCCTTAATTAGAACATATGTTTTTCTCATGTCCTGTGTCCAAAAACATCTGGTTAGAATTTAGGAACTGGTTCTTAATGAATGAATGTGGTCCGGAATGAAGAAGATCACCGGCTTCAAGGCAAAGGGGGACCAGACTGATGGAGGTCTGGACCAGACTGGTGGAGGTCTGGACAGAGCTAATGAACTGAACAGGTTCTTCAATAGGTTCAGTTCCCCCCCTGCCTCCAGCCCAACAGACCACACCCCCTCGGTGAGCCCACAGCTTTCCTGTCACACCTCCACTCTGTCACCCTGCAGCTCAGTCATGGACCAGAAACCAGCATCATCTTTCTCCACCTCAGAGACCTCCTCTGCCTCCTCCTCCACTCTGTCTGTCTCCTGCAATCAGGTCAAAAAACAACTAGAGAAACTGAACCAGAACAAGGCTGCAGGTCCAGACGGTGTCTGTCCCAGAGTTCTCAAGACCTGCTCATTGCAACTATGTCCGATTCTCCAGCACCTCTTCAACACCAGTCTGAGACAGAAAACAGTTCCTGTGCTGTGAAAAACATCCTCCCTTGTTCCAGTGCCTAAAAAACCACAACCAGCTGAACCTAACGACTACAGACCAGTTGCCCTGACATCTCACATCATGAAAGCTCTGGAGAGACTCTTACTGGTCCACCTCAACAAGCAGGTCAGCACCTTTCAGGACCCATTACAGTTTGCATATCGTAATGGGCTTGGGGTTGAAGACGCCATCATCTACCTGCTTCACAGAGCCCACTCTCATCTGGACCAATCAGGCAGCACTTTGAGGGTCATGTTCTTTGATTTCTCAAGTGCTTTTAATACAATTCAGCCTGCGTTGTTATGTGAGAAGCTCCATCAGTTCCAGGTGGATTCCTCCACAACCTCCTGGATTTATGACTACCTCACAAACAGACCACAGTTTGTGAGACTGAAAGGTTGTGTGTCTGAGATGGAGGTCAGCAGCATTGGAGCACCACAAGGAACTGTTCTCTCACCATTTCTCTTCACGCTCTACACCTCTGACTTCCAGTACAACTCTGAGTCCTGTCATCTGCAGAAATACTCTGATGACTCTGCAGTTGTTGGGTGTATCAGCAACGGACAGGAAACAGAGTACAAGGAACTGATCTGTCAGTTTGTGAAATGGTGCGGTAACAATCATCTCGTATTAAATACCAGCAAAACTAAGGAGATGATTGTCGACTTCAGGAGGAGCAAGAATCAACACAGCAGTGTTTCCATCCTGGGAAAGGAGGTGGAGGTGGTGGAGGAATACAAGTACCTTGGAGTTCAGCTTGACAACAGACTAGAGTGGAAATGCAACACAGAATACATCTACAAGAAAGGTCAGAGCAGACTCTACTTTTTAAGAAAGCTGAAATATTTTAATGTCTGCACCAAGATGTTGCACATCTTCTATAAGTCTGTTGTGGAAAGCTTTGCAGCCATCTGCTGGGGTAGCAGCATCAGAACCAGAACCAGAACCAGAGACCTGAAGAGAATCAACAAACTGATCAGGAAAGCTGGATCTGTGCTGGGTGTAACTCTGGAGCCGCTGGAGCTGATTGTACAAAAAAGAATGCTGCACAAGCTGAAGAAGATGATGGAGGACTCTTCACACCCTCTCCACGACACAGTGATCAAACAACAGAGTGTGTTCAGTGAGAGGCTTCTTCAGGTCCGTTGCAAGACAGAAAGATACAAAAGATCATTCCTGCCAGCAGCCATCAGCCTCCACAACAAGACATCCTACTATTATTAATTCAATATTATTATTGCTGTCATTTATTTATTGTTGAAAAAAAAAAAACCTTACTACATTGTTGAATTTCCCTTCTGGGATTAATAAAGTATTTTTCGTTCATTCCATATCATTTCATTTCATTTCATTACTTAGAATTTCTCATATATTTTTTGATATAGATAATTTAAAGTCTAATACATCTGATATGATAAATATAATTGTTCTCATGGGTAAATATCATATTCATTGTACTAAGTGGAGAAATGGCAAGGCCTTCTGTGATTAGTTTTTAAGCGGTTTTGAATAGTTTTTCTCATCTCTCAAAAGAATACACTCCAGCAAAATGGCTACAAAGATTTGTGACGGTATATCTTTTTTTTTTTAATTCGTGCCTCCAAAGTCGCTCCTCATAGCTTTTTTAATTCCCTGATTTTATAAACTTTATATTGTTATATAGCAACTTATAAAAAAAAGTTGTTTTTTTTTTTTGTTATTTTTATTTTCTCTGAACATGGCCTTGTATTTGACAACATTTCAATGTATGTCTAGTATGTATATCATCATCCTTACGAGAAATTGTTTTGATATTGTTCTATTGTATTCAATTAAAAAGAAAAAAATGACACCAGTCCCGTGTACGATTTCATTGGCTCGCACTGATTGCGTGGCCGCAGTTTGATTAGTTGACGCATGCGTGGAAGCAGAAAGAGTGGAACGCTTCCGAGGTTTCTCCGGAGGTAACGGCGTGACGCAACGGTTGACGTGACGTCATAGAGACCGCTGCTGAGCGTTCTCTCGGCAGAGCTTATAAATCATGTGTGCAGACGTGAAAAGATCACAGGACAAAGATATCGGTAGAACAGTAAGGAACGATAATGTGTTCACAGGATATAAATCCCTCTGCGGTCGCTAACTCAATAGGACGAGTGTTTAAACAGTTTTGCAGCAAATTTAAATCGGACCAGTGGAACCTTGTCCTCTCCGGTAATTTTGACAAGCATGCTGCCAGCATGCTAGCTTCACTTGAATTCGACCTGACCGTGCATGTAGCAGCAGACATAATTAGCTATATTCTTAAAAAAACTGTTACATCCATGGACTTACAGCAGAGCATGACGGAAAAGGAATACTCCGAGATTTCTGCAGAGTTTAAGAATGAAGTTATGATAGATATGAAGAAGAAGAAGAGTAAAGATCCCATCCACATCAGTCTGGACCCTGTATCAACTTTTAAAGAGAAGATGATGATTGTCCTAAATACTGAACTTATGGTTCGTGTTTCCTTGGTGCTAGTAAAAAAATTCCTTCACAATGGATGCAAATGTCACACAGATGACTTGGGAAAATATGAGGCAAGTGCCAGATGGCCGACAAATAACCCGAAGGTTACTAACCTTGCAAGTGAACAGGAACGTGAACAAACTTGCAAGGTTACTAACCTTGCAAGTAAACAGGAACGTGAACAAACTTGCAAGGTTACTAACCTTGCAAGTGAACAGGAACGTGAACAAACTTGCAAGGTTACTAACCTTGCAAGTGAACAGGAACGTGAACAAACTTGCAAGTCATTAGTTAGTTTGTTTGTTAAAGGCCTGATTGAATATTGTTGTAAAAAAGCACGTCGAGTGATAAGAAAAATAGAGTGTGAAATTATGTGTAAGCCTCTTGTAAATTATATTTTGGCTGACGTACAAGGGAAAGATTGTCGTCTCCCCCCAAAAAAATTCAGGCATCTCATAAAGAAGATTTACCTCCAAGTTTGTAGAACATCTGGCCTAAAAGGTAATAAAATTCTAAATTCTCTTAAATTGAAGGATAAAGCCATATACGCATTAATTTTGTCCGCTTATTATAACCACGCATTTATACTTGTTAAGAAACCTATAGTTAAAAGTTCTGCATCTTGCAAACAGGAACGTGAACAAACTTGCAAGGTTACTAACCTTGCAAGTAAACAGGAACGTAAACAAACTTGCAAGGTAAACAGGAACGTAAACAAACTTGCAAGGTTACTAACTTGCAAGGTTACTAACCTTGCAAGTAAACAGGAACGTAAACAAACTTGCAAGGTTACTAACCTTGCAAGTAAACAGGAACGTGAAACAAACTTGCAAGGTTACTAACCTTGCAAGTAAACAGGAACGTGAACAAACTTGCAAGGTTACTAACCTTGCAAGTGAACAGGAACGTGAACAAACTTGCAAGTTATTAGTAAGTTTGTTTGTTAAAGGCCTGATTGAATATTGTTGTAAAAAAGCACGTCGAGTGATAAGAAAAAAAGAGTGTGAAATTATGTGTAAGCCTCTTGTAAATTATATTTTGGCTGACGTACAAGGGAAAGATTGTCAACTCTCCCCAAAAAAATTCAGGCATCTCATAAAGAAGATTTACCGCCAAGTTCGTAGAACATCTGGCCTAAAAAGTAATAAAATTCTAAATTCTCTTAAATTGAAGGATAAAGCCATATACGCATTAATTTTGTCCGCTTATTATAACCACGCATTTATACTTGTTAAGAAACCTATAGTTAAAAGTTCTGCATCATCCTTTGAACAACCTCTTACTTCAAAGAAAGGTCAAACTCACTTACCGTCTTTGGACCCAAAACCTCAGGAAGCAGCTTTGGTAGGGGATGAGGACAAGAGTAAAATTTCAGAGTCTGTAACATCCAAAATGTCTGAGCTGGAATCTGTGGTCCAGTCTGACACTTCTCACGGTAAAATTGAAGAAATCAAGCTGGAATTAAATTTCGCAAGTTCAAAATCAAAAGTGGAGTCACCACATGTCCCTGAGGAGACATGTGAAGAGACCACAGACGCAAAGGACAAACTCAAAGAAGCCTTGAGGGAGCTTGTTTGCAACGTGATCATGAGGACTGTTGAAAAGTCAGAGGTGAGACCTGTAAGAAGTTATTCTGCTGAAATTGACAGATTGACCACAAGGATTTGGGCCGATTTAGAGGGTGAAGATTTCAATATAAAGAAAATTCCAAAACTTGGCAAAGCCATTTTTAAAGACCTTCATAAACTGTGGAAGAAACCAGATACTATCTTAGGATTGCTACAGCGACCACTAATTGACAGCACACTTGTGTATTGTTTCAAAAAACACCTGATGACTGTATCTAAGAAACCCAGTGGCATCAGACGGGTCTGTTCATCCATCGGCAAAGCTCTCAAGAAGGCCTTCTGCTGCTGTTGTTGATGCTTCAGGTGAATTATTGCTCTCATCTTGTGAGACGCCTGTTGATCTTCCAACTCAAAACAGATCAATCTTCTACATAGTGCAAAAAAATATTTATTCCAAAATTCAATCTGATAAAGGCAAAACTCAAAAAAGACACCTTCTCTCTGTTAGCATCATTCTTTTTTTAGGAAGCTTGCGTGCTCTCCCATCGTCCACCTGGGTCTCCTCCTAGTGCTCCGGGTTTTCCCATTCTCTTAACAGAGAAAAAAAAAATGCGGTGCGATGCCAGGGAGAGCGCGCGTGACCCCGAGGAGCGTGTCTTTTTGCCGTACTGGAATAAAACGTAATTGCACATAAGAGAGAGATGATGAGACAAATGTGAATCAGCAGAAAGTTAAGACGAGGAATTATGACGAAGCGGATGTAGCACTTGGTTTCAATGGGATTTATGCACTTTAAATATTTAAAGACTAAGAAACAATGTTAATAAAGTTATTCTTTAATATAAGTTGATCCATATGTCTTTCTTTTTTGTTTCCCTTAATGTTAATAAGGATACAGTGTTATGCAAAGGTGTACTTTTAACAATTTTATAGACAAATGATACTATTTGTAGTTGCAGTGGAGAGTGGGACCTACTGCACTAACCACTTTTATATCCTCTTTCACCACATCTTTGATCTCCCACCTTTTTCAGCTCCATCTCCAGCAACGTTTTCACTATCCCTCCTGTTCATGCATCCGAGCTATCTCAGTCCAGCCCCGGCTGTCCCTCTGATGTGCTCAGTCTTGTCATGTCGTGTCTCCCGGTCTCTAACCCATACGTAGGGTCGGCCTCACCGTCTTGTCTGCCTTTCACTTTCCCCCTCTCTGCTGCTCTCCCATCACGGACAACTCCAGTCACTCTTCTCCTACCTGCACTCTCTCCTTCACCTCTTTTCCACCCTTCCCATTGCTCTGAACGGTTGAAGGCAGGTATTTAAACTCCTGCACCTTCTCCGCCTCTACTCTGCATCTTCACCGTTCCGCCTGCTTCCATTTCATTTCCACGCACGCATCCCGTCTTGCTGCGACTGAGCTTCACTTCTCGTCTCTCCAGTTTTTTCTTCCACCTGCTCTCCCTACGGATCACAATCTGTAAACATCAAAGTCCATATGGTCTATGAAATGCCTTAGCATCAAGCAATTATGCAAGCTATTACATTTTTTTGTGTGTCTTTTTAACTTCATTTTTTTTTCAGTCATGTTCTGCCATTCAAAGCTTTATAACTAGAAAAGCACTCAGAGAGCGCAGACCTCCACCGAGTGCAACAGTTCCCTCATATAGCGATTTACAGATTGCGATAAAATCCACCTTCTGGATCAGATCGGATCAGCCTTTGAAATTTGATAAAGGTTCCCATTGTCAATCCCTGAGTGAAATTTCATGAGTTTTGGGCAATAATTAATGGAGATATTGAGAAACAAAATTTTCGGCCCCATTGACCGCAGTGTTATCGAGAATTTGAAAGCGATCCAGAATCCTGGATTTCTTCCGGATCACAGCCAAAATGAAATCAGTTCTTCCTTTCCTGAAAATCTCATCAAAATCCATCCATAACTTTTTGAGTTACCTTGAACACAGACAGATAGACAGATAAACACCACCGAAAACATAACCTCCTTGGTAATAAAAATCTAAAGTGCAAAATTTTATTTTTTGTCTCTCTTGTCTGCATCACCCCTGAGGTTATGATTCCACTCTCTCTCTTATCTCTCTCTCTCTTGTTTTGCAGCTTGACTGTTGTTATTTACATAAATCTTCAAGAAACAGAAGGTTTCAGGTCTTTAAAAAAAAAAAAAGTATCTGTGAGATAAAAATAAAAAGGGTCCATCTTCACTCGGGGACAAAAACAGGGCGACAGCACGCTTGTTCTGCCGTCTCATTGTGATGGTAGCACCCTGTTAATTAACCCTCGTTTGATTCATTATGTCGTAGCAGAAAAGCCACCTCTTTTACAAAGGAAGCCTTTCTCTGCTGCAGTTGCAGCAGGAAAAAGAACAACTGCAGCTAATGAAACACAGCGCAGCTCTCTGATGGGAAGAAAAGGTTACACTGCACAACTGTCCTTCTTCCCTCTCCCTGAACTTCTCACTTCCCTCCAGGAACGCTGCACGTCGGTGATGAGATCAGGGAAATCAACAGCATCAGTGTGGCAAACCAGACTGTGGAGCAGCTGCAGAAGATGCTGGTAAGGGACTGTGAGCACAACGAGTGTTTTACACCTTAGAAGCAAGAATATTTTGGCTGAATTTCACTTTCAGATTGGGCTTTGAGCATCTGACACTGTTAGAAGCTTGTCACGAACCAACCGGGGCTCTGCAGACACACACAGTTCTATTCATAGTACGTTTTGGATCTGCTGTGCTGAAACATCCCATTCATTGATGCGTAATCGGTACGCAGCACATTCTGGAGGTGTGGATAATGAGCTATTATGCTTGAAACTGTCTCCTCAAAACAAACATCCATGCTGTTCTTTTGCTTCTTACGTTTGTCTGTTTTTCTTTTTTTAACTGAATAAAAACTGAATCCAGGAAGATCACCATCACCATACAGGCTGCAGCTCTGTCAGAAATGTCTCGTTAGCAGGAGGAGGATCAGTTTGGTACCGGGCGGTGGATTTCCAGCTGTGGTTTGTGAGCAACAGCGTGAAGAGATCCACGTTTGAGTTTTTCACTCGTTTTTTCGCGCAGCAGGAAAACTGTACGCTCTAGATGAGTTTTTCTTGTTCAGACTCTTTCAAACAAATATTTCACACACTCTGAAATCCACCACACGGGCTCAAAATTTTCAACCAACACGAGGCACGTTACACTTCAAAATTCTGAAACCGTGTCAGAGACGATAGATGTCCCCCACAGACATTAATGTTTTCCACAAGTGCACACAATCATGTGGAAACGAGGGATAACTCCGCCTCCTCTCATGGTAACACTGAATTAGCAGCCACAACGGACGTAGAATAGAGTCATCAGCCAACAGGCAAAACAAGAAAATGAGCCCACTCTGTAGTAGCGGTTTTGATTTGAGCCGAGGGAAAAGAATGTGGACCCGGTCACAGTTGGAGATGAGGGGCAAGTCATAATTTCAGGTCGGTTTTTAATTGGTTCGTCCGTGGATGAAATTGTAGGATTTCTGCTGCTGATGCAGCAGCTCGTGCTTGTGAGAGTACACATTTTAGCTCATCTCTACATTAAACGGTTGTCATGTCACACGCTGAACTGAAAATAAACTCACAAACTGTCATTGTGTGTGTGTTTTCCACAGAGGGAGATGCGAGGCAGCATCACCTTCAAAATAGTACCAAGTTACCGGACGCAGGGCTCCTCATGTGAGGTAATGTCGCCCCCCCCCTCTGCTTAATTTTCTCTTTACTGCTGACTGTGAACTCAGTGATCTGGTCACTAACTGCTCGCCCAGTAACTGAGCACGCGTGCGTGCGGCGTGTGCCTAACCCTGTATGTTGTGTGCGTGCGGTGTGCGTTTTGCTGGGGCTGGGTCAGATATTCAGCACACCAATTTTACAACAAAGATACCGGAACTTTCCCGATTTCCCCCCCCTCCCTCTCCACCTGTTCTCTTCCGGTCCGGGAATGAGCCACACATCTCTGATCCCATTCTGCTCGAGCCCACGAACCGACCACACACACAAACACACTGTACAGGGGTGGACAGAATAACAGGCTGTGTGTTCCGATAGCATCATTTAAAATTTAGTGAGATTTAAATATTGGGTCAAACTTCACTACACGTGCATGAAAAGTTAAATACGTCTCATAAAAAATTTACTTTTTTCAACATATTAAACAAGCAAGTGCATCCTCTTTGGAAGTGTTTCTCCAGTTAAAGGGGGTGTACTCAAAGAAATGACATTTGAAGGTGATATTTGTGATCAAAGCAGTTCTATAGAAGGATGAATGCAGTTCAACATCTGCTGATGAGTGTAAACATGTTTATTTGGACCAAAATTATGCCTGTATTTTAAGGGCACTTTTTAGAATGTTATAATGTCTCTACACATTATTTTAGAAGTAAATACATATATGTGTGTGTATATATACACTCGTGGACAAAATTGTTGGTACCCCTCTGTTAAAGAAGGAAAAACCCACAATTCTCACTGAAATCACTTGAAACTTACAAAAGTAACAATAAATAAAAATTTATTGAAAATCAAATAATCAAAATCAGCCATCACTTTTGAATTGTTGATTAACATAATTATTTAAAAAAACAAACTAATGAAATAGGGCTGGACAAAAATGATGGTACCTCTATAAAAGATTTAAAACTATTTGACCAGAGTGACATGATTAACTCAGGTGTGTCCTTTAATTGACATCACAGGTGTTTCCAAACTCATAAACAGTCAGTCTGCCTATTTAAAGGCAGACAAGTAGTCACTTTGCTGTTTGGTGAAAAGGTGTGTACTAATTAGGGAAATCATGTGATTAATCGCGATTAAAAATTTTTATCGTTGCCCAGCTCTAATATATATATGTGTATGTGTGTCTGTGTGTATAAGTACATATATGTGTATGTGTATACACACACATTTAAACTTATCAACTTAAACACTCTTTAAGTGAACAAAAAATATTCAACAGATGTATTTATTTTAACAAAGGAGAATGTAAGACCCTTGATGTTTTCAATAACAGCCATTGAAGTGTAGATTTTCTGAGGCGTTTTTGAATGCACCATGACATTTCTCACTAATTTACAAATTTACAAAAACTACCATAGACAGCTGTTTCAGTTGTCAATCATTTTAAACTTTAAAGTTCATGACGCTGATCTTTATCTGCAGCGCAGTAAACCGCAGTAAAGATCATGCTTTACATGCTGCTCTGTTGAAGCGTTATGTTCTCCTCTTGTGTTTACGTCAACCAACTGAATACTAAAATGATGGGTTTAGTTTATTACATTATTGTGCTACTTAAAGCGATGAAGCGGCAGCTCCTCGTTCCTCCGGGTAGACTGGCTGCCTGTGACAGCGAGCAAAGACAGTTCATGGCTTCAGGACCCCATGACAACGAGCCAGCTGACAGGACATAAAGTTCTGAAAATAATCGAAGCCCCTATCATAAACTGTAAGTTGTGATTCTTTTGAGATGAGACTTTTTATGTGGCTACAATGCATTTTTCTGCCTTATTCTAATTATCTCTCCACTAACTACAACAAAACCTAAAATATTCAATCCGAACCAACACTTTTGTTTTTTGCATTTTTGACCAAAAAAAAAATCAAATAGTAATAAAGAAACAAACTTAGAACAGCTGCAGTTTTGTATGAGGTGTTTCTGTAATTGTGTCCTCCCCTGTTTTCAGCACACAAAAACACAAACGCATACATCGACAGAGACTTGATGAACCCGCTCTCCGCAAACGCTGACAATTTGAGCCCCAAACACTCGGATAAACGCGGACAACCAAAAAAAAACCTGAAACGCAGTCGTGAGAAGTCTGTCCACCCTGAGCTCTGACACATTTCTGCATGCATGTGTACATTTATCATTCAAAATATGCAAAAAAGAGAGATGAAATGTGAGTAAAATGTGTTGTGCGTCTGCCTCAAAAAAATGAATAAATTATTAAGTACAATAGTGAAACATTTCAAAAAAATATTTGTAAATATACATGTAGTCTTTCAGTGGTGCTTTGAAAAACTGATTGCCAAGCCTGTGTCAGCAAAAACTACTTATTTAAAGAAAACCTTTCTAGAAAAAGGCCCCACATCGTTCCAGAAAAGAAAAATCTAAGAGATGCTGCAAATCAAGCAACATGCCACAGCATGACCGTCTTTCGAATCATTACTGCCCCCTTGTGGTGGACCCTTGAGCTGTGAAAGGTCCAGCCATGATGTGGCCATCCGAAGTCTCACGTGGAATTAGATCATTTTAGGATGTATTGAAAAAGAAACCAATGAAAAGGCTGAAATTGTCATACTGGAGAGTGTGTTTGATGTCTTTGTAGAGGACAGAATGGAAACAAACCACAACTCTACTTTTATTTGTCTTCATGTTTACACACATAAATACATCTTCATTGTTTACAAACTTGAATGTTTCTTCAACAAAGGAGTTGTTAATCATGACCTGGAGTTAATAGGATTTGTTCAGAAGCTCAGTTTAGTTGTAATTTTATGCTTGTTTGCGTTGATCTAAGCAGAAGCTTCCTCCTCTCTGCATTTCAAGCTCAGCTGGCATCGCTGTAGTTGCGTCATCATCCATCAAAGCTGTGATTTCGGCTCTTTTGGTCCTCCACTGAGCTGTGTAGGTCCGCGTTAGTGATGACCTCATAGTCTCTGCTGCTCAGATGAGAGTCTTATGTCAGTCTAGCACCTCCGTGTGGCCACGTAAGGATGCGCAGGCTAGAGGGCTGCTGCTGCTGTCTCCCATGTTGTGTTGACGCATTTCATTACGTCAACATTGTGGTGCCTCCAGTCGCTGCTCAGGAGTGTGTGTGTGTGTGTGTGTTGGCTGTGCGCTGCTGACCTGTGTGTCTTATTTCAGAAAGAGTCCCCCTCCACCTCCAGGCAGTCCCCTGCCAATGGCCATTCCAGCATTAACAGTTCTATCTTGGTAAGGACCCCCATCCCCTGAACCCCACCCCCAGACCCCATCACCATTTCTTTGTCCCCTCCGGGGCGTCCCGTTTGTCACGCTGATGTCTCATGGTTTTCCCAACATGTCCATGTCTCCCGTCTGATGCCCATGTAAATGCCCACTCATTATGATTTGTGTTTATTTCTGTTTCACTTTGAGTGGTTTCAGTTGCAGTAGGGTTAGACGCAGGCGGGTCGTGATGTGCGTCACGCGACTTGATCCCGTGTCATTCTCCCGGTTAATCTGTTTGAGCCAAAGGCACCCGTGTCCGATATCTAAGTTAACAAATTGGTGTGCTTCAGAAAGCCCGCTGCGTGCTGTGCCTCGCTGCTGACAAACAACACTGGGCCTCCTGTGGTCACGATGCCCCCCCCCCCCTGCTCTGATTTCTCAACAATCAGGCTGTGATTATTTCCCCGCCAAGGCTCCAGACAGACACTGTGGTGGTGCTGATGCTGCAGCTGCTTCGCTTGCTCTGTGCTTGCTTGGTTGCTCCACAGCCAGATCTGCTGGAACAGATGAGAATCACTCTCTACTCCTGTTCAATCTCCTCTTATTTTTTTTAATTTTTTTTCCTCAAGTTTGTTTATTTGTTTCCGTCAGGAGCCGTCCCTAGGTCGCAAATGAATGTGCATGCAGACTTTGTGTCCTTAAACTGTTGCCGTAGATTTTTTTTCTTGTTAAATCATGTCTTTCTGTGATTATTGGTTTGATTCCGCAGGACCTGCCGACTGCCATCCAGCCCAAAGGTCGACAGGTAATCAAGTCACTCAGTAACGCACCTGTAATCACTGCCTCCCGATAAAAAGCTTGCATCCCTTCCCATACTCAGAAGTGTGCATCCTGACGTCTCCCTCATTAGACAGTTGGTTTGGATTGAAGGGATATCACGCGCAGTATAGCTGTCTGTTACATATTGTGTGTATCCAGACTCTCAGTTATATTCTGCACTGCTGTTGATAAAATAAAACCAGTCGTCGCACGTAACAGAAATACGCTCCAGGCGCTGGACTGAAACAAGTGTCCATGTTTTTCATGACGCCTTACGCAATGACGAGGCTAGAGATGTAGATGTGTGGATCCAGAGAAAACATGCAGACGCAATCAGTTGATTCCTGTTGATGAGATTTGTCGACCACATTAAAAATGTGGAAAAATGGCTGGCTTCATCTTTTAAAGAGGAGAGATTAAATTCTGGGCCTCTGCCACACTGCATTACAATGACCTCAATAATTTACACTTAAATAGGCTGCCGCTGCCGCTGCTCAGCGTTCAGGAGACCAAAGAGAAGTAGAAACGATGCATCTGGATCAAAATGACACTTTATTTTGAGGTTGTCTCAGGAAGTGAAATTGGATTGTTTTTAGGAACATAGTGCCCCCCCCCTCAACAACAGGAAAACAGGGTGATGGCGGCGCAGGTGTGATGGTCATATGTTAAAGGCAGTCAAAGATCCAGACCAGCTGTGTCGCAACTCATTCATCTTTTCTAAACCTCCTCCTTTCACCTGCTCTCTCTAACACGCCTTCCCCTCAACACTCTGAACACGTCCAGATTAGGAAACAGAAATCACACAGTGGTCACATGATGTTGGGCAGCTACAGGGTTAATACGCATCCAGAACCAGCTTAATTATTCTCATTCATTCTTTTCAGCGTGGAGGAAATTAGATGAACGACAGTTCTCTGGCTCTGTAGTTCATCAATAGAGCGTATGTGAGTTTAAATGAGAATTTCCTCTCTGCTTGCAGTCTGAACAGCGTGGTGGTTTCTGCAGCGCTGATTATTTTGATATTCCGACTGCAGTGTGAAACAAACAATACCAGCACTTCCTCTTCTCAGACTTTGCATCGGCTCAAAAGCACGTCTTCTGCAGTAACCGTGACGTTCTGTGAGATCAACTGATGGGTCACTTTCTCCCTTTTTCTTACCGTTTGGTCTGTAAACTCTGACAATGATGAGTAATTCTCAGGTTATATAGAGAAGTTCTGGCTGGTCAACTAAACCTCAAACCTTCTTCACGCTCAAGTTCTGTCATTTCAGAAACGCTTGCTGGAGTTTCCTGCTGCGGTGCGCCCGTCTGTGACTGACCGGTTAGACTAATAACTAATACCAAAGTTGCTCGTGTTATTTTTAGCCGTGCAGAATGAGCACGTCAGCTTTCCTGGTGGGATTTTTTTTTTTTTTTATTGGCGTCTGAACTCTGACTGGAATTGCTCCACACTTTTTTCTTCTCGTTTCATTCTTATCTGCTAGTTACGTAAAGCCCGTATGCTGCCGTGCACACATGTAACCATTGCTGGGTTGTCTGCCTGACAGGGCAGCGTTGGTGTTTGGGAACCACGGCACAGGCATTGTTGAACCTCTAACCGCCGACCCCCAGTCATGTGGTTCAGTAACGTTTGAAGAAACAGTTGGACGCCTGTTCGAACTCATCAGCTGACTGAACTGTCCTGTTGTCAGCATTAATGATTCTTAGAAACCCCCGTCTCCTCCTCTCAGTGTTGTTGTGTGTGCGCGCACCTTCCTGACACCTAATCTCCCACCTCACTCCGCTATTGTTCCCCCGCCATCACGCCAGGATTGTGTGAATGACCAGCAGAGGGCGGTAGAACCAAATATTTGAGCACCACTGAGCTGCGTAATACAGTAGTTTAGAGCAGGTCTAAAAAGCGTGATGAAGTTGAGATCACCACCTCCCGGCATCAGCCCCCCCACCCCCCGGTCCTGGGCCACCTCACTGCTGTTTAGACTTTACACAGCCAATTATTTTGCTGCATGATGTCTGTGATGCTTTCAAATCCTAGATTGTTTCCAGACCTCCAGTCAAGGACAAAATGTCAGTTAAGGTAAGAGATGGCCTTCTGAGATCCCCTTCATTCCCCCCACAAACAGACAAAAGACACAAAACCTTCCTCTAAATCTCCGCCCTGAACCTTTTTACACTAACAAACATTGTCAGGATTGCGTTAGGTCTCTACTGTTTCCTGCAAACTAAAGAAAAGAGACAGTTGTTTAGATGTGACGGACCCATAAACAATGCCTGTGCTGTAATTACCAGTATGTCGACAGGCTAATTAATCCTCTGGGAGTAATTGGGTTTATCTCACTAGTGAACACCTCCTCCCTGGAAACGTGTTTCCAAGCCAGCAACAGGAAGCCCCCCCCCCCCTAATTTCTTTGCACTTGTCCACCCCCCCCACCACCACACATACCTCCCCCTGTATCTGCTGGCTCCACAGGTTAACCTTTGTTGCCGCTTTTTTTTTCCCACCACAGATCTATGTGAGGGCCCAGTTTGAGTATGACCCCTCCAAAGACGAGCTCATCCCATGCAAGGAGGCTGGTGTCCGTTTCCGTGTGGGTGATATCATCCAGATCATCTCAAAGGACGACCACAACTGGTGGCAGGGCAAGCTGGAGAACACTAAAAAAACGGCACGGCGGG
Organism: Hirundichthys speculiger; assembly: GCA_018398805.1. NCBI lineage: Eukaryota > Metazoa > Chordata > Actinopteri > Beloniformes > Exocoetidae > Hirundichthys > Hirundichthys speculiger. The sequence continues at coordinate 379,613 of JAGFBZ010001783.1, forward strand.
CCTCATCCCCTCACCAGAGCTGCAGGAGTGGTGAGTGGGGCAGCAACACGCGTCCACGTTTCCACTGAAATAATCAGGAAGGATTCTGTTTATCAGCTCTAAAAGAAGGTGCTTCACAACAGCAGAGCAGCGCATCAGCAGGGTTGCTGATTTAAACTGTAAATCACAAGAACTAAACTTTCAAAAGTACAGTTTAAAAGAGGATGAGAGGCTGGCCTGATCCACACCGACGGGTCGTCCCAGAGTGATGGGCCTTGGTAGTAAAGGTTTACTTTCCTTTTAAAGCCCCTGATTTTCAGTTTTGATCTCAGGCTCATTGGGGGTATTCACGAGTCCACATGAAATCCCTGCGCTGTAAGAGTTGGTTGAGCAGTTCAGACATATTGATCACTGATCCTGCATTTGAGTCTGTGTTTTGCATCCAGTTTTTTCACATTTCAACTGAGTTGATGCAGCGGTGCCTGATGAGGTCATGAGAGCTGGCCCCACTGAGCTTTTCTGGACAGCAGGATGCCTCCGACTGTTTATCAGGAGATTTTAAAAATATGCAGTGGCAGCTATTGAAACAAAAACTGTTTGGTGAAGACGGAAAAAAAAAAAAAGAGCGTGCACGACATAAACGCAAGAATCACGATTACAGGTAAAGTCAGTGTAATTTGTCGTTTCTTTTGCAAGTATTTGAGAGAGTGGGAGGAGCTTATCGTGAATAAACAGACGTTCAGAGACACAGGTGATAAAACCATGAGTGACAGGATCCAATATTCTTTATGAAGCAAGAATTAGATCTTCTAAATTCTTCCTAGGTCAAAAAAAAAAAGATTATTTCAACTTGATGGGTAAAATTAAAATTCTAAAGTGTAATCAAGGTATCTGTAACTGTCAAGTGATATGAAATAAAAAATAAAATGTGTCTGTGGGGATTATAAGGACTTCTGTTTGCTCTGCTGGAGAAAATGATCTAAGAGGAGAAACTGAATGACACTTGGACATGAATGTGACATTTGTGTGTGTTGGGTCCTCCTGCTAACATTTTTATGGAGAAAAGGAGACGAGAGGCCGAGGAAGCGCAGAGGCATTTCCACAGAGAGGATCTTGTTGCTGTAGCTGCAGTCCTGGATTAAAGATGCGAATGAAACCTCTGGAAAAATCTTGGAGCGTTTGATTCAAGAAAATAATCTCCTGGTTCCTTTAACTACTCATTTGTGCCCTATTCCTTCACATTTTTTGTGACTCAAGCATCTGGATTTGTTCATCTGTCGAAGGATTTCCGCTGTTCTGCAGCATGAGGTGTAAAACGAGATGCTTAGCCCTGGCTTTCTCTTTTTGAATTGTTGCTATATTAGAAAATATATTTCAAAATTGCTGCTGCAAAATGTTGGCCAGACTCAAATATTGGCTTTAGCTCTTTTTTTTTTTTTTTTTTTTTTTTTTCGAGGACAGAAACCTCAGATACTGACTTCTTCTGAGGGTCATTAGTCCCCAGGAAAAACTCCTGCAGTGGAAATGTGGCTTCTACACACACACAAGTTCTTCCACCCAGTAATAACTGCAACCCACTGAATTAAATGCTGTCTTTCTTTCCGTTTGTGTGATAGGCGAGTGGCATGCATAGCCATGGAGAAGACCAAGCAGGAGCAGCAGGCCAGCTGTACCTGGTTTGGCAAGAAGAAGAAGCAGTACAAAGACAAATATTTGGCAAAGCACAACGCAGGTACGCCGTCCAATCACACGTCAGCGTTCACATGCATGTGCACACGAAACTCCTTAGACGTAATGTTGAGGCGCATCTTAAGTGCGTGAGCATGTGTGTGTCCGTGTGTTTGAGTGTAAGCAGATACTGTTGCTCCAGTAGCAGAGCCCCAGCCAGGAACGACAGGAAAGCTGCCAGCGAAGCAGAAATCTTATACGAGCGGTTACGTGGGCAGCTCACGAGGGGAGACGACATTTGAGCATGCAGACCTCTGCATTTTTGTTATTGTTTTTTTCCTTTTGATGGTATTGGATGATCCGCATGTGTGTTTTAGCCTCGAGACCGTTTGTCTCAAACGTGCGGCGTCAAATAAGGAGGCATATGTGGTCTCAGCAGGAGATATGTTTGGCCTCGTGGGGACTCTGACCTGGCACATGCCGTCTACTGAAATATCACTGCCATGTGTTTAGTTGTGTGACCTGGAAGAGGTGTCGTGGGATGAACACTCAGCTTGCATGTTTGGAAACGGGGCAGAGCCGTGACGACTAAGTTTACAGGAAGGGAGGGTTAGGTCAGAGGTGGAGCGTGAAGCTGCAGGCTTAGCCTGTTTAGGCTCGTAAAAGTGTTCATCTTGTCTTATCACTGTTTATTGATTTACAAAAGAGGCATGTAGATAGGATGTTTTTAAAAAAAAAAAATCACTAAAATGCTGCTTTAACAGAAGTTCCAAATCCATTAGGGTCTTAATCACATTAATCCCTTCAGACTTGAGGCATTGTTAAAAAAAAAAAAAAAAAACTTCTCACGTATGATGGTTTTCTGGAAACTTCTGGACACAAAATCTTTGTTTTCTCAGCCTCTAAAGAAACCAGGAACATGGAGTAAAATCCATTTGAGAGGTTAAAGGTAGGGTAAGCAATTCTGCGTGCTTGTAAACCCAGAGCACTTTGTCACATTCGATGTCTCCTCACTGTCCACGAGCTGTCCATCTCATGACCACACTGGGGGAGAGAAGAAAGATGCACATACCTGCCTCCGGAAACTGGAAACAGATTTCATCCAGAAATTGCTTATCCTGCCTTTAAACACTCACAATGTTTTTTTTTCCAATACCAAAAAAAAAAAAAGATTAAAAAAAGAAAAGGCGACAAAAATGTTGCTCGAGGGTTAAAGGATTAAAACACAGATCATGTGAGGTAATAACAGGTTGAGTGATCCAGGAGATTAGATGTAAAACCTTCTTTCTGATACTAGTTCCCATCAAAATGAAGCATTTTTGTCAGTGGAAGACGAGATAAGTGACAAGCATGTGCTGAATCTGGCCTCAAGGTTTGTACATTCGTCTGTAGAAAAAAGGCAGCAACAAAATCAGTTATTGCCTGTAATGAGAGTGAAATGAAGTAAAAAGCCACTAAACAGTCTTAATTCAAAATATACTGTCCAATACCACATTAATGAAATAAATGTGCCTCAATTTCATATTCATTTTGTACTAGACAGTATCATCACACTGCAAAAAAAGGCCTAAACCTGCTAATGTTTTCCTTTTTAAATCGTAAAAGAGATTTTTCTCAGCTCATTTAGACCCAAGTCTCCTGACATGAGCACACATCACTGGCGCTCCTCTGGCTGGTGGGGCTTTCAGGGCGGGACTGGGAGGAGAAGCAGCTGGGTGGAAGTGAAATGTTGTCTCACGTGTCCTATGCAGCAATGTGCAGCGAGCACGGTCACGTTTGCTCCCAGCGGTGAACCTGACGGTGCACGCCGAGTCTATATCGGCAGCAAAACAAATGCTTCATGTTACACTTCCTCCTGGAGCGGCTCACTGACCAGCAGCTGGTAGCAGAGGCACGTGCTCAGTTAGAGCCATAAACTGGCTGTTCAGTAAGTAGTTGGTGGAGTTACTTCTGTGCTGTGTCACAGCTGTACGTACAGTTCATCTTAAAGAATCATAAAATGAAAAAAAAATGGCGACACCACGGAGAGCAGGAGCGTGTGTGATAATATTTTATTTATCAAAGCTGCGGTACCCCCAAGGTGCTTTGTCAGGGTTCAGACTCGGTTCTAGGTGTTGGAGTCTTCAGTGCAGGGCTGCATGATGAGACTGCATTGTGTCCATGAGTGGAGCTCCTCCATGTGTCCGTCTGCCTGCCTGAATGTCCACATGCATGTCTATGAACACATGATGCAACAGTTGGGTTTTATTTAAACAATAAGGTTGCAGTTCTTCCTGTTTTTCCTGCTGAGTTGGAATCGCTCCTCCTGTTCGTCGGTGTGACGCAGCTCAAAGCCTCATCCTCATTTAGTCAATTCAGAGTGAATCTGAAGCTGCAGCCGAGCTTCTAATTTCAGTCCAAATGAGGAAGATACTTTCCAGAGACGGCGTCCTCATTTCTGCGTAGCTTCCCTGCAGCCGTGAAGTCATGCTGATAGCAAGAAGAAATCCTGTATTATTTATCTGATTTTGGTCAAAAAGTATCAGAACAGCTTCAGATCAACATAGAGATAAGTTTTGAATAAACTGAGGATGCCGCTAATTCCACATTTGACATGTATTTATGTTGGACAGTATGAACAGGAGGAATTACAACATCAAGCAAAGGTTTTCTCACTGACTAGCGAGCATGTGACTGAATAATCAGCATGAAGCACTGACTATATTAATGAACGCATGGGGCTCGTAAGAATTCATGTCAATAGCTTGGTTTTTATACAGAATAATCAAATAATGTAACTCCATTGTGACTTAATTCATCCAGACATGTTTGATAGAGCTGTAGCGATACGATACGCGATATTCGGCTCACGATACGATATATATCGATATTCATCTTACAATACATTTACATCATTTTCCAAAAGATTTTAACGGGACAAATTGATTTTGGTGACATCTTGTGAGTGTTCCAATGACTTTGTTTGAATTAAGTGAACTGAAAGCATCAATTACACATTATATGGCTGACAGGCAGCTTGCAAATGCTGGACAAAATGAATAAAAGATTTGTTAAGAAAAATAGTTTCATTTATTTAAACAGTGGCTTGCAAGCTTTTAAAGGTGGGACACGGGGGTTTTGAAAGAAGCTTAGAATATCGATACCTGCGGCTGAAAAATCGATACTCTCTGTGGAAATAAAATATCGAGATATATCGCAGAGTCGATAAAATCGCTCAGCTCTAATGTTTGACATGATGATTCCATGAAAGATCTCACTGAGTGTTCTGGTTATTTCCCAGGATTCCCACCAGAGTTCACAGAAAAAATACCTGCTGAGCTGTAATCTGTGTTGGCCTGCGTGTTCGTGCTCTGAAACCTCCTAACACATGCACTAACGCAAAACAGGAAGAGTCGTTTTCATGTGTCGCTGTCAGTCGAGTAGAGCTTTGTGGCTTTGACAGTAAGAGCGAACAAAAGCAAGTAATCCATAGTCGGAGTGTGCAGGTGAAAACTGAACGTTCAAGCCCCTGTCCTCCAATCAGGAGCTGGTGGAGCGTGTGCACACTGTTAAAAGTCAAAGAACCAAAGCGTGCCATCCATTTTATTTTTCCCTGGTTGAGAGTATTATGTTCCTGGGAAATAATCACTTTCAGGCTGCTGGGCTGCTGGTGACGGTTGTTCCTGTCACCAGACTCCCCACACAGTGACACTACACAACCAGTCACCCCAGCAGCAACAACAGCGTTATTTTGTCTGTACTGTTGGCACTGTGCGGTGCTGCTCAGCTGCTCTGTGGAGTTTTTGTGTGTGTTTGTAACATTTTGTAATTCTGCTGTTGAAACCAAACCATGTTATGACCCCTCCTGTTCATCTCTCTCGCTTTCTCCTACTGAACGGCCTCTCTGCATGTAAGTAACAACCAGTGACAGCCAAAAGCTCCTCTTCCCTCTCTTCCTCTTCCTCCTGAATGACTGCAGATTAGATTAGAGCAGCTGTCACTGTGGGCGTCTCAGTTTGGTTTCTGTTGTTCTGGTGTAACAACAGAAGGCCGAAACAAAACTGAAACCACATAGTTGAGTTTGTGTGAGACGGCGTGTCCAGTGACCTTCAGCTTTACTCACTAGCAATGCCACTAATGTAACAAGTTTAACAAGTTTCTGAACATTTCTCCATCATTACTCCGAGAAGCAGTTGCGTGCTGCACAGGAGAACCCAGTGACTTGTGGGTATTGTGTTTCACCGGTCAGCACCATGCGATGGCGTCAGAACAGAAGCTCGTGTTTCAGATGCTGAGAACAAACTGTACAGAGATCAGCTCTACTTTAACATGTGCTCCACAGCTCAGACTACCTGCGATTTCTTTCCATTTATTCTGCACTCTGTTGATACACAAAGAGGAGTGTTTGGACTCAGACGTCCCACCTGGCATTTGATTTAAGTGGTTCTTTATATAAAACATCACATTCCTGTTTTGGGTAACCATGGTAATTACAATAGCTAATTTACTGCAGATGAGTAGTTTCAAACAGTGTTCCTTTTCTAACTTAATACAGGAAAAAAGTGTTACAGAAACATCCAAACTTCACATGTCAAACTCAAACCCAGTAAATTAACTTGTTTAGTGTCTTCTTGGCCATTTCTTTCACTGAATCAGTTAAATTTTAAATCAGTTAAAGACAACTGAACTTCGCTTCCTTCGTTCTTGAAGACGTTTTACACCCCCCCCTCAGGTAGCCTCAGATTTCATCTTTCCAACAATTTGAATGCAGCTTTGAAACTCCTGCCCAGGCGGCTTCACAACCATTCACAGTTTGAATCATGTGACCAAAGACTCCAACAGCCAACAGGACTGACAGCAGGGTCAGTGATTTGACTTCAACAGCCTCTGAATAATCTTCACCAGTCAGTTTGAACTGAAGAAGTCTCCTGGATGGAAGGTGAAGCACCTATAAGAACCACAAAAAGGAAGTTTGGTTTCCTTGGTTTAATTAAGACCTGAGGATTATCGCGACCCCGATGACTGAGAGTCTACGCCGGCGTGTTCACTGAAAGCAGGGTTAGGGTTAGTTCTGCTCCTGATCTCGATCTGTTTGCAGAGCAGCTGTGGTCAGCTTTAAAGAGCTCAGATATTTTTCTTTTTTTTCCAGTAATAGAAAGCAGTGATTTCAAAGTTGTTAAGTTCCTGATGAAAAGGAGTCATGAAAATCGTTCGGTCTTAAAGACGAGGTCAGAAGTAGAGTTCAACTATTATGGATTTTTTTCTAGTGCCAATCTTTAAATTTATTATTCTTTTGCTTTTCTTTTTTGTGAATATTTTAGACCGGTTTTCTTTCCTATCAATCACAGAGCACATTCATAGATAAGAGTTTAGGCCTTACTGTTTTCCCTAGGCATGCCGCGATTTCTGAAAAAAATCTATTTCTTTAATATGATTCGAATTGATTTAATTAGGCCATAAATCATGATGTGGCCTCCAGGCCAGCAGAGGGCACACTCGAGTTAAACTACGTTCTTGTTCAACGTCTCTATACGTAGCGCCACTCTAGCTACTGCAGGAAGGCGGGGTAGCGTACCTATGGCAGATTACAAACAAGCAAGCAGAGAGAGGGCGGGACAAGAGAGAGAGCGTGAGTCGTGGTGGGGTCTAACTCAAAAGCGAGGTAAATTGGTAAAATTGGTATTCCATATTTGTTCAGACAAAAATAAATATGCCTTAGTTTGTGCCTGGCTTATCTACTTCAGGAATTAAAAAAAAAAAAAAAAAGCCATCTGTGATGGAGTCTTGATTGGAAAGAGTAAGAAAAGACCAGTTTTGTTATGTTTGTATAACGCCTTAGTTTAGGCTTAAAGTTGACTTATGTACTAAAGGAAAAAAAATTCTTGATAATGTACTGATTTATTGAAAACAGGGCGGTAGGCCTATTGTAAAATACAAAAACACAAACAGGATTTGACATATTTAAGAGTTGATGAAACAGTTTCTACTTTCCAGTCATTTGCTATGTAGGTATAAAGAGGATAAGAAAAAAACAGTATTGTAAAAAAAAAAATAGAACAGGAGAACTGATAGACCTTTTTTGTCATTTGCTGCTAGTTGTAATCTACTGTATTGAAAAGAGCTTAAGAGAAAACACTACAGTATTGTTAAAAAGAAAAAGGCTGGATTTGTGGAAGAGAAATAATAAAAATGTTTAAAATTAGTCATTTGCCTGTAAATTAATTTTGTGTTGTACATGATTCGAATCGCAATTTGAATTGTATCGTGAGTCGAGTGAATCGTGGCATGCCTAGTTTTCCCACATTTGACATTAGTTTTTATCAACACAGGCCTGTTAATGAGCTAGATATTCTCAAACACTGGCCTGTAGTCAGACCAGGTTTAGGTCATCTGACCTCGCGTTAACATGCATCTGGCAAAATCCAGTCTCAAGTGGCCCGTGTTTAGCATGTGCTCTCACTGGGCATCAAAATGTGGACCCACGTGTGTCATACGTGTTCGGTTCTCACCTTCCTGCTCTTTCTATGAATAAATGTATGTGTCATTTTCTCTCACAACCATCAAATCTGTTATTTTAAGGTAGCAGCTAGAAGGAACTTGAAGAAATAGAAAAAGACAGAAAAGCACAATGAAGATCCACCACAGACTTCCCCTAGATATTATTCAAAGAATACAATCTTTGTGACATATCTGCAACAAACACAAAGAAGAAATCAAAGACCTTCATCGTAATCGTTGACCCATCCCCTAAGTCAGGTGGACCCAGAATCTGTCCCAGGACACTCTCACGTTCAGACTCGTAACAGAAGCTGGTCAAAGTCTCCCCGATCATCCTGAAATACGTCCTGATACGAACAGATCAGGATCATCACGTGTTCCGACCCACCGTTGGCCAGCTGGGCTCAGGTTTCATCAGACTCGCTTTAATGTTCGGTGTTTGATGCAAAACAGCACAACAGGTTTCTTTTGTGACAAGTCAACAGATTCCTAGTTAACATGAGTTTCTGTAAAACTGAAGGGATTCTGTTGGTGCTTCATTATATCAACTACAGTGTGTAAGATGTCTTTTAAGGGCCTTCCCTTGATTCACCAATTTGATAATCCACCCTCCCGTGCCGTTTTGTCTTCCAACGCTACACTGATAATGAGGCTAAATATGTTCTTTTACTTCTCTGTTGTCTAGTTAGATTTTGAGGAAATCAGATGAAAATCCTCCTTTATGCAACCTGACTTTTCCCTTCCTATCACTAAGTTGTTCAGTACAGTGGTACCTTTACTTACGAAATTAATTGGGTTGGAAGTAGTTTCGTAACCTGAACCTTTCGTAAGTAAAGACGCATTTTCCATGTAAATGCCCTAATCCATTCCAAGCCCCCCAAAATTTAAACATAATTTTTTTTATAAATTATAAATGATACATGAAATGACATAAAAACCTGTAAGAAATACATGTTGGAACTAGAAAAGCACTGTCGGAGGTAAAAATTCTATGTTTACCTGGGTTGCTGGGTTACGCTCATACAGACAAGGGGCCCTCCTAGCCAATGGGATGCCAGGAAGATGCTAAGCGATAGCCAATGGCAGAGCAGCTCGGACGCACCGCTTTCAAACGGAGATACAGAGCCGACAGCTATGTTTACGTTCATTAAACTCTGGGAGCTGCGAGTAGCAGCGCTACTGTATTTTTGCCTTTCGTATCCTGAAATTTCTTTCGTAACAAGAGGCAATATTTTCCCGTTGAGGCGTTTCGTAACCTGAAAATTTCGCATGTAGAGACGTTCGTAAGTAGAGGTACCACTGTATTTCACTCCCCTCCCCCCCCCAGACCTTCTCAGCTCCTCAGTTTTGTTTGGCGGTTGTGGTTCAGTAGCATCATCTTCACTGAGTCCAGTATCAGTTCTCAGCCTGTAACCTGATGAGGACGGTGCAGCTTTGAATCCAGATCAGCAGTCAGCGCTCTACCTGCAGATGATCAAAATCTACCTTTGCTCATAAAAAAAAAACTAATTTAAGGTTTAAAAAGAAGAGATTCACAGATCTGTTACAGCTATGTGAACCCAGCCCTCATCACTTTCCCCTCATTGTTTCCACATGATACCGTTTGCCTTCTTCGTTTTCACCACGTAGGAAAAGATGTTTAAGATTCTTCTTGTTCACTTCACTTCACCTCCCTGTCTGTTTTTTTTTCACCCCGGCAAACTCCTCTCCTCACCCTGCTAATCTATCCCTCTCTTCCTCCTCCCACCTCCAGTGTTCGATCAACTAGATCTCGTCACATATGAGGAGGTTGTGAAGCTTCCCGCCTTCAAGAGGAAAACGCTGGTTTTGTTAGGTGAGTGGCGCAACAAGCAGCGAGGAGAACAACGGATGTGTTCCCTCCATTAATGAGCTCATCCTCTGTGTGTCCCCGCGTCAGGCGCTCACGGAGTGGGCAGGAGGCACATCAAGAACACGCTCATCACAAAACACCCTGAAAAATTCGCCTATCCCATCCCACGTAAGATACACGACCCAAACTCCTCACAGACGGCGGCAAACGTGGCTGGAAGCGTCCGTTCTCACTTCTCGTGTCTGATCCTCCGTCCCGCAGACACGACCAGACCCCCCAAGAAGGATGAGGAGAACGGGAAGAACTACTACTTTGTTTCTCACGACCAGATGATGCAGGACATCAGCAACAACGAGTACCTGGAGTACGGCAGCCACGAAGACGCCATGTACGGCACACGGCTGGAGACCATCCGGAAGATAAACCAGCAAGGACTCGTGGCCATATTGGACGTTGAACCTCAGGTGTGTTTACGTGTGTGCGTGAGAGCGACTGTGCGCTCCCCGCGGTGATGTCTTGGTCTCTAACGGCTGCTTTTCCATCAGGCCCTGAAGGTCCTGAGGACAGCGGAGTTTGCCCCGTACGTCGTCTTTATCGCCGCGCCAACAATCACGCCAGGCATCAATGAGGTAGGAGGACACCACACGCACACATCTGCGCGCTCAAAGAGGAGCGAGTCGGAAAATCTTTCTCCTGAAAAGACCAAAAACAATCTTATTCCTCTGCAACATAGACCAGCGTTGACGCTGCTAAAGGATCCTTCGTCTTTACTGTAAACTAGGACGTTAAAAATGCACAATAAACATCTCAGTGTTTCCCAGTTACACAAGTATTTACAGTTATTAAGGTATCAATGTGATGGTATCAGTAGGAATTTATTGAGAATAATCAATTTAATTGTGACGAGACCTGGACGGCTGGATGTTTACGTTGGCAAACCTGGTCATCACCATAGCAACGAAGCATCACTGTAGCTGTAGACAGTCTCCAGATTTACACAACGTTTAATGGAGCGGAGAGCGTAAACTCCATGTTCTCGGCAATCAAACTAAATCGGCTGATGCCAACAGCTTTTCGTTATTTGTGGACGATGACAAAAAAAATGTATGTTACTGTTGTTTAAATGTTACTATTACTGTATATTAGTTAACCAATAATTAGTGGGTTCTAGTGAGGCAGTTGTACAACACTTAAACAAAGCACTTGACAATCCGAGGGTTGCAGAGTGGATTTTACTCTCCAGTTGTATCGAAGCAGAGATGGTCAGGTAACTCACATACAGCACAGACAGCCGGTGTCAACACAAGACAATAAGCAGAGGAAATGCATTCATTCTTAAACGCTGTTTATCAATACGTTGAGCCTTGAGCTAAATTCCTCCGACAGCTACGTGCCTCAAAAATGATAGATAGATGACGCCTGAGCAATATCCCGCATTAGATATTAACATCACTCGTCAAACCGGCCATGCTGACCTGACCCTATTTTTAATACAACAGTTACAATAACCAAAAAAAAATACCTACACTGTCGTAGCGAAAGTCTAGTTTTATTTGAAAAATGTTGTACAGTGAACCCTCACACTTCGGCTGTTAATGGGGGCTGTGACCCCCCCGCGAATGGTGAAAAACCACGAATGTGGAATACCCCCTCAACTTATGTAGAAGTTCCACTTTTTTGAAGCAAAAAAAAAAGTTTTATTCTACTTTGTTCCGTTTCTTCCGTAATCAGCAGTAGAGTGCGCTGCGTCCATCTTTTCTCTCACTCGCAATTCCTCCGGGGGGGGGGCTTTATAGAGAGTGGCGATGCTGCCATCTGGAGGATCAGAACACTAACTACGATGTTCAAAACTCCGATATTTATTTTGAAGCTCTGCCTAGCAACCCCAGTGACACATATTAGATCCAGTTGACGTCTATAGATGTCAATGGCAGTGAATGAGTTAACTTTGAAACGGCACTAAATCACTGAAATAAGTAAGCGATATTCAGAACTGACGAACAGAAACGCCAAGTGTATCAGCGATAAACTCGGCTTTGTCTCACAAGAGCAAGAGAATGCGAGATGCAGGGACCCATGTCAGCCAATCAGCATACAGACAACCGACGACACAGTAATACCTGTCGTAGCAGCCAATCACAGGCCTCGATTTTCATTCATGGGGCCTCCCTTGTAGGCTCTTGTTGCTTCCTGAGACTCGTTCTTGATGTGATGTGTTTCGCTTCAGCCTCGCGCGCTTCATTTGAAATTTTTTTCCCCTTTTTTTTTTTTCGATTTTTAAAAAATTTGGGGGGAAATTTTTTTTTTTTTTTCAAAAAAATTTTTTTTTCGACGATTATTTTTGAAACCTCCGCAATGTACTGAGGCCACGAACTGTGAGGGTTCACTCTGTACTTTGGTGTTTGTCCAACAATTATTTATTTTTTTAATCAAGGCAGCAAATGTGTTGAATTCACATCTAAAGATATCTTCCAGTTCACATAAACTCCTGACAGACGTGGTTGAAATGTGCCGTCTCACCAACATCACCGTGATGTAACGTTTCTCTATCACACTCCCTGCATGTGGATCTACAGCTTCTGTTTGTCTTTCATTTCTCTGCACTTGTTTTGTTGTTTTGTTTTGTTTTTTTGCATGCTGCATGCGTTTCTTTCTTTGGCCCCTCCCCCTCAGACACCCAGGTGGTGTCGAACGCTGCCAGTAAGTAAAGCACGACAGAACACAGACTGATCAGGATTACGTTATCGTGTGTGTGGGTCTAGTCGTTGGTGCTCCTGTATAAACGCTGTAACGAGCTGTGCAGATCATCTGTTAATGTCCTTGTATTTACCCTCGTCCATCAGCGTCCTACCTTCCTCTCTCACTCCTCCTCCTCCTCCTCCAGGACGAGTCCCTCCAGCGGCTGCAGAAAGAGTCGGAGATCCTGCAGAAGACTTACGCCCACTACTTCGACATGACCATCATTAACAACGAGATCGACGAGACCATCAGGCACCTGGAGGAGTCCATGGACCTGGTTTGCACCACCAGCCAGTGGGTTCCCGTGTCCTGGGTCTACTGACCTCCTTCATCCTCAACGGCACCGCAGACAAACTCTGAAACAGGAAGAAACAGGAAGCTTCTCTCGACGCTGCACTCAACGCAAGCTGTGAAGGCAAATCACAGCGTTCACACGAAACCCTCCTGAGCTCTGCGTGCACCACCTGCAGCAGCTCGGTGTCTGACTCTGGACCTTACACACGACCTAGTCATAGTGTTGTATAAAAACAGAGTTAACTAAAAGTGAATATTGTCATGTCTGTAATAGCTAGGAGGCAACATTTTTGTAGATGTTTGTTTTAAAGAGACAGTACTCCGTCCTTTCCTCTTCAAGCTTCCCATCACACTTCAGTCCTGTCGGGTTTCGTTAACAGTCTGGTGTGTGACGCTGGTGGATTGTGGGTATTCTGTCTATCAGCAGACAGAAGCACACAAACAGACTGCTGCTGAGTCCATCCGTACGTCGACTCAGCAGCCCTCATTATTTATTAATTCCTGTTCTTTTCTAAGCTCCAACGCCACGTTACTTCCTGTCATCTATCCTGTCGGCGCTCGTTACAGTTCCAGTAACGACGCACACTCGTGCACCTTCCAGGTACTGTCTCTTCTAAATAAATGCATAAATGTTTTAGATCTGAATGAGGTTATCATGCATGTGGACATTTGCGAGCTTCCATGCCATCAGTCAGTCAGTCAGTGTCTCCTGTGTCCCTCTGTGAACCTCCAAGAAAGAAGACATTTAAAACATCCATTAAAAGAAAACACATTCCAGTTGTTTGGATAACTGCAGTCAACCAAGAGAATTCAAAAGGCTCCAAAAAAAAAAAAAAAAAAAAAGGAAGGGGGGAAAAAAACCAACTACCAGTGACGGAGCTGGACGTTGACTCGACCCCTATGCACATCCTTCAACTTTCGGGTGACATTTCTAAACCACAGATTTATAGAAAGATCAACCATGTAAGTAACATGTGTTTGTAAGGTAAAGAATCTAATAAAAGTCTTGATTTTTTTTTTTCCTCTTTTTGATTTATCATACACAAAATAATTAATTTTGCCTCATTTCTCTTATGCCATTTCAGAAATGTGATGTCCGAGAATTTACATGTTTCAGTCGGATTTAAAGAAAAAAAAAATCACAACAACCAAGAGATGAAATGTTAATTATCCTGAAACTGTAAATGTCTGCTAAGCAGGTGTACGCTTTCATTTGGCGAAGGTGACGACTTTGCAAAGGAGGCGGGGCCAGCGTGTGCAGCCGAGAGCACGTGACTACGACGGACTGACGGCTCCCCCCCGGTGATAAAAGAAATCATTACGAACAGTTTGTTTAAATGCATCTCCTTTTATGTGTTGGAAAAACAAACTTTGGAGTGGCTGTTCATTTTCTCTTTTTGTAGTTGACACGAGCAGAACGTTGACGTCAGTCCAGCTTCAGTACTGTTGTTTCTCATGATGAGAGTCGTTCCTTCACTTAAAAACATCTGAAACGAGCAGCAGGGGAAAAAAGTTGTTCTGAGTAAAATGGACTGAAAATCAAAGAAAAAGTCCTTTTTTGTGTGTGTGTGTGTGGGGGGGGGGGGGGGGGGGGGTGGGGGGGGTGTGAGTTGTTACAGTTACAGTGTTGTATATTCAGTATTATTAGATTATCGATACTTTAGTGGTGAATCAACACATCGGTGCCTGTGGTTCCCAACATACGGTTTGACCTTATTTAAGAGGTCGCAGATTTAATTTTAGCAGCCAAAAACATAATTAAAGGGGGACAAAACTGTACTGAGATGATAGATCATTTAAAAAGTATTAAGAGCATGAACGGTGTGTATAAATGAATTCCAGGGGTTGTTGAGGTGGAGTTAACTGGCTGTGTGAATGAGGCCTGTAGTCCACCGTGATCATTTCACAGGAACTACTGAGGCACGAGGAGCGCGTGACATAAATAATAGTTGATTAATTAAAAAAATAAACATACAGGCAACATCCAAAATCATCTACGTTAATGTCTAAATCCAAGTTTATAAGTTCAGCTCAAGAGTGAGCGCCGCCATCAAAGACGCTTCACCTTTCACTGATGACAGCCTGGATGCTCTTTCACACCTTTAGAAATTAGAACAGAAGCATTGATTAATCAGAATAACTTTTTCTTTTTGACAAGATTTGATTCTAGCTTAATTTTCCCCCGTCTTCTCCCCTCCCCCTTTTATAAGAAGCAGTCAACATATTTTAGAAGGGTGTAAGTGGGAATATATGATGATATTGATATGCACTTAAAGTAAGAAACAGAAACTTGAGCTCTCCTATAGGCCTTAGAGGTTACTTCGCTTTAATGATGCTATATAACATTTACTTTAGTTTGGTCTCTTCTTCAGTCACTCTGTTTCTCTTCCGTCATTTCTTTGTTGAGCATCTTAGTTGTCTGCTCTCTGTGAGGTCCGCTGCAGCCCTGTGAGCTGGTTTCATCGTTGATGTGTGATTTATCATCAGTGATATGCGGTTTTCCAGCCAGGACCGGACTGGGAACTTGATTTGTCTGGTTTTTGCTGAAAGCAGTTATGGTTGATCGCTGCAGCAAGACGGCACTTTAAAAGTGAGCAAATTTCTGAATCGGTTGTTTGCTGTCAAAGGCCAAGAAAGAAATGTACATCACATACTTAAGTAGCGCTGTTATAAATCCCATACTATATCATCATCATCACAATTATCAACTATGATATTATGCATTTTCCTAATATTATTATTATCCTGATTAAGGATATTTACAAATATCAAAATATATATATTGTCTATCGCGATATATTCCAAAAATATTGAAATGGGTCTAGAAGGTTCTGTTACTTTTTAATTTAGGATTGTAATGTAGCAAAAAAATGATAAAGTTCTGCAACATATCTACATACATTAATCTACATCTCAACACAAGTCACCTTTGGGGTGTTTGCATCCTGCGTAAAATGAAATCTGAGTCCAGTTTGTGACCCAGTCCTGTGGCCTGCATGTTCCAGGTGAATGCACACTCGGCTAACCTCTCCGTCAAGCGCTTGTGATTTCAATCAATGCAATTGAGTGATTAGAATGAGCCAGAGGCTGAACAGTGTTTTACTGTTACTGCATAATCCCCGGCCATTAATACCTGAAAGAAAGGCGAGGCGCTGTTGACGGAGGACGGCCGTGATCCGGTTTCCCTTCCATCGAACAGGGACAATAAGTCTCTGAATGAAAATTAATTTCCCCTCAGTGAGAGGTCTGATGTGACTGCTGTTGTGTGAAGCACTAAGAAAATGTAAAGCATTGTCAAACAGCTTCCACAAAAGAAAAAAAAAACAGCTAAAGGGGTGCTTGGGCCATCAATCTGCTTTACAGTTTAAAAAAAAAAGAACATTTTGGATTTCCATCAGAGTATAATGGCTTGTTGTTTTGCTCGTACTCCTCCAGCTTTCACATAAATCAGACAGGATGGTGTTATATCATCCTGCTGGGCCCAGAAAACAACCTCTGTTGTGGAAGAACAAGCTGGCTGTGAGACGGGAGGGAGGGACGACGGCGCTTTTAACAGCTTTAAAGCCACTTGAAAACATGCTGTGCCTCTGAGACAGCTCAGTGTAGGGTTATAGATGACGCTGGATCAGCGAGTGGAGCAAAACAAAATGAGCCAAAGACTAAGGAGCCTTCAGAGCCCTGAATTATTTCCACAAAAACACCAGCAAATGCAGGTTTGCAGGCAGAGATATCCAGCAGAGCTCATTCACACGCCCCTACCAGCTCAAGCTCCTTCCCCTTATAAATCTACAAGATCAACCAACACACAGGTCACAAAACCTTACAATCAAGACCAAAAAAACCTGGATTTGGACCACAATAAGGAAATTAGTCACATGTGCACCCATGAACTACACTCCCAGGAAGTAGCGAGTTGGATCATCTCCATACCGCAGAAAACAAAACAATGTGCTCATACAGTTTGCCAACCTGAGGGGAAGCTTTAGCAGCTCCCTCACATACCGAGGCCGAGTCAAAAAGCCTTTGATCCAGATGGGATCAACATCAAAAGTGAAACGCTTTCACGTTGGGCAATGCCCCACCTCCGGTAAATCTGTCATGCAAATCCACTCTTAAATCTAAGTAATCCTGCTAGCAGTCAAACCAAAAAAACCTCCAAAACCCTCAGCTGCAAATAAGGGAAAACTTGTGACCCGACAACAGAAAGATTTTCAGGAAATCAACTGAAAACACGCACTGCACGTCCTGTAAAGCATGGGGCTCGGCAGGATCCATTCATTAGGCGGCCATGTTGGCAGCTACAGAAGTGACGAGTAAGAGACAGGTCAACAGAAGATGAGTCAAAAGAAGCCAAAACATTAAGAAAAGAGGAAAATAACACATTGATTTACTGTGACATTGGTTTAGATCCATATGGTCCCACCTGCTGTCTCCACTGAGACACCCAACGTGTTTTCTGATCTTGTTTGTGGAGTTGGTGTATAAACTGCCAAGCAGTCTGGAATCAGAAGCAACGAAAACAAAAATGTTAAACCCATGAGTGCGGGACTTACGAACCTTCAAGCTGGCAGGCAAATACAAATGACATTTAGTGGCCCTGAATTCAGGAGCAAGTTTTGCTTCAAACAAGAAACAAATACAACAAATACTAACATTTTAAACCCCGTTTTTACTTCTGAACAAACTGGGACCAGCGTCTGTAAACAGTTCAGTCACGGCAGTTTGCAAGTTAAAAAGAAGAATAGTGGGTTATCTAAGTATGGGGCCACTGGAAAGCTCAGTGGTTGGAGAGCCATCAGACCTCAGTCCTCCTAACCTTAAAGAATATGATGAAAAAGCATGAAAAGACAACAATTTAAAAATATAAAGTCACCAACAAAGGTTCCTGTGTCCATGGGATTAAAGTGTTCACAATTACGCTGCTGGTCTAAAAATCTCCTTTAATGTGTCGAGATACACAATCATTCATTCATACTTTGGTCCTGGAAGGAGGTGAAAACACGCCGATGTTCACTCTTTGTTTGTTTTTTTTTTTTTTTTTTTTTTCAAATTTCAGGAATAAAGTGGTCTTGTAATCTTTTGAGAGTAAAATCAGCTGGTCGAGGATGAAGCTGAAACTTTTTAGCACCTGACAAGAATACAGTCAAATTTTGAAATCATCTTGTTGACAATCAAGTTGAGATTTTGAAATTAGCATCAACGGCTGTCCAGAATAAAGTTGAAATTTCAAAATTAAGCTAATGAGTAAAAGATCATTCAGATGTTTGAGAATGACATCAACATGACAAGATTAAAGATATAACTTGAAAATAAAGTCATCCTCCAGATGTTAAAGTTGAAACTTGAATCATCCGTCCATCATGCGTTACTGCGACCACGCGTTGATTTGAGGATCAATTTGTCGAGAATAAAGTCAAACCTCTGAGAATGAAGCTGAAATTCTGGTGAGAAAACCAACTTGGAATAGTTTAAGTAAAAATTAAAGCTGAAATTACCAGATTGTTTTGGTAACTTGTGAATTAACATTATCAGGACGGGCTTTAAGTCATTTATAAGTTTTAATCGCCAGTTATGCAGTGGTCCTCTCAACTTGTTTCTTTTCAGAAATGAGGGTTTTTTTTCAGCATTTCAGCTTAATTTTTCAAACTAGCAGCATATTTCAGCTTTATTCTCAACAATGCCGTGTCAATGGTGTCCAGTGGGTGGCAGCACCAGTTGAAACCCGTCATTACCGCCTCATTTTGAAGCCACTATGCGAACTCCCGCTGACACAGGAGGAGACAATTTAGCACGAGGGCGAGGACAAAGGGGGGAAGAATATCGACAAGCTGAACCTCACATGAAATTCCCGGCTAGAACCAGATGGACACTGACTGCCAGACGAGTGGTGATCCTGTCTACGTCTGTATAACTGCAGGAAGTCACAGCCAAGAGAAAGACGCGTCTCTGCAGTCCTGTCTCCTTACGTGTCCTGTCCCCTGGTAGTTGGGTTGCCTCTGTTCCACTTTAGGGTTTAACAGGACCAAATGTTGCATGTATATCTTCCCTGAAACTGAGAATTACAGTGACTACTTTTATATTTTAAACACTTAGTGTCTAACAGATCTGACTTGGTGGCGTTATATATCAACAACTCTCCCCTGAAGAGTCATTAACCGCTTTCCTCACAGAAAAAAGGAAATGGTAGCCTCAACGCTCATCTCTAGAGAGCCAGATGAATGAAAGTCTGCCTGTGTGCCCGTCACTTTTCAGCGATGGACCAGGATAAAAACAGCTGCATGACAGCGGTGGTAAATGAGAGGGATGAGGAGGAGTGCACAGCCTCCCCAGTTGTCTAATTCCCAGCATAATCCCACAGTAACAGACCAGCAGGCCGGCGGGCGGATTAACTGGAGTTCACCTCTGAAGCGGGTCAACTCCTCCACCGGGGCTTGAAAGCAGGCACACAGCGAGTTCAACAGCAATCTTTTTCTTTTTAATTGTTTATTGATTTAGAAAAATATATAATGTGACAGAGCCTTGTGTCTAAAAAGACCACTGAACTGCAAAACTGGCTGAATGACCAAACTACTGAATCATCGGGGTGAAAGGAAAGCACGAGGACATCTTTGTTCACTGCACACAACTGTGTGTGTAACTGAGCATCAACCCTGCAGTCTTCTTACATCTGTTTGTATGAAATATACCTAAAAGTCTTTCTCATCCCCAAGACTTTTTGGACACCGTTCCCTCCTCCATCTCCAGCCCAACATATGGCAAACTGACCCAACACGCTCCAAAGCAGTGGGGAAGTCCTTCCATGGCGTTGGAGTAAGCAGCAACGACACTGAGCTGCATGCAGTAAGAAGATTAATGCATTTATGGAAAAGCTGCAGAGCCGACGTCGAGGGCAGAATGAATAGACACGAGCAGAGAAGACATCTGTATAGGAGATAACTACAGGAGCTCTTATCTCCTTAGACTTTACACACAGATGTGAATGAGAATATAAAAACAAAAAAAAAGCACTCACTGTAGCCTATGCAATGCTATAAATATTACATAATATTGATTAAAACAGAGCATTATGCAACAAACAGTTGATCTTGACATGTACATTTTCATCCACCTGCCACTGACCTTGTAAAAACAAAGCCTCCAAACCGCCCAAGACATTTGGCATATTTATATCACTAAAATAGTGATTTTTCATACATAAATGTTTCCTCCATAACTAGCAAAGAATATCATATATGAACAGATCGCATGTAAATAAATGACACCACAGCCATCCTGGTGTTTTCTTGGAAAAAAAAAATCCCCAGATTCTACGTTTGGCAGCACAGACTCACACTGGTTATCACTCATTCCTAAATATCTTCCTCGGCTGAATACGAAATAGCTTTCATCTCAGGGGCAGTTTGCAAAAATCCACCTCAAGTTGTTTTTGTGCAGCTTTCACGTGCAGTTAAGACAGAAATGAGCATCGGACTGGCCAAATAAAGCAAAAACGAGCCAGACGGCAGCACAGCAGAGCAGCGACTGGCTCGCCGCGGCCCGTTTCTCCCCGACTCCTGCGGAGAGCTGGCTCTCCTCCGACTCCTGCAGCGTCCCGTTGCGAAGGCTCTCCGTCCCGTTCCCCATCTCCTCCCTGAGCTCCTGCTGGAGCAGCTTGGAGATGAGGCTGTTGAAGCGGTTCTCCGTGGTGGGGACGGGGTCCGGCGAGGGCGTCGTCACGTTGAGCTCTGTCGGGTCCACGCACGTGCCGTTGATGCTGGTGAAGGTCACTTCGCTCAGATCCAGTCCCGCCACGGAGGAAGGCGAGGCGCAGGGGATGTCCCGCACCAGCTTGTAGCTCTCCATCCACTGTTTGAGCCACTCCAGGGAGCAGTCGCACTCCCAGGGGTTCCTGAAGACGTACAGGTGGCCCAGGAAGTAGACGGGCTGGAAAACGCTGAAAGGAAGGGTGGTGAGGTTGTTGCTGTTCAGGTGGAGCGTGATCAGGCTGGTCAGGTTCTCAAAAGTGCCTTCCTCAATGTTTGCCAGCTGGTTCCTGTCCAGGTACAGAACCTCCAGCTCAACCAGGTCACTGAACCAGGTGTTGGACACATTGGTCAGCTGGTTCCCTCCCAGGTTGAGCATCTTGAGGCGGCTCAGCCCTTTGAAGGCAAACCTGGGCAGATCAGACAGCAGGTTGTCGTTGAGGTAGAAGTTCTCCAGCCGCACGAGGTCCTGGAAGGCATTATCATGGATGACGTTGATGCGGTTCTCCTGCAGGTTCAGGTACCTGGAACGGACATGAGATGCTCACGTGAATGAACTGTCCAAAGCATGTTTTCTCATTTTTCTTATTCAGGATCACCAGCTGCAAACATGAACCAAAACCTAAAGAGTCAATCTCTTTCATTTTTAATGAGGTCTGAGTCACAAGGTAGATGATGAAGTCAGTTTTAGAGTGAGTTTTGTACGTAAAAGCTGTGGTAAAGACTAAAAATGAAATTACAGAGAATAAAGTGAGGAAATAGGACTCTGGAATTACTTGACCATGAAGGTTCGAGGGTCATCTAAAAGATCCTACCGTCCTAATACGTGTGTTTTGTCTCCCACCAAAACTCTGTTTAGTATCTGGTTACTGAAATGAAAACGGAGGTCAAGTAAAGTACCCCCTAAACGAAGCTAGATCCTGAAAAAGGTTCCTGATGTTGGAAAGCAGCTTAGTAAGATTTTACTGGCTGAAGGACCGAGCTGGGGAACGTTTTATACTTTTCTGTCAAAAAAAATCCCAGTAAAAAAAATAAAACATGTAATGGTTCAGATCAATTTAGAAAGACACTGTTTAATCTCTTCAGAAAAATGATTCTCAAGTAGTAGTCCAGTTAGTTCAACATGATGGTGCTGTGTGTTTTATTGTGTATAATACACATTTCTACTAAAAATGAATTAAAAACAATTATTCGTCTAATTCAATAGACCATTCAGATATTTTTAATGACTGTCTGAGAAGAAAACTAACCCCACATGGAAACAAATATTTGGGCCAAACATGACCTACATCTGCAGGTTCCTTTGACCCACATTCGGCCTGAACGGATGGAAGTGTGTCAGGGTGAGTGCGGCAGTCTAAACTTAGCCACGTATCCGCCAGAAACGGCCTAAAGCTGCAGTTTTTCTTCTTCTTTTTTTTGGTGAGCAGTTGGGAAGTTCTTGATAACCCATCTCCAAGCCAGCTTGAGATATTTGGGCCACATCTGGCTGAAAAAGCACATTTTTAAACTATTAAAACCCAAGTTGGACTGAGCTGCCAGTTACACCACATCTGGCCCACATAACAGACTGCCAGGGCCGTAACTGAGCCAAAAATACTCCAGATTAGGCGCTAATGTGTCTGCTCTTTGGGTTTTGGGATGTGGCTTTTTCGAAATGTTTTGGATTTGACTTTTGTTTTGTGCATATTGTATACTTCAAAACATTTCTTACTGTGTTATCTGTTTCCTACCTTTCTGAGGAAAACCGGCAGTGCTGCTGAATTTCATTTCATCTTGCCAGTGAGCTCCTAATTTAAGTTGAGCAGAAACAATTCAACAACAGATTGTTGGAACTGTTTGAATCTGGAGTTGCTGCAGCTTCTTTCTGCAGACATAAAGGTGTTATGGAAAAGATCCGTAAATCTATATAGTATTTTGTCCCCAGGGGCCAAATATTGAGCAGCCAGTAGCTAAACACCTCCTCACTGTATACACAGTTTAAAGTGGAGGTGTTTTTGGACTTATCTTAGGCTTTGACATCATTGTAAGTTCAAAAAAATAAAACAAGAGATGCACTTGAGCCGTTCTTGTATTTCAATGCAAAATAAACGTGGCGTATTTAAGCCTCACAACCTCTACGGTGCAAGACTTTATTTCAAGATAATTAAATCGGGTTATAAGGTGAGTATTTCCTTGATTGATCAGATTCTACCTGCGACTAAAGTGACAGTGCACATTCATGACATCAAAAACAGTTTGGAGGTATGATGAGTGCAAAGCCTATCAAACACCTTTACTATGGAACCAGCTACCAGTTTGGGTTCAGGAGGCTGACACCACCTCCACCTTTACTAAACTAAATTGAAAACATTTCTGTTTAGTAAAGCCTATAGTTAGTCTAAACTATAGTGTGTTAGGGCCAGTATTTATAGCTACAGTTATAGGAATGGCTGAAGACAAGACAAGAGCAGGCTGGTCTGAATCATAGCCTCGTCTTAGCTATGCTGCTATAGGTCTACGCTGCAGGGAGACACCAACATGATCCACTGAGTGGTGTCCTCACCCCTCTTCTCTCCCCTCCTTTCTTCTTTGTCCTTACGTTAGATCCATAGTTAATCAGGACAACCTCATAACTGTAACTGCTCTTCATTGCTCTTTCAGTTTTTTGGCCTTCAGCAGGAAGGTCCTCCTTATGATCCAGGTCCTCCTCAATGTTTCCTCCCTCTAAAAGGGACGTTTTTCTTTGTCACTGTTTGGCTTCAAGGTTTTTCTACCACCAGGGGAGTTTGTTTTTTTTTTACTTGCCATTGTTTCTTTACTTAAGATTTATTTATATTATTAATAGTTAATAATAATTTCTCGGGGGTCATGCTCTGGATATCTGAAAAGCGGCAAAAGACAATTTTTCTTGTTGTAGATGCTGTACAAATTAAGTTGAATTGAAATGAACTGAACTGAAAGCTAAAATAGTCATATCCTAGATAAGACAAAAATGTCTAGATATGGCCATCTGATGTCCACCTAAAATAACACCTCAGCCACAAGAGGAATCAATCAATTTAAATTACATTAAAGATTAAAAATGATATTAGATATAAAAATGTCTTAATTGCAGATTCGTCATAGCTATGCTGCTATAGGCCTACGCTGCAGGGGGACACCAACATGATCTGCTGAGTGGTGTCTCCACTGCTCTTCTCCCTTTCCTTCCTTTTCCTCCTCCCTTCCTCCTCCTCCAGCTCATTCCATAGTTAATTGTTACTGTTACTGTGCTCCATTTTCTTTCCTGTAGTTTGTTGTGCTGTTTTGCCCCCTTTTTCTCTTTTCTTTCTGTGTGTTTGCAGGCCAGAGTTTCCTGAGTTTCATGCTGACTTACAGTTCCCTCCTCTGTCCATCCCAGCGTTTACCTCCACCTGTGTGTGTAGATGTGTTCGGGGTGCTGGCTGGTGTGGTGACCGGTGATCTAGTCCTCTGACCATCTCACCTCAGTGCTGCTACCTGCATCTGTTAATATAGTCATTTCATTCAGTCATTTGTCCTACATCCTCTCTCTGTCCTACATCCTCTTTCTGTCCTCCATCTTCTCTCTGTCCTACATCCTCTCTCTGTCCTGTCTCCCCTCTTTTCTTTCTCTACCCGGCTGGCCTTCAGCAGAAAGGTCCCCCCATATGAGCCAGGTCCTGCTCAAGGTTCCTCTTAAAGTGGAGTTTTTCCTTGCCACTGTTTGGTATAAAGGTTTTTTTTTTCTCCCTACATGGGAGTTTTTTACCTGCCATTATCATTGATTGGATTTAATGATATAATCTTAGTTAATGATATTTGCTCGGGGGTCATGCTCTGGGTCTCTGTAAAGCGCCTAGAGACAATTGTCATTGTAACAGACGCTATATAAATAAAATTGAAATGAATTGAATTGAATTTGTGTGCTCTCCTCTCTCTGTCCTCCATCCTCTCTCTGTCTTGTCTCTGCTCTCTTTTTCTTTCTTTACCCGGCTGGCCTTTGGCAGGAAGGTCTCCCCATATGATCCAGGTCCTGCTCAAGGTTTCTTCCTCTTAAAGTGGAGTTTTTCCTTGCCACTGTTTGGCTTAAAGGTTTTTTTTTTCTACTGAGGGGGTTTTTTACCTGCCATTATCCTTGATTTGGATTAAATATTTTAATTTTAGTTAATGATATTTGCTCGGGGGTCATGCTCTGGGTCTCTGTAAAGCACCTAGAGACAATTGTCATTGTAACAGACGCTATACAAATAAAATTGAATTGAATTGAATTGAAGATAAAAGAACACTGTTAAAATTACTCTTGTTATTAAAAAACAAAATATCAGCTGGGGAAAAAAGTTTTTAAAAGTATTTGTTTGTGAATTGGGCAGGATATATCTCTGTCAAATGGGAGTAAACAAGTAAACAAGGGGTGACTGGAGTCCACGTTGAATTTCTGGGCCTTTTCTAGAGATCTGACATTACAAACATATGTCAGGTGATATAAGGGTGAACCCAGAACCGTTATTTAAGCTGCTGTTGAAAATTCATTGATGTTTACAAAACACTGACGCCGATCAAGCATGGCGTTATAACCACAGACCGATAATGTGAGTAAACGGGAGTCATCTGGTTACAGTACAAGGTTCTCCTGGGAAAACCTGCATCCTGGCATTCACATTACTCCTATTTTGGCCTTTTTTGCAGACCAGTTACACCCTCAACATGGAAACATCTTTCCCCTACAAGAGCTGCCTCCTTGACAGCAGTAGGTCCCTCAACACATGTTTTTTTTTTTTTTGGGAAATGCTCACACAAAGAATTTGAGGTGCTCAAGCTCCATTGACAGCAATCTGATGGGATCTGACGGCATCTGTGGGAAGCAAACCCCTTCCACCCCACAACCCACAGGGCCCAAAGGATCCATTGATAACATCCCAGTGCCAGTCACCCCATGGCACCCTCAGATGTTCTTTTATCCGTTATTTCATTCACATACAGTCCGATATAAACATGGTACTGTTCACTTTTTTATCAATGGACATGTTGTTATACTGTTTCCACGTGCTTAGTGCCACGCACAGCATTGTGACTTAGCATTACTAACAATGGCGAGCAGTGCAACAGCTAATCCTTCGCTTGGAAAGATTTGCTTTCCGACTTTCCGAGTGTGACATAATTCCCAGCTCTGACCAACGACTTTTTGAGGTAAACGGAAAACACTAGTGCTGTGCACAACACCTTGAAGGTGGGTGTTTCAGACACTCTGGGTTTTCCCTTGTTGATGCCTTCACCGTACCAGTGACCAGCCACTCACATTTCTTCTCGCCAAGTGCTTTGACACGGTACTGCCCCCCTTCAGTGGGTAGAGCTAGGCTGAGTAGCCACAAGTTCATTGGCTAATGCTTGAACTTTTCTCAACATCTGATGGGAGCAACGTTTCCAACACGACAGACCCACAATTCAGTTTCAGCAATGCTTAACATCAAGCTGTTCAAGGTCAATGGACAGCAACACTGGTGTAACCTGCCACAATTATTACACAACTAAAAGTTGGTAATGCTAAAAAAAAAAAAAAAAAAAACAAAAAAAAAACAGCATCCCAACACATTCATTCCTTCAGTTGAAGCTAAACTGTCAGCAAGTTAATCCCTTGTAGAAGCCATGTCAGTCGTTAGGTATCTGTTGGTTTTGCACAGACAACTTACTTGAGACTGCCCAGGCCCAGCAGGGAGTTGTAGGCCACCGCCTCTATCCTGTTCCTCTCCAGGTAGATGTGAGTCAGGTTCTCCATGCCTCTGATGGCTCCAGGGATCCTCCTGAAGTTGTTCTGAAAGCACAGCAGCTGCTTCAGAGCCGTCTGCTCGATGAAGAGGCGGTCGGGAATGCTGAAGAGGTTACAGTCTGACATGTCCAGCCGCACAAGCTTTTTCAGCCCTGTGAACGTCCGCGTGTGAAGGTAGCTGATGTATTCGTTGTGCGCCATTTTCAGCTCCACAAGGTTGGAGAGGCCCTGCAGGACGGAGTTAAACCGAGTGTTAAAATGCAAAGTTTCACATGTCATTTCTCTCAACAAACTTGTTGCATTACACAACTTTAATTCTTTTTTTCCACATTTTTTTTAGAAACTAGGTCATAAAACAAGTGATATGGATTTAACCTTTTAAAACACTGAGGAGTTTTTGTTTTGTTTTTTGTTTTTTTTAACATGCAGTCATTTTCATGTTGCTTTTTTTGTTTTTTGTTTTTTCTTTCTAAAAATTTTGTGCAACTTTCTGTGCAAATTAAAGGTCTGAAAAGTTCAAACCAAAGGGAGTTATAGTATTTGAGCCCACAAAGGACTCTTGAACGTCCTGAAATGTCTTGGTTGTACTCTAGGCTTTTCTTCCTTTTTTTAAAAAGGGACATTAGACTCATATTTGCACAATATCTGCCTAGTAGACACTTTGGTAGCCTCCAAAAAAAAGTGAGCAACTTCCTTGTCGTCTGCCATCTCACTTTTCAGAAAGACGTTTCAGTAGGAGGACCTGCTTAAAGACACTAAAAGAGCTAAATAGAGCTAAAGTGTACTACTGCTATTGTGCAGTACGACTAAAATGCTTAAACGTATTCTGATAAATGAAAATGATCTGTAAATAAACATAATATGATTCTTAAAATGACCTACATTATGAAAATTAGGGCCTGTGAACATAAAGGACATTGAGGAATGTCTCCTAGTGGCAGATTGTTAATTTGTCCAGAAAATATGCAAGTGTTATTATTATTTTAATTACATTGTGAATGAACATGGACTAAAACGTGTTGGGATACAACCAGAGCAACAGCACGTGGCAGTGAGTGACATGACTCAATGGAACTTCTCTATTTAGTTTTAAACCTTCATGTCCTCCCCATATTAGATGATCTTTTAACTTTGTGACCTGCCAAAGCTGTGAAAGGCCGACTCTAAATCTCTGAAGGGGGGAGGGGCCACACGCGCTCTGTTGAGCAGCTGTAACGTGAGCTCTCAACATCCTCAGGCTCCCAGGATACTGTTATTTCTTTCTGGGAAAGAACACTTGAACACATCACGGAGCAGACCTTAAAGGCTCCTGGAGTAATGAAGGAGATGTTGTTGTGGTCCAGAGAGAGAGAACCGAGGGAGGGCAGGGTACCGAAGGCCCTTTCTGACAGGAACTTGAGCCGGTTCTTCTCCAGGTTGATGGCAGAGGCCTCGCAGGGAAACTCTTTGGGCAGCTCAGCCAGGCCGGCGCGGTCGCAGAGCACGCTGCAGCTCTTCTCCTGGGTGCAGGTGCAGGACGCCGGACAGGCCCGAACGCACGCCCATCGTGCCAGCGCCGCCTGAGCCATCAGGCACAGCACACAGACTGAAAGTGCAGAAATATCAAGTGTCAAATGTTGGAAAACATTCAAGAATTATATACTGCAGAAAATTTCCAACCACGAGCGATGAAACAAGTGACAAGATTTTATACTAATCAAATTTCAGCAGCTTCTATTCACACAGAATTTTTGGTTTTATTTCTTCATGAATTTATAGTGTTTTTATTTCTATCCTTTTTTTTTTTTTGAAGCGCAATTTATCTGACTAATTTGTCATCAAGCAAACCCAGGAGCCAAAGTTCATCATCTGGTATTATCTCCCTTGTAGAGAAAAGTAGAACTGTGATGGCTGGCCAGGCCTCTAAGTCCAGTTTCAGTATTAAACTGTAACATAAATTATGAAATTTAACAATACTGCAACTCTGCTAGATACAGATTTAACTAGAAAAGCACTCGGAGAACGCAGACCTCCGCGAGAGCAACAATTCCTCCATATAGTGATTTACAGATTGCGATAAAATCCGCCTTCTGGATCAGATCTGGATCAGCCTTTGAAATTTTGATACAGGTTCCCATTGTCAATCCCTAAGTCAAATCTCACACATAGATCTCATCCCCTGGTGCAGCAAATAAGGTTCAAACCATTATACTACCACTACCGTGCTTCACTGATAGATTATGTTTTTATGCTTTAATCGGGGGTATTTGCTTCCTCCAAGATAACATATATCATCATATTGTAAACAAGAAACATCTATTTTGTTCAGTTTGTTTTTTTTTTCCACCTAATGTATTTATTATTGGATTATTTCTTTTAATAAATGAGCAGCTAAAAATAAATTGTTAGACTCACTTAAATCCTTAGGTTCTCTTTTTCTACTTTTACAACTTGATGTTTCAGGTCATTCTAAAACCTTGAATCATGATAGACTTTTGCCAACAAACCATGTGATGTCGCCCGGAGGAACGGTGGTTACAGTCCCTCAGTGGATCTCCTCTGTTCAATGTCACCGTATCAAACCTCAAAGATAAACTATTGTGAATGTTCCTGGCCGTGCAAGGCTGTCTGGTTTGAAAAAAAGCAGCTGGATGGATTCTGTTTAGCAAATGAACCACTAGTTCTTAGAAACTCGTCTTTACGACAGGCTAATGGTAGATACACTGATCTTAGTACACTGAATGTAAGCAATCATACTTTTTAAAACAACAAATTAAAGTTTTTGCATAAAAGGACAATGAGGCTAATGAAAATGTTGCAAGGACTAAACTGAATACTGACACAAATGCGAGACATTTTAAAGCTTTTCAAAAGCTCACTTTTTTCTGATTATCTGTCGTCCATAAGCCTACGGAGGAGCAGCGCCCACCATTGATCTCCAGTACCACGTTAGCATGTTAAACTTCTCTTTACTCAACTAGTGTTTCCCTCTTTATTTAAAACTTTGACCATATTTAACGTAAACTGCAACAGTATATTACAGAAGAACTAGCGCGCTCAACAAAAAGGGAAACACTGTGCCTGCTAAAGACTAGCATATTAGCATTGTTTTTTGAGCATATTCTGGAAGTCAGATATTGACACAGAATTTTCACCCCGGTTGTCTTTAACGTATGACAGTAAACCAGTAAGGCTTACTCACTGGCTGAGCTGAACTAAGTGAGTTCTTAACAACATGACGCATTTTATACTTCAGCACTTAGCAATATCATCACGTATACAGCTGCAAACCCTGGACAGTTGTATGAGTGCTACAGATATTTTGATGCACAATTGAACAAGGCAGCTACGTTTTACATCACAGAATTCTGGTTTGGGTTAAAGTTCCAGAAATTTCCCACTAGGAACGGAAATTCCCACTTCCCAGTTTAAATGGAATGCAGTAGTAGAGGACAGTCCTTTGTACTTTGGTTGTTAAAAAAAAATGTGCCAACGAATTCAAAACATGGAACAGAATAGTTAAAATTAAAGACTGCATGAGAAATGAATATGAAATAAGCTCCATTTCATCAGACCTTTGACACTTATTTCTTTTTGGACTATAAATGGGATTTAAAATAATAATAATAACAATAACTTGCAGCTCTTCTGTATCACCCTTAGGAATCAAAAACAGATTCATGTTGCAACTTATAGAAACCGATGGAGTGATGATTGGGTGTTTGAGCCGTGCTGACAGTCTGAAGGTTAAACTGCCTTTTTGTCAGCTGCAGATAAAACAATGATGTGATTAAGAAAGAAGACCTTACATCAGCGATAAGCATCACCACAGTAGGGTATTATCTGTTCCTGGGATTTTATTTTATCACTCTGGTTCACGTTAACCCAACTTCTGTGGCCTTGACGCTGATGAAGAGGGCAGCTCTAAATGACTCCAAAAAAATTTTAAAAAGCTAAATCGATTTACAAAACAAGTGCATGAGTGTGTAAACCAAACCGTTATGGGATGGAGGACAGTTTTATTTTGCAGGGGAGTTCAAAGCGGTTGAGGAAAGGATTGAAACTGACCAGTGAAAGTGATGACATTCATTACTGTAGTCTCTCATCTGGGACATGCCAGGATTAATGAAGGTCTGAAAAGGCACAAAAACACCATTTAATTAGGAATTATATAAATATGTTATTTGAACATTTCCTGTATAAGTCAACATGACATTCTTCCGTGGGTAAGATTTAGCTACCTTAAATGGTTATAAAGGAAAACATGGACAATCTCACATGGTGCCACAACTGTAATAATGGGGCCACGTACCTGTAGTTTTTTCCACACGGTTGCATCCATGTGTGTTCAAAGTCACGATCCATATATTCATGCATGTGTCCATCCTGTCCTTCCCATCTCAGTCCACACAGTGAACCCACCACGCTCAGGCTGAACGGTCCGTCCTGCCTGACACGGCTCTCCAGAAAAATCTGGACGTGGTTGCGTTTATTACGCTTCCACCCTCCCATCTTCAAAGCTTATGTGTGTGTGTGTTTATGTTGGGACACACAAACGCACGAAAAAGCCATCTCTTAATGGCCGTCAAATCCCCTGGATGGAGTGGTAGAAGGAGAGATGGGGATGGGAGGCTGGCAGGATTACAGAAGTAAACCAGGCTTTCAGATCAAACTACAGAGGAATGACTCGCACAACACCGGCACACTCAGTGCATGAAAGTTGAACCTAAGACTTGTCACAAATACAAATGTTGAAATGGATTAGGCGATCGGCGGGCCATCAGCAGAGCGATCTGGTGAAAGAAGCGATCAATGCAGTTTGTTCAATATGATTACTGCCCTGTACCATGGACCTCCATCCTTCACTCCAGCTGAGTTCAGCCAACTTTAATGCCCCTAAGACCTTTATTCCCACAGCATGACACAGAAATTATACAACGTACCTTTAATGGGTGTCGCTGACTCGAGGTTATGAAACCTGCTTAGCAGACAAGAAACCATATAACCTCCCAAGAGCAGCATGAAAATCCTCATAAAAAGTGGGGTAAAGCACAGTTTTGATGAGGGATGAGTATAAAACCACTGTGTTTTTAACAAGCTAAAAAGCACTCACAGATGTCAAAAGCAGAGACCATCTGTAGAGGCATAAAATACAGGCCAGTGCTGTTTTCTGTCAGAAAGTTCTGCAGAGGTCCATTTGTACCCTGCACATCTGGTTACTATGGTAAAAGTTGATATTAGCGTCAGGGCAACCCTCTGGATTGGGTCAAATCTGAAATTCAGCTCGCCGACACCCAAACACTGAACCCATTAGAGCGCTGAAGAGACGCGACTTCCGGGTTTTGTTTCAGAAGGAAATAATCTCATTAAAAACCCACATGATAGTTGTAATCATGCTCAAAGCTAACAAGTCTAGACTTCCCCAGCGGTATGTAATGCCCCCCTCCACCTAATTTAGTTTTCTGAAAGACAACTTTTGTTGTAAAAGTCAGCATGAACAGGAAAACGGAGGACTATTTGGTGTGTACGGTGTAGAGAGTTATATCCATCATCAATGCCAGCTTAATCCTCTGCAGGGTCACGAGCATCTGCTGGAGCCTGTCCCAGCTCTCTTCAGGCGAAAAGCAGGGGTACACACCCACAATTAACGTAAAATGCATGTCTTTGGACTGTGGGAGGAAGCCGGAGTATCCAGAGAAAACCCACACAAGTACAGGGAGAACATGCAAACTCCAAACAGGGGTTCAAACCCCTGCTGAGGTTTGAACCAGGAAGCTTCTTGCTGTGAGGCAACTTTGCTGACCACCAAGACACCGTGCTGCCAAAGACATGCCATCAATGTCAGGTTAACTGGTGGTTCTAAATTGCCCGTAGGAGTGATTGTGAGTGGTTGTTGGTCTGCATGTGGCCCTGCCATGGACTCGTGACCTGTCCACTGTGGATCTCTGCCTTTAACCCAAACAGAGCTGGGATGGACCCCAGCAGATCCCTGTGACCCTGCAGAGGATTAATCAGGCATAGATGATGGATGAATGGTGCTGAAAAACAGTAACTAGAGCTTTATGCGAAGTAATAACTGAGCCAGTAATTTTAGACCATTTCCCCAACTTCTTCAGTTAATCTAGAGCTGGTCATGAGGAAAGAGCTCAGCATCCTTTAATTCATATATACAGTAAGCAAAGATTTATAAGCACAAGATATTTTAATCCAACTCATATGATTTTGTCTTGTAAAAAGTAAATTAGTAAAGAAATTGAATGATAAAATGTTTGACAGTGTCAAATACTGCAGCACATCCACCGATGAGCCATAATGGAAACCGATCGCCTAGTTTTATTTTTATTTAATTTCCAGGGTGCGCGTGCGTTGAGGAAGTGGAAGGGAGCCAACAGATGCCAAGACATTGGCATCTGCAGTTTGGAGACTGAGTGAACACGTCAGACTGCTTGCTTTGCTCTCTGAGAACTTCCTAAAAATAACTCGAGGGGCCCAACAACAGTGTCTTCAGATGCTTCCGGTCCACAGCAGCAAAAAAAAGAGAAAGATCTTTCCTGCTCACAGCTAATCATAAAAAAAATTTAAAATATTCTTTAAAAGGACAGTTGCTGCACTCGAATTCCTTCAGGGATGGACTAAGTTCAAGTCATTTTAGTACCAGTTAATTTAACATTTTTATTTTTTTAGTTTAACTCAATGAGAATCATTTATGGTCAGACATCATTGCCAGGTGGGCTTGTGTTTTTAAAATTTAATTTCAGAATTGCTCCTCCATTTGTGGCACAGCTTTTCAGTTAAAACAGCCCAAATTAAGATCCTCAGGTCACATTTCACGCCAGTCAACTTGAAGCTTGGAAAAAAAAGCAAAGGACACAGCTGGATTTACAAATTAAATCTTTATGTATTCTCTCCAAAAGAAACAAGCCCAATCAATCCATATCAAATAGAATTTAGCGGCCTGTCTGCCCTGAACCCACACAAGGCAACAGGCTGTTTGCTACAAGACTCCCCCGAACACCTACGGTAAACAGATCTAGAAACATGCCCCGCCCTCCCCGAGATTTTATTTTGGTAAAATCATACAATTTGCACAGCTGAGTACTTCCCATGCAGTGCAGTAGGCTAGAAGCTAATACAGAAAGCAAAGTCTACATCTAAATAGCTCTGGGGTTCCCCAGATTGTGGAACGAGCCTTTGGATCAACCTGCAGGGCTGAACATCCTGTTAACTTCTCAACAGCTGTTGAGGAAGCAACGCTGCAGACCCGCTCCACATCTAAGGAAAACTCCAGAGGCATCGCATATGCTAATACAACAATGAGAATAAACCACATGTTTTGCTTCTTCAAGGATTGCCATGTGCCAGACATTGACTGGAGAAAAACAATTATCAGGTCAAATTAGACTTAACTCATAACGCACACAGTTGGAGAATCTGAACACTTCAGCATCGATATGCTCAGGAAATTTATTTGCTCTTTTGACAGCTTTATTCCAAACCTTGGCATGTTCATTCAATTCCACTTCAAATTTTGATGTCCAATTAGCATAATCTAATAGAGATGACTGGCCCTGAAACAGCTGTGGATATTATTTACCAAGTCCAATGTATCTTAAACATTAAAACGCTCACACTACCCCGAAATATATAAATTTCACGCATACAGGTGACATTCAACATTCAAGTGCCAGTGTTTTTTGTACTGTCTTTTGGTCAAGTTTCTGAAACTTTCAAAGAATCACTTTGAGGCTTACAAAAATAAATATTTGTCAAAAATGCTTAATAAATTACACAAAACTAGCAGCAAAAGTAGAATCTAGAAATCTGTGCAAATGGCTAAATTCCCCCCGACTGCTAAATCCCCTGGTCCCAAATAAATCCTGGTTTTAAACGTTGAGAACCCTTCCCCTTTGTAAACAAGCTGCGTTCCCCCCCCCAAAAAAAATCTCATCACACACAATATTTGGAAGCTTAAGGACACATATCCAAGACATCTATATAAAACTCTAGATGTGCAATAAAACTTTTGTAAAACTTGATGGGCAAGACATACAAGGGCTTACACACCTAAATCAAGTAGCACCATTCAATCTCAAGTTCTCAACACTGTCAGTGCATCCGCTTTATATTAATTTTCTTAAAGAAAATTAAAAAAAAAAAAAAAAAAAAAGAGAAAGGTTTCAAGGCACAACACACCCAATGAGAGAACTGGGAGCATTCTGTGGTGAAACACTCCATCTCTCCGCCCCTCGGTGGCTACTCCTCTTTGAGAGGAATAAGCCAGTTTTTTTTCTTTTTTTTTTTCTATAAAAAAAAGGTCTGAGCAGATGAACTCCCAGAGGACCTGACAGTACATATATGTTCCATGAAGGAAGTGGGCATCCCCCTCCGTGGTTTGCCACCTCCCCAGTTAAACTTTGTAGCAATGGAAAACAAAGCCACTGACAATGGCGGTGCACTGAAAAAAATAATAAATCACGCCCCTCACCTGCCCCTGTCCCCCCTAATCCCTGTGGTTGGAGTGCTGCTCTGCTCCGCTCCTCCTCCAGTTGACTAAACCTCAGTGATCGCTCGAATGCCTGCCTCTTAACGATGAACCATGCCTCCAACGCAGCTTGAAACGAGAAGACGCTTGTAATTAAATTAAGCCTGCGACTCAGTTCACGTGTCCTTTCTCCTTGACCAAAAAACAAAACACTTGCAAGCGTAGAATACCATCTGGGCCTCGTGGCTGCAGGCCGAATTGTTTAACGACGCTGCACTCGGCCCTCCCAATGCTGTGGTCCTTTAATGTGGCCATTTTGAACTTCACTTTCAAGATGGCAGGCCTGGTTTTTGTGTAGTGAACAATTAAAAAACTGACTCAGTTTTCTTAAATTTGCATACGCCTGCACAAAATGTCAAGTAAAAAGAAAAAAAAAAAAAGGAAAAAAAAAAAAACACACCGCCTACGTAATGTAGCTAGCACTTGGTAACATACTAGCTGCCATAACACTGTTGAGTCAATTTAAAAGTTGAGTAACGAGTTCCAGCATTGATTATTCTTGTTTCACCTCAGCGACTGTTGGCACTGAGCTTAAAGACTTCTGTGTTTTTTTCTAAATTATTTTAAGATAACAGGAACGGCTATTTCAAAGACTACCATATCCATTTTTTAAAAAAAGAGAAAAAGAAGGAGCCTATCCAGGATAGAGTGAGCAAAAGAAAAAAAGAAATGAATCTAAGTTTGTCCCTAAGGATTAAAACACAGTTGCTTCACAGAGCGGCCCAGTTTGTTAGAGAATGGCTCCATTAGCTGTTTGACAATAGAAAAGGCTACGTGATGTTCCTGCAATAAATTTGAGGTTCAAATGGAATCGTGGCTCACCAGAGCCACAACACCCAAGTGTTTGCCAAGGTTTGATTAAGTCCAAGCTTATTTTACCTTTCTAGTATTTTTTTTTTTCCACCAAACAAAATGATAGCAAAAAAAAAACAAATTTAGAGCTCTTGGCCATTGCCTGGTGAAATGAAAACATAGATTTCCTGTTTAAATTCAAAAGGCACAGTACATTAACATACAAATGATCCTCAGGTTGCTCCGCTGGGTTTTTTTCTCCTTCCCACAAAAAGAACAAAAATACTTGAACAATGAAAGTCCGAGGTTGCTGTGGGACAACGCGTGTCAGCATCCAGGCTCACTCTGAGGTGTGCAAATCTCTGCAGGCTCCAGTGCTCTGCACGTGCTGGTGATTTCCTTTGCGTCGTGCTGCACTTCCTTTATGAGAGAAGCGTATGGCAGAGATCCAGGGTTGGTAATGTACTGTGTGTCAGTGAAGCTACACAGGGAGGGTTGTTTATGGTCTGGCTTAAGTTAACATGTGGTTTCCATTGGGTTGGCATGGCAACCTATTCCTATGGTAATTAGTTCCCCCACCAATCCACACTACCAGAGTGGCTGTAACTTCCCCCGTAGCCATCATTGGAGTAGAAGTTGCCACCAAAGCCACCTGTGAAGTCAAGTTTTGGATGAGTTACCAGAACGGCATCAACATTTATCTTAATGAGCAACAACTTCCAGCTGGCAGGAAAAAGAGGAATTGTAAACCGAAGCACAAGGTGAATTTACAACGACGTGTGAATGTTTTACCTCCACCAAAGCCACGGTTTCCTCCATGGCCTCCAGAGCTGCGCCCTGCACGGTTGCTGTTGAAGTTTCCAGAACCAGATGTCTGGCGGTAGTCTCTAGCTCCGAAACCACCAGAGAACCTGAAAGAGGCAACAAAGCCAGCTAAATGAAGGAAGCCAGGTGGTTTTATTTCTACAGAAAAGACACCTCAGCTCTAGTGTTGTTCTGTTTAGATCTGTGCGTCCATGTCCTTTTAAATTTTGTAATTATAAACCTGAGGTCATCGCAAAAAACAACAACAACAAAAAAAGCTTTTAACAGTTAGTCCACCAACCAACATTTGTAATTGCAAAAAAAGCAATCGTCATGTTTCAAGCTCCTTTTTTGGAGTAAAATGTAAGAAATATAAAAGTACGTTATTTGTTAAGTAACAGTAAGAGGTGTCTGGCATGTTGCAGCGTATGACCATTACCTCTTGGAGCGTCCACGGCTGCTGCTCTTGTGCTGATGCTCGTACGCCAAGCTTTCAAGCCAGGAAGGAACCTCCTGCTTTGCCTCAACGAGGATGTCCAATAAATCTTTGGTTATGTTGCTGTTTTTGTCGTTAAAGAACGACGTGGCCAGACCTGTAGAAGTAAAGGACACTACACTCAGTGAAATGTTCATTTGAAATTTTAAAAACAAAAGAGAGAGATTAAAAAAAAAAAATCTGTTCCTACCAAGGTTGCCCACACGTCCCGTACGGCCAATACGGTGAACGTACTCCTCAATGTCACTGGGCAAATCAAAGTTAATAACGTGCTTCACGTTGCTGATGTCCAGACCTCGAGCAGCCACCTGGACAGTGGGGGAGAAAAAAAAAAAAACTGGTCAAGTATCCTAAGAAAGTCAAAGCCTTCCTTATTATCCATCAGAAATGGAATTTGAAACTTAATGTTTGTCAGTTCAGCCAACACCACAGACTCCTGACTGACTCAGTTTCCAACCAGGGTTTTTCCAAAGCAGAAAGTACCTTAACATTCTGTACAGATTGTTTTGTTTTGAGGCACTTCTACCCAATTATGGCGCTTTACATTTCCTCTATAAGGACATGAAGCAACATACAGATATCAAATCATGAAGCCTTCTAAAAAAGTAAAAGGCTTTATAATTAGTTTACATGGAAGTAACAAGTTGCTTCAAAAATGAAAGCTAAAAAAATTAAGTTTAAAGATATTTGTAAAAAGCTGGAATAAAAAGAAATTCTTATTAGGATCCATTAATAGAATTTTACTGAAAAAAATGTTGATCTAAGCATTCATGTTTTTTTTTTTTTAATAAATCCCATTAAATTCAACTATGAAGAGATTTAAGAAAAAAAAAAAAAAGGAGAGCAGTGTAAAGAGATTCTCCAAGATTACTCACAGCTGTAGCCACAAGGATGGGGCAGCGCCCAGACCTGAACTGGTGAAGAGCTTCTTCTCTGTCTCTCTGGGATCGATCTCCATGAATGCTGGTGCAGGCGTAACCCTCACGGTAGAGGAAGTCTTCCAGAGCATCAGCTCCTTTTTTGGTTTCCACAAATACCAGAGTCAACGAGTCTTTACCTGCAGATTCAGAGAGAAAAGAGGGCAGAATAAGGAGCACGTGAAGAGCGGAAGGAACTGGATATATATTTTGTATATATGCATGTATGTATTTTTCTAAAACTAAGATGCAAGCAGGAACTTAAGTGACATACTTGGAGGAAACTGCAAGATCAAGTCATAAAATACATAATAGACCAAAATAAAATACCAAAGATGACAGCTCAAATGGATAGAAGGGTTGAATAAAAAGCTCTAAATTTGCCGACAACCATTAACTCAAAACAGTGATTTCAGTTTCCCTACCTACGTCTCTGAAGGTCAAGTTGTTTTTTTTTTGTTTTTACAAATCATATTTAAATTTCTCAACGGATTTATCAGTTTACAATCCAGATATCTGGCAGTTATGGCCATCAGAATAAAAGCTTGAGATAAGACAAATGACTGAGGAGTGCTGGGGAAGGACAGGCCAGGTAAACCACTGCTCGCCTCAACAATCAATGCCAAAATGATTTTGGCATTGATTGTCCAAAAAAAAAAAAAAAATTCAAAACATCCTCTCCTCTTTACCTCAGCCCATGAGTACTTTGATAAAAAGAGTAGATTACAAAAGAAGTCAAGTGATTACGAGCCACCTAACTGAGCATTTGACTGGAGCTGACCCCATGCTACACAGATGTGCTTTCAGAAAGACTGCACATTATTTGTGGCAAGAGCCATTTTAGTTACCAAGGAAACGGCTCATGGCAATGTGCACCACTTTTTTTTAAAGTATAATCAAATTACACATCATGGGACTCCATATTACACCAGCCAGGTGTGTAATGACAGCACAAACAGAAAACTATTCAGTAATGCCTTTTCAGCTTTATTCGGGGTCAATTTAGTTCTGGTCACTAAAACAAATAAACGCTACTACAAAGCGTCAACTCTCTTACTCATGGAAACAACCAATCAAAACCGACATGTTGAGTCAGATGACCTTGGTGGCAGGACTGCAAAATTATGACCCCCATTCATTGCAGGAGATACTGTACTAATACTTTTGAAACCGTGGAAGGCAAATGTTACCGTTGTTTCTGCAAACTCACTGGAAATGAAAGGAGGCAAAAAATAAAAACTAAGGCAGCATGTCAGCCAGTAGGGGAAACCCAAGTACTGCGAAAAATGGTATCCACTGAGTGGCAGCACTGGTTGGAACGGCTGCATCTGGGGCTTTAAGCTTCTGGTTTTGAAGCGACTATGTGAACACTGATTTAATGTGAGGGTAAGAACGAAACGGGAGAATATTAACAAGCCCAACCTTGCAAGACATTCCAAGCTATTTTTTTTTTTACGTTCAATTCGGCAAAGGAAAGATGAACACTGACAAATCGTGATCCTGCCTACTTCTACTGGAATAACTGAAGGAAGAGCTAGTGGAGAGGGGGCACATGCCTGCAAAGCCCCAGGTATTTGTGAGTTCTGCCCCCTTACACATCATATTCCTCAGTACTCGGGCTGCCTCTGTTAGCAGTGGGACAGGATGAGCTGTGGGATGCAATGTTTCTGGCTTGTGGGGCAGTGTGAAGTTACAACATTGTTTATACTTACCTGGCTTCTCTGTGGGGTCTGTCACACTTTCCTGAACCTCACTGGGAATAACTGAGATAAAAACCAGACCAGCCAGTAAACCAAGACTGCTCTGTACACATCTTAAGATCATCCGGCAAGTGTTCAGTGTCTGCTTAACCCGACGTGATATTTTGTTTTTATCATTTACTTTTTCCTCTTAACGTGCATTCAAACCGATATCAACCGAGTTTGGGTAAGACTTAACAATGATGAGTTGGAGCCCAATGATACCTTCACAAGGACATTATCAAGTAACAGCGTTTTCTACCTGTAGCATTGAGCAGGTCAAGAAGGAAGGACCTCTTGTCAGTCTCCTCTACCCAGACCACCTTCTGGGTGATGTTTTCTGAGGTGGAACCAACACGTCCCACTGCCAGGAAAACGTAATCTTCCAGGAAATCGCGAGCCAAAATCTACAAGTTAAAAATCAGTAAGTACGCACGGAAAAAACACACTAAACAAAATGACACTGCATCCCATCATACCTGGATTTCTTTGGGGAAAGTGGCGCTGAACATCATAGTCTGACGGATGCCTTTAGGTGGCATTGTGTCTTGTTCAACAATTCGTCTGATCTGTGGCTCGAAACCCATGTCCAACATACGGTCAGCCTCATCCAGGACCAAGTAGCTGCAGACACATTTTATAATCAATGACTGGTGACCATCAAGTTTCAACTGACAGCTGATTTTCCATTTTAAATCTCAATGAAATGTACTGACTTGCAATAGTCCAGACCAATCTTTCCCCTCTCCATCATGTCAACCAGACGTCCAGGTGTGGCCACAAGCAGGTGACAGCCTCTCTCCAAGTCCCTGATTTGCTGGCCAATATCGGCGCCGCCATAGACAACGCAGGGACGCACACGTGAGCGGTAGGCAAACTGGAAAGCAGGGAGAAACATCGTTTAGTGATACAACACTAAGGGAAAAAATATGCCGGTGTTGCTTGCAAGTTTTGAGCTTACCTTCCTCGCCTCATCATAGATCTGCAAAGCCAGCTCTCTGGTTGGAGCCAGGACCAGGGAGATCGGGTACTGTTTACGGCGGCCATACCTTCCATTATCCTAGGGACAGAGAAAATGCTAAATAAAACAAGCCAAATAGCTATGTGGGATACAGTCAGTTATTCATCTTTTTTCGTACCTGTCCACTGTTTTTTACGGCCTGAAGAGCCTCTCCTGGTCCTTCGGTATAGATCTGACTCAGCACTGGCAGCAAGAATGCAGCAGTCTTACCAGAGCCTAGAATACAGCAGGGGATCATGTGACCGTTTGAGAGGGAAATGCAATACAATTTTCACGTTTGCCACTGCCACATAACTGACAATATAAAAATACTAACCCGTCTGTGCACAGGCCATCAGGTCTCTTTTGGACTTGATGATTGGGATGGCATGCTTCTGGACTGGAGTGGGACGTGTGTAACGACTCAATGCGATGTTCCCCATGATAATCTCCCCCATGTCCACATCATGGAACTACAGAATCAGACATATGTACGATGTAAGACAAACCGTTCAATTAAGGCTCAATGAGATCAAAATAACAAATGGAGACTTACGCTCTCAATGTGGGGTGGGCAGTTGCTTCCGGTTGCTTCTACAGGAATATCATCATATTTCTCAAAATTTATTCCAGTGTTGCTTCCAGAGAAGAGCTCACTAGAAAATGCAGTTTTGCAACTATTTAGTCAGACAGCAGATAAAGATGGCATTTAGTCTTGCATTTGTGAGCAGAATCTGACTTACCGTTCCAGGCGCTCATTGGGAGCGGTGGGTTTGGACCAGTCCTCTTCTCTGGAGTCCTCCGCCCAGCGGCTATTACCTCCTGAACCAAAGCCCCCACGCTCATATCTATACATATGCAGACACACCATTCAGAGATGGACCTTCTAACCCCGATGTTTATGAGTCATTTTTTTCCTTCAAGTTTTCATGTTAATATAATGTTGGTCTCCCCTCTTCTATAAAAGCCATTTGAAATAAAATAAAAGTTATATGCAATATAACTGTGGTTTTTATCAAATACTTTTATATTGGATAATTTAAGGAAATATTTAAAATGATGTTTGTAACAATTAAATACACGTCATTAAATATTCTGCATTTGCATCGACACTTCTTTCAAAACGTTCAGAGAGCTCAAAGCATAATCTTAATGTCAATATTTTACACACCTTCCTCTTGATCCTGATCCTGATCCTCTGTCATTGAAAAAGTTAGACTTGGACCGATCATTTCGTCCTCCAAAGCTGTTGTAGGCAGCATCCCTAGGAGCACCACCCCAGTTGCCATCTTTGTTGTCATAATTGCCAAATCCTGCAATGAAGGGATGGAAAAACCAGTCACTAATGTACTTAATAATCTTTTGGCAAATCAGCTGCCAGACATCAACAAATGATGCCGTTTCTTACCAAGTGGAGAGTATACAGAGCGTTTCCCCTAAAGCGAAACGCCATTAGATGCTCAAAAAAGTAATATTGTATCCAACTACACTGCACTTCACTGCAAATGAATATGCAGAGTAAAATGATTATATTAAAAAAAATTTTTTTTAAAGGGGTGGGGGAGTTCGAAGTTTACATCTACCAATGCACTACATTCAGAGCTACAGTTACAATTTAAAGGACAACAGGTTTTCCCCACCTGCATTTTGCAATGGTTGATTAAACGAGCCTCCACCCCTGTTACCACGGTAGGCGCCACGCCCACCTCTATCATTGCGTGGGGGTCCGCGCCCTCCAAAACCCCCATTTGTGCGGCTGTCATGGTAACCATTCACAAATCCATTGGCACGCCCACCATCCCATCCAGGTGAATCTTCATGTGAAGAAAAAACAAAAGGCATAATGAGATCCAGGTAAAAAAAAAAAAAATAATAATTTAAAAAAAAGCTGTACTTAATCCTTACTACCCATGAACCTCTGTTAGCCAATTTTCATCCTGACTGAATGACTTTGATTACATCAACTCCAGGACTCGCAAAACTGGACTAAAACTCACAAAAATGCAACTCATCTCATGGATTGCTCAGTACAAAATTGTAAAAGCATGTTCATCACTGCAGACAGATCAAAGCAT
The DNA here is from genome assembly GCA_018398805.1 of Hirundichthys speculiger. Taxonomy (NCBI): domain Eukaryota; kingdom Metazoa; phylum Chordata; class Actinopteri; order Beloniformes; family Exocoetidae; genus Hirundichthys; species Hirundichthys speculiger. The sequence continues at coordinate 422,433 of JAGFBZ010001783.1, forward strand.
CTATGTAGAAGAATAAAAAACAACATTAAATATTCAAGATTGTTTTCCCAATTATGTTTTTCCTGCCAAAAGTCCAACACCACTGAGTCTTTTACCACAATGATCAGTTCAGCTCTGAACTGCGTCATTATCCCCATCAGAGACCACACTTATCAGTGCAAACTGACAAACTGAGGATGAAGCAAGCGGGGGGGCAAGGGACCATTAGCACTGGCAAGGTAAAGCGTGCCAAGTAGCTGAGGCTATGCTACTAAAGTATCTAAACCAGCCACACAGGGCCAATCACACTGCAGTGCAAGGAGAGCTTGCCATTATAAATCAGTGGTGACGCTCCTGAAGCACATCTGTGAGTCAAAAAGTAACAAGATTTCATCATAAAAAAGCCTCGTGATGATTTATACAAGTAATCACAGAAGCACAGATACTCATCTGAGTGATAAAATTCTGAATATGTGGCAGTACACACTGGACTTGTTTCGGTCCAATCTTTTCTAGGGAAAAAAGTCTTGGTTCAGTAAAATCCATTAATGCAAGTATTTAAGAGACAATCTAGAAAAAGCTAGGGAAGCAGCAATTTAAAAATATATATTTTTTAATTATCCAAGTTTTTAAATGCTTGTTTCTTTCTCCCCTTTTTCAAAAAGAATCAACATGCTCAACTGGACACAGAAATGGCTCTTGCTTTTATTAGGCAACACTGAAAACAAACAATTAGGAGCTTCTACTTACAAAAATGAAAAAACCAGGAAATCTATGCCAACATGAAACTACAGGGGCTATCCAGGTACCTCAAAAGAGTATCCACTATGTGGCAGCACCAAAGCCCCAGAGGAATGCAAATTCGGCCTCCTTACATATCATGTCCTGCGGTAGTTGAGGAGCCCTTATCACATCAGTTGGAAAAATTGAAGTCCCCTTTACAACTCTAAGATAACAGGTTTCATTTACATCTAAAGGCCGGTGCCCAGTTCTTCCACAACCCTGCTCATGCCAACCAAATCACAGTCAAAGCTAGATAGCTAGACAAATATGTTGTTATGAATCGTAGTTCACTCTGTGTGTCTGTGGGTGTCGCTGTGTTGTTACCTGAGGGTCAGGTATAAAGGTAGCTGCCTGTTATTGGTTAGGTGTTTGACCCAGAAGAGCAAAAGGTTTTGACCGCTGTGGCGCTAACTGCCGGCGTTATGGTTGTCGGATCAGTTAATGGAATAAATTAATATTTTAACTGCATCAGGACATCGTTCCGGTCCTTTTTCGATCGACATGCAACAGTAAAGTTTACGAAATGTGAGTTAGCGAAGCGCGTTAACAGGTTACTCTTGGTCAAACATCTCAGTAGCTTGAAGCATTAGGCTTAGCTTCTTCTACAAATTACAATAAAATGTAAACAAGTGCTCTGCAGACAGGATAACTGTCCTCCACCAGTTGTCCCTCTGCATTCTTAAAAAAAAAAAAAAAAAAAATGCCTAGACCTCGGATTTCGTCCTTTTAGTGGGTTGATAAATGTCCTGCGAGGTATCACCACTTTCCCCCATACTCGCGTTACGATGCCAATGTTACAAGCTACATATTAAGAGACAGTGAGACAGTCGCAAGTCGCTCGCAGACTTGAATGAGGCTGATATTACATATCCCGGTAATCGACCACGATAATGAGATAAACTCATTCACTGCCAGCCTGCTTCAGAGTCCGTTTTCCGATCTACCGAAGCCGAAATAATATCGTATTTCACGACTATGTGAACACCGAAGCCCCCCTGAATAAAGGGGAGTTTCTTCTGTCCTCAGAAAAAAGAATTTTGTTCCTTCCGTTTGCCGTTCGTTCGTAATCTGCAGTAGAATGCAGCAGCCATCTCATCTCTCACTCGCAGATGCCCTTGGGGAGGGGCAAATGGCGGCTTCATAGAGAGTGGTGATGCTGCCCTCTGGTGGATCGGGACACTACCTACAATGTCCAAAACTCTTAATATTCATTGTGATGCTCTGTCTGGCGATGCCAGTGACACATATTGGACAAATATTAGACAAAATGACGTCTAAAAACGTCAATGGCAGTGAATGAGTTAACGGGAATCGTTATCGCGTAAAATTTTTCCGCGTTTTACCGTAATACCGGTAACCGCATCATCCCTACTGCACTCATAGACAATTCCAAATGAAAACATTTAATTGTCTTTAGTTTGTAAAAACTAAAACAAACAAAACAAAAAAAAAAAAAAAGGAAAAAAAGGGGGAGGCATACTGACACAATAAAGCTTAGGTTTAAGCTTCATTTTTTCTAGACACAGTACTGCAAGTTAAGCTATTTTAAAATCAACTGCAAATTATTCAAGTTGAAATAGAGAATTTTGTCACTCAGACATATCAGGAAAAAAATGCATGTGAACTCTGCAAATACAGCTTAATTTTTGTTTCCATCAAATCAAAAAGTAACCAAATTCTTGAAGCACAAGGAAAACAACGCTTAACACAAATCATACCAACACAATCTTCCCTTTTTGGTAGCTTTTATCATTTTTCCCCCAATATTTCGCTTCCTAACTCAATGTAAAAGACTACATCATGAAAGTTTTTAGTTATATCCAACTACACCCCAAGAAGGAACTTTTTCTTCAGACATCACTGACAAAAGTCACTGGCACATCATCAGGCCAGAAACAAATCCCTACACTCAAACGACCATCCATTATTCAATTTAAAATACTGAAGAAAAGGCCATGAAATACAACTCATTATCATCCTTATTTAAAATAATCATAAAGAGTACTCAATCACATGGCAATGAGAGCTCATGACATACAGGTTTCTGTTCCAGACAATCCTAAACCAGAAAGTTGTGATCAAAGAAATGCACTTGAGAGGCCAACTGCTGGTACAGTAGCCTGGATGCATAAAGGCTCTCAGCACAGTAATCAATAATCCAACCCAGTACTTTATAGCAGAGGTTTCAAAGCACAGACAGAACTCAACGGAACTTTACCCAAGGGCCTGTGATTTATAGTGAATGGTACTGATGCTGGGGATGGGCTTCCCAGTAAACAAACAAACCATTTGAAATCAAATTACCAGATTAAAAAAAAAACTGCATGTCAAGACAACAATTTGATAAACAATGTGTTTTCTTGTCATTTTATGACTATTCAAAAGTCACTCTCCATCCTAATTCATTTCAATGCTGCAATGTTACTTTTGAGGCAGATATCCCATCATGACTTCACAACTTGGCTAACAGTGTTTTGATGACAGTTGGTTGGACAGTTCAAAACATGTTTGACATTTCAGTCACAGTTAAAATCTTATTAGTCAGCCACACCAGTGATGCAGTGCAGTTTTTAAAAGGCACCATCACCATGCATTATAACCAACTTTGTTTGCAAGCATTCACAAAACAGTGTTAGGCCCAGATTTCTGTTGCTTTTAATCGAGTGACCGTGACAAAGCAAGAGCCCCCGTGTACATCTATATACACTATTAAAATGTGCCAAAAAGTAAATGGCGTGGCATGCAGGGAGCGGTCAAGGTATACCACATCTGTTTCGCCAACCACCATTGTAGGCACGGTAGGTAAGCTCTTGAGAGGCCAGTCTTGGGTAAGCTGAGCAAAAGTAAGGAAGCAGGCTATAAAAAGAATTCAGCCAGTTGTACTGGCTTATTTAGTCTTTAGAGCTGGGTTTGACTTTATAAAATAGTTACCAATCTTACAGTCATCCCATCCTGAAGTATAGTTATTTCTCTGTTTATGCTGACACTCAACCTGCGATGGTTGTGGGCACTGTTTAGAAGAAACTTGAGGGACATTCCAGGTGAAATAAGGATATGAATGTAAATTAGAAGAAATGAGGCGAATCTTGGAAAAAGTGTTTTCCTTTTATTTATTTTTTATTCATTACTGCAAGCTTTTAAAAAGAGTAAAGCACATTATTATAAACTCATCACCTCTAACCTTTATTTTAAGTGTACATCCTAACATCTTCCCCTGTCCACTTGCTTTGCTGGTATGTTAAAATGGCCATTTCATGCATCTAAAATTGCAAGTTGCCCTCAGCAAAAGCATACAGAAGGGACTTACAGAAATTTACTGGTGCCACTGAATAACCGCACTGTCTACCAGCGGAATAAGCATTTCCTGCTGTGGAATAAGAAAACAGTAGAACGAGAAAAGGTCAAGTGTGCAATGACACAGTACTATGATTCCTAGTTTTAATATAAAATTATCTGACTGTGGCAGGCACAATGTGTGTCCTGACTTAAAGCCCTTAAAATGCTAATCAATCCAAGACGAAACCACCTCAAATCCACCCTGGCTACAAAACAACATTAAGTTTACATTGACAAATTTTCACACCACAATAGCCACAAAACCCACCCACCCTTCACATTTCCCTTAATCAGAGCACCCAACAGCTAGCACTCCTATTGTTCACACATGAGACATTGCACCAGTCAAAGAATTAACTTGGGATATAACTTCCAATTAAAACAATTTAACAGAATCAGACAGATTTGAATTAGCCCCATTCTCATACTTATGAGCAGTCTGGGGTGAGAAATTCAAGGCTGAAGCCAACGTACAGTGTCATTTGCCCTACTTTGCATGTGCCGAAATAAGCCATCATGCACAGACAACCCATTTAATATGGCTTTTTCTCCTCAGCCTTGATAATCAGATGTCCTTCAACATCTGCAATGTGGGAAAAATTTGTCCTAACAGCCATTTTTGCCTGGACTACTGAAGAATACAATACTAAACATTTTGTCTAAACTATAAATATTACCATCAATTGTGCTTGCTTTTACCATGCTCTGATGGGCTTTTAACATCAAGAAAACCAGAAGTTAAAGCTGTCAGATTTGGCCTGACAGACTCAGATGATGATTAAACTCACCATTTTTGGAAGCATCTTTGTTCCTCAAGTGAGGTGGAATGTAACGCCCTGGACAGAGGGGAAAATAAACAATTAAACATGTTCATCGAGGGAAAATTAAGTTTACAATTTCCATACAAGAACAATCCTTTAAGAGCAGGAAATACTTGAGAAAATACTGCCCAATCCTACAAACTAAAAATCAAGGTCAAATGTAATCCAATACTCTAAACCAAAATAAATGCACTGGATTTCCTTTGTTAGTCAGATAACTTTAAGAGGTTTTGAATTGTAAGCAACATCACAAAAAAGACTGAGAAAAAAAATATAGGGATATAAAACTTGGGAAGGTATAATATGACTTTATGCTACTAAAGCAGAGAGCTGCTGTCAAAAATAACTATAGGAAGATTTCTTTTTCTCCCTGGGCAAAGGCAACTTGTAAACCTGATTTATTACTTACTGCCAGTTCCTCCGCCTTGTCCGTCAGAGTTCAAGTCTAGGACAGCAAGCTGTAAACAAACAAACGGGGAAAAAAGCATATTACTGGCAATAACTGGCAACAAGTAAACACAATGACTGCATTTCTTATACAACTCACTGAAATACCTAGGCGTCTACTAACCGAACTGACAAAAGGTTTTATACCTTTCAAAAACGACAACCCCCAACAAATATTACACTTGTTAAAACTCTTCTTTCTCAAACTCATTAATCCTAACTCCAATGTGACCTCATTAGGATTTTCAACATCCGACCACACTTGTTGTATTTACAATAACCATTTCCAAAAAGTATGTGAGGTAATAAATTCAAACTAATTTCTGGAGCCTGCAGGTTCTGGTTATGCAATACTTAATATATGAAAACTTCAGGATCAAGAAACATCATATATTGAAACTTATAACTAGTACAAATAAGAATATTGTTTCATCTTGAATATGTAAATACTTGTAGATGCTAATTTTGATATTTTAATTAACAGCCAGATTGTGTTTTCATAAGTAGAAGCTCTGTAAGAAATACTATTTGGTCATTTAATTTATGTACATCAGTTTCATGTACTTTATATTAGTAATAGCATAAAAAGCAATTTCCTCCGAGGAGATTAAGTAATTCTGCGTCTGAAACGGAAGCTGTTCTTGCTACGGAACTTAGTAACCCAAGTAAAATAAAAAGGAATTAATTTAAGTTGATAGCACTTAACTTTACCATTTAAGAAGGATCAAAGACGTTTCCGTTTGTCAAATTTTAAACTCATAGGTATTTGAAAAAAAAAAAAAGTTTAATGTCAGCCTTTAAAAATGTTAAGAAAGTTGGTGGACTCGTGTTGAAAAACGATAAATTCAAATTCTTAAGGAAGAACAACTCAGACATAATGGTCGCAAAAAAAGAAAGCCGATGCCAACATTTTTTCCTGCGCCACGTTTCAGGTCGAGGAGGCCGCATTAGCCGGCTGCTGTGCTGGGATGCCGGCCGGGTCGAAAATGTAAGCTAGTCCGGTAATTTTCCATTAAGTGCGACACTTTTTCGCCGACGATAAACGCCTCAACAATGCGAGTCTGGGTTTCTGTTGTCGTTTTACAGTATTAAAAAGGCACATAAATACAGAACCGCGACAACAAAGCTCGCTGTAACAACGTAACGATCAGTTCCGCCATCACGATCCTCTCTGCGGCGACGGAACCTCCATTTTAGCAACCGCTGCGTTAGCTTAGCGCCGGGCTAGCGGCTCACCTCACCAAATCACCGGTTTCTCCGTCGAAACTACGACGAAAAAAAAGTATGTAATGTGATACACGAAAGAACTAATTACAGTCACTTACCTGCTGATCTAGACCGTGTGGATTATCAACGACCACATGACTCATAACTAAAGAGAGCAGGGGGGATTATTTCTGAAGAGAAAGGATTTTCTTTGTTAGCACCACCGGCTGAGTTTAAATTTAATTGTCCTTTCTTTTACAAATACGACCCTGAACTGACAGTTGCTTCTAAACTAAGATGTTACTTTTACTTGAAATAAATAAAAAGGCGTTTGTTGTTATAAATAGGAGTTCCGATTAAGTTTCAAAACGAAAAGATAACTGCGGAGCTGCTAAATTGAACCCCCTCCCGGCAGGCTTGACCGTGGTGGAATGAGACTCAGAGAGCTCAGGTAGCGCGAGATATCACCCATGTAACCTCATACTCGCGGTCTGCTGGGCAGATATCGCGATATGTTATGTTCTCTTCTTGTATGTACAGTGGTAGATAAGGGCTACATTTGTACTTTAAGCAATAAACACAATGATTCACAGCATTTCTTTGAATTGCTTGATTAATTCAAACGGCTGATATAGACGCTCAGTCATCCAGTTAAAGGCAATCCCAGAAAGCACGAAAAGTAAACAAGTCGACTGTTTTTCTTAGTGCTTTTTCAGTTTACACACACGCACACATATAAACACTCACTGGCAACTTTTTTAGGTTCACCTTCTCAATTGCTTTTTACACAAATTGCAACCACATGGCAGCAACTTAGTGCATGTAGGCATTTAAACAGTCAAGGTGACTTGCTGAGGATTAAACCGAGAATCAGTAAGTAAAAAAAAAAGGTAACTTAAGTGACACTCAACATGCTTGTTGGTGCCAAACGGGTTGTCTGAGGGCTCACGAAACTGTTGATCTGCTGGGATTTTCACACACAGCCAACTATAGCCTTTGTAGAGAATGTCTGAAAAAGAGAAAATATCCAGTGACCAGCAGTTGTGTGGACGAAAATGTCTTACTGATGTTAAAGGTCAGAGGAGAATTGGCCGACTGGTTGGAGACGATAGAATCCCAACAGTAACTCAAATAAACCCTCTTTACAACCCCAAGGTATCTAAAATACCACCTGTGAACACGCAACATGTTGAACCTTGAAGCAGATGGGCTACAACAGCAGAAGATTACGTTGGGCTAAGAACACGAAACTGAGGCTTCAAGTCACACAGGCTCACCAAAACTGGACAATAGAAGACTGGAAAAACACTGCCTGGTCTGATGACTCTCAGTTTCAGCTGCCACATTCAAATGTTTGGCGTAAACAGCATCAAAGCATGGATCCATCCTGCCTTGTGTCAACAGTTCAGGCTGGTGATGGTGGTGTGATGGTTTAGGGGATATTTTCTTTTACACACTTTGGGCCCATTAGAATCAACTTTGTATTGTTTAAATGCAACAGCCTACCTGAATATCTGCTTGATTAATGTGAATACATCACTCAAAGAGAGAAAAGACTCAGCACAAACATATTAAATCCTCTAAACATTTTCCCAGCAGATCATTAAAGCAGGCTTCTTGACAGTTTCCTTGTCATTTATCATTTCAGAGGTGATACAGCATAGAATTGAGTCCTTCCACCATCATCCTTCTTCTGTTCTACTCTCAGTCTGTCTGTCATTTCTGTCGCAATGTGCCTCGTGTTCACAGTACAGAGTAGCTGAGTTGCTCTCATCATTTAGAGGAGCCCATATGTCACTGGGATAAGGCATACCAAAGGTAATTGGCTTCACGGTTTAAGGTCGTGGTGAGCAGTGAGGAGGAGTTGATGAAGAGGAAGTCCTCTCTCACAGCCTATCTGAGAAGACCTTCCCCGTATAAATGAAGTCTCAAAGCCCTCTGCGTCTTTCATTAAAGGAGACACATTCTGCCCTTTCCTGTTCACACAATTTCCCAGAGTCTCAGTGAAGTGGCACCGTTTGGTTAAAACAATGTCACAGATATTTATATGCTGTAACATTTATAGAGTATAACAGACATTTATTATAGCATATAAATAAGTACAGGACAACAGCTTGCTTGTAAACATTTCCCTACAGCCTCTGTTCATACAAAGGGGGATGGAGTCGGACACTAAACACTGCTCTCAAACATATGAAAAAGACGTATGAGGGCACAGGTTTTACGGGAGGCATATTGTGTGTGTGCATGTATGTATATGTGTAAGCATTCAGTGATTAAAAAAAAAATCAAAAATCATTAAGCAGTAGACTCCAGAAGCCAGTGCTGGTTAAGATAAAACATCATTGTTACCAAAGAAAAATCACAGATTGTGTGTTTGTTGGGAAATGAAATGAGAAAAGGAGGCAGTGTGAGGTAAGGTTGTGAGGTAATATCACTTTTAGTTTAAAGTTCTATACGAGAGCAGAAAGAGCATGTAAAGTGGCTCAAATCAGCTCCTGGCTTACCAACTGAAACAATTAAATTATGTACATATAAATGAATCAAAAATTAGAATCTTTTTAAAAAAGTTTATTCATAAACACTCCAACAGCTCACATTTCGTTACCGTACTGCTGGAACTTTGTATGTAAACTTTGCTCTGGTTATTTCTTCCAGAATTCCTCTTTAAGCAGGAGCATCGCTGTGTTATTATCATTTGTCAGTCATTCGTTGAACGCAAATTATTTATATATTTCTGCATTATTCTCCACATTTTTTCTTTTGTGCTAAAACTGAATATCTGCTCATCTAATTTTGTTTTCAGTGGCACTTCTGTCCTGTTTTTGGGGACATTTATAGTCCCGTCCCACCTCTAGTTTCCCAGAACCATCAGAAGACTTGTGGTAGTGTTGCCTGGTTCTGCAGCAGCAGAACTCGGGGCTCCATCTGGTGGACGAGTTAAGTCCAGTTCTGTTTACATTATTGGTATATCAGAAATTCACATCAAAAATCACCTCAAGACACTTTACACAAAAATCAAACAAGCTGAATGAGGTCCATTTAAGTTCAATCCATTACAGTCCAATTATATTCTGATTCATTCAAGTTAATCCGTGTATCATTCGTTCTTTCCATTTTCAGTTTCAATTGTTTGTGCGTGGCAGTTCGGGTAGCAATATTATCAATTCAGTCTGTAAAAAAAAAAAAAAAAAAATTGGACTGCAACAAAACTTTCAAGCCCCTTTGCTCGAGTCGGTCGCGTGGTTCCTCCATTTAACATCAGATCTGCTCCATCCGTTCACTGTGACGCTCCATTCGCTCACTGTTTACTTCGGTGCAGCTCCATCTAGTGGCGCAGATGTGTAACGACAATAGAAAAGTTTAGACATCGATTATAAGATGACCTCCATTTTTGAGAATATGATTTGCGTTTCTGTGCACACCAGCATCTTCTGTACCCTGTGAAAGGCCAGAGAGGTTGTGAAAAAAAAAAAAGGAATCGCTCAAAACCTGTTGAGAGACTGTTACTTCTTCATAAAAATGACTAAAGTTTCTCCTGTCCTTTATGTCATTGTTCAAGTTGCACAAGCATATTCAGATCCATCTTCCTAATTCGACCTGTACTTTCACCGTCCTCTACCTGCTCAGGCCTCCTACAGTGACAAAAAAACATTATTACACAACCTGGCATATCATATGATATTTCCATACTGGGAAACTTTACACACACAAAATACATTCATGGCATATTTTATTATGCACATATGAGACAATCTAAGTAGAGAATTTATTTGGTAAATAACATTACATTCTTTGTAATTCAGTCATTCCCAAGGGCCATGACAGACAAATATTCAATGCACCATGACCAGCTGTAGTTGAGATCCAGCTGCCTGTGATTATAAACCTGTCCAGTAGGTGGCGTTGTGTGCAGATGAAGCTTCTAGTAATGAACCATTGGTGGCTCGATGCCTCATGAGTCTTCATCCCACCATCACTACAGGATACGCATCTGCTGCAACGTGCAGGACATTTCTGCGTGTGTCAGCAGTCAGCTGTTGAATAAGTCCTTGATCAGACTAATATTTCATTTCAGCGCCGCCACGCTACACCAACTGCCGCCGCACAAAGCCATTTCCGGGTCACGTGAACCGGACCAATTAAATATTAAAAACAGATTTTTTCTCATTTTGTATTTTTGATCAAAGTCTAAAATTGAAATATGAAAAACCAGGTTTTTTCCCCCGTTTATTGTGTTAGATTAAAAAACGAAAAACAAATGAAAATGTCACCTTTTAATTTTGTAATTTTTGATTGACAATTGAAAATGGAAAGAACGGATGATACACGGATTCAGTTCACTGTAATTAAGTTAATGCAATTCATTCTAACACACTCCAGATTCAAAATTCAAACTTCAGAGAAAAACAGCCCTGCTAAGGAACCCAGCAGATTGCAGCCAGTCTTCACTTTGTATTTATATGCCATCAGAAGCACGCACAAGGCAGCAGAAGGTAAAAACTGAATAAATAGGGCTATAAATTTTTTTTTTTTTAAATCCCTTCAGCAGAATAAATCTCAAGAAGGACAGCCATCTGCCTCGACAAGTCGGCTCTCTGAGATGACCGAAAAAGGAGACCAACAAACACAGAGAAAGTAGTTCAGGTATAGAGACTTTTAACTGTACCTTAACTGTAATAATAATGACAAATACATACAGGTTGTGTAAAAAGAGCAAAGTGATAAAAGAGCATTTTAGAAATCCTCCTGCAATCCAGGCTTATATCAGCATAACTAAATGGATACTGGAGGACACCAGAGCTGGCCCTGAACATAACTGGATCAGAAAGTCAAGTTTTAAGGCCAATCTTAATGGTAGAGTGTGTGGCCTGTGTTTCTGCTGGATAATATGGGACTTTAAGCTCCTTAGGTAAGAAGGACGAGGCCCAAAAGAACATTTAATGTAAAAAGAAGGTTAAATTATATCCCATTCTAATTTTACCTGTATGACATAAAAGTACTTTAATGTCAGCAACAGCTATTTGAAATGTATCATTTACATTAATGTGGATTCTCTTAATGCCTACATTTTATAAATATTTATCAGTCACACAGCAGCCTTTATTATTTAATATAAAAACGCCTCAGTGGTTCTGAGGATCAATTGAACTTGATTTTATTCATTTATAACCAACTAACGTCATATGTAAATATTGTAGCAGCAAGTCTAATGGCCCAAATACAATCGTTATGAAAATATGAGCTAATAGTTCTAAGTTGTGTAACTGACAATTAATCCCTTCATTCTACAAAATTCATCTTATTAAATATCACTGAACCGTGATTGTTATCTCAGTAAAGACACTTAGTGTTCATATTTAATGCATAAGCATAAATTGATTACTATCCTGAAAGTATAAAGCTTAGAAAAACAGAAGTGCTTTTAAACTGATGTTATGCTTCACTGTTTAACAGCATGGGTGACATAATGGGTCTATAATGAGTCATAATATAAGGAATGAACCTGTTCTGTCATTGGCCAACACGCACACGAGCGCCGACGGGGTTCACAAATTGCCTGCTTTTCCAGCTGCCCCGCCCCTAACCCCCCCCAGCCCTCCCTGATTGGTCAGCTTCAGTGGAACGATCAAGACCCGCCCACCACTCAGACGCAGGTCTGTTGAAGTGAATAAAACAAGTAATTTACCCTTATTAATCCCCAAAATCCGCAAATTATTGATGCAGTTTTAAAAACCTATGAATTATATATTATACGCTAAAATATGCTTCCCAAACACAATCTAAAGACATTTTACTAATTAATACAGATATTATAAATTAAAAACATTTTAATTTTGTAGTGTGATCATATTTAATAATAATAATAATAATAATAATAATAATAATAATAATAAATATATATAAATACAATAATACTAGTTAGGTGAATGCAAGTGTTTTTCTGCTATAAAATGGCCTAAGAAATTCATAAAATTGTTGGGGGCTACCACAAATTCAAATATATCATGGAAAAAAAAGTTTGCTCTCAAACTACGCAAGTATGCGGGACCGTGAACGATGAACCGTGAAAGGGCGAGGCTATACTGTAATGCTGCAGGGCTTGATAAGGTTGGAACCAATTTCCAAGCAAACTACAAACTAAAATATCACAAAGAACATCGACCAAACCTCTCATTCGTCATGGCTGAGCCATATGCTTACGTGCATAGCACAAGAAGTGATTAAAAAAAACCATAGAATCCATATTGATTTCATGAGGACTTCAGCTACTTATATTAAAACATTTGATGCTTGAGTTACAGCATTCGTAAAGAAACAAACAGGCGAAATAGGAAACTAACTTCCTGTTAAAAATGAATGGGCTGCAGTACTGTTGACAACATGTACCCAATAAACATAAACTTGAATTAAGGCAAAAGACAAGACTTTATTGAGACAAAAAATATTAAAAATGCAGATTATAAAATCAAATGGAAAGATCCTCCATCTCTCTCTCTCTCTCATACACACACACACACACACACACAGATATACTGTAGTGAAGCCATTCATCGGTTCATCACTGTCCTTCCTCTTGATCTGCATTTTTCACCAGCCAAACATGTACTCCATCGCCTTGGAAACAAAGGTGTCGTCCTTCCTGGGTGTCTGTCTGTCTGCTACCACCTGAAGACATACGCAGATTCAGAAACAATTTAAAACACGTTTTCTTTTTGGTAAATGGAAGGCTGGTCCAAGCGAAAACAGAGGTTTGAGGTCACCTGGTAGTCGCTGCCAGAGCTCCTGTAGGTGGCGCTGAGCGGTCTGATGGCAGAGCGAGGAGTGGAGGGGAGGACAGAGGAGGAGAAGGAGGAGGAGAGAGGAGAAGAGATGGCTTCACCGCTGTCCATCACACTCTGAGAGAAAGGGAGACAAGCGACGTTACTGCAGCTCAGATCAAACCTCAAACTCATGTGACCAGAGCAGCCAATCAGACAGCAGAGAGAGATGGACGGCTCCAGGGACGACGACAGCTACTGACCTTGTCTATGCAGGGTTTGACTCCCACCATGATGGAGTCGCCAAACACTTTTCCATCTTTGGACAGAGCTTTCCTGGCCTGTAGTCTGGACTGGTACTGAAGGTGCATCCAATTACCAGGAGACGCCATCTGTCGATACATAATCAATACGACTATCAGGTCACGTCGGTGCACCTCAAACACTGTGTCCAAGTGTGGACTCCTCATACACACGGCGTCCTCAGTTCAGCAGATCTTTAGATTTCGTTTCACCAGAACCCACAGAAGCACCAATGGGATTCAAATCTGCCCACTACGACCGCCCAACTCACATTCATGGAAGCAGTTAGATGATCTTTGCTTTGTGACAGGAAGGAAGGATTTGAACCCAGGCTCTAAAAGGAGCACAGGTGAGCACGAGCACGCACGTGTGTCAGCAGCACCACCTCTTACAACCCTGAAAGAGCCGGTGGGTTCGCTTCAGAAGGCTCTCGCCAAGGAGAATTCAACACAAGTGGATATTAAATCAACACTGGACATCCTGGACACAAAAGTGATTTAAGAACGGGGTGTCTTTGGGGAGAGGCTTTGAAGATCCAGGGTCACTTTCCCAGCAGAGGATAAGTTTCTTCTGGTGGGCACGTTTTGATGGACAAATGAGTCAAACTTTAAGGACGGCGGTTCCAACCTTTGTGTTCATGCTTACAATGAAAATGAAAGCGCATTTCTTCCCTGTTTAACCGTGAAGCTTGAAGGGAGGGAGGGGGGACTGTGTCTCACCTTGTGTTTAAGGATATTTCCATACTGGGCGAACTGCAGCAGGATGTAGGAAGCCGAGGCTGGAGGGAAACTGGAACACACGAGCACACGCGCATGCAGTTCGCTAACTGTACGTACAGTAGAAATAACAGGACAGAAGCGTGAGAGAAGTGCAGGGTAAATTCTGCAGCACAAAGTACCCGAACACGGTGACCCAGGTCTGGTCGAGCTGGTCGTCAGATGACAGAGACTCTCCCTGACTGTAGAAGGGATCCACCTGAGCTGGAGACAGACACAGCTGCTGCACACCTGGAGAGGAGACAGGGAGAGGACATGTGAACGTAGTCCAACTGATCCAGTCCCACAAGTGGCTGAATTATTGTTTCATCACCGGTAACTACAGCTATTAACACTCTGACAAAGGCCAATCATGCCGGTAACCATTTAATTTGCAAAACAAATGACTGGGTGTATCTGCACTAAGTCCTGCCACTGGGTCTGATCAAGTTCTTAACATCTGTTTAATGTCAGTTTATTTTCCATTCCAAATTAAAATAGGTCATTTCTGTAAATCTGTTATATTTGTTTCTACGGAGCTAATAAATCTATGGTAAAAGAATAGGAAGTAACAGGTATTTTTGGCACATTTTAGAACAGGCGCAAAATATACTTGATAGTTTTTGCTTCACTTTGTTTTTTTTTCTTCAACCTATTCTACTGTACAGTGACGGATACTGTAAAATCGTACATCATTACATCATTAGCAATAAATAAGGCATAAATGCCAGATGCTGTAATGACCTTGGACGTTCGAGTTATGACTAAGATGTGGTTGGAAAGTCAAGCTTCATCCATGTCGCAATGCCACATCTGACCACACGTGGGCAGCGCATCACATGAAAGTTCACGTGACAGTCGCTGGCGTAAAGCACAACTACCTGTTACTCTGGTTCTAGTGGAACACAGTGGTATTACAACGTGTGCTGGCCTGTCTCCACTCATTAGCACGGTACTATATCACTTCATATAGCGACTTTGACGTTGTTGTCTTGGTAGTTGTACTGGAGATGTGCTCTACAAGCACGTTGTTGTGTATTAGCTGTTAGGGAGTCACCGTCATGTCTCACCAGGTGATAGTCCAGATGTGCAGTGTTGCCACCTTGACTGGTTTAAAGTACACTTTATCAAAAGAAGGGATTCATGTACTGATGTAATTCCTATTTAACAATATCTTGGGTTCTGTTTCAATATTTTTTGTCTTTATGCCCCTTCAACCTAATCACCCGATCAGTTATTTTAGGTGACAAATTTTTTGCTAATTGTTAGAATTATTTCCATCCAAGCAACACAGTGACCCTAACTAATGTCATCCCGACTATTCTGTTAAGGTTTAATAACGCCAATGGCTTTCTAATGTTCCATTAATGCTTTTCGTAAGACTAAACTAACTATAACTGAGATCACATTTCTGTCCAATGAAAAAGGCGAAACTTTCAACTTACTAATTTTGTGAAGAAAAAAAAGAAGGTTGCAGTCAAAGGCTTTATACTAACTGAAAATGATCAGAAAAATGAAATGATAGTTTGCTATGAACTTATCAACATGACGGCTGTCCAGATGAGCAGCACATTAGCTGGTGACGTCAGTACCTGTTCCAGGAGTTGAGGCTTGGCGTCCTGAAAGGGGGGACTGAATAACTGGAAAAGACTGACGAGAAAGAGAGAGACAAGCACATGGAGAGATTCTTCAAATGTTCAGACCTTCCTCTGGTTCCTTCAAACACAAAGCTCCTCACTATTGACTTCCTTTTTCCTGTCAGTGACTCCAAAACATCTCCCTGTCCAAACACCACACATTAAAGAAGTGATCTGGTCCTCACTGAGCCTCCTTTAACTTTCTGTCTCTTTTAAATCTAACACATAGTAACTATTGTTTCCAAACCAACAGTCTGTAGTTCACCTAGCTGTCTGCACCTGTCCTTTAAGCCACATCTGTGAACATATAAACACATACATACATTAGAATTACATAACATCATTTCCAGGCATCTACATTAAAAAGTTGTGGTGTGAAAATTCTTTAAATTGCACTCCATTGAGCCTAAAACTGGCCGGTGGCTTGGTGGTTAACACTGTTGCTTCACAGCAGGAAGGTTCCTGGTTCTGTGTGGGGTTTGCATCTTCTCCTCGTGCTTTTCCCCGGGTGCTCCGGCTTCCTCCCACAGTCCAAAGAGCCTGTCAGGTTAACTGGTGACTCTATACTGCCTGCAGGAGCAACTGTGTGTGTGTGTGTGTGTGCGCGTGTGTGTGGCCCAGGTCTCCCTTGCAAAAGAGGTCGTTGATCTCAATGGGACTAACCTGGTTAGATAAAAGTTAATAAAACAAGAAATAAAATAGCTTCTCTCTTGCTGCATTGAATAAAAAACCTATCTGTGACAATGTTTTTGTCGTCTCTGGGAGAAAATTTACGTTCAGCTGCCTTCAAACCAACCTGCCTGTGTGCACTGAGGGGCGTCCCTCCTGTAACCAGGTCGTCATGGATACTGCGAACAGGTGGGGCTCCACTCTTATCTTTGGGAGTGGGGACGACGGGCTGCAGGGCGGAACTTCCTCCGCTTCCTCCTCCTAAAAGCACAGTTCCAGGATAAACTAATAAAACTGTATATACCAACAGGAGCAAGTAGCTGATGTGCAGATGTGTGTGTCTCCATGCTGACCACGGTGACTGCTCGTGCTCTCCACGATGGGCGTAGACAGGCTGAAGGGGCGGGGCTGAGGGCTGGCGGGAGCCGGCAGGTCGCCCATCAAGAAACCGGGCAGGAACTGAGCTCCGGAGGTTGGTTTAGGAGAGGTAGGAGAGCCCAGACTCATGGGCTCAGAACCCACTGAAAGACAGGAACAACTGATGGTCAGTTTTTTGACATTTCTGTTCTGGCACTTGGAAAAACAATCACCAGGGATCCCTTCGTCCCACGTTCAGGAAGATTCATAGTTAAAAGTTATCATTATAAGATCTGAACTTCTGTTGCTCTGCTAAAAAAAAACTCTGGTGCACTGAAGCTCTCTTATAAAATATGCCTCTGAGTTACTTTGCCTTTTTAACTGATCTGTTCTATTTTCTTGATGATATTCTTGAGTCATATTTTGCCATTTTAAATTGTCTTGTCTTTTATATTCCTTTTTCAGTGCAATTCTGTCACCAGCACAGTAGCAAGTGCAGTAACCTGGTCCAGTCACTTCACTGTTGTTTTACTGAACCGACCTCTGCTACTAAACAACTGTTGCTGCAACGCCATGTTCTGCTGTGCAGACGGCACATATGGAGTCAGATTCAGAAGACTTTATTGGTCCCTTGAGGGGAAATTCTTTGAAGCGACCTGCTCAGGTACAAATATCAAAGAAACACTATATCAACATATACAGAAGTTTGCAAACTGTATGCAACACTAAAAGCTTTTACTTATATGGTTTCAGACAAGTGAACACTATCATGTCACCAATTATTAGGGATAATAATATGATTATTATAAAAGGAGATTGAAATCTCAGTGTGATACTATGTGGCATTGCGCCATCTGCAAGCAAACAAAGAAAAAAAAAGTTTCAGCTTCAATCAGGGCGCACATTCACTGTGGCATTGTTTTGATCAGTTTGACAATGTCACAGCACTCAGTTCTGTCCACAGTTGCAGACGTTTTTCATCCCAATTCTTGTACTGATGATGGCTCAGGCTGCTGTAGAGATACCTCTAACAGCTCATCCCAAGGTTCAGGTCTGGACTCGTGTGCTGACCTGGTTTATACAGTCAATGATGGCGACTGATCCATGTGTGATTCTGCTCCATTCACATATTGAGCCAGAAAAATCTGACGTTATGTCCGTGCCATGACAGAAAAAAAAAGGACCAAGTGATGAGAGGAAAACATCGTTGAACCTTGATCTGACCGACTAAAGCCTCTCTAGATCATACTGCTGGTCCCACATGAGGCATGATGGACACATCATTTCATCCTCTCACTCTGCCCTACAAACTGAAGTCAGTCAAAAAGTTCCTGATAGCAGGTTTGGTTCGAGTACATGTGAATGTGGAAATACTGAATCTTAGCATTACATTTCATCAAGGTTTAATTACAATCACTCAATAGTTTTCCCGGGGTTTAATAATTGTTTAAGTGTTCTACTTAAAGTATACTTTAATAAAAGGATCACAGTTATTGACGGAAACAGTGTTTTCAACTGAGATACTTTACTTTCCCGGTGCTTTACCTTTTCTATGAGCAGAAAAATAAACACCAGTGTGAGCTAAGGTGAAAAAAAAATCAACATTTATATAATAACAGCTCACTCTAAGAATATAACATCATCAAATGAAGACATTTCTATAAGTTAAACTACCTTGTAACTCCATCTCCGATTCTTCTCGTTCAGGCCGCGATTTTCAAACGCAGGAAGTGACGATAGTGCTGTGAACCAACTAATACCTCCCTGTAACTTTAATATTACCGTCACATGTATTTGTCTAAAGTTAGATCTTATTTGAGAAGACCCGAGACGGCCAGGTTTGGCTGTTTAAAACCAGATATCTCAGCCTGAAGCAGACTGTTTGAGGAGCTCAGCAGAGCTGAAGCTACGCTAAAACACCGCAAGCGACTGCTGGCGCAAGGAGATGACGTAAGCAAAAAGATGCATTCAAGTGAGTTGCGTTCAATGTGTGAACTGTATTGTTTTCATATTTAATTATTTAATTTGTTACTAGGTAATGTTCAACAAACTGGGCATCTCAGTAAATTATTCTTATTTTTATTGTTACAGCTATTATAAAAATACAAAGATGAAAAACTAAATATTGATTGTAAATACTAGATACCAAAGTTGTTGGGGAGTGTCAGAGAAAAGAGTGTAGAGTGCAGAGAACTGGTGGACTGCTATGTGGCATGGTGTGGGAACAACCATCTCAACAAAACAAAGGAGATGATTGTGGATTTGAGGAGGACCAAGAACGAGTCAAACTGTATTTCCATCATGGGAGAAGAAGTGGAGGTGATGGGGGAGAATCCTTGGTAAATATTTTGGTGTTCACTTGGACAACAGACTGGATTGGAGGCAATGCTGATGCTGTTTTCAAGAAGGGGCAGAGCAGACTTTACATCTCAATAAAACTTCGGTCTTTCAGTGTGTACACCATTTCATTTTTTTTAATTTACGTAAAAAGCTTGTGGGCACGAACACACCAAAATGAACGTCATAAACATGTCTCATGTTCGGGGAATGTGATATCAAAGTAAAAGTATGAAGCAAGTTGACCAATAGGCGTACCCCTACAACTCCATACTTGCTGCTGTGACTTACTTGAATAATACATAAACCGTTTGTACAGGTTGTTTCTGTTTTGATTTCTTTTTTTTGTCAAGTCAGATTTCTTCACAGTTTTCATAAGATCGGGTTTTATTTTACGTCGCTTGTCTACGTTGCTTTTATTATGAAAATCAGTGACGGAAGCGAGCCGTGTTATTCTCAACTTGATTACCGGTGAGCCGGATGCTGATGCGGATCTTCAGACTTCCAGAAGTTGAGACGCCTCAAAGGTAACAAAGCTGCTGTTTTAATCTTATTGGAGTTCTTGTAAACGCCAGGGGACTATTAGATTCAGCTTCACTTTTACACTGTGAATGGGTTTATATCACAAGGCAACAATTATCTGTGCATGTTGTAACGTTAGTATTTCTTGCTGCAGTTAGCATGGCGTAGCTTAATTATTAATTTTTTTTTTTTAAAACGCGCAAGAAACAATCTGATAACTTTTGTTTTGGACCTTCGTGAAAGGACTGTGGGATTATTCACCGGGTGAATATTTTGAATTTTTTTAAATGATGTTTTGAGCTCTGGTTATACTACTGTAACTACAGTACTGTGTGTACTTTTCTGCTGTTTTCCAAAGTTATGTGATTTTTATGTATTGCTCTTTATTAACCATGTAAGAAAAAACAGAGCAATAAAAACCAGAATGTTTTGTTTAGGATGCTTTGAGCTGTTTTATGGCAAAATGCATAATTATAGTCCTTCTCTTTGAAAGATCTCAGGTGTTACAGTACAATAAAAGAAGCATTTGTTTTTACCTAAATAGTACCAGTTAATTGGATCAGGCCAGAAAACTGAAGGAGACTTTTATTCGTGCCTTAAAGGATAAATTTAAGATCCATCTATCCAGCCTCCTTCATCACAGGAGTCTGCCAGAGCCCATCCCAGCATTTTTCAGAGTAATCTTTATATAATAATGTACGTATAGTTTAGATACTACATCTAATAATCAGTTAATGATGGCGACAGTCATCCCTCCTTTAATGACAAGTATGGATAAGCCAATCTGATAATGATGTCAGAAACTGGCTCCAGTATTACCTCGACTGGTTATTGGGATAATGAGCCAGGTCCACGAGACCAATCTGTGTGTGACACTTGGTAAATTGCAGTGATGGAGAAGAAAAAAGAACAATAATCTCTTGGAATAAGATGCTTTTCTGCATTACTTTACCTTAAATGTGATCTGATCTTCATTTATGTCAGTGACAGACAGTGCTCAAATGTAAATCTGAAAATGTTGCATTGTGTAACTGTGATGACAGCAGTCGTGCCTTGCAGATTTCTGGAAAATAATGTTAAGTCAGATTTGTGGGGTTTTTTTGTGCTTAACTGCTCAGGGATGTCAAAGCACTTGGTATAAATAAAGCTCAAAAGTAGAGGTTGATGATTGATCTGTCGATGATCAAAACCGGTGATTTGTGATATTTTGTGGTTAGAAAGAATCGTCATAATCAGACAGAGGAGTTTGTTTGTTAAATGCCCGACCAGAGAGGAGAACATTCTAGATCACTGTTACACCACAATCAGGACGCTTATCACGCCGTCCCCAGTGCTGCACTGGGTCACTCTGACCATGTCATGCTACACCTGATTCCTGCCTACAGGCAGAAACTAAAGCTCTGCAAAACTGTAGTGCGGACCTCAAAGAAGTGGACCAGTGAAGCAGTGGAGGATCTCCAGGCGTGTTTGGACTCTACTGATTGGGATGTTTTCAGGACTGCTACCAACAATCTGGATGAGTACACAGAGGCTGTGATGTCATACATCAGCTTCTGTGAAGACTGTTGTTTCCCATCACGCACCAGGGTTCACAGCCAAACTCAGACAGCTGATTAGCGAAGGAAGAGGCCTTCAGGAGCGGGGACAAAGATAGATTCAGAGAGGCGAAATACAGGTTTAGCAAGGCGGTGAGAGAAGCTAAACGACTGTACTCTGAGAAGCTCCAACACCAGTTCTCAGCTAACGACTCTGCGTCTGGAAAGGTCTTAGGCAGATCACCAACTACAAGCCTAAAGCCCCCCCACTCCATCAGTGATCAACGCCTAGCCAACGACCTGAACCAGTTCTACTGTCATTTTGAGAGACAAAGGGACAGTCCTGCAACCATCCCCCACAACCCCTCCTAACAGCTCCAGCTCCAGTCATCTCCACCTACGCCTGTCTTAATGGCCCCACCCTCACCAGTGACGACTCTTTCCATCCACGAGAGGGACGTCAACAAACTCCCCTCTGGCAGGAGGCTGCGGACCATAAAGACTAAAACCTCATGCCACAAGAACAGTTTTTTTCCCATCTGCTGTCAGCCTTATCAATAAGACCCGGAACCCCCCGACACCTCCCACTCTCCACCTCTGACTCTGACACTGCTCAGACTATGCGTTCTGAGTTCTCAGTCTGGACTACTTGTTTATTTGCACATTTTCATGGCACATCACTCTTGGTCACTCTGCCCTTTGTGCAAAAAACAGTTTGTGTATATATATTTATATTGTAATATTTTGAGTTTACATTGTTTGTTATAATTTTCCCTAATTGCATGCACCCTCATCGCCACGACAAATTCCTCGTATGTGTAAAATCGTACTTGGCAATAAAGTTGATTCTGATTCTGATTCTGAGGAGGTATTGGCAGGTCCAGACTGACAGGTCAGTGGGTTTTACTGGCCTGATGGTGGGACCCAGTTTAGAGCTCCTCCAGCCACTTCCATTAAACCTATGCAGATGGGGTTTTAAACACAAACAAAAAGGGAGCTAAACGTAATGCAGGGTCATTCCACCTCAAATCAGCAGATTAGAAAAAAAATTCCCGCTTGACCATCTTTGATTTGCTTGATATTTTTTTCTTATGAACTTTGAATATAATGTAGTAAACTTTGTGCATATTAGGCTGGTACTAGAAATAACTTTGGATTTATAAATTTTTGAAAAAGTGCCCGTACGGCCATTTTCGTGACATTCCTAAATTATTACCATTTTTGAGGGGCTGTATCTTTGAAACCGTACAAGCTAGAGAGCTGATTTTTTATGCTGTTAGTCGTGTATGTGCACTCTGTATGGGGTCAGTTTCAGGTGTCTATTCATTGCTGTTTGTTTTAAAATAAATTTCAAACATCCAAAATAAATTTCACTCGCTTTGTGCGGTTCACATTTCAAGTCCCCATTTGGACCCCTTGTAACAGTAGCTGAGACTTCCTTTTTTTGTTGAACAATCTCCTTCTCCTATAGAATAAAAATACATAAAGAATTTGCAGAAACAATTGTATTTTAGTTCTTATATGACCCAGCAAAAAACGAACTTTGCATTTTATTGTCGATATTCAATTGCCAATTAACAAAATATGACAAGATGTACCAAAAAACTAAATATACTACCAGAAAGGTAATGACAATATCTGTTTATATACAAAGTTTCAAGTTGGTACTAAGTCTCTAAGTTACCTAGAAAAAATTCTGAAATCGAGCATTTTTGCCATTTTTCGAATTATTGAGAACTTGTAGAAAAGCACCAGAGAAAGTTTTCAATGTACATTTCAGTACACAGGCTGTACTTCTGCATTGTATTGTCTTGTCTCGACATGTTTGCTAATCTTAAATGGACAGGGCCTTTCAAACAAAATAGTTTGCTGCATGTTTTATTCCTCCCTGTCTGTGCTGTGTGAAAGTTTGGTGAATGACTTAAGCAAAAGTGCTTTGTGATTTATACTAGATAAACATGATCAATTGTGTAGCAAAATTACCAGTACTGGTAGTGCTATGCTGAATTGCCACAGCTGAGGTTTTAACATATTAATAAATGTGTAAATATAGAACTTATAGTAACAAAAGTGCCTTGGCATTCAGTGCATGACATCATGCTTATGTCATCAGAAAATTCAGTGAGCTGTTCAGTTGATCAATAACCATTGTAGACCAAGCTTCAAAATCGAATGCAGTGAATGTGAAATCTTTGAAGATGGCAGAGAACTTGGATACTTGTACAATTGGGAAAAAAACTTTGTTCAGAACAGGATTACAATAACTGGATTTTGTCCAAAGTCTGAAACGGTCAGTAAAATTTTGGTGTTATTATGTGCCAGCTTGATGTTCATTCCTTTATTCATATAATTAAGTGATGCAGGAGTAGTGTACAATACCTCATATTATCATAATTATTTTCTTACAGTTCAAAGAAGTTGATCAATGTACAGGATTTATCTGAACATGACCGAGAAATGCTGCTTCACAGGTGTGGATTTGATGGACTCCCATCAGAAGCAAACATCTGTCTGCATCACAAGAAAAAAATGCCTAGTTTTTGCACTTATTGTATTATTAACCAATTTTTTTTTTCTGCAATTCAATTTGCAACCCTTAAAGTTGATCTGGAATGGTCTCTACAGCACTCCATGGAGACTTGCAGGTGGGCCTATGCTTGGGTCTACAAAAAGAAGTGCTGCTGAGACTTTTGAACTTGTCACTCTCGATTAATATCAACCATCACTTTCTGCAGCTAAATGTTTTTCTTCACTGATCCTCATTCCATATCAAGATTCCATATCAAGATTCCATATCAAGATATTTGCCATTTGTGAAATATAAAGTTCTCCACACAAAACAAGCATATTCTTGAAATTTCCGAAAAACGGCAAAAATGCTCGATTTCAGAATTTTTTCTAGGTAACTTAGAGACTTAGTACCAACTTGAAACTTTGTATATAAACAGATATTGTCATTACCTTTCTGGTAGTATATTTAGTTTTTTGGTACATCTTGTCATATTTTGTTAATTGGCAATTGAATATCGACAATAAAATGCAAAGTTCGTTTTTTGCTGGGTCATATAAGAACTAAAATACAATTGTTTCTGCAAATTCTTTATGTATTTTTATTCTATAGGAGAAGGAGATTGTTCAACAAAAAAAGTAAGTCTCAGCTACTATTACAAGGGGTCCAAATGAGGACTTGAAATGTGAACCGCACAAAGCGAGTGAAATTTATTTTGGATGTTTAAAATTTATTTTAAAACAAACAGCAATGAATAGACACCTGAAACTGATCCCATACAGAGTGCACATACAGGACTAACAGCATTAAAAAAAATCAGCTCTCTAGCTTGTACGGTTTCAAAGATACAGCCCCTCAAAAATGGTAATAATTTAGGAATGTCACGAAAATGGCCGTACGGGCACTTCTTCAAAAATTTATAAATCCGAAGTTATTGCTAGTACCAGGCTAATATTGCACAAAGTTACTACATTATATTCAAAGTTCATAAGAAAAAAATATCAAGCAAATCAGAGATGGTCATGCGGGAAGGTCCTGTTGAATTGAGGTGGAATGACCCTGCATCATATACGAATTGATTTGTTTGGTTGTTGTAGAAACAAGTGCTTGAAGGTCTGCAGCTGGGGAATAGTAATGACTGTAAGGTTGTGTGGATCATTTATCAAACCTATCTTCTTTACCACGGAGTCTTCAGGAAGTAAACCAAGTAGCACTGACCTGCAGAATGAAAGAATAACCTTTGGGTTTTTCCTCTTCCAGTTCCAGGTCAGACTGATTGTAGCAGGAGGCCCTGTGATGGGGTATTTGGCAGTTTTCCGGGCCCAGAGGCCCGCTGGGCTCATGCTTTCACTGCTGCTTCTCTCAGCCCTGCTGGCAGCAGTTAGCCATGCAGAGGGTTCAGACTACTACGACCTGCTGGGAGTCAGCAGGGAGGCGACGACCAGAGAGATACGGCGGGCGTTCAAGCAGCTTGCACTCACCATGCACCCCGACAAAAACCCAGTGAGTCACTCTGAGAAAGCTAAAGCCAGAAATGCTGACGGGACATCAGCATTGCACCCCGATGTGCATTTGCTGCTCCTGCCGCAGATAACCTGGGAAAACTGACACTGATCAATCATGTTTCAGGGCGACCCCACAGCTCACGAGAACTTCCTGAAGGTAAACCGGGCCTATGAGGTTCTGAAAGATGAAGATCTGAGAAAGAAGTATGATAAGTATGGAGAAAAGGGATTAGACGAGCAGCAGGGAGGACGCTACGAGAGCTGGAACTACTACAGATATGACTTTGGTAAGTGTTCATGGCAATTCATGGGTATGTTTTCTTTAAAAACTCCACAAGAAGTTATTGTTTTAAAGGGTCTAATGTTTCAATCTGTCTATTCACAGGTATCTATGATGATGATTTGGAAATTATCACACTGGACAGTGGAGACTTTGGTAAGATGTATTATTTTCTGAAATACTTAGGCATGTGTTTAGCTGCTGTTGACAGAGCTTGTTGAATGAAATCAGTAAGGATGCCACTCACTGTCAGTCAATACCGCAGAAACAGCTGATAAACAGCTGAAATAGAGACAAGTTGGATCCATTAAAAGGCTGAAACTGGTGTCCAAAGAAAGCAGTTTCTGTATAACTGTCAGAAAAGTACCTGCATGTTTTGCGCAGGGAGCTTTACTGAATTACACTGTCTAATGTATTTTCGGTTTTCACGACTGCCGTTGTGTTTGTTCCTATTCGTGCTGCGTTATAAATCTCCCTCAACATGGAGCCGAACGACTGCACAGCTCTTCATCTTTATCTCTGTTCTGAAGTTGCTGATCGATGGACCCATCTGCAAAGTTCTCACGGCTGTTCAAAGACTCATCAGACTCATCATGTGACTGCTCCGTGTGAAACGGATACGCGGGTAATAAACGAGCTGATGTGTTTGTATTTCAGAAGCAGCAGTGAACTCCGGAGAAATTTGGTTCGTCAACTTCTACTTCCCACGATGCTCGCATTGTCACCAGCTGGCTCCAACGGTAATGAAACACTCAAGTAGACGACAAGAACACTCGACCACAACATGCAGAGGTTCTGCTGAAGCAGAGGTTCTGCTGAAGAAATGTATTGTTGTTGTTGTCTTTTTTAAATGTCATCTTTGATTTTATTTCACACAAAAACTTTCCATAATTTCAAGATTACCACCACTGAGGTCGACTTAATAACTCAATAACTCACCACCTGTGTCTTTTTATTTACCTGTGTGCGCAGTGGAGGGAGTTTGCCAAAGAGATGGATGGAGTGATCAGGATTGGAGCGGTGAATTGTGGAGACAACAACCATCTCTGCAGGAGGAGGGGCATCAACAGCTACCCGAGCCTTTACGTGTACAGAGCCGGACAGGTCTGGTTTCTCTCTGGTGACAGTTTAAGCAATAAAAACTACTGCAACCAGAGGCTGGAGGGGTTGTGGGGCGGTTCCACTTATCTCAAATATAAATTCATTCAAACATGTATTTAAGCATCGAGTCAGCTGCAACGCCTGAGTGCTGTTGAAACGCTGCGGGGAAGACTAAACAGTTATAACAGAGAGTATGATGTGAAGCAATGATGGTTTTTACAAAACAGGGAAAAAAACAAAGAAATATTCAAAATAGACACCTGCAAAAAAAAAAAAATGGATACAATTCTAAACAGACCACTGATCTAAGTGGATTGAGTGTTGAGACGTTCAGTTCAATGACCATTTCAGGTTTTTGTTTTTTCTTTCGTCTTTGTCAAAGGTGTGTCCATTACCGTGTGTCTGTCACAAATTTCCTGGGAAGTTTGCTGAAAAAGGAACTCTGACACCTGGAGTGACATTTTTGAACCATTTGTGTTTCTGCAGAAACCTGAGAAGTTTAATGGGGAGCGCACGAAAGATAACCTGCTTCGCTTCTCCATGCAGTTCATCAAGACGACCGTCACTCAGCTCTGGCAGGGTCAGATAACCGTTTGGTCACTCTGGTTCCACATTTGCTTTGCTCTTCCAAGTCTGTATTTTCAGATCAGCTTCCTCTGACCTTTATAACTGACTCAGCCAAACATCCACAGTAAACTGGATGTTTTCGTCCTCCTTTTAAGCTCGAGTACAGCAGCTGTTTTGTGCATGCACATATAACACATAACAGTTTGGTTTTCTTTAATTTTTCTCTATAAGTAACAGATGAACGATCAACAGTTTTAGCAAAGATCTTTGAACAAACTTTTGCTCTCTTAGCTCTACTTCACAAGTGAGTGTTTGTGTCAGCTGAGCACACAGAGATCCTGAGGATTGTGTCCTTTTTTTTTCCTTTCTTATTTTTTTTCTGCAGGTAACGTGTTCAGTGAGATAGAGAGTGCGTTCTCATCAGGTTCTGGCTGGCTCATCACCTTCTGCTCCGACACCGGAGGTAACGTGTGTGAATGCTAAATGCCCCCACCAGAAATACTTTCACAAGTATGAATGTCACCTAAAACATCCAGCGTCTGCACGTACACACGTGTGCAATGTTTCACGTTGAGGCGCGCGCTTCAGTGTGATTTACGTGCAGCCTACACACAAACACACACACAGTATTCTTCTTCAGCTCATCACATTTCTGTGTCTCCCTCAGACTGTCTGGAGCCAAGAACAAGACAGAAGCTGGCAGGGATGTTGGTAAGAACGCAGTTAAAGTCCATCGCAGCGTTTATACAAAAGATGAATACACTTGAAATAGTAAATATGTGGAGACTTAACTGTAGCTTCGTAAAAGATCCAGCTGGGAGTCGATTTTCTTTCTTTTTATTCAAGACTTTTACTGAACAACCTGCTGCATTACAAGATACGAACTGCAATATTCTAAAGCAGTGATTCCCAAAGTGTGGACCGCGGCCACCTGGTGGGCCGTCGTGGTACTGCAGGTGGGCCGTGACCGGTCATTAAAATTAAACAAATACCTTTTAAATGTTCAATCTTTTTAAAATATGTATTTAATTTACTGTAAAATATTCATAACATGATTTAAAAAAGATTAAGAAGTATTGAAATAAGCCAGTTATGTATTATTTTACTCAAATCTTAATGTAATATAACAAGTGTGACTTTATTTGATGACCCCTTACATTAATATCAGAACATAGCTTCTGGTCCTGTATGTTGATCACGGTTGTGATTAAAGGTTTGAGTGTTACACATTTCAAATGGACCTTGATATTCTGAAGTTTGGGAATGGCTGTTCTACAGAATTCTTCTCCACCGTATTATGTCTCAAATAAAAAGTGCTACTGCCACCTCGTGGTCAGTATGAGTCACTGCTCATAGTATTTTTTTAGAACTTTAAATTAGCCAAATAAATGACTCCATGTAAATAGTTAACACTTTTTAACCAAATGAATTACTCATGAGTCACTATATCAATTAACTATTAATTTCAGTACTTTATCGATGTACCTTTAACTTAATTAAACAAATAAAGATACAACAAAATAATTATGTGACATAAGATGATCATGAGATGAGTAATTTACTTTCCCCTGGAGTGGTCAAACTCTCATTTTGTGGAAAAAAAGGTTTAAAATGGGTATTTTGACTTTTCTGAACTAGCTGCTATGACATGGTGGTATTTTATAGGTGCTTGATTCTCAGAGATTAACCACAAATCAAAACTTGAATGACAGAAGTATAAAAATATTAAGACTTCCAAGTGTCCTTATTCGTTTTTATAACAACCATATTTGTTGCTACCCATAAAGGAAAATTGAAGGCTTTGTAATTAATTATTAATAATTAATTAATTTAATTAAGTTTCGGCTACTTCGATTAAAAACAACAACAACACTTTTTTAATGTCGCCTGCTCTGTTTTGTTGTAATAAGACCTGAATTCAGATGCTACGACTGAACTTTCTAGAATCACCATGACCTGGATAACCGAGCAGATCTTACTGCTCAATAAATAATGTTCAACGAGGTTTCTGGTTTGAACTTGCGTCGTCGCTGTGTGTCTGCATGTAGGATGGGCTGGTTAAGGTGGGGTGGATGGACTGCACCACTCAGCAGGAGCTCTGTGAAAGTTTTCAGGTAAGAATCCGAAATATCACACTAAAATACGTGTTTCTAATCACTCAGTTTGTCATGCTTGGCCTTTTACTGGCGAGGAGACTCCCTTTCTGCTGTGTTGTTGAGAAGATAAATCAGAGAGTCATCTGCAAAGAGGTGGAGGTTCTGAAGTGACGTCAGACTTAGTTTATAACCATCAAGAACAGTGTTTATTGATTCAGATATAGTAGTTTTTGTCGAATGTTGCCGTCACTGTTGCAGCGCTGATATTTGTCTGATTCAGGTGACGAGTGGAGCGACCGCTTTGTTCCCACCTGGCAGCGCTTTAAATAAACAAGGCAGCGTTCTGGTAAGACTGGGAATAAGAATAAGAAACTCTGAATAATACAGCAGTACTGAGTCAGTGTTCCTGTGCTTCAGTGGCTGAAGAGCCTGGACAGTAAAGAGATTTACAGTCAGGTCATCGACCATCTGCCTGCTCTGGAGCGTCTGACTGCTGAAAGCTTCAAGGTGCTCATACCGCACAACTGCGCGCTCACGCACACACACAGACACGCCTGCATCTGCTTGGATATAAAACTGCAGCTTTCTGCTCTCAAACACATGTTCATCCGCAGGAGAAACTGGCTCGCCATCGCTGGCTGGTCAGCTTTACGTTCCGTGACAGGAGTCCCACCTCCAATGAATACAAGAAGCTGCAGGCGTTTCTACGGAACGACCACATTCAGGTACCACGTGTGCTTTAAGCTACAGGTCTCTGCCTGCGCATCTGTCTGTCTGTCTGTCTGTTTGACTCGCTGTCCGCCTGTCCAGGTTGGCAGAGTAGACTGTAATGCAGACTCAGAGTTGTGCCAGTCTCTTTACATCCACAAACCCTGTGTGGCCGTCTTCAAGGGTCTGGGAATCCACGACTTTGAGATCCACCACGGTCAGTACCAGTTCTGTCCGTTTGACCCTGATACTTCTGCTTCTACTTCCCATATACAGGGGTTGGACAATGAAACTGAAACACCTGGTTTTAGAGCACAATCATCTATTAGTAGAGCCTCCTTTTGTGGCCAATACAGAGTCAATTCGTCTTGGGAATGACATATACCAGTCCTGCTCAGTGGTCAGAGGGATTTTAAGCCATTCTTCTTGCAGGACAGTGGTCAGGTCACTATGTGATGAATGAAATGAAAAATACTTTATTTATCCCATAAAGGGAAATTCAATGTAGTAAGGGCTCTCTCTTTTTTTTTTTTTTTTTTTAAACAACAGACAGCAATAATAATAATAATATAATAACAGATGTTAAATCTTGTTGTGGAGGCTGATGGCTGCTGGCAGGAATGATCTTCTGTATCTTTCCGTCTTGCAACGGACCTGAAGAAGCCTCTCACTGAACACACTCTGTTGTTTGATCACTGTGTCGTGGAGAGGGTGTGAAGAGTCCTCCATCATCTTCTTCAGCTTGTGCAGCATTCTTTTTTGAACAATCAGCTCCAGCGGCTCCAGAGTTACACCCAGCACAGATCCAGCTTTCCTGATCAGTTTGTTGATTCTCTTCAGGTCTCTGGTTCTGATGCTGCTGCCCCAGCAGATGGCTGCAAAGCTGATTGCACTTTCAACAACAGACCTATAGAACATGTGCAACATCTTGGTGCAGACATTAAAATATTTCAGCTTTCTTAAAAAGTAGAGTCTGCTCTGACCTTTCTTGTAGATGTTTTCTGTGTTGCATTTCCACTCTAGTCTGTTGTCAAGCTGAACTCCAAGGTACTTGTATTCCTCCACCACCTCCACCTCCTTTCCCAGGATGGAAACACTGCTGTGTTGATTCTTGCTCCTCCTGAAGTCGACAATCATCTCCTTAGTTTTGCTGGTATTTAATACGAGATGATTGTTACTACATCATTTCACAAACTGACAGATCAGTTCCTTGTACTCTGTTTCCTGTCCGTTGCTGATACACCCAACAACTGCAGAGTCATCAGAGTATTTCTGCAGATGACAGGACTCAGAGTTGTACTGGAAGTCAGAGGTGTAGAGCGTGAAGAGAAATGGTGAGAGAACAGTTCCTTGTGGTGCTCCAATGCTGCTGACCTCCATCTCAGACACACAACCTTTCAGTCCCACAAACTGTGGTCAGTTTGTGAGGTAGTCATAAATCCAGGAGGTTGTGGAGGAATCCACCTGGAACTGATGGAGCTTCTCACATAACAACGCAGACTGAATTGTATTAAAAGCACTTGAGAAATCAAAGAACATGACCCTCAAAGTGCTGCCTGATTGGTCCAGATGAGAGTGGGCTCTGTGAAGCAGGTAGATGATGGCATCTTCAACCCCAAGCCCATTACGATATGCAAACTGTAATGGGTCCTGAAAGGTGCTGACCTGCTTGTTGAGGTGGGCCAGTAAGAGTCTCTCCAGGACTTTCATGATGTGAGATGTCAGGGCAACTGGTCTGTAGTTGTTAGGTTCAGCTGGTTGTGGTTTTTTAGGCACTGGAACAAGGCAGGATGTTTTCACAGCACAGGAACTGTTCTCAGTCTCAGACTGGTGTTAAAGAGGTGCTGGAGAATCGGACATAGTTGCATTGAGCAGGTCTTGAGAACTCTGGGACAGACACCGTCTGGACCTGCAGCCTTGTTCTGGTTCAGTTTCTCTAGTTGTTTTTTGACCTGATTGCAGGAGACAGACAGAGTGGAGGGGGAGGCAGAGGAGGTCTCTGAGGTGGAGAAAGATGGTCCATGACTGAGCTGTAGGGTGACAGAGTGGAGGTGTGACAGGAAAGCTGTGGGCTCACCGAGGGGGTGTGGTCTGTTGGGCTGGAGGCAGGGGGGGAACTGAACCTACTGAAGAACCTGTTCAGTTCATTAGCTCTGTCCAGACCTCCATCAATCTGGTCCCCCTTTGCCTTGAAGCCGGTGATCTTCTTCATTCCAGACCACACATCCCTCATGTTGTTCTGCTGGAGCTGACTTTCTAGCTTCTTCTAGTGATGCTGGTGGAGCAAAACGTTTCCTGACTCACTCCTCCAAAACACCCCAAAGTGGCTCAATAATATTCAGATCTGGTGACTGCAGGCCAAGGGAGGTGTTCAACTTCACTTTCATGTTCATCAAACCAATCTTTCACCAGTCTTGCTGGGTGTATTGGTGTCATTGTCATCCTGAATCCTGATACACGGCACCCCTTTAGGATACAATGTTTGAACCATTGGATGCACATGGTCCTCCAGAATGGTTCGGTAGTCTCTGACAGTGACGCACCCATCCAGCACAAGTATTGGACCAAGGGAATGCCATGATATGGCAGCCCAAACCATCACAGATCCACCCCCATGCTGCACTCTGGTCCGCTTATTTGGGGGGTGGAGAAAACAGTAAAGGTGGACTCATCAGAGAACAATACATGTTTCACATTGTCCACAGCCCAAGATTTGCGCTCCTTGCACCATTGAAACCAGCGTTTGGCACTGGAACGAGTGACGGAAGGTTTGGCTACAGCAGCCCCGGACCGTGTATACTGACCCTGTGGAGCTCCTGGTGGACAGTTCTGGTGGAAACAGGAGAGTTGAGGTGCACATAGATTCTGCCGTGATTTGAGCAGCTGTAGTTTTATGTTTTTTGGATACAATCCAGGTTAGCACCTGAACATCCTTTTCAGACAGCTTCCTCTTGGGTCCACAGTTAATCCTGTTGGATGTGGTTGGTCCTTCTTGATGGTATGCTGACGTTACCCTGGATACCGTGGCTCTTCATACATCACAAAGACTTGCTGTCTTCATCACAGATGTGCCAGCAAGATGTGCACCAACAATTTGTCCTCTTTTGAACTCTGATATGTCACCGATGATGTTGTGTGCATTGCAATATTTTGCACAAAACGGTGCTCTTACCCTGATAACTGAACCTTCACACTCTGCTCTTACTGGTGCTGTGTGGAATTAATGAAGACTGGACACCAGACTGGTCCGATCTAGACATGAAACCTCCCACACTAAAATTACAGGTGTTTCAGTTTCATTGTCCAACCCCTGTATATATATATATATATTTTTTTTTTTTGGCATCAGTTGATTTTTTTTTTTTACTTAAAACACAACTGATGATTAAACTGACTGCAGTTGTCATTTCTTTAGTCAGACAAAACATGGAGACTCTGGCAGTTATGACGAACTCTAGTTTCATGCTCAGCGTTTTCTCCAGATGTCTCATTCTTACAGTTCTTCGGGTTACTATCAGAGAAGATAGAGAAAAACCTTTGATATATCTTTTATTTTAATTACTATGTGTGTTCTGCTGATTGTCTGGTCAGTTCAGTGTTTTGGAAAGAGTTTTCTCATCTTTTTTCTTTCCTTTGTTATTCCGTGTCACCTGTGTGTCTTTGTGCAGGTAAAGATGTGCTGTACAACATTGTGGGCTTTGCGAGGGACAGCGTTCGGGCCCATGTGACGACTCTGAGGCCCGACAACTTTCCTTCAGACCGAAAGGAGCCCTGGCTGGTTGACTTCTTTGCCCCGGTTTGTGAGGAAAACACTCATGCATGATAAGCTTCACCTGCTCAGAGAGTGACTTTAGCACAATGTATTTTATTTTTCTCCCAGTTGGGTTTGACAGTCTGCACATTTTACAGGCGGTCAAATTGTCCAAATGTCTTTTTCTTTGTTGAGTGCAGTTCCTTTTCATAGAGTTCAGGGGAGGGCATGTGAGTTGCAGATGAACAGAGCAGATTGTAAAGTTGCATATTCACTGCATACTCATCCAGAAAGTGACACATCATGCACCACACCTCTGAGGTTTACGGTTATGGTCTTAGTCAATATTAGGTTTCGTCAGCGAGACGTGACCATAAACCTGAGACGGTGTAGTTTATATCTCAAAAACACACCATGGGTAATAAACTAATGATCCAAGCCGTCCCTGTTTGCCTTCAGGGCTGGTGAAGCTGCTGCACCTACAACACAAACACTGGCAGGAAAAAGGAGGAGGAAAGAGACAGCCTGGGAGTCCCAGAAACCCCCAAAACAAGTCCTAAAAATGACTTATTTACACGATACTCCCATACGTGTCACCCTTTCCCTCATTCAGTCTATGAATATATTAATCTGGCTCCATCCACATCCCTGCCCACTCACAGATGACACTGGCTCCGCTGTCTTTGCCACACTGAGTGAAGTCCAGTGATAACTGGCTAATTAAGTCATACGTTTTCACTAAAGAGCTAATTATACAAAGCTGCAAGAAGGCTAACGTATTTACTTTAAATGATATTAAGAAAGTCAGTAATTAAAGGGTTTCATCAGCGTCTGAAGACCAAGAGTCGAGGATTATTCTTACTTGATGGTGTCCTAAAGGATTCCTTGCTCTCGTGTACAGTGGTGTCCTCCATGTCGAGCTTTGCTGCCGGAGCTGAGGAAAGCTTCGATCCAGCTGGCAGGACAGATGAAGTTTGGTACTCTGGACTGCACCATCCACCACAACCTCTGCTCCAGGGTACAAATCATGCATCTCCATCAGCTGTGAGCTGCAGACTGTATGAAATGCCGTTTCACTCACAATGTTGCTGGTTTTCTTTGTGTCTCAGTATAATATTCAGGCTTATCCCACCACAGTCATCTTTAACGGTTCGTCTGTACATGAATACGAAGGACACCACTCAGCCGACGGCATACTGGAGTTTATACAGGTAGCATTTCAAAGCAGTCAGATCCCAGTCCGACAGTGAAAGATAATTTTATGACCTCTTTTTTCTTCTCTGGGTATAATATAATATCTGTATATATGAAGAATTTTAGACTTTAGTAGTGTTTAGAAAGAGCTCCTGTCTGTGTCTGTCTGCAGGATCTGATCAGTCCATCTGTGGTGGTCCTTGATCCCTCCAGCTTCACAGAGAGAGTGAAAGGTAAAACCACTGGCGATGACAAATACACCAAAAAAAAACAGGGGTAGGGTTGCAGAGACCATATAGAAAAAGAAAGTTAACAGTTTAAAGGTGTTTTAAAAAACTGTATGTAACTTTTAATTCAGAAATGGCTTGTTCAAAAGGAAGATGCTCAGAATTCAAATTGCACCTGGTGTTAACATGCGTTTTGCCTGATGTGATCAAGAAGAAATTCACTAAGAGTCACTTAGACGAAATCCCTGTAACAATTTAAATGAGTCCTGGAGAAACAGCTGCCAAGCAGCTTAAGTAGAAGTGGGTAAGCTTTTTTTCAGAGTTTGATTTCTGCAGTTTGATATCAACCACGACTTGCCGACTGGCTGCTGATCCAAACTGCTCACAGCCCTGCAGCTCTGTGAGTAGTTTGGGTATATTATCAGGAATGAAGAGACGGGTGACAGAAGCTGCTGTTTCACTTTAGAATGACGAAGAGAAGAGAGGATCTTCAATAGCCCATTTTGGACAAAAGAGGAAATTAATTGAATAGCATTAAGAGGTCAGTCTGAATGGAGCCTGACTGATTTATTGTCAGGCTGGTATTATCGGTCATCATAAGCTCTTTGCTGAATTGTTAGTTTTGGCATTATAGTGGCTGATTAAATGAAAATTAAAAACTGAATTATGAGATGGGAGCCACATCTTTGATACACGTCATGAATGTTGATGTGTTGTTTGTCCACCAGAGGGCGCTCTGCAGCTACCTGTTGGCAGTACGATTCGAAAAAACAAACTTTACACAGACAGAATGAAATGAAATGAAAAATGCTTTATTGATCCCAGAAGGGAACTTTAGTATAAAGAAGAAAATATAAAGTAAAAATACTAGTTTATGTTTAAACTGCATTATGTCTTAGAGACTCATAAAACAGCAGATATAACAAATGTTAGGAACATCTGTTTATGTTTTGTGTTTCTGGAAGAAATCAATATGTTGGATGATGTATCAGAATATCTGATTTTTACATCACCGAATACAGATATCGGTTTGAAAAAAACAAATCCAATTCAAGTATTTAATGGTCATATTTTCTCCCTCCTGCTGTGTTTCAAACGGTGTTGATCAGGTTTTGCATCTGAAAGCAGTGCAGGTGTGAACAGACTCAGTGTCTCTGTTGCAGAACGAGGTGATGGGCAGATCTGGGCGGTAGATTTCTACGCTCCCTGGTGCGGTCCGTGTCAGGCTCTGATGCCAGAGTGGAGGCGCATGGCTCGGGTACGTCACACACCGCAGTCAGCAGAAACACGCAGGATGATAAGGAGCTTGATAAGGAGCTTTCCAGATAGAAATGAGCAGATCTGAACTGCTTCCATCCACTCGTGCGGTCCCCACCGTCATCAGATGGGTCAGGCATTATTAAGTGACACTCGTCTAAGCAGAGTCTCTTTCTGTCTTCACAGCTGCTCACGGGTCAGATCCTGGTCGGTTCAGTCGACTGTCAGCGCTTTCAGACATTCTGCCAAAGTCAGGGTGTGAGGGCGTACCCTGAAATCCGCCTGTACTCCAGCAGTACTCGGCAGCCGGACCGCTACACGTACGTATCACAGTTGGAAACATTCTCTGTGTATAGAAACTGTCACAGAGCGCACTCACTGTCTCATTGAATCAGACCTCTGCACTGCTCTGAAAGCTTTAATTTGAAAGATGATAAGGGAGGCTGGGACTTTAACTGAATTACAGCCAAGAATAAATGAACTGAATGAAAAATGTCTTTGATCAAAACTGATGTTAGCAGCTGATAATTCTGGTAACTGGACCAGTTAACCCACACACTTATCCAATTACAAGTATGCCACCTGCAGACAGACTCACTGCTCAGCTGTGCAGCGTTTAGCGGCTGAAGAAGCCGCTTCAGTTTTCAGGCGCCGCTGCAGACCGAGCTCACGCCATCACATCACACGACAAACACGCTCCCAGTTCAGAGTTCAGTTGATCTGTGTGTCTGCAGGTCTTACAACGGC
Source organism: Hirundichthys speculiger (assembly GCA_018398805.1). Lineage (NCBI taxonomy): Eukaryota > Metazoa > Chordata > Actinopteri > Beloniformes > Exocoetidae > Hirundichthys > Hirundichthys speculiger. The sequence goes on from JAGFBZ010001783.1 coordinate 459,823, forward strand.
TGGAACAGAGACGCACACTCGCTGAGATCATGGGCACTCAGGTGAGATTCAAGCTCTCTTTGTTTCCTTCTGTCTCCTTTCTTTCCTTCCATTTTCTTTCTTCCTTCTGTCTTTCCATCCCTCTTGTCTTGACTTCCCTGTCTTCTTTTTCTTCACTCTTCCCTCGTTTCATTCTGATAACTTACCTCCTACCTTCCATCTTTTTCTACCTTCCTTCCTTTCTCCTTTTCTTCCTCACTGACTTCTAACTTCCTATTTACCTTCTTTCCTCCCCCTCTTCCTTTCTTGCCTTATGTTTTTATTTCTTATTTCATAAATGTCTCTTTTAATCATTACTTGATTGTTGGTTTCTTTTCCTCTTCCCTCCATTTGTCCCTCCTAGCTTTCCTTTTTCTTTTCTTCCTTCCTTACCGACTCCCTTTTTTCTATTTTTCTCCTCTCCTTCTGTCTTTCTTGCTTCCTTTCTTCTCTCTTTTTTATTTCATGATGCAGACAGTTATTGGGGGAACTGACTTGTGTGTTTTGTGTGCAGCTCTTTACCCAGAGTCTCTGTGGATCTGACCCCAGACACCTTCAGATCTCAGGTCCTGTCAGGTCAGGACCACTGGGTTCTGGACTTTTACGCCCCCTGGTGTGGACCGTGTCAGCACTTTGCTCCAGAGTTTGAAGTCCTGGCTCGAGTGAGTGTTTTTTTAATAGATTTTGTTGCAAGGCAACCTTTCGGACTGTGACATGATGCGTACATTGTCAAACTGTCATGGCTGCTCTCTGTGTCGTGAAGATTCTTAAAGGGAGATGTTGTTGTTTTTTTTTGATTGACAGATGCTGAAAGGAGAGGTCAGAGCGGGGAAGGTGGACTGTCAGGCTCATTATCAGACGTGTCAGTCAGCTGGAATCACCGCTTACCCAACTGTCAGGTTTTACCCAAACCTGGGAACAAGGAAGGTGAGGACACACGCTCACACACACACACACACACACACACACACTCTCACACACACACCTTGAAGCAGCAGCTTTTTAGTAGACCTAAAGAAGAACTTATAGGTAGATGGATTACAGCACTGTTTAGTTGCCAGGGCTACTGTTTACCTGCATATTCCCGACATATCGCCTTAGAAGCAGCAGCAGTGACACCAGCACATTTCTGACTTATCCAGAAGTGTGTTCTGATCAGAACATGATTACTGACCACTTGATCAAACTGTGTTAATTTAGCTGTAATATAACCTGCTTGAAACACACAAATATGTATTCCAGGGCAAACTTCCATCCTTTCAGGCCATTCAGTCTCAATGTCAGTAGAAATGGGAAATACTTCTCCAGTCAGGAACATCTGTTCATGTCTGGCAGAAATGTTTAAGGTGCCTTATTCCTCATTTGAAAGAGCAACGCTGGCCAACTCCAGTCCTCGAGAGCCGCAAACCTGCATGTCTTAGAGGTTTCCCTGCTTCAGCACACCTGATTCACATGAATGGATCATCATCCGCTGGTCATCCAGGTCTGCACAAGTCTGTTAATGACCCATTCATGTGAATCAGGTGAACTGAAGCAGGGAAACCTCTAAGACAGGGGTTCTTAACCTTTTTGACCTTGAGGCCCAATTTTTTTAGTACAAAGTGCCCCCTGCCCATTAAATATTAACACTGTATAGGTTTATTTGACCACACTGAAGATTTGATTTGTATTCAATAATAAGCCAAATCCACTTACTGTTTAACAAGTAAAAACCTTATCAAATAAAATGACATTATAGAATGGGATTATCACAAATACTTTTATTAAACGCGTGTATGTAAACCTGCACACATACTGTATCAACACACCAAACAGGCTGATAATTCCTGGACCAAATCAAGCTGTGACAAGAAAAAAATTCAAGGATCAAGTCAGGCTTTTTAATAATAATAAAAACGACCAATATTAGGAGTTTACTTTAAATTAATAAAAAATAATATATATATATAATCAATCAATAAAAGGGGGCGATAAAATAAATGCATTCAAATAATATAAATCTATTTTTAAATTAAGTAAATAAACTGCAAAAGAAATTGAAATAAAGTGCAAATTTAGAATCTAAATGCAAACATTTAGAGTTGCTGAGTGACACGACAGACCTTTTCTGCATCTGCAGCCCAATTTCCTTCCTCTTAAAATATTCCAGTGGTTTCCCCACAAGAGTCGGGTGTTCCTCCATTTACAAAAATGTATTTGAAGAAGTCGAGATTTTATTTCCGTAAAAATGTTGTCTTTTGGGTGGGGGGGCTTGGCAGGACGTTGGTCTTCATTTTTTCTTTTTAAAAACTTCTCAATTTTTGCCACTTCTTCTCTGCGTATTGGCGGTTGTTAAACAACTGAGTGACGCATTACCGCCACCTAGTGGTCAAAAGCTGCGCGCAGTCTTGCAGCCCTTGCGTCCCACAGGTGCAAAACTGAAAGTTTTTTGTGGCCCTCTGGGAGGTGCGGGCGGCCCAAGTTTGGGTCGCGGCCCTATGGTTAAGAACCACTGCTCTAAGACATGCAGGTTTGCAGCTCTCGAGGACTTGAGTTGGCCACCCAAGTCTGACTATTTCTGTGTGTTGTGACAGCGTGAACACAGTGGCGAGTACATCAACAGCCGGGAAGCCAGTACAATCGCTGACATCATCAGACAGCGACTACAGCAGCTGTCGCCACGGTTACACAGCACACCAAAGGTAACTTCCCTCTCCCCCGAAGGTGGTACCGAACGCACTGCCGAGCTCGAGTTTGACTTTGTTTTTTGTTGTCTTTGTTTTGTAGGACGAGCTCTGATGGAGGAGGCTGTTGTGAGAAAGAGCAGCAGTCTGATTGGTCAGATGGGAAAACACTCGGTTGTGATTGGTCCGGAGTGATCAGTCAGTCAACACTCTTTGAGAAGACCACAGCTGGACCAGGAGACAGACGCTGGCTGCTACCAGCTGTGCTCTTGAATGTACTGAACACTTGGTTTTATTTGCTTTAATTTTTATTTTTTTTTGTCTCCATTGTTTGTATTTACTCTATGAAGTAAAACTGTGGGACACTGTACATGTTACTGATACACAAACGCACAGAGCCAAATCATGAAACAGTGCTGTATTTTATTGTTTGTGTAGAAACTGTCTCAAAATAAAAGTGTTTCTGTTTAAAAAAGAAAGAAAAAAGCTTTCCATGTCAGCTTTCCAGTCTATGCTGCAGATGTTTTTTTTTTATTTTTGCCTGGCCAGCCATCCCTTTTTACTTTGCGAAAATTGTCTCTGGTGAAACGGGCGTTGTCCCCCGACCTTTCAGACCCGTTTCTGCTGGTATCCGTCATTCAGCAGAGTCCCTTACAGCTCTGCCTTGTATCCCTCTACAACGGAGCCCAGAGGCAGTTTCTTCTGCACCTGTTGGGACTGACCCCTTAAAAATCCATCCAGAGAAACCAGACTGTCCCTCTTTGTATTGAAGAGGAAAATAGATATGATGGCTGAGGCTAGATTTTATTCAGTAAAAAGCAAGGTTCAACAGGCAATTGAAAATTATATATAATATAATTAGGGCTGGGCAAGTTAACGCGTTATTATCGCGTTAACTTATTAATTAATTAACGCCGACATTTATTTGATTGCGCGTTAAAGGTGGGGTAGGTGTTCTTTTTTTGCAGCACTTTTTACAATATTGCCTGAAAACCTTTTCACATTCCCATTGCACCCACTGAAATAAAATGTTTGCAAAAATTAATGACTTAATCGGGATTAAAAATTTTAATCGTTGCCCAGCCCTAAATATAATATATTGCTGTTATTGTTATATATTCCCCAAAAAGGGAAAATGCCAAAAGAATTTTCTTTGTATCTATCTGAAAGAAATATGTTATAAAACACTTATTTTGTCAACTATATCAACTCTTATGTATTACTATAGTGTTCATTATATCTTGATTTAATTCTTAGCCATAATTATTCATGTCAAATGTGTGTGTATTTAATTTTACTACCAACTAAATCAGGTTTCCACATTTGGGCTCCTTCTGACATCAGTCCAAACAGGTGATCATACATCAGTAGCTGCAGATCATTTGAAGTGATCACTCCTGCACGCTGAGGCACCGTTTGCAATCTCACTAACACGCACTTCAGTTCACTCAAAATAGGCTTTGAATTCTGGTTTGGTCACTTCCAACCTGACATATATTTATTTATTTTTTCTTTCTTACCTTTCAGAATTTTCTAGTCAAATATTCATGAAAATCAGGACAAAGTCAGAAGTTTCCAAAGTTCTCAACAATCTTTCTGCGGGTGGTGAGAAATATGTTTAGATGAAACTTTCAGGTTTCTCTTTAGTTTGAACATCCATCCATTATCCATGCCTGTTTAGTCCCGTGCAGTTCCTATTTAGTTCCTATTGAATCCATCTCTCATACTTCTATCAATAAAGCAGCAGTGTAGCCCAGTTGGTTGTCAGAGATTATTAGTGGATGATAATATGCTTCAATGTAAATAAATAAAAAAGGCCTTTCTATTGATTAGCATGTAGAGGTATATTTCCATTATTCTGATCCACATACTGAAATTCACACAATTCCAAGGTGCAAAGGTTCCTTTTGCAGATATCCTTCTCTTTTTGGTTGGTTGTCAGGGTTAAAAAACACAGAAAAATTACTTTTAATATGATATAAAACAACATTGTGCCACAGTTTCTGACACTGAAACCATCAAGCTGTTGACTTTAATTAACATCAAATTCTAAGATAGTTTATTTTAAATTACTAATCATTTTGGGAGCTGCAATGATTATAGGTTGTTTTTATTTGTTTTTGCTGTAAATCTCAGTATTGCACCTGTGTTTAGCAGCTGGATGTATCTATAAACCTAATCAAAACCTAATCAGATTTGATAGGGAGAATGTATTTTTTCTGTTTCTTGCTGTTCTCAGTTTCACCAGCAGGGGTCACTGCTCCCACTCTGTTGAGAATTAAGGAAGACTTAAAAAAAAAAAAAAAAAAGGATTTATGAGGTAAAAAGGTTTCCACACAGATGCCATGTTGAGTTTCAAAAGAACTTAGTTTGCACACGATGCATGCTGGGAACCCGGCTGGTGCGTAACAAGTTCACTGGACCTTTTCTAATGTTTTAATGGCTGTGTGTTTCCAGTAGAGCCGGCTGATGCTGCTGCTGCACCTCTGTGTAGTTTTTTTTTTTTTTAATCTGGGAAAGTATTCATGTGAAAACAAAAAGCTCAAGACAGCAAGTTGCAACAATATGAACAGTGAGAATCCTTGGAGCTCAACGAGGAGCCAACTGGCCTTCAAGAATCAAGAAGAGAAGCCCAGTTGCCTTCTTTGTAGGGTTACTGTGGATCAGAATCTGATTGCATTGGATTGTATTTATTTGTTCTGAATTGGTTTGTAAGTACTTGGATTTGAATCCAACTTGCTAGATTTATTTTTTTCTATATTTTTTCAAAGTCCCTTGACTTCAGAAGGAACTCAAAATTTGCTGCTTATAAAGAAAGCTTTTTGCACAGGAGCAATGCATGACAAGGGCAAAGTGAGACTGACTTTGTTCTATTGTGGCTGATATCATGATGCATTTAAATAAAAATCATAAAAAATCATGAATTTTTAAGGCTCAAATATAAATGTGACTCACTGTGAAACATTTTCCTTCTCATGAAAACCACCAAATGAAAATCCATAGACGTGAAGCGCTTTGCTGGATACATTAATAAAACAACTGTAAGATAGTGTCAGATGTGATATCTTACTTCAGCTTTTACACACAACTGACCAAAGTAGCTTTTTTCATTTCGTCTGCGCTCACTTCATGGAAGCTGTCATGCTGAGTGACACGTGAGGAGGATCTTGGCTCTGAATCACAAATACAGAAGAAGTATCCTGTTAAAGGGGGCCATCTTCGGTTACTGATGTCATCTCCAGCAGGGTCCATTTCTGAGACGTGCTTTACTTTTGTACATTAAGAGGAGGAGGGAGGAATTGTCCATCTTTATATGCAGTCTATGGTTGGAGTTGAATCAAACTTGGAGTTGATGCAGGGCAAGAACAAAAAGAAGAAACATTTCATGCTGTTTTTGTTCAAATATAGCTCATAAATTAGGAATTTTTTTTTGTGAAAACACTATAAGTTTGAATTTGAATAAGTGACGAGAAACAGTGTGGCAAGCTTTGTAATAAGCACAGGAGATATAGAACATATCTGCAATTTTCTTTGGCCCACATTTGACCTCAGCATCAGCACTGACTGGGGGTAAATGCAACAGCCCAAAGTCAGTCCCACATCCACCAGACATGTTTTAAATCCACAGGTTCTTTAGGGCTTCCGGTCAGAGCTGGGCCTCACAACACTGACCACTGTCTGTGTCAAAGCCAGCCAGCCTTTAGGCTCTGGACAACATGTGGCCCACATGACACATCCCATAATCCATGTCTTCTACAGCACAGGACCTTGAGCCACATCTGTCACACATAACTCTTGCCAGTGTCAAAACTGAGCCATAAGTGCCAAAGGTAGCCCAGGTTAGACTCAAATGTGTTTGCTATAGAGACGAAGTTGCATATTTGCTTAGGCTGGACAACGATTAAAATGTTTAATTGCGATTAATCGCATGATTTCCCTGATTAATCATGACTAATCGCATTGTATACGAAAATCATGAAAATCGAAATAATCAAATAATGAATTTAAAAGTAGTGTAAAGGTCACTTTTATTTAAATGTTCTGCTGCCATATGGACTAAAGTGCCATAACATTTGTTGTTCAAACACTTTTTACATCAGCACTTGCCAGTAACACATAGTTTGGGTAAATCTCATCTTAAAAAATATAAAATAAAATGTAAAATAATATGAAATGTAAAATAAAATAAAGATTATTGCCACTGCCAGGGCATTAATGTCATCCTGTTTTTTTTTTATGAAAAAATAAAAAAAGTCTGCTGACAAAATCCTAACAATCTAGAGGCCACAATCAGAACATTAAAACAGGTAATTTCTGAGGTAACAGCAGAGACTTTTAACGGGGAGTTAACTTGGCAGTGATTATAAATAACCTTTTTTCTGTTGCTTCGTCCCCTGGGAGAACTTTAAAATGAAAATTTCCATGTTAAAGTTCTGTAATTTTATCAATCTGTAATTATCTGTGTATCATTTGTTTTTTTTTCAATTTTCGATTGTCAATCAAAAATTAAAAAAAATTAAAAAGTGACTTTTTATTTAAAAAAAAAAAAAAAGCCTGTTTTTTTATATTTCAATTTTAGCCAACAGGCCACGAGACTGAATTTGTTTTTAATATTTTATTGTGTGGTTTACTTGACCCAGAAATGGCTTTGTTTTATAATCAAGGAATAGACTTTCTGTTTTGATTACACATCTGTGCCACTAGATGGAGCCGCACTGCAGTAACCAGCTAGAGAACAGCTCGACAGTGAACACATGGAGCAGATCTGATGTAAAATGGAAGAATGATACGATCATCTTGAACAAAGGGGTTTGAAAGTTTTTTTTTCAGCCAGAATTGTTAATATTGCTACCTGAGTTGCTACTCAAACTCTAAAGTATACTGATTTTTACTGCTCTCCATGTCTGTTTTAGTTTTGCCTGCCAATTCTGTTCCACTTCCACAGCAGCCAGTAACAGACTTTTCAAAACAAAAGCACGTGACCAACATGCGTTAACGCGCGATAAAATAAATGTCGGCGTTAATAAATTAACGTGTTAACGTGATAGTAACGCGTTAACTTGCCCAGCCCTAATATTTGCATTTATGGATATATGATTTGCTGATACAATTGTGCAGGTTCAAACCACACCTAGAGCCCTGCTAGAAACATTTTGAGGGGTCATATTGAGCTAAACACCTTCATAGCATGACTGTTCACCATAAACACAGTGCTACCTTAAAACGTTAGCGTGATAAAAGTAGCTAATTAGCACTAAATCCATTTTTTGTGGACAGTCTGACATCCTCCATGGATTTGCAAGTGGACTTTTTTACAGCCTCGACTTTGACATTCAGAAATCACCTTCAATGTGGAGAGTGTGCACATTGTTAGAGCATGACACTTTAATCTTTAATTTTTTTTTTTTTTAAGCATTTGTGGCCTTTATTTACAGCGACCAGGCAGGAAATTTGGAAAAAGAAAGGGAAGACACACAGCAAAGGCCCACAGTCCAGGATTCAAACCTGGGTCCACTGCTACGGGCCTTCCAGTCCCAAGATAGACGGAGTGAACGTGAGACACTGGCATTTCTGGTAGTTATTCATTTCAGGTGGGAGTTGGGCTTTGCCATTTGTCACCGACTCTGTTCGTAACATTGTAGATGTCGCCAAGGGATGGATGGGTTTCATCTCTGTGGTGTTTTTTGGGATTCTGTCTCTGCTTGTAGTGGTCATGTGGTCCTGTTGGTATCACTGAGTGAGGATCTTCAGCTCTCATTGAACTGGTTCACAGATGAGCGTGAAAGGATGGGGATGAGAATCAGCACCTCCAAATCTGAGAGCATGGCCCTCAGTTGGGAGTGAGATACTGCTTCAGGTGGAGGAGTTTGTTCACAAGAGAGGGAGGAATGGAGCGAACGCAGCATCTGCAGTAGCACGGGTCTGTACTGATCGGTTATGGCGAAGAAAGTTGAGCCAAAAGGCAAGGCTCGCTGTTTACCGGTTAATCAATGTTCCTGTTCTCACCTTTGGTTATGAGTAGAGGCTGAAAGAACAGGACTGCAAACACAACTGTCTGAAATAGTTCCACTAGTGGCTGGGCCTTTCCTTAGAGACTGGTGATCTAGGAGAGACTCAGAGCACCTGGTTCAGAAGCCTCCTTGACGCCTTCCCGGGGAGGTGGTTCAGGGCTTGTCCAACTAGGATATGGCTCCATGGCAGACCCAGGACAGGCCGGAGAGATTACATTCCCTGGCTGGCCTGGGAACGCCTTGGTATCCTTCTGGAAGAGCTGGTGGCAGTGGTCAGGGAGAGAGAGGTCTTGTTTACTTCAGCTGCTGCCCAAACTCGGGGAAATGGAAGTTAATGGATGGATAGACTATATACAGTCTAAACGTTACTGATGGGATGTCCTTGAGTTTACAAATAGGCCTACAGTGTTTGACCATTCCAACCAGATTCAATATATTTTCTTTAAAGTGTAAAGAAAAAAAAGAAATTCAAAACAGTGTAATGATTTAAACCTCCTTATCACGTTGTTTTGGGAAAATCTTGTTTATTAGAGTACAAATGCTCCTGGACAGTTTCAGCTTCAACTTTTTATGCACAGAACACAGAATGATATTTAACCATCAGAAAAATGTAGCGAAGTAATTAAATAAAAAGGCTCACGAACTTGATACACTCACTGGAAAGCGCAATACGTAAAATGTTCTGTTGTAGTGTAATTAACTAAATGACCTAAGGTATTTTCCACTTGAGGATTATAAGACCAGGGTTTCTCCCTCTGTTTTGTGGGCAGTTGGAGGTCAGCATTGACGCAGCACTGCTCCATAAACCACTGGAACCACTTACTGTGTGTGCGTTCTATTATTTCATGATGTGAAATGGAGCAGCAAGTTGGACAAACACTGCCTGAGGTACTGTGGGAACCAACCTGTTAGTCCTGTGTGTGTTTGAATGATGATGTCAGAATAAATCTCTTTCTGTGTTTGATGGTTGGAGATTTGGCTGCGTGTATTCACATTGGAGTGCGGCACTTCCTGTGACTTGGTACAGGGTTTAACACGACTTTTACACGAATGAGGACGATGATTAGGAAATTAAGAAACTTGTGTTCATGCTTTCATATTTTCAGCCCTGAATAATACAGTCATGTGAAAAAGAAAGTAGACCCACTTTAATATCAGGACATAAAAGAAATAAATGAACAAACCCCCTGATTTTTATCAGGTGTTACAATGAGTAAAATAGGATATCATAGGTAAGTTAAGACGCTGACCTCTGTAACAGCAGAGGTTTTAGTAGTTTGCTGGTCTGGAGCACTCAAGCGTGTGCTAATACAATGCAAAAGAAGAAAGACATTGGCAGTGATCTTAGAGAAGCAATTGTTGCCGTACATCAATCTGGGAAGAGTTACAGGGCCATTTCCAAACAATCTGGAGTCCATCATTCCAGGGAGAGAACGATTATTCATAAGTCTAAAACATTCCAGACAGTTGCCAAGCTCCACAGGCCTCAGTTAGAATGTTAAATGTTAAAGTTCGTGACAGTACAATTTGAAAAAGACTGAACAAGTATGGTTTGTTTGGAAAGGTTGTCAGGAAAAATAATTTTTTCTCTGAAAGGAACAACAGGTTTACAAAGTTTCGTGTGAACAAACCACAAGACTTTTGGAACTATGTCCTCTGGTCAGAGAGGTCCAAAGTGGAAAAGTGGAAAGGATTGGCCATAATGCACAACACTTTGCTTTGCAAAAACCAAACACAGCATATAAGCACAGATAACTCATACTAACCAAGCACTGTGGTGGAGGGTGTGATGATTTGGGCTTGTTTTGGATTCACGAAACCTGAGCACCTTGGATCATGAGGTCGAACTCCTGCACTAGAGGTACTGTAAAGTCAAATGTGAGGTCATCTATCCTGCAGCTAAAGCTTTGGATGAAAATGGATCATTCAACAGGACAACAACAATACCACACACAACAGCAAAGCTACAGCAAGACTGGCAGAATAAGAAAAGAACCAAGGGCTTGGAATAATTCAGTCAATCCATCCATCCATCTATCCATCCATCCATCCATCCATCCATCCATCCATCCATCCGTCTGTCCGTCCGCCTGTCCATCCATCCATCCATCTATCATTCATCCATTCATCCGTCCATCTGTCCATCCATCCATCCATCCATCCATCCATCCGTCTGTCCGTCCGCCTGTCCATCCATCCATCCATCTATCATTCATCCATTCATCTGTCCATCCATCCATCCATCCATCCATCCATCCATCCGTCCGTCCGTCCGTCTGTCCATCCATCCATCCATCCATCAGCCTACCCCAGCAGACCATCATAGGCCTTTGTGCAAGATCAAATGTCTTTAAACCTTAATGTCATTGGGGTAATGTTGCAAAGGAGAGCAGGCCTAACGATGAAACAGTTTTTAAAAGGTAAAAATTATTGAATGACAGGGTGTACTTCATTTTTCACACTCTGCTTTTACATTTTGCATATAAACTAAGCACAAAAAGTAAGGAAATTTGTGTTTGGTAGATTATTATCTGTCTACAAGATAACTCAAAAAGTTATGGATAGATTTTTAAGAAATTTTCAGGAGTTGTCAGAAATGTGAAAAGGAAGAACTGATTTCATTGTGGCTGTGATCCGGAAGAAATCCTGGATTCTGGATCACTTTCAAATTTTCGATAACATTGCGGTCAATGGGGCCAAAAATTTTGTTCCTCAATATCTCCGTTAATTATTGCCCAAACCTCATGAAATTTGACTCAAGGATTGACAATGGAAACCTCTATCAAATTTCAAAGGCTGATTCGGATCTGATCCAGAACGCGGATTTTATCGCAATCTGTAAATCGCTATATGGGGGAATTGTTGCGCTTGGCGGAGGTCTGCGCTCTCCGAGTGCTTTTCTAGTTTCTTTGTTGTAATTATCCTTCTTATCAATAAATCTTATACCGTTGGAAACCCTTTTTATTCCCCTTTAAAAAGGTTCCACATTTGTCAGGATTGTGCATTTGTGACTTGAGAATGTGGGTTGCGCCCATGAAAGATTTGCCAAGTCTTCTCTGAAAATGCCAAACATTTTTTTTTTTTTTTTTTGCCAGGAGCCCTGCCATGACTGCCCTTCACCATCAGGTTCGTGCTGGTGTCAGCAGCATGTGTGCTGGAACCTGAACAGGGACATTTATGTTCAGCGATAAGTCCAAATTCTGCCTACAGAACTTATCGTAGGGTCAAACTGTGGATAAGATGTGGAGAACACTTGGGTGGTTTGCTGCACCGACAAAGCCTCGGTGATATTGAGATATTGAGAGGAAATTCTGCAACCAGTGGCAATCCCATATCTCCACAGTCCAGAACCAAACTCAATCCTCCAAGATGAAATCAATGACCCCCACAAAGAAGGGTTTATCAGAGAGTTCTGACCAGTTCTGACCTCAACCCCATTGATCACTTGTGAGATCAGCTTGGGTGTGATGTTCATGTCAGGGTGACCAACACAATCACATTGTCTGACTTGCAACAAATGCTGGTTGAAGAATGGGATGTCATCCCACAGCAGTGTGTGACCCGACTGGTGACCAGGAGGAGGAGGAGCCAGGCTGTTGTAGCTGGGTACGGTTCATCCACACGCTGCCGAGGCTCCTGATTATTGAATGAATACATTAAAAACTGTTAAACTACAAGTATGTCTTGTTTCTTTGAGCTTCAGTAATCCAACCCACTAAACAACACCAAACAAGAGTCAACAGAAAATAAAAGCTGTTTGGCATTAGAAGAGAAGATTTGGCAAATCATTCATGAGTGCAACCCACATACTCAGGTCTGCTGTCCATCCCATAAATATGTGTTCCTGACAAACGTGGCGCCCTGTGATGGACTGGTGACCCGTCCAGGGTCCTGCCCCTGCCTTTCTCCAGAAGAGAGCTCAGATAGGCTCCAGCAGATCCCCGTGAACCTGCAGAGGATTAAGCGGGCATAGATAATGGATGGATGGATGCACAAAATGTGGCACCATTTCAACTACAACACATGGCAAAACTGGACAAACTAGGGATCAATACAAGATAAAACTGAAAAAAAAACAGGAAAGTATTAGAGCAGTGGTTCTCAAACTTTTAATGCTGCGTACCACCTGAGAAACTATTGAGCTCGTATCAGCATGATGACCAATTTTAAAATATAGCCATATATGCCTTCTCAATTAGCTTTAAACACACAGGAGAGATGTTTATTCCTTATTGTGGTTATTTATTGTTTCCTGAATTTCATTTGAAACGTTGTATTTATAATGCATTGTCATGCATTGACAAGTCATGACGTACCACCAGAGAGCGCTCGCGTACCACCAGTGGTACACGTACCACAGTTTGCTCACCACTGTATTAGAGAAAACAAGCATGGAATCAGTGATAGATGCACTGAATCACAAAAAGCACCACAAAGGGTTGCCTTTCAGTCTCTTGAGAATAAAACTGACACATCTGACCAAACAGAACATCTAGAAAAAAGGACAAGTATAAAATCCGGACTCTAACACTGAATGAATAGCTGACTAAAACATAGTTGATACTTGACCAAAGCAGGGACAATGACGCACCAGTGGATGCTAGATTAGACCAGGGCAACACCAACAAAGGATCTGACCTAAAGTAGCAACAAGAGGCATGCTGGATGAAAGGAGGGCTAAAAACTCATTGTACTTGGAACCAAACCAGGGCTAAAAACACCCGTGAAAAACCGTGGAAGAACAGGCTGTGGTTATTTTTCGTTAATATGATGTGTTTCCATGCCTTCCTGGGATCTGGTATTGAAAAACAATTTAAATCAGCTTTAACTGCTTTCCCCGAGGTCAGTCAGTATGAAAATATTCAGCGTGTGTGACCGTTTGCTGTGTCAGCACTCAGGAACATGAATAGAGGCTCTCAGCCTCCAGAAACAGACTTCACCTTATCCCAGCGCCAGGTGTGTTTTCAGTCAGCTGAAGAAGCGGAGGAGGATAAGGAGGTGTAAGAGCAGAAAATCCATGAAAACATTTTCTCTGCCCTCTCATGGAAACTGCAGCTGAGAAAACACTGTTGGAAATTAGCAGGGAGGAAACACTGGAAGAACGCCTACACACACGCACACGCACAGACACATGCACGGTGCATGATGGCTGTAATTCATGCTGCTGCTCTGTTTAGTTAAACAAACTTTACTCCCTTTAGTGAGATGAACTCCTTTTCTAGTTTGATGCAAATTCTGGGATATGTTGGTTAATTTAAGCCTCCATGTGTCATTAATTTGTAGAAAGATGGTTAATGTTAGATGTTTTTTTTTTTAATTGCAAACCTTTTCTTAGAGTTAATGAAAGCCCCTCATACAGTCATCAGGACAACCAGAACCATCTGAAACATTCGTCTCAGAGCAGTTTGAGGAGCTGTCAGGACCTTTAATCTGTTGATTTATGGAGCTTTCCCTGTCTACATACAAACAGAAACAGCTACATGCCAATGCTGTCTCATGAATTTCCATAAAACTGTCATGGAAGGAATGATTACCAGCTTTTAGAGGCAGCAAAACCTGCATTTCAAACCAGCTGCCAAGGAAACACATTCTTCATTTGACATTTCTGGAAACCAAAAATACAAACGATGTGCATGTTTTGTCACTTTTGGTTTAGTTTTGACATAGATTCACACACAGCGTTGGGGGTCACGTGTGAACGTGTGGCCTTATTAGGAGACAGGCTGGTGGTGGAGAGCTCAAACGAAGGTGTCCCAAACCCTGATCCTATTGTAAAAAACAATGCTCCTGCAGACTCCACTTGCAGACTAAAGGGCTGAAATATCTCACACAGCAACTCCTCCAAAGCATTCAATAAGGTAACTGCGAGACAGAATATTGATCCCTCTGTGCACGACTTCTGTTCAGTGTTGTTGCATGTTCAAGTCTGGTTGAAAACCCAAAATCTTTAACTCTGGATGGATTTGCAAGTCTTGTTAGCCCATATTTTACTTTCAATATAGCATAGAAAACATGTAAATTGTTAAAAGTGAGGAAATGTACACTCTAAAGAAAAAAAAAGTTAAAGCTGAATTTGATGGCAGCAAGGCAATGTTTACCAGTATGTAGCATTCCCTCTTTTAACAACATTCCTTTCTCTGGCTGGGAACTGGAGTTTTGGGAGAAGAATGCCCCAAAACTCCAGGACTGTTGAACATCTTGATTTTCAACAGTCCTGGATCTTATGTGCCTTATTTTCCATTTCGTGATGTGGCAAATGTTTTTAAATGGTGACAGATCTGGACTGCAGACATGTGAAGCCATGCTTTTGTAATGGATGCAGAGTGTGGTTTATCATTATCTTGCTGAGAGATGCAAGACCTTCCCTGAAAGAGACATTTTCAGAAAGGGAGCATCTATTATTGTATAGCATCTGTTACAATGCCAGTTGTCTCTAGGAGCTTTACAGAGACCCAGAGCATGAACCCAAGCAAATGTCATTAACTAAAATTATAACATCAAAGAAAAATGGCAAGTAAAAAAAAAACTCCTCTAGCGGGAGAAAAAAAACCTTGAAATCAAACAGTGGCAAGGAAAAACCCCTCTGAAGAAACTTGGAGCAGGACCTGGATGATAAGGGGGGACTTTCCAGCTGAAGGACAGCTGAGTAAAGAAAGAAAAGAGGAGGGAGATAGGACAGAAAGGATGGAGGACAAAGAGAGGAGAGAACATACATCCTGGGAATACTATATTGGACAAATGTAATGTAAAATAAATAATAATTATCCATTAACTTGAGAACTAAGAATTCCATGCACTTATATTCACTTCACACTTAGATGCATTGTAAATTAACTTCAGAGATGACTATATAAACAGATTTGGGCAGCAACACTGAGGTGGTCAGAGGATCAGACTATTGGTCAGCATGTTAGCTGATATCCCAGAGACATCTGTCTCTTTTCAGTTTAGTTTTAAAGGTGGAGTTGATGTCAGCCTCCTTAACCCAAACTGGTTGCTGGTTCCATAGTAAAGGTGTCTGATAGCAGAAGGCCCGTCCTCCAAATCTACTTTTGGATATTCTAGGAACTATAAGTAAACCTGCACTCTGAGAGAAGAGAGCTCTATGAAGAGCATAAAGCATTATCAGGTCTTGTAAATAATGAGGAACTTGGCCATGAAGGGCCTTCCACAGTATGTGAGTAGCAGAATTTTGAATTTGATTCTAAATTTTACGGGAAGCCAAAGTAGGGAGGCTAACACGAGAGAGACATGGGCCCCGATCGTACACCACCTGCTAGCCGCTACCCGCAAATTGCGGGTTTAGGAACCTCTGCTAACCGCTAATGCAATCTTCCGCTTCCCTAAAGCCGCTATCTGCTATGCCGACTCCCTTACTCACATTGTAGGTGTGGCAATGGGCGTGTCTTTTGCGCTTTTAGCAAACTCGGTATCTTGCGATCGCGGGTTTAGGTTAGCGGGTAGCCCCACTACCCGCTACCTGCGATCACAAGATACCGAGTTTGCGGAAAGCGCAACCCGCATGTCGGCACGTAAAAGAGCGCGTCCAAATGGCATAAATGTGCGTCCACCTGGTCACATGTGGACGTGCACAAACGGCTCTACCTCTTGATTACGCATCACCGTATTACTGTCAGACGTTTTTATTCCCTTGAGGTCAGAGGATGTCTGGTCAGCAGTTGTGGTGGATGTGGGAATAGTCACGGCCAGACACGTCAGTCTGTACAGCTGTGGCATGATCTCATTCAGATGTTTGCTGTGGAGGAAACCAAGGAGATCTTTGGGACATTTCCCCCAAAAAATCCGTGATGGCCTACATCACAGTCACTTCTGTTTTTAAACAGCTCAGATCATCAAATAGAGCTTCGTGGCTCTGTGAGGGATGATGAATTTATTTCCGATATGTCTGAAACTGTTGGTGGTCGAGGGACAGGAGCATTAATTGTTCGCGATCTTTAAATGCGCATCCAATGATTCGTTCTGCAGTATTTTAAAAGGCACATCAGCTGCGCCAAGACGCAAAGCTGTCTCAGAATATGTTCCTGCGGCTCTGCCTGGCCGTGTTTACCGGGAGCGCACCAACTATCTGGGACTTTTAGGTAGCCGATAGGAATTGTCTGTGTAAAATGTATATATATATATGTATATATATATACATATATATATATACATATATATATATACAGTCATGGAAAAAATTATTAGACCACCATTTTTTCTTCACTTTCTTGTTCATTTTAATACCTGGTACCACTAAACGTCATCATGTGACTAAAACAGACAGAAAAGAAAACACTGAATGCATAAAAGCAGTGTTTTTGGCAGTGCAACGCCATAGCTATTGATGTAAAAACTTAAGTGATTTAGGTTATAATCAAGAAAACCATGGAAAATGGTAAGATATCAGCTCTTAAATAAAACTCTTATGAGCAATCTTTGTGGTTATCGTTATGTTTGTCCAAACAAATGTACCTTTAGTTGTACCAGGCATTAAAATTAACAAGAAACTGAAGAAAACAAGGGTGGTCTAATAATTTTTTTCAATGACTGTATATCAGTGCAGAGGAGGGGGAGAAGGAAGGAAGAGGCGGAAGCTCTACCAAAGACTAAAGACAATAACCCCTGTCTTAATTTAATTGCAAAAAATTATGGATTTGTCTTTTCCAGATGTTTAAACTCCCTGTCTCACTAATACATCTCCCACACCATCAGAGACACAGGCTGATAAATAGCTGGATGGTCTCTTTCCTCCTTAGCTGAATAGTCTTCCACTTTGCCTCAGTCCATTTGAAATGAGTTTTTCACCCAGAGAGGACAGCAGGGGTTCTGAATCATGCTCACACATGGCTTCTTCTCTGCATGAACCTGCTCCATGCAGCGATTTCCATCACAGAATCACATCTGTTTGAAGGCAGCGCAGCCTGAGGGCCTGAAGATCACAGCTATCCTTTTATCTGTCAACGGATTCTTAGAATCCTTTGGTGATATTTTTCACTGAGGAACATAATTCAGACTTCAAATGCTGAACCTCTGTCCGTCTTTACTTCTGGGAGTCTCTGTCACCCTAAGAAATTCATTTTTATACCCTATCATGCCACTGAGCAGAAATATAAAAGGAGACAATTTTACTGAGCACGGTGATCAATACGTTGGTTTCTTCTTATTTATCTATCTATCTCAAAACCTTAACACTCGATCAGAAAAACAAGAAACCAGTACTTCATGTCATTCCTGAAACTTAATTCAAATAGAGCTCCTTTTGTGTCATCCAATATTTTTTTAAACAGTATGGTGGCACTTTAATGAACGCAAGCGTGTAACTAATCGTATTACCAGCTGACAGGTGAAGTCTGTCGGTGACTGAAGTGATTTGATGGAGAAAGATAAGCAGTCCATGAAAGGCTGAGTTTATAAGGAGCAAAAAATGGACAGAGAACCTCCACTTCATCAACAAATGCATGAGAGAATAATTGAAGCGTTCAAAAACAATGTTCCTCAAAGAACAATTGAAAGAAATCTGCATATTTCTTTTTCTACAGTGCAGAACATCATGAAACAATTTAAAAGAGTTTAAGTGTCAAAGATGTGAGCCATTTATGCACCTTGGGTTACAAAGGAATTACTGGCTGTTTTCTTTTTTTTTAATTTATTTGGCATTTGGCATTCCACTCACGCTCACATGAGCGTGAGTGGAAGGTAGCGACAGTGTGCCAAAACCGGGAGGCCAACTACTGTAATGCTAATGCGAAGAAGAAGAAGGCTCTGACAATTCCTATCACTACAATAAAGACCAAACACAGCCAAAGCGCATGTAATCTTAGCTGCGTTATGGTTGGATTTAGTGTACGATAGTTTGGGCTAGAGTACGATAATTTCATTTTCAACATCTGGCAACACTGGGTGGAGGGCTGTAGCCGCCTTGGCCCTTCTGGTGTCAGCCGCGTCTCTCTGGTCGTCCTTCCTTTCCTCTTCTTCTTCTCCGTTGCCCTCTTCCTCGTGGTCTGTAGGTCACTGGTTTGTGGCAGTGGGGGTGCTACTGCTGCTGGGCTGTGTGAGGTGGGGACTTTCTGGGTTGGTTGATCTTGTTCAAGTACAAAATAGTACCAGCGCCAGACTTTTTAAATCAACACCTCCGGATGTTGTGTCAACTTTTTATATATCCCCTTTGAAGATCATTAATGGGGAACAAAGAGGCTGTTGGAGACCATTTTGAAAATACAACAAAAAAACTCCCAACACTGACAACAGGTGTTTGAAATGTGATTTATCTGCTCATTTCTGACTGCCCACAAGCCTCTGGTTGATCCCCAGTCAGTTCATGTGCTAAACTGTCCTCGAAAAAGACAGAGTCCCAACATTTCCCCCGATATGCTAATCGGTGAGCTCTTTTAGCAAAGGTACCCATCTTTCCTTAGCTGGCAGGAAAATGCATTAAAAGATACACCATGGCGTAGAATTATGGTTATAATTGTCTTCTGTTTAATGTTCAACTCGGAGAACAAGTTGACGTCACTGTTATGGTCCACATAGCAAGAAAAATACAGTCACGGACACAGGAAACACATGCGTGAATTCATCTGTTGTTCAGGTTTAATGGACAGTTGGAGGGAAAAAAATCGGCAATGCAATGAATAAATATTCATAAGTGTATTGAAATGGTACATTTACACTATAACACCCCCAGTGCAGCCCCCCCTCCCCTAACACCTTGTTTCAACAGGAAATACATCTCAAACAGGTAGAATGTTTCACAAACGCAGGATTCACCCTAACCCTGCCCAACGACGGCCGTGACTACTTCCTGGAGTTGCAGTGATGACAATTCACATCTCTGGTCGCACAGTTCGACTGAGCAGCTGCTCCAAAGGTTTTAGTATCATCAGCGTTTTACTGCGAGCAAAGCTACCAAGCAGAAAGAAAACAGGCCAATTCAGGTCAATTCCACATTGTCATCGTCCTGTCAGATGGGCTCATTTACGAAAGAAAAAAAACTTGTCACAATAACCATGAATGTTGTCTAAACACGGTGACAGTGATGGGTCTCATGCATTTAAGCTGTGCAAAATTCACTCACTTTTACGCTGCATCTTTAAGTGGTGGATTACTAAATTTAAAATGGAATTACTAAAATGAAAAACTTTACAATTGTTGATATTCATTTCTGTTTCTGCATAGTCACTTTCACAATTTATAAACAGGAAACAATGTGTTAAAAAAATCTAAAAAACAAAAAAAGACATACACAGAATATAGATACGTTCAAAGTGTATTAAGAAGCAAAAGATGGACGTGGTCACCGCTGACGTCACTCGTTCGTGCGCTCTCGTGCGTGAAGGCCTTCAAGTTCAGCGGTGGTGGATCTGACGAGAACTGCAGAAAGTATGCACGTCTGTAGGACAATCACGAGGAGTCCCTGCTCAAAAATCCTGCTACGCTGTCCACTAATCCACTTTATGCAAGTCTGCGAACTCATTTTGTTTACAAAGATTAAAAAAAAAAAAAAAAAACTAAACTAAACTGCAAAATGCAGGTTGCTTTATTTTTCAGATATGGCTGGTTAAGAGGTGCTGGTCTGTTATTCTGATCACACTGACTGACTTTACGTCACCATTTAGAGTCGGTTCAGCTGGAAGACGGTACCAAAAATGAATGAAAGTAGCAGGTACAATCTACAGTGGAAAACAAATGTGTCTTTTTGGAAACCATTTGAGTCTTTAGAAAAATGTATGTTTGTTGTCTTAATGGTTGCTCTGCATCTTTTTGTCGTCTCTATGAGCCCATTCGTTTACTGCTTCTATGTTACATGTTATTGTCCAAATACTTTTCCATTTCTTCCCTCTCACTTGCATTCTTTTTTCCGTTCAGTACTTTCCCTCCTCTTTTTGTGCTTCTTTCTGTATCGTATTGTACGTTTCTTACATCATTTTGTGAGCCCTTGTTGTCCTTTTGCACCTCTTTGCAGTTCTTCCTGTGGCTGCTGCTTTATTCTTCACGCACTTTCTGCAGAGTTCAGTGAAGTCCAAGACTCGGTTACAGATCCATCACATCAAAAGTCCATATGGCTTTAAATGTCCTCTGTTTTAATCACCATGGTAACATATCCAGGGTTATGCAACACGGGGATCACAGAGAGGAGCGGTGCAGCCAACATGCTGCAACTAAAAAAGAAATGCATTTTCAAAAGAAAAAAAAAGTTGCACATTTTCTGTTTGGCTTGAAAGCTAAAGACCCTCTCGTCTTAACTGAGTGCTTTGTACTAATCCACTCTCATACCTACATAAAAAGAAAAAAAAACACTCTAAATAATGTTTGTGCAAAAGAAAATAAATGGCAAAAATCTAATTCCAAACAGTCTGATAGATGAAGAGATGAACTACATTCAGCTACAACAGCCTGTGATAGTGCAATATCTACACAAACACACACATGCTCCCAAAGTCTCTCTCTCTCTCACACACACAGTCACACACATGCACACGCACACAGTCCAAACTCAGTGGCGACTCCGGCGTGGAGGTGCTCGACCTTTCCCCTGCATGATGTCATTCCATCTCTGGACAGGAGGACAGAAAGTGAAATTGACAGGAGATGTCAGCCACAAAGAAAAGATGAGGGATAACACTGGGTTACTGGGAGCAGCGTGGAACAGCGCCACCTGAAGAATGTGGTGCGCAACTAAAGTGTGAATTATGGCTCTATGTAGCGACTAGACACGTAGCCCAAGTACAGTAGCTGTAGGGTCGCTTGTAGAGCTGAGCTTCCTTTTGTTTACTTTCTGCAGCTCAGACGTGCCAATGGATCAAATAAAGCAGCTCTTATGCAGCCTGGAGCTGATAAGTGTTAAGCAACAGTATTTCTTATTGGCATTACTGCTATTTATCTTTATGTCTGACTCGATGGTCATGAGGTTTTGTCTGATTAGAGGTTGCTCTGTCAAGACTGAGGGCCTGATTTACTAAAGGTTTGCGTGCGTAAAAACGTGTGCAAACTTGACATCACCCGCAAACCAATGTGCAAGCTGATCTACTAACAGCGTGCAAAGAGGACTGCGCCTCTCAAATGAGCAAAATAGCACACGCTGTTCATTTAGTACTTTTGCCCTGATGAATAATCAATATGGGGCGTACCCACCAGAAAGCGCTAAATACTGGGAGGGGAAAATGCAAATAGGTTCATTTACCACACGCAATGAGATTTACCAACCCTGAAAGTAATTGCGGGGATTGTGATTGCGTCTGTATTTAATACGTTCGAAAGGAAGGTGCTAATCTGCCCAGCATTACGCACCGATGGCTGCTGTTATTGTGGCAAGGAGGCGACATCGCCAAAATCAAAGAATACGCAGAGAGAGAGTCTTTCGGACTCGTGTAAATTTGTTTGGAATGAATGAAAACCAGATAGTTGAAACTTAAGGGCTGATTTGGAGCCGGTCACAAGCACATGCAAAAGGAGAAATATTTTATTTGAATGCTAAATCGAGTATTATTCAGCAAAAGGTTGCCACAGGAGGCACATTCATTTTTTTATTTGTGATAATAAATAAATCACGTGTTTTCATGGAGAAAAAAGTGTTTCTTATTGTGCGCCTACCTTGTTCTGCAGTTGGCTCTAGCGTGTCAGACCCCAGTATCCCAGTTATCTGCTCCTCGCAGAAGGTGAGCTGCACCTGCTGCTCAATGCTGGTTAGAGGCATCTCTTCCGCAGGCCCTCCACCTGTCTTGTTTGCCGAAGTTTTATTAAAGGCCACTTTTTCTTTAGTTCCTCGCCTTATATCTTGCCACCTTCTTTTAACCTCATCTGCCGTTCTTTTTGTGTTACCAACTGCATTTATTCTATCGCAGATTTTCTCCCATATTGCGTTTCTTTTGGTGATGTTTAAATTTCTTTGCTGTAGTTCATGAATGTGTTTATTTGCCTTTTCCACTAATATCTCTAACTCCAACTCGTCAAATTTCATTTTGCGCTTGCGTCTATCCTGCTTTCCATCCAGACTCTCCATGGCGCAAACCGTAAGACACGCAACACCTCATTTAAATACTGCGGTTTGCACCCGTTATCAATTGCGCGAGCATTCTTAGTTGATCACCCGCAAAACACACAACAACAGCACGCGCAAACTTTTTCAGTGCACACGCAATTTAGTACTCTTTATTTAGGATCTTAGTAAATCAGGCCCTAAGTGTACAAAACACCAAAAAAGCACCAAAAGCTGTTAAAACAAGTGACAATAATTTGATGCTTGCTTGCCTTTTCTCTGCTGCTGTCATTTGCTTACAAGTTGGTAAAAGCATTTCTTTTATGTGACAAGCAAAACAACAGTACGATTTAAATTGATTACTGTCGTGTGGATATTTTTTTTTATACGCACCTTGACCTTTCTGCCCATTTTATCCTTCCACTTTTGAGCAACGGAGCTGTCAATCAGGAGCAATCTGCAACCACAAAGACAAAGAATTCACTTTGGCTCGAGATTAAGTGCAAATAATCACACTTAAACAATTCTATGCAAAGAGAGAAGGAGGCATTTGACAATCAGAGTTGACGTATGACAAAGAACGCAGACAGCAGAGACAGAACGAGCAAGTTCTAATTAATGATGGAGCTACTTTTCAACTCACTAGCTTCTCAGAGAAACTGCTGTCTACAGTTGGTAAATCCGTACCTGGATGTCTCCTCATTCTCGTAGCCCATGATGAGATACTCCTCCCAGGGGATCAAAGGAGGACACAGACAGGAGGATGAGTAGTAGAGCGTCTGCGTCTCCTTAGGAATGTTGACCAGAGAGGACTTGATGACCTCCTTCACATCCACCACTGCTGTGGGCTCCAGACCACGATTCCTCACCTCCCTCACCCTCGCCCTGATCACTAATGGAGGGAATCGTACACACAAACTGAATTCTGAATTTGATGTTTCTAAAAAAAATTTAGCTTCTGATAGCTTCTGCACATGGAACTATGTAGTGTACAAGATTTATTTTCCAAGAGCATAAACCTGCCTCAACTGTGCCACTTGGGAAAAGAACATTTCAGATAATCTGAAACTTCTTTTTATTTCCAGAAAAACTTAGATTTTCTTATTTTAAAGCAGCAGCAACTTACACCCGTTGTCACAATTTGTTCGATCCTCTATTCAATCAGCAGATGAACAAAAATTATTTTCAGTATCTTCACTGAACAGATTCATTTGAAGGAAGAGCTGAGAAAAGTCACAAAGAAATAAAACTTTATAGACTAAAGAAGTAACACCATTTTGTAAATAGCAAATGTATTAGTGACTGGTGAGGGTGCCAGGATTGAGTATAAAAGAGAGCATTCGGTGAAAATGCGTTTTTCCAAGATTGGGTCCTGGCTCACCACTTGCACCATGTGCTAAACTCTGTCAGGGACTCGTGGATCTGTTTATTAAAAAAGAAAAGAAAAAAGTTTTTCCAATGCAAAATTGCAAAGGTGTCATGTCTTACAAAATCTGCATTTCATGAATTCCAGAAAAAGAGTCAGAGATTCTGGGGAAATGGCCGTGTGTATAAAGGTCGAGGCCAGAAACCACTCACGGGTGATGCGATCTGAGGACTCCGGCGCCTCTGAATAAAAAACCATCATGACAATGCGATCAACATACACGGATCTGCCATAACAACTTTATAACCTGCCCAATATTGACCATTTCCTTCTTGTGCTCCCATAAGAGCTGCGACCAGCCTGGACAAACCATAACTGAGTGTCTGGTACCAGAAAGGTACCAGGTCTCTGTAGATCGGAGCTGCTTTCCATAGATTCCCATCAAATTAGTATCTGGGTCATTTTGAGAGCAAATGAACACCTAAGACTCTTTGTTGTAATTCCATTCCCTAAACTGTTGAGCTGCTGGAGGAGGTGATTGCTGCAGGGGATTGACTTTGCCATGTTAGCTGGTCTGCAAGCATCTCGAGGTAGATGAAGATTTGGATGCCAAAATGCAGTTTCCCCAGCTCTCAGTGGCCACGATGCCATGGCTGGTGTAGCTACAAGCTACCTTGGAAAACTATCGTCACTCATCACAGCATGCCTCCAGAAATGTTTTCTGAAACTGCGTATGAACTGTGCAAAAATACTGCATTTTCTAGGCATGAGCTCATCCTAACTGGTGACAGTGGACACTAGGGGTGTAACGGTACATGTATTTGTATTGAACCGTTTCGGTACAGGTAGGTCGGTTCGGGACGGGGGCGTACCGAACGAGTTTCCACACGGACATATTAAGTAGAGGACCGCACGTTGTGGAGCAGCGCTGCAGCCGCACATGCGCAGTTGTGCGCACACCCAGTGTTGCCAACTTAGCGACTTTGTCGCTATATCTAGTGACTTTCCAGACCCCCCTAGCGACTTAATTTGTAAAAAGCGACTAGCGACAAATCTAGCTACTTTTTCTGGTGATTTTGAGACTCACGCGCACTCAAACCACTAGATTTGAAGCCATCACTTGGCTGCTGTCTGCCTCGCGAGCCGCGCTTCTCCCCCTCTCTCTGCCGGGCTCAGTGTTCAGCCAGCGCGAGTTTCTGTGTGAGGACTGGGCGCGTGTCCCCACATACACAGGCGAGGCGACGCACGTGCACACAAAGATCCTAATCAGTGGTAGAGAACGCTGGCTTCAAACACATGATAAAGGTAATTGAGCCCAGATATCAATAACCTTCTCGTCCACATTTTAGCCAGAAAATCATACCTGGACTTTATGAAAGAATAAAAAGATTAGTTTTTAAAGAAACACCCTGAGCCTTATTCATGTTATTTAATCTGACTAACAACTTGAAACTGTTCAGTGTTGCAACTGTTCAATTTTGCACATCAGATGGATTATTTTTTTAAGCAAAAGTCTGAGCCAATGTTATTTTTATTTTGTTTTTCAAAATATCTACATTTTAGAATATTGTATTTATATTTTTGAGCAGAATTCTAGCTTTGTATAGGCTAATGTTCCTATTGTTAAAAAGCACAAAAGTGTGTTATAAACAACTAGCACATTTATATTTTGCATTTATGTTTCTTACTGTACCAAAAATGAACCGAATCGTGACCTCAAAACCGAGGTACGTACCGAACCGAGAGTTTTGTGTACCGTTACACCCCTAGTGGACACAAGATCTGTGGACATGAATCCACATTTCAGTTTGCTTTTGAGAAAAGCATGCACTGGATTCTTAAAAAGGTGAAAAACTTCACTGTTCGTCATAGCATGGAGGTGCATCGGTGTCCATGGCACGAACCTTTTCCCAGCCACCTCCTCCAGCTCTTTTAAGAGGACTCCAATATGTTCCCAGGTCAGCTGAAAATAAAAATCTCTTCAGCCTGACCTCGGTCTGCCACGAAGAATCTTCCCAATTGGACACATCTGAACGACCTCCCCAGGGAGGTCATTGACTGGGAGACATCCTCCACCAGATCCCCGAACCACATCAAATGGCTCGTTTCGATGTGGAGGAGCAGCAGCTCTACTCTTGGATGACTGAACTTCTCACCCTCTCTCTAGCCAGCACAGGAAAGAAACTAATTTTAGCTGCTTGTATTTGCAGTCTCATTTTTTTTGGGTCACTACCCATAATTCGTGACCACGGGTGACAGTAGGAACCAAGACCGACCGCTAAACATAGAGTCCTGCCTTTTGGCTCAACTCTCTCTTCACTTAACAGACCAGTACAGAGCCCGCACCAATCCATGCGCTGCACTATCCGTCAATCTTCCATCCCGTTCTTCCTTGATTCGGGAATAACACCCTGAGATGCTTTAAGTCCTCCACTTGAGGCAGCACCTTACCTACTGACCTTAGAGGGCACCAGCACAAACACGCTATCTGAGAAAAGCGGAGATGAAATCCTGACACCACTGAGATGGACTCCCTCTGCCCCTTGACTGCTCTTTGAATTTCCATCCATAAAACTTAAGAGCAGAATTGACAACAAAGGGTAGTGCTGGTGGTGTCCAACCCCATCTGAAACGAATCCGACTAAATTACCAGCTATGAGGACCAAACTATCTGTTTATATCGGGTGAGAATAGCTCATAATAGAAGACCCAGTAGTTAAATGCCTTCTCCAAGTCCACGGAACAAATATGGACTAGTTAGGTAAACTCCCATGGCCCTTCAGGACCCTAAAGAGGGTATTAAATTGCTCCATTGTTCCTTGACCCACATTCTTCCTCCTGAATCTGAGATCCGACTATCGCCTGGACTCTCTTCTTCTTCACCCCAGCGTAGACCTGTCCAAGGAGGCTGAGGGCTGTGACTCACCTGTAACCGGAGCAGCTCCTCTGGCAGAGGCATGCCAACTTAGACAGCCTCACAACATGGAGATGGAGATGTATATCAGAAGTATGGAGAGAAATATGCCACCATCAGGGCAGCTTTTCCTGGGAGGTTTATGTTATTTCAGCAGACCTCATTCTACATGACTTATAACAACGTGCCTTCTCAGAAACTGTGTGTGTGCTTGACTGGCCTGCTCACAGTCCAGAAGGGCCTCTTATTGAAAATGTATGGTGCATCAGAGGAGATTGGGCCAGTGGTGACTTATAAACACTTATGTTTACAGCATGTTAATCTCTCTAAAACCTGAGCATAGGTTGAAATCTTCATGCAGGACTCTGGAAATTACTCCTGAGTCTAAAAACCAATGGAGTATTAAAGACGGTTATTAACATGATCTGCTGGCATATAAACTGTTCCGTAAAATACAAATGATTTTATAATATCAGGCAGCTGTAAATGGGACTTTTGGAGCCATTTGTCCATTTGGAAGCCAAACTCTCTCTGAGCTCAGGTGATGGATACCTCTCTGGTGCCCATGTGCTGTTAATTTGTCAGACCTTGAAATGTCTGGTGTGTATTTTAGGTCACTGCGCTTGCAGTTGGAATCCCCCACATTCCCTTTAATTCCCACAAACCAGCAGAAAAAGCCAAGAAACCGAGCATCCAAAAAGCCACACAGCTGCAAAATTCTCATCGCTGAGGACTCCCCCGACTACTTTCTCAGAAGATAGCGCCTCAATGAACAAATGAAACGGTTAAGCCGAGACTTACTCACAAAAAAATGATTAAAAGTAAAAAACAAAAGAAGATCAGAAGATGAGTGACAATGGTCTGGCAGGTTGTGGTCAGCAGAAAAATCAATACCTAAGTGAGAGCAGCAGTTAAGTATTTATGTAAAGACACATTGTGCACTTTGACACGCTATAATACTTTTATAAACGGCTCTGTTTCAATATCTGAATTCTTTCAACGTGAGAGCTTGTTTAATGATGGCTGGAAGAAATCTGAAGCTTTCCAGAAGCATTACTTAAGTCCACATGGAAATCTGTCTGGAATTTGCCAAATCATGCCTGTGCACTAGAATCATCTGGAACAGCCTTTCTGGACAAGTTTGTTTTGATTTAATCTTTCAAAGCTAATAACTTGTGTGCCATAATATTTAATTTTACATGACTGAGGAAAACAGCTCAGAGGGAAAGAATCTATTGAAGAGTTTAATGACACTAAAAGGATTTTTAATCACATATTTGAGCAGAACACCGGGACCCTAACGAGAGAAGTACATCTACATCTCGACTTATGATTCACAAATCAGGTAAACATCTAAAATGTTTCCGTCTTTCTTAGAAGCCCTGTTGGCATAACTGCACAGAAGTGAGTTGTAGTCAGTAAGATTATATGTACGTTGTTTTATATTACTAAATTGTACTTGACTGGGAAAACGTTTGTGTCTTTCTTTCTAGTGTAGGGGTGGAACAGTTATCGGTATTACGGTAAAGCGCAGTAAAATTTTACGCGATAATGGTTCCCATTAATGTTTGACTTCATCTCATTATCGCGGTCGATTACCGGGATATGTAATATCAGCCTCATTCAAGTCTGCGAGCGACTCGCGACTGTGTCTCGTGTGAATATGTAGCTTGTAACATAGACATCGTAACGTTAGCGTGGCGGAAAGTGGTGATAGCACGCAGGACATTTACCAATCCTCTAAAATTATGAAATCCAAGGTCGGGGCATATATATACTTTTTTTTTTAAGAATGCAAAGGGACACCTGGTGTAGGACAATGATCCTGTCTGCAGAGCACCTGTTTACATTTTATTGTAATTTGTAGAAGCAACTTGAAGGAGCTAAGCCTAATGCTTCAAGCTACTGAGATGTTTGACCAAGAGTAACCTGGTCGACGAGCTTCGCTAGCTCACATTTCGTAAACGTTACTGTTGTGTGTTGATCGGAAAATGACCGGAACGATGTTCTTCTGATGTAGTTAAAATATTTATTTATTCCATTAACTGATCTGAAAACCGTAACGCCGGCAGTTAGCACCACAGCGGTCAAAAACCTTTTGCCCTTCCGGGTCAAACACCTAACCAATAACAGGCAGCTACCTTTATACCTGACTCTCAGGTAACAACACAGCAACACCCACAGACACACAGAGCGAACTACAATTCATAACAACATATTTGGCTCCTTTACAACTGTTTCTTTATTTGCACATTTATACGTATTTAAGGTTCAGCTTAAAATCCAAAGTTTTTTTCATTTGAACTTCCACTATAATTTTTGTTCCTGATAACTGTTTGCATATTTTGACCTACTGTGGTTGTTTAAGTGTTTATTTAAATTTGCACCAGACAGATAAGCTTTGTTCCTGTTACTTATTTTGTTCCATCTGTGCCAGTTGTTTTCTCTTTTAATGTGAAAGTTTAATTTTGATAAAATTTTGGCTTCTGATGTTTTAGTATGACAAGAAAATCACAAGATTTTGTGAAATTATTTAAATGTATGTGTTTTTTGGACATTTGTACAGCAATGAAGAATACCGTGATAATATCGTAAACCGTGATAATTTGGTCACTATAATCGAGATATCAAATTTTCTATATCGTTACATCCCTATTCTAGTGTAAATGGATTATATAGTGCTCCCTATGATCCTTTGACTTAATTGGAGACAAATGTAGCTTGCCTTATATTACCTAGATACAATAAACAAATCTATCTGTAGATTACATTATCTAAACCTCAGATTTTACATATCATGACGACAGAACAGCCTGAAGGTTTTACAGGGTATTTTTCAGTGTACAGGTGGACCTCTTCATTTTAAGTTTTAAAGAATGGGGACATTAAAAAAAAAAGTATTCAAGTGACAGTTAAATGGATCTAGGCCAAGATACAGATACGCTTTGTGGAAAAAGTACCATGAACCAATACCTGCAGAACCACCTTTAGTATCCAAAAGCTGGAGTAATCGTTTACTGTCATGTCATCTGCTTCTCTCACTGCTGAGAAAGTTTGGTCCAAACTTCTATGAAGTTGATCCGGTTCACTGAGATCTGCAGACATTTGTTCATGCAGAGCTCTCTCAACGTCCCACCACAGCGTTTCAATGAGGCCGAAGTCTTAAACTCTGGGCCGCTGCATCACCGTGACTCTTTTCTTTTTTAGCCACGGTGCTGTAGACTCACTGGTGTGGTTCGGATCACCATCCTGTTGCATGACTCAGTTTTAACAAAGTTTTAGCTGTCGGTCAGAATGACCCCAGAATCCTTTGGTCTAGACAGGAGATCACGGTTGACTCATTGACTGCAAGGCGTTCAGGCCCTGTGGCCGAAAAACATCCCCAAGTCATCACCGCTGTGACGGACATTTGGTACCGGGTGGATGCGAGGATATGCCAAGTTTGGTTTGGTTTTTCTACGAATGTGTTGCTATGTGTTAAAGCCATACATCTCCATTTTGGTCTTGTCTGTTGAAGGACATCGTTACAGAAGCTCAGATGCAACTCTGCAGACCAAAACCCGTCCTTCCTGCCACGTT
This sequence comes from Hirundichthys speculiger, assembly GCA_018398805.1. Classification (NCBI taxonomy): domain Eukaryota; kingdom Metazoa; phylum Chordata; class Actinopteri; order Beloniformes; family Exocoetidae; genus Hirundichthys; species Hirundichthys speculiger. The sequence continues at coordinate 490,349 of JAGFBZ010001783.1, forward strand.
CCTTTAGACAGAAGGCATCTTCTCCATTTAACTCTTCCAAACAAGCAAAATGCTTCCACTCCTATTTTTTTTTCTTTCCTAATTACTGTCATGAACTTTACAAATTAACATGCTAACTGAAGCCTGGAGAGTCTGTGATGCAGCTCTTGGGTTTTCATTTTTTTCAGTTCTCAGAGCATCGTACAGTTCGACTTTGGGGCAAACGTGCTGTGAAGTGCACCCCTGGGAAGACTGGCAACGGCTCTTACTCTTTTCCACTTGTGAATAAACTTTGGATTTATTTAGGGCAGGAACGACTGCCTCTCTAAACTCTGGGTTCCACTGGGCACGGAAGTGCAGCGGTCTGACTTGGCTGCGGTTTTCCTCCACCCACAGGGTGACCTCACTCAGGTCCCACTGGGAGCGCTGAAGAAGCTGAGCACCTCCAAGCACGGATGTTTGGCTGGATTTGTGAGCCGTCTTTCCTGCTACTCCACGTATAAAAAGAAAGAACCGTGTGAAAACAACGTGCTTTTTAACTTCTAAAATCAATCTGTCCTTGTCCGTGGTTGGAATCTCTTCTGAGACCTTCCTGTCCACCTGCAGGCGCCACAGGTCAACACAGGTCGAGGGCTTCACTTTCAGAACTGACTGGATTCTCCGCCCCTTTCTTGTGTCTGGGCTACCTGTGAGCTTGACCTGCTGTGTGTAAATGCACCTGGCTTTGCCGCTGATGAGTGTTCCCGATGCATTCGCACATTTGGAAATAAAACCCATTATAAGGATCTTGAGCTTTACTCGTTTTTCTTTTTTAAACACACGGCTCTTATTTTGAACACAACTGTACTAGAACAAACTAGAAAAGCACTCGGAGAGCGCAGACCTCCGCCAAGCGCAATAATTCTCCTATATAGCGATTTACACATTGGGATAAAATCCACGTTCAGGATCAGATCAGCCTTTGAAATTTGATAGAGGTTCCCATTGTCAATCCCTGAGTCAAATTTCATGAGTTTTGGGCAATAATTAACGGAGATATTGAGAAACAAAATTTCCGGCCCCATAGACTGCAATGTTATCGAAAATTTGAAAGTGATCCAGAATCCAGGATTTCTTCTGGATCACAGCCAAAATGAAATCAGTTCCTCCTTTTCACATTTCTGACAACTCCTGAAAATTTCATCAAAATCCATCCATAACTTTTTGAGTTATCTTGAACACAGACAAACAAACAAACAGACAGACAGATAAACGCAGGCAAAAACATCACCTCCTTGGCAGAGGTAACAACTGCACACACTCGCACATCACCAATGAACCTAACAAACATGTTTTTGGACTGTGGAAGGACGCTGGAAACCCATGCAAGCATGAGGAGAACATGCACCTGCTGGGATTCGAACCAGGGACATTCTTGCTGTGAGGCAACAGTGCTGCTCGGAGGCTGTGATTTACAAGTTTTTTTGCCCAGTGGGACCCAGGAGGATAAGACCATTGCTGATGTCTTTCCTCCTCAACATTGTGTTAACACAAACCTGAATGCTTCAGACCACTTTTACAGAGGTGCTCACACTTGCTGATGATCTAATAAGTGCAGTCGTTTAGCAGAAATCAGGCTCCAACTTGCCCTTTTTATTTCCTTCTCTTTTTTTTACTTGCTATTCTTTCTTTAAATTAAGATTGAATAATATTACTTAGTGTTTATTTTTGCTCAGGGATCATGCTCTGAAAAGAGATGCTGTACAAATGAAGTTGAATTGACGTGAATTAATTCCTATGGAATCAATGAGGGTTTATTCAGTTTTTCCACACACCGCTTTGGCATTTGGGCTTCGTTTTTGCTGAATAATGACAATGTAATAACCATATATTGTTCGTCTTTGGTTTTATTGACCCAATTTTAAAGTTTGGTAATGAAGCGGTAATGAGAAAAACGTCTTTTCTTCCGGTCATGAATGCATCAGATTGTCCCACAACAGCGTCATATTCAATGATGGTGTCAAATGGCTCACCGTAGTTGTAGTTGTTCTTCAGGAAGGTTCTCAGATTCATTTTGACAGTCTTACATTTGCAGCGATCTAGGACAGAAAAAAAAACACACAAGCGGGTAAACCTTTTATTTTTAGAAGAAAGAAAAAAAAAGATGCATCTTGTAAAATGCAAATCATGTTGGTGGACAGAAAGGATCTCAGGATGATAACTTGCATGTGTTTAGGTCAGCCAGAAATTGTTTATTGTGGGACATTTAACACATAAAGCACACAATGATGTTTTAATATTAAAAGATTTGACTGATATGAGGTGTCCAGTTATAATTTCATTTTAGTCCCAAACACCATTTGCATGAGGAATGATATTTGCTTTTTTTGGTTTTCAGGTGAAAATGTGCTGTTGCTTCTTTTCAATATTTGGTCTTCGTGATGAAAACATGAATAAAATAAAATGAAAATGTTGAGACTCCACCCTGTTGCTCCAATAGTTTATGAACAAGTTTAGGTTCGCTTTGGCCTGAGCTTAGCTGTCCATCACCACTGGGCAGTGGTGAACATTAATACTCTCCAACTCTCAATAAAAAGCACAAAACGTGAATATGTCTTAAAATGCTGAACTCACTTCTCTAGAGATGCCTGAACCAGGAGAGAGCTGGAGACAGACCACCTTACCTCCATTAGGCCCCCTGCAGTGGAAGTTATTGGAGTCCATTGGAAAGTCAGGACTGGATTCTGTCAAACCAGAAAAGATTAGAGTTTTAGTTTAACTGGTTAAACTGGTCAACAGACCAAATGTGATCGCTCTGCAGTAGCTGAACAGTGGGTGCGCCCCAGTTCAATCATGCTCATTTTGAATTCAACAGTTGGTTCTGCTGCCATATGAACTAAAGTGTCATAACATTTGACATCAGCACTTGTCAGTAACACATATTTAGTGTAAATCTCATCTTAAAAAAATGGAAATAAATAAACAAGCTTATTGCCACTGCCAGGGCCTTAATGTCATCCTGTTTTTATGAAAAAAAAAAGTCTACAAACAAAATCCAACAAATGATTGTGGCTCAGCACAATTAGAACATTAAAACAGGTAATTTCTGAGGTAACAGCTAACTTACTAACAGCTAACCTAACTTTTAACGGGGAGTTCAACTTCGTCAGTTGTTACAAATAACCTTGTTTCTGTCAAATCCTCCGTCTGGGAGAACTTTAAAATGAAAATGTCCATGTTAAAGTTCAGTAACTTTACCAATCCATGTATCATTCATTTTTTCCATTTTCAATTGTCAATCAAAGAGAAAAAAAATTAAAAGTGACATTTTATTACGTTTTTCGTTTTTAAATCTAACACACAAAAATGAAAAAAAAAATGCCTGTTTTTTTTTTTTTTATATTTCAATTTTAGACTTGGATCAAAAACACGAAATTAAAAACGGGCCACAGAACTGAATTTGTTTTATAATGGAGGACTGGACTTTCTGTTGCCATTACACATCTGTGCCACTAGATGGAGCTGCACTGCAGTAACCAGCTAGAGAACAGCAGGACAGTGAACACATGGAGCAGATCTGATGGAACATGGAGGAATGACACGAAAGTTTTGTTGCAGTCTAGAATATTTTTTTTTCAGACAGAATTGTTAATATTGTTACCTGAGTCGCTACCCGAACTGTAAAGTTCACTGATTTGTACCGTTCTCCATGTCTGTTTTAGCTTTTCTGCATGTTTTTCCGGAAATTCTCTTCCGGTTGCGCAGCAGCCAGTAACAGACTTTTCAAAACAAAAGCATGTGAGCAACATGCGTTAACGCACGATAAAATAAATGTTGGCGTTAATAAATTAATGAGTTAACGTGATAATAACGCGTTAACTTGCCCAGCCCTACTGCAAAGATTTTAGATTTTCATCGTTTCCAGGCATTCATGCAGCTGTCAATACGTGTCATCTTCACTTGTGCGACTCGTCCCACTCACATCCTTGATTCACACTAAATGTGGTGGATCAATCACAACTTGAATAATAAAAATAATAATAATAATAATTTTAAAAAATCATCTTGTTCTCTTTTGACCAAACAGTTCATCTAAAATACTGAAAAAGGACCAATTTATTATCAGTAGCAGCAGCAGGAGCGTTTAATCTTGCAGCTTTAGGCCAGTGACTTGGACGTGATCATCGCTGAAATCTGTGACGGTCAAACTCAGACGTCCACAATAATTCCAGATCACAGGCTGATGATTGCTTCAGATGGTTGCTCTAGTGGTAAACCGTTTTACATTTAGTACCTAGAAGTGATGCACAGTGCTCTCACTAACACAACACGCTTGTTTCGGGGAAACTGATCCCCACTGGGGAAGGATGGAAGACGAAAGGATCAAGTCTCACCTGGGTTGCACCTGCTTGGGTCTTGGTGGTATGGATCTATGGAGACACAGGGAGACGGCAGTCAGAGCCAACAAAGAAAATGCATTGCGTTGTTCTCTTGATGGCACACAAGAAGGGGAAAAAAGGGAAGGAGATGTGATTACAAAAATTTATCAAAAGGCTTTGGAGGAAGTTGATGCATGTCAAGGTGTTGGTGGAGCTAAGATTAAAGACAGAAATACAGATCACTGGAAATAGATCTAAAGCTGAAACAAATAATGACATGACTTGCCACCAACCAAAACCTTTTCACAGGCCGATCACACCCCCAGACATGGTAACATCATTACCCGACAGCAGCTCTTCAAACTACCCAGAAAATATTGAATTATGAGTTAAACTGTCCTGCTGCTCCAGTGGACAGATTCTTATAAATACAAACAGGTGTCCTCCCACTGCCACATATGTGACGCTTCTGTGACAAATGCACAGCATCACTCAGGCATCCTCCTCGTTTCCAACAAAACCAATTTCTGAACAGCAACACGCAGACCAAAGCCGCTGAGACAGTCGCTGGAACGACTTTAAACGATCCACCCCGTCTGAACCTCAGCGAATCAACAAATCACACCAAGGGAAAATCCCAAAGCCCCGCTGGAATGAGCCGAGCCAGGGCAGCGCAGACGTTCATGGGCGTATCGTTACGGAGGTCAAGGAGGTTGAGATGAGGGTTGTTTCCAGGACGTGCTGTCCTGGGTCTGTTTGCAGAAGTGGAGGACAGTGAGGGTTTTATTGAGGGTAAAATGAGTGGGCCGCTTGAATCAAGGAGCCCTTTGAGAAAGTCAGTGGGAGTTGGATCAGAAGGGAAGTGACTCATGTTATCTGTTCGTGAGAGAACAGAAACAGAGGAGGAGAGCAGGAACATGGCAGGAAACACTGATAAGGCTCAGATAGGCTGCCAAAAATTGATCATACTGGTCGTAAAGAGACGAGCATTCTCACTGAAAACTTTATAACCCTGAAGAAGGCGCTGCTCTTTGAAGACCACAGGTGTCGCGTTGCAGTGCTTTAATTTATATAAAGCAATCCAGAACAAGTTTTCAATTTTGAGATTTTAGCACCCCCTACTGGGCGTGGTAGTTTTTATGACGGTTGCAGTTCTACACGCAAATGTGTAAATAGAAAGTAAATTGAAAGCAGAGGAGAAATGAAACCCCTTAAGGAAAACTTAAGGTGTTGACTGAGCAGGTAAAATAAATAAAAACTTTTAGGCAAATATCAACGTATCATTTTGTGGCAGCGTGATAAGCAGAATTAGAACTGTTTTGCAGTGACAGTCAGTGATACATCTACGGATTATGTTTCCAATCCTATACAAGGTTCTGTAGGCCACGTAGACAAACGTGCATTTACAGGCTTTTCAGTGCGAGTCATTAGCCTGCTTGAGATTTACTCGTTTTGCTTGATCACTCTTGTTTTCTCTTTCTCCGTCCTCTGTCGTTACTTTCCTTTAGTGTCATAGTCACTATTGCCATGATGTTTGCCATGCAAAACATGCAAAAGCTCTGTGAGTAAACCTTAGTGGGTTATTGATGATATGTGATTAAGTGCTGTGATGCGCAGCTGCAGCAACGATGCGCCGTCCTGGTATTCAGAAACTGAATTGTCGGTTCCTGTGGACAGCAGGCTCAATAATAGTTCCCGAAAATAATCAAGTGTTCCCTTATAAGACATTTGAAACTGACATTTTATGGTGATAAAGTTATTTTGTCCCTGCTTTAATAAAGCCCCAATCGAGCAGTTATTAATCCCCAAAATGCTTGTATGTGCTGCTGCAGAGCGAAACTGCTGCCAGAGGTCTAACCCCAACCAGGAAAACTGAGCACATTACTGCTGCTCTGAGATCCTGACGCTGGCTGCCAGTTACCTGCAGAATGGACTTTAAAATGTTGTTGCTTTACAAATCAGTAAATAACGCAGGGGCCAGAATACATTTCTGAGGAATATGAACCAAGCTGAGCTCTGAGATCCTTAGGAGGCCGTCAGCTAGAAGAACCTCCGGTCAGAACCAAACAGGGTGAAAATTTAGCTACGATGCTGCACACAGATGGAATAAACTACCTGTTGATATTTTATATTGCCCCAACTCCAAACACCTCCAAAGTTAAACTGAAAACGTCGTCGTCTTATTTTGTGCTGCTCCCATCACTGCATTGTTTTTACTTAATTATTCTAAGCTGTATTGTTCATTTTTTTGTCTTTTTTATTATGTATTTCACTTATTCTTATACAGTTTTTATCAATTAAATTGTTTTATTGCCATTTTTTTTTTATCTAAATGCCTTTGTAGAGCACTTTGAGTTGAAATGGACTATGAACTTGCTGTGTCTAATTGTGGCCAGCTTTAATACTGAGGAAACCCTCAGAAAGTGCCTTTATTTGCCTTTTCTTCTAAGAATATATAAATCCCTTTTATTTCGCGGTTAATGGGGACCGGTGCCCCCCCCCGCGAAAATCAAAATCCGTGAACTGAAACCGGAGCCCCCCAAGCTTAAATAATGTGATTTAAATAATGTGATTAAAATATGTTTAAAAATCACAAAAAAGTAGTGAGGCACTGCAGCGAAACAAGACAAAGGCTCAACTGTGGTCTTTCTGTTACCTTCACAGTCTCTGGTCTCTAAACCGTAGTAAAGATGCCGCTGGTATTGTGCTATTTTTGGCTCGTAATTAGCGGCTAACACGCTAACAACAACAAAAAAAAAAATGGAACGAGCACTTTATTCTGGCCCTGCAGGAACTTGTAAAATCACACAGGTTGTATTGTTCGGCATGAGAATCTGCATGAGAGAAACTGTTCGAATAAGTCAGACTGGATTTGTGAAGACTTCATCGTGCCACCTCCCTGCACAAACTCTATATGATGGTGATGGACAAAGCAGGTTGTCCAGCCACCAAAAGGTTGGCGGTCCAATCCCGGCTCCAACTGTTCACTTGCTGAAGTGTCCTCGGGCAAAACACTGAACTTTAATTTCCCCCCAGTGGTCCTGGCAACACCTTGCATGGCAGCAGCCGCCCACTGGTGTGTGAACGTGAGCGTGAGTGGGTGAATGAGAGGCCAATGTGAATCACTTCAGGGGCACCATGATGGTGTCGAGAAAACGCTATACAAGTTCAGTCCCTTTACCATTTATTTGAAACCACGAATGAATGAAAATGATAACTGTCTGAAGAATTCCCAGCATTCCCATCCTGATGATGTCTCCATAACAGAAGGGCAAGAAGCAACAAAGGTGCAACAGTCCTACTTAAACAGGCACCTCAACATAAAATCTGACCATTTATTAACACAACTACTGTAACAAAGATACATTCCCTTCTTAGTTCAAAACAAATGCATGTCACAGTAAAAGAAAAAAATCTGCTAATTTTTCACAAAAAAAGAAAATTTTCCTTTATATATTAAAATCAACCCTATAATGACGAATAATGAAGACACCTTTTACACCAGGTATTAAAATCCTTCCTGAGTGATCCGATTACAAGTGGACAGCCTTCAACATAGGTTTAAACACCCAGGACACACTGAGATCCAACGACCCAAAGCACATTTGGATGTGGTCTGGGCCACATGTTGCCACATTCACTGAGCAGCGTTAACACAAAGCGATCCTGGACCACATCGTGAGGCTGTCTACATAACACTCGCCATCTGTCTAGGCAGAAGGATACATTTTCACAACAGCAACGCCATGTGCGAAACAAGCTGCAGCCATAACAACTGACAACACACAACCACAATCTCTTGAGTGTGTTGTACTGATTTGCTCGCTTTAGTTCTTCCTTTGATTTCTGACATCACATTTCCGTTTCAATCATTCTGAAACCTCTTCCACATTTTGGGATGTAATCTCTATGCTTCTGTTGTTGTATATGTGTGGTTCGTTTGTTAAACCACAGTGGTAAACAAAATCTGACATACTGGAGTGGTACTTCTTTTTCCGTGTGACATGGCAGGAATCGTGTGCCTGTTTATTTGCATATAGAGAGGCGGAGCGAGATCCAACCACAAATTGCTGCTTGAGACACACGTTAATGCCAGGTGGGAACATACATGCTTAGATCTGTCCACTTGTGATCAGGTAGTTCAGAACAGATTTTAATACCAGGTCAAAATGGTGCGAGTGACATCAACTGATGAGCATACCTGGACCATCTGCCTTGACGATAGCCTCAGGTGAGATACAGACTCCGCGATCATACAGCGGCAACTCGTTGCAGGCGAGGCTGTCGGGCCAACTGTGGTTGTAGCGCTTCATCACTGGCTCGCACCCAGACTTAGCGCGTTCACACACCGCCTTGCAAGGCTTGATGGGCTCGTGCTGGAAGTCGATGGTACAGATGGGTGCGTACATGGCACACAGGAAGAAGAGTAAATCTGGACTGCAGCCAGTACCTGAAAAGGCAGAGAAAAATAGAAACAAAAAAACAAAACAGGGCTGTTAGGTGTTATTCTATTTAACTGGAGAGAAGATCTTTGATAGAACAAACTATACTACGGCAACTTCAACAACAGTATTGTACATGTTTTTCCCTATTAAAAGTGTTGGTTTCAGCAATTAAGTGCTCTTTTAGCAACAAAACGGATGTTTTTTCCCCACACATGGGATAAAACTGTCCCAGCTCTGACCGCTGTAACTTAACCCAGGTCTGGACCCTTTACAAATTTTAGATCATAACACACGTCTAACTGTCCATATATGTAAGCTAAATGTGCCAGCTTCCACTGAACATTGGCTCTGAAATCCACAAATCCAAAACTAGATTAAATCTGGCATATTCAATTGGACTAGCATTAGCTAACTAAGAATGAGCCAATAACAGAGCACAGCCTCGTGCTAACATTACGATTGGATGGCTCAGTTCCCCCGACACATCACGTTTCTCGGTAGTCAGGTTCCCCTAGTAATAATCCACTTTATTCCAATTCATAATCCAGTTAATTCCAGTTCATTACTGAATTTATTCAAATTGAAGTTCAAAATTTGTGTAATGCTAATTTGTAAAGAAGCAAAAAACACGCTAAATGGGAATGAAGTGGTACTCCTGTAAATCCATAGAGTCGCATAACGCCTGGAAAGATAGTCTAGTAGTGTATGAAAAAGCCCTTTGTGATGCTACTTCAGTGTACTATTCATTATTTTTGTTTTCTTCAATTAACATTCACAAAAAAGAGTCACAACCCCAGTAGTGAAGAGCTTATGAACTTCTTCAGCGGTAAAATCATCAGAATTAGAGAAAAACTAAATGAATCCCAACCACCAACAGCTGTGGGTGTTTCTACAGCTTCAGGAACTTCCTCTGGTCCTGACCTGACTCTAGACTGTTTCTCTCCTATAGATCTCTCTGAGCTGACCTCCACCATCAGTAAAACTAAACCGTCCATGTGTCTATTAGACCCCATCCCAACACCACTATTTAAAAATGTTTTCTATAGGTTTTTAAAGTTACAGTAATTAAACCTTTACTTAAAAAAAACCCAGCATCTTTTTACCCAGATGTTTAAGCATTTTATAGACCAATATCCAACCTCCTGTTTATATCTAAAATTCTGGAAAAAGTAGTTGTAAGCCAGTTAGGTGGCCATCTGCATGGAAATGATTTATTTGAAGTTTTTCAGTCAGGGTTCAGAATACATCAGAGTACAGATACAGCGCTGGTTAGAGTCACCAACGTCCTCCTCATGGCCTCAGACAATAGATTAGTGTCCATATTATTTCTGCTGGATCTCAGTGCTGCTTTTGATACCATCGATCACAGCATTTCACAACACAGATCAGAGCACATTATTGGGATTAAAGAGACAGCATGGACTGGTTTAAATCATATTTATCCGACAGGTTCCAGTTCGTCCATGTTGATGACGTCTCTTCCAGACAGATGAGGGTCTGCTATGGTGTCCCACAGGGTTCAGGGTAAGGGCCGATCCTCTTTACTCTGTACATGCTGCCCTTGGGAAATATTATCCATCATTTTCATTGCTATGCTGATGATACGCAGCTGTATTTATCCATGAAGCCAGACAAACACAGAGCCATTAACCAAACTTCAGACATGTCTTAAGGACATTAAGACCTGAATGTCCACAAACTTCTTGCTTTTAAATTCTCATAAAACGGAGGTTAATGTGTTTAGTCCCAAAAACTTTAGGGACGGATTAGCTGATTTTGCGTTGGCAAAAATCAGTTGCCAGTACAACTGTGAGAAACTGTTATCTTCACTGTATATCTCCAAGATTAGGAGCATCCTCTCCCAGGGTGAAGGTGAAAACTAATCAACACATTTGTCACTTCTAGAATGGATTATTGTAATGCTTTATTAGCAGGAGGCCAAAATAACCCTCTAAACAGCCTCCAACTGATCCAAAATGCAGCAGCATGAGTGCTGACAGGAGTCAGCAGAGAGATCACGTCTCTCCCGTGTTAGCTTTGCTCCATTGGTTTCTTGTAAAATTTAGAATCTAATTCACAAATCTGCTACTTGCATATAAAGCCCTTAACGGGCAAGTTCCTAGTTAATTGCAAGACCTGATAACATCTTATGCTCCTAATACAACTCTCTGCTCTCAGAGTGAAGGTTTACTTCTAGTTCCTAGAATATCCAAAAGTAGATTTGGAGGACGGGCCTTCTGTCTACTAACATGCTGACCTGGAGTCTGACCCTCTGACCACCTCAGTGTTGCTGCCAACATCTGTGTATATAGTCATCTCTGTAGCACATTGAATTCTTAGTTTTCCAGCTAACAGATAATTACTATTAATATATTTTTTCATATATAATATTGACAGTATATTTGTGCATCTCCTCACTCTGTCCCATCTCCCTCCTCTTTTCTTCCTTTACCTGGCTGCCCTTCAGCAGGAAGATCCCCCTTTATGATCCAGGTCCTGCTCAAGGTTTCTTCTCTCTTAAAGAGGAGTTTTTCCTTGCCACTGTTTGGCTTAAAGGTTTTTCTCCTGCAAGGGGAGTTTTATACTCGCCATTGTTCCTTTACTTAAGCTTTGATAATATACGGACTATAAGCCGCTACTTTTGTCCCACGCTTTAAACCATGAAGCTTATACAGAGATGCGGCTTTTCTATGAATTTTTCTTCAGCCCTCAGGGGGCGCTCTAGCAGGAAGTGCAAAAACAAAAAAAAAAAAAAACCAAGTAGTTAAAGGCTATTCTGTTTTTGTTAAGTAGTCTATGTTGGTTATGCTACTCTACATTCATTTTGTGAGCATCAATACCTGTTATTATTGGACAAACTGATTAATCCAGGTGTCTCTGACCATTGTAGCTACTCAGACACACCTGGATTTATCAGTTTGTCCAGTCAGTTTGTTGGTTCCCCAGTGGATTTCAGGGTTCTGAGCGGATCCGCCGCAGAGGTAAGGTTTTAATCGCAGATGCGGACCGGACGCAGCGTGGAGCCAGCAGGTCCGCGATCCGGCTCCAAAGTGGATCCGGCTCCAAAGCGGATCCGGCACTGAGTGCAAGTGGACCCCGATACGGGTCCATTTTGTGGGTCCATTCTGGATGTCTTTGCTGTGTGGGGTGGTTTCAGTACAACAGGAGGAGGGAAAATCAGTTCAGGTATATGAATAGACACTTATGGTACAAAATCTTTTGATGTAAATATCTTATTTCTCAGCCTGGATACTGGCGACTTATAGTCCGGTGCGGCTTATATGTGACAAAATATATATTTTGTTGATATTTTAATGGGTGCGGGTTATATTCAGGTGCGGCTTATAGTCCAGAAAATACGGTAATAGTTAATATTTGCTTGGAGGGCATGCTCTGGGTCTCTGAAAAGCACTTACAGGTCATTTGTATTGTAATATATGGTATACAAATAAAGTTGAATTCAACTGAATAAAAGAAAGAAAAAAAAAGGTAAGAACCCAACAGTTTGCTTTAAATCTTCACTTTTGGTACAATCCTCCAGCTTTAGCGAGCACAAGGTGACTGGAGGGGAAAAACCTTTTTCTGCCACCCACTCTACTTTTGGAAAAACTGCAAGTCAGCCTGCAGTCTGAGAGTGAAGTGCTCTATTGGGAAGATAATGGAACTGAAAGTTATTTAAAATAAGAGGGAGCTTTAAGAGCTTTATATGTGAAGGGAAGAATTTGAAATTTCCTCCCAGCTTTATCGGGAAGCCAGTAAAGGGAAGCTAAGATTTGGGAAATATGATCACTCCTGCCAAACTTCATCAGAACTCTGGCTGCAGAATTTTGGATCAGCTGGAGTCATTTTAGAGCAACCTACAAAGAAAGGATTTGCAGTCATCCAATCTCAAAGTAAAAAACTAGTTTTTCTCGATCACTCTGAGGTAGGATTTTACTAATTTTAACCATATTGCAAAAGGTAAAATAAAGCAGTTCTTGAAACTTGCTTTACATGTGATTTAAAAGGACAAAATCTGGTCAACTCCAAGGTTCCCTACAGTAGTTCTAGATGTCAAAGTAAAGCCATCATGTGTTACTAAAGGACTAGAGTGTCTGTTTCTGAAGTGTTCAGGTCCAAAGACAGTCTCATCTGAGTTTAGTAACATGAAATCAGTGGACATCCAGGTCTTTAAGTCATTAATACATATTTGTAATCAGGCTTCATGAATAGGTGGAGCTGAGCATCATCTGCATAGCATAGAGAAAGAGGAGCTCCACTCTGGACCAGGAAACACATGACCTCCACTCTCAACCCGTTAGAGTAACTTATCAGGGCAAGGTGCTCCAAACAGTGGGGGTCACATGCTTCTGGTTTGGAGTGTTACCGTTTATCTGTTAGAGACAAATAAATAATACATTACCTTTTACAATACAATGTAGATGCCGTGCATCCAGGTTTCTAGTGACTGCTAGTTTGCAACCCCTGTCCCTAGTTGAGCTTCACCTTTACAATACATTTAAAACAAAACTTATAGATGTTTACAGCTGTTAAATATACTATATATGGTACAACATTTGCAGTAAAATAAAACGAGTTTAAAGTGAGATAAGCTCCATTTCTCCACAGTCTGCAGCCAGACCATTGTCTGTGTGGTCACATCACACATGCCTGCCTACACCGGCTCAATACAGTTTTCTACCATTAGATGTTTTATTGCTTATTGCAATAGTATAAACTGGCAATTTACTGGCAACACACAGACCAGTCTCCATATTAATGTTTTTAAATAATGCATATCAATGTGGCTTGGGCCATTTTGTGTTTTTTTTATTTTTCTAACAATATTTCAATTAGTTAAAAGAGTTTAAATTCAGATGGCATAATCACAGGTTTAAACCAAAAATCAGCTTTTTTTATTACACCGACTTCATCCTGCGACAATGAATCCTTTCACCAAGTAAAAAAAGAATTGAAGCGAACTAAAAAACCAGGTGAAGACTTTGAAGCAAACCTCATGCTGAAATATTTCCCTCTAAGAGAAAAATATAGTGCAACATCTAAAAAAGAGCTCTGCAGCAAAGCAGAAGTGCCTAAAACCTTTACGAACATCGGTAAATGTAGTCACGATATTCCACCTCTGTGACGCTCTGACATCTGGTGTACTCTGTGTGAAAAAGTTTAAAAGGATGCTTATTCAGTCTCAGCTCAGTTCATTTGAACTCAAGTTGTTGTTTTTTCCCCAGCAGGACTCTCTTCTCTTACATCAGTAAAGGAAACTTGCGTTCAGGAAACCTCTGGCTGACTGCACACTGGATGTGCAGCGGGAAGGTAAATGTAACTTCCATACCGCTGCGTTTCACACAGGACAAGAAGAGAAAGAGTTCAACACCGGCTCGAGGAGGAATCAGCGTTTTTATTACAGAGTGGGAATGAGGTTTGGCCGTACAGCTTCACAGAAATATTTTGAACTTGTGACCTGAAGCTGCTTCCTCGGTTTTGGGCTGCTGGCCTCTCATTAGGATATTTTTCTGGTTAAAGCTTCTAGCTTTCTCACTTCCTCTCTACACTCCTCTGATTTCAGCTATGCTTCAAGTTCAGCCAGCCTCTAAATATGTACATGTATAAATCACGAAACATCACGGCAGCGCATGAGGGTGGTCTGCATGCGTTTACACCTAAATCTGATTTAAGAGTATTTATGAATTAAAACTTTATATCTCAGAAACTCCAAACAGAAAAGAGCAGTTTTGAGTGTCACCACAAGCCTCAATATACAGCCCCCCCGCCTCAAAAAAAAAAAAAAAAAAATCTGGAAGCTTATTACACCATAAAGATGAGCAATGCAACTGCACTAAAAATGTCTAATTGTCATTTTGCTCCGTTTCTTCGTAAAAGAAATACAGAAAATGACAAAAAAAAAAAAAAACACAGGAACATTTGGGCCTAATATGGCCCAAACTTTGATGTTTTACTTCAGTTATGTGATGTAAGGCCATGAGCTTGGCCTAAACTGAGTCGAGGGTCCGTTGTCCAGGACAGATGTGGCCCACATGTCATAAGACGGACTTGGAAGGGATTACAGGATGATTAAAAAGCCAAGAATCAAGTGAACAAACAAGCACCAACAATCCTCTACAAACTCAAAACCACACCTACTGTCAAATGAGCCGTAACGGTCCACACTGACCAGTTCAGAGCGGTACCATTCACTACAGGTTGGTATAAAGAAGAAAGCAATTTACTTCCTCTGGGAGATATGGCATGGTAAATATAGTTAAAGTTAAGACGTAAGGGGGAAAAAAAAGTCACATCCTCGAAAATACATTAAGTTTACACACTCGGACGGTTTATGTACAGAACGTGGAGGTTTGCAGAGCAGCATTATTCTATCAAATAATTCAGACTGCGAACTTTGGTATCAGCAGGAAAATAAGTACATTCCAGCCCCTGGAGAGAGAAAAACCAGGGTTTCCACTTCCAGTCTGCCAAATGGAGAAACGTAGCAGGACTTCATTGATGCAATAGCTTCACGTTATCTGTACCTTTTGTGTACAATCCACAAAGCTGCAGTTATCACAGGGACTTTTAGGAAAGTATGCAGTGGTAGATAGTGCTGAACTTTTAAATGTTATTTCTCTGTGTCCTGACAATACCACCCTCTGAAATCTATTCTCCTCTATTCTACTGGGGCAGAGGCAGGCTGGGATATAACTTATAAAATGATACTGACAACTAAAACCAAAACCATTTCCACAGCTGGAAACTGGTTTGGCTCCATGGCAGTAAAACAGCCACAGCTGAAAAGCACAGACTTCATAATACAAGAAAACAGCCACAAACTTATCCAGCCATCCATCCATCCATCCATCCTCTGCACCACGTCATCTTCCCCAGGGTCATCAGGTTGGAGGGTGCTGGTGGAGCCAGTTCACCCAACGAGCACGCTGTGCACTGCAGACAACGTGCAGGATGACCCGTTTCGACCCTTCTTTCACAGCTTTGTGGGTTTTTTTTTTTAAATTCACTTTTCAAATGCAGCACCCTTTACCATCTAAAACAAGTGGAAACTCTGGAGATAAACCAAAGACCGACTCCTGATCAAGCTGCTCTGGCCCTGCTGAGAATTTAAAGGAATCAAGCAGAGGGAAGACGTATGATTTCAGAAAATAAAACAAACGTTTGTAAAAAATATTCAAACAAGAAATTGCCTGTAGTTCATTTGCTGACACACAGATACACTACATCTTCCTGTTTAAGAATCTTTTATTATATAATGAAACATCTGAAGAGGACAATTTTAATGAGAGATTCTTGGGCCTCCAGAGTAAAGGAGTCCTTTCACAGAGTTTAGGGAACAAGAGTGTCATCTTGGGATCTTCGTGGGGTTTTGGAGGATCATTTGCGATTAAGACACATCCTGTGGAGCGCCGCTCTGCAGTCAGCCGTTGCCCACTTCATATTTTTGGGCATAAATGCCATCACGAGAGTGCATATGGTAAGAACATAAGCTCTCCACAGACAACCGCAACTCCGTCACTCTGCTCCGACTCCTCCTGCAGATGCCGACCTACTCGGCATGTTAAGAACGTGCTTTTCAAGCGGAAACATAAGTACCGGAGGTTTGCGGGGGCTTTACAGTTCAGATTGAATTTCATCTTCACAGACAATTTAAGTGTTTTTCAACTAAGAAAATACTTTGGCTCGGACTGAACTATAATTGAAACTGACATTTTGAAATATTAAAAAAAATAGTATATCTACTGGTGTAAAGTCTTTGGCTGAAGTACGCACATGAACCTATGGGTAACTTTTACTCAGCCGGAGTTATTTATAGTAGACAATAACACTGGCAACGCGTGCCAAAACTTAGATGCGATTGTGTTTGGTTGAAGGTGAAACACAAGAAGTTTACCTTTAAACCAGTATTGAAGCAACATTTTTACAATTTTGTTAAAACATTTTATTCTAGATTCGTTGATGAATATCTTTTTAAAGCAACTCTATGTAGTAATACATCTTCTGACCAAATGGGGGCATGTAGTTCTGTGTTGACAGAAGAGACACTGACAATACTGTGCAAACAAGTGAGTAAAAGTCTGGCACGTCTTGAATATCCATTTTGACACACTTAGTTGTGTATTACACAAGCGTCAAGATCCCTGGAACCAAGAACTGGTAGCAAGAGAAACTGCAGTTCCTCAGCTGACCACTAGGCGGTGGCTCCAAGATGGAGGTGGGTGGGTGTACCACATCAGGTAAAATTATATAAAGTAATAGAAGACACCATTTGATTGACAGCCAGTCTCAGCAGAGATCCACTAGTTGTTTGGACAGATTTGATCAATAATACAATAAGTTACAATGAGTAAATATTTATTATCATCCTGGTTTAACATGAGCTAAGCCAGCCAAGCTAAAATGGCTAACTGTAACCGGGGTGTGTTCCAGTGCTTTCTCAGTGCGGTTAGTCCCGCCCTTTTTCTTTCTTTAAGATTTGTTTGGCACTAGTGGCCTTTATTGACAGTGGAGAGAGACAGGAAGGGGGGGCAGAGAGAACGGGGAAGACACGCAGCAAAGGGCCGACAAGCCGGGAGTCGAGCTCGCGACCAGCCGCAGGAGGACTGTAGCCTCTGTATATGGGCCGCCTGCCCTAACCACTGCGCTACCGGGGCGGCCCGTCCTGCCCTTTTACAACATGGTGTTGTGCTGTAGGAGGAAAAAGAGGCTCCAAAATGACTGTATAAAACCTGTGAATGATTAGTCATCCAGTAATATGTACAGTCAGTGGTCTAACACCAGGTGCTGACGTGTGAACTTTCGTCTGATATGCAGTGCAGCCCCATGTGGTCAGAAGTGGTACTACTATACAGAGTGACTTTAAAGATGGCATGAAAAACACATTTTTATTTTTTATTTTTTTGGCCAGGCTAACAGTCCCGAACAGAAACACACCCCATTTAATACGCATGTGTGTGAAGATGTGGCTTTTTAGTGAGTGTTCAAGATCCACACAGTCACTAATTTTATTTCCAAACAATAATCAGCATCATCAAATTACTGACATTCACCTCTCAAAAACTGGTGAAATATTAAGTGAGTAACGCAGTTTCCTCAACTGATTCTGATGTCTTCTGAATGTCTGCCAATTCTGATATTCTAAGAACTCAACTACATATGGAAACAATCTGCAGGGACTGCAGGATGCATCCTCTACTAGATTTTTCTTTTAGCCTCTGGTCACCCCAACGCTGTCTTCATGGCACTGGGCTCGTCAGCAAGACGATGCTGCTTTCAAGGGTTGAAATAAGTTTGCTGTCCAGTATATCTTAGTTTTCTTTCCTCCAGAGGTTATTTTTTTTTTACCTTTCAGTAGCACACCTTGTCATCTTTGGGTGTTCTGTATTGATCAGTGAAGAAGTTCCCACTGCCCAAGAAGTACATCAATGTGCTACAACATGTACTAGTGTGTCTCAATATGCCACCCTGATAAACTCACTAACCCCAACAATAAATCTGATCTGTGCATGTCTAATTAAGAGAACAACCATGTGTTGGCAGAACTGTCGTCTACAAGACCTGACCCCCCTCCCATAACTTGCTGTATTTCTTGTCTTTGCTTCTTCTAGCTCACTGGGTCCCTCTAGAGGCGTGGAGGTTAAGTCGCTTTCACAATACTGTCAGATTTACTATCGTTTGGTTTCTTGCTTGGCAACTCTCTCGTTTTCTCCTCCATCATGACTTTCTTGAGTGCTTGATGTCCGCTGTAGCTCTGTTAGCTTGTCTCTTCACTGTGTTGAAGAGACAGCTGGGACAGGAGTCCAAAGTTACCTTGGGCGGCTGGGACGGGAGTGTGCAAGTGAGCCAGACAAAATTTTCCTAAAATTAAGCAAATAATTCTTCGAATGAAATTGAAACTGATATTTCAAGATGAAACAACTCGTTTGTGCACCCTGAATTGCTCTTTTGTTTATAAATTGCAGCTGAGTTTCACCTTCACGTGCTGTTTTATTAGCTGAAGTCTTCAAACGGTTTGTGGTCAGGAAACATTCTGGCAACCCTCTCACAGTCTTTTTCTAAAGTACCAGTTAAGGTCTTTAATTTAGTTAATAGGTCTTGCCCCGGTATTGCGTAGGCAGCTGAAATGCATGACTTTAAAAGTCGTGCTGGGTGTTAAGTAAAAAAAAAGACAGAAAAGTATGAGAAATAACATGCACAGCCGGTAAGCACTCAAGAAAAATACACTGCACTGATCTGTGTGGGCTGCAGCACTAAAGAACTACACCTTCCAACTTTATCAGTCTTTATTTTTTAGAGGGTAAACGATCCACAGACCAACCACCACATCAGGGTGATTAAAGAATAACACACAAAGTGATGGATCATCGACAGAAATAGAGCAGTTCTTAATTGAAAAGCAGATATTTCAGCTGGACGACTGCATCTGATGGGCTTCAGTGTGAAAGTGTGAGGTGGAGCAAACGCACCGCCGGAAAGGTGGAGCTCACAGGCTTGAGAGAAAGTGGCGCTTTTCCTTCTTACAAGCAGATTTTCAGATATATGAAAGCATCTTATGCCTAATCTAGAGCAGACTGAAATGAAGCTTTAGTTTGGAAAACACATGTTTTCTCTGTCCTCTTCTCAATACTAATTATCTTATTCTCTTGTACTTTGTCCTTCCATACTGATAAGTTACATGTATAGAAATGACTTTCTATGTCAGTCACTGAGTTCATCTACATTAACTCACATAGTTAACTTTTTTCTCCCCAAATAGCAGTAATTTGTTGCTATTTGTGGAATCTTTTTTTTTTCTTTCTTCTCCTAAGGCAGTTTATAGATTGGTATGTCTGGAAAAACACACACACATGCAGGAAACTACATTAAGATAACTTGGATATCTCCACATCTGAGAGACTGACATCACTTTTTTCTTAATGAAAACTCATTGATTAAAAGACTAAATCATGACATCATGATCATGATCTTCCTTGAATGATTGATGTTTCAGCTTTAAAGCAAATCTTGACGGTCCTGACGTCACTTTAGAGAGTCATTGATCTTAATCTAAACTCTTAGGAGGCAGCCCACTATCAATAATAATAATAATAATAATGATAAAAAGAAAATAAACAAGAAAAAAAGAAAGGAAAAGTATGAGTGCAGCCACATTATAAGAGGTGATCCCTCAGTTTGTGAGTTAATTAAGCAGAAGTCCATTAAGGCTGATTGGAGGAGTTTATTGGCTGCAGTAACTCACCCAGCAGCCCCTCGAACTGCTCGATGGCCAGCACCGCGTTGTCCTGCGTGCTGTGGTGGAGGTGGTTCGGCATCTTCGTCATGTTCCAGGGCATGGACCGGCACAGCGGGATCCGCACCGGCTCGCAGGACGCCGCCCGGACCGCGGGCGGCCAGAGCGCGCAGGACACGGCCAGCAGAGACACGGAGAGCCCCGGGGAGAACATGACGGCCGGTTTCAGAGAGAGGAGGTGCGCGACGGAGCCTCTGCAGCGCAGTCAGGTCAAGGTTCGAGCGGTTTAATCCAAATCAGGACGGGACCTTTTTTTTTTTTTTTTTTTCTGCTGCTGCTGTTCGGTCCGCAGACAACTCGAGGGTGGAGCTGCTTTCTTATGCAGACTTCCACCTCCTCCTCTTCCTCGGTCCCTCCTTCTCCACAGCTCCCCTCCTCACCTCTCCTTTTGGGGTTTTTTTTTTTCTTATCCTTCCCAGTAAAAATGAGATTCCTTTCAGATGAAAAGTCAACACGACTAAAGCCGCTAAAAGCTCTTAGATGCTTGTTATTCCACATTTTATGGAATAAGTGGCAAGTGCTCACATTATTTACTTACAACACATGTGAAAGTAATCTACTGCAAGTAGCTTCAAAGTCATATAGTCAAAGTTTATAGCTTCTAGTAAAATTACAGACGAATTACAGAATAAAGTAATGCAGTTGTGTGGTTAAAAGGCTTCCAGATAAAGTCTGCTGGTTTCCAGCCAGGGGCTTCGGACCCTCCCAGGGGTCATCAGATAAGTCAAGGGGTCAAGGCAAGACTGGAGTTCTGATACACAAATCTGTTTTTAGGTTTTTGGACTTTCTTATGGTGCTTGAATTTTGCAACATATATGAAATGGTGCTCAAATTCAATAAAGGCGACCACAGGAACCTCTTCATTGTTCCTATCACTGTTGGAGCAAGAACTTCCACTTTTCTGAACTGAGAATTAATGTAAAACTTTATTGAGGACTTTTTAAGGCTCCTAACCTGAAGTACTCTGCATTAGAGTTAAGTTGTGTTTTGACCTTAGGAACCTTCCTTCGGGACGAGGAAGTTTGGTAGATTCCTTGTCCCTGATCAACTGCGTTTTGAACACAGCAACCAGCAGAGAAAAAAAAACAACTGGTAAGATATCTAACCACCCATAACAGCCCATGCTGGGAAGTAAACCCTCTGGGGTGACACTAACAGCATCTCCAGGGTCTTATTTCTATCTTCTTGTCTCCATCAACTCCACTGTTTTTGTAAGTGCTGCTTTTCGGTTGTATAACAGGAAAAGTTGAAACTGCTTGAGCTCTCATCATAGAGTGTATAAGGAGAACTGGGCAAACCCTCTGTGATGTCATCCATGTGTTTCCAAAGCGTACTTCTGAAGTCCATTTTTCAGACCTGTGGGGGGCACCATGATGGCAGAAACGGACTCAACTCAACCCAACTCCAGTTAATCCAAAAATGGGCTAATGAGTGGAAGAGACACGCCTGAAACAAGCCCACTTTGACTCTGTTACGACCCATGACCTATTTTGGCTCGGCTCAGCTCAGCTCGTGCTACCCTGTGATGCTCCCCAACAAAACCTTACATTCATTCTGATGGATTCCTCGTTTCAGATGTAAACAATATCTGAAACGAGCACTGCCAGAGCCGAAATGAGGCCGACGGCCAAGCTCTGCCACGGCTGCCGTGGTCATCTGTTGTTAGCGTAGCCTCGTCCTTGCTTGGTGCCTCAGACAGAGCAGCCGACCGCAGCGGTGGTTGGAAAGCAGCCGCAGCTCGGATAGGCAGCAGCCAGAGTGGCTGCTCGTCTGGCTGGTTTGGCAGCAGTAGCACCACACCAATCCGCCTGCTGATCGCCTGCCATTCCTTTTCCTCAAGAACCTCAAGGTTCATTTTGTTTGGAATCTATGATTGACTTTAAATCTTGGCTGTATCATGGTGGCAACCTGGGTAAAGTGGCTGAAGAAGCAAGTTTGGACTTGTCACAGCACTACTTATGCATTGGAACAGCATTCATTCATGCAATGCTCATGTAAATATGCAGTAGATATAGTGTATTTGAGCGGCCCTGCCCTGGACTGGAAACCTGTCCAGGGTGGACCCCTGCCTTTCGCCCAAATAGAGCTGGGATAGGCTCCAGCAGATCCACGTGTCCCTGCACAGGACTAAACGGCTATAAATAATGGATAGGTGGATGTGTTTGAGTCTACTCATGAAAGAAAACCATTTAGAACTAGAGATGTTCCGATACCATTTTTTCCCTCCCGATACCGATTCTGATTCTTGAGATGTGGATATCGGTCGATACCAACTACTGATCCGAGTATGATATTAAAAAAAAAAATGGCAAAAAAATTGCCTGACTGTAATATAATTATCATTGTTGTATAACATGAATAAATACAGCAAATCCAAGCCATTTATGTCTATATTTATTTCCAAATAGAACAGTACAAAACAGTACTGCAGAATCAGAAAGTATTTCTCTTTGCTGGAAGTGTAACGGAAGTAACCAGTAGTAAGTACCTGCATTTTTGGCAGTATCGGAGCAATTTCTGATACTGGTATCAGAATCGGAAGAACACTAATTAGAACATTGCCAGAATCTTATCAAATGGGTTAAAAGGGTTACCCAAAAATAAATAACTTCATAAAAACAAATCTCTGGTGCCCAAAACTGCCACTTTACTTGACTGCAGCAGAGGGTGCTGTGTATGTTCAGGCTGAAGGAGTAAATGTTCTCTGTCAGCCAGTTTTGATGGTAAAACTGAACTTAAAATTAATGCTTAAAAAAAAAAAAAAAAAAAAAAAAGAGGGTTCGGGTTAGCTGAATGCTAACAGCTGAATGTACAGTTGTAGCTTTGTTTAGTCACAAGTATGGATTGAATGGCAGTGTGTTTGAGAAGTTATAAAGGTTCCTTAGCCAGTGCAAACCTGTTAATGATGCTGCAACAAACATATCAATCACAAGCACAGAAAAAGCGCTAAGATGCTTGTTTAGAGCATGTGATTGTGAGACACTGGAGACATGATGCAAAAACCAGTCACGGTGTTTTGTTTGGAAGCACAACTGTGCTTCCATTATTGCTTTTCTTTTTTTTCAGTAGCATGTGTATTTGGACACGTGCACAGACTGACGAGGGAATCAACATACAGGTAGGTGAACAGGAGACAGCATCTTGGGCGGCGGTGGAAAGTGGCTGCAGTTATTGTTCTCTAAGGTCAGTGATAGCGTGTGGAAGTGTGAGACACCGTGTGTGAGGACACCAAACCCCACTCTACAAAAATCCAAAGACCTGCTGTACTCAGAGTGCATACATAATGAAAGTGCTGTTGTGTTTGTGTGAATGGGTCGATCAGAAGTAATGTAAAGCACTTTGCACAACCTGGATGGAGTTACTTAGTATGAAGCTGCGACTCTTCCCCGCAAAAGCCCCAGAGGGAAGTGAGGAGTCAGGAGCGTATGTTGCGGATGTTAGTGGGACCGTGTTCATGCAGATTTACTGATGCTGGGAGTCCTGGGAGGGAGCGGTAACTGAACGAGTGGCTGGTGTTGACCTCTGGCCCCTGCTGCATTAACAGCTCTGTTATTGGTCTGTTAAACCTGAATATGACGCAGCAAACTTCAGCAGTGTGTGTGTGTTGATAGCAGTAATGGTTGTCAGATGTTGGAGGAGCTTCCTATGTAAGGGTTGAGTTAAAGCCAACACACACACACACACACACGCACACACACAAGGTTTCTCCGGGTTTTCTGACTCACTGATCAACATGCAGAGAACTGATTCAGCACTCTGCCTTCCATCCTTCCTTCACTTTCTTTCCTTCCCCCTTCTCACCCTTTCTTTTCTCCTGTTGCTGGTTCTCATGACTTCTTCTCTGTGTGTTTTTTTTCCTGACGTAAAAGCCTCTAAGAGTTGGCAGGAAAATCTTATCAAAGGAATCAGCACACATTCCACTCGTACAGAAAACCATTTACCCTCCTCATCTACTCTGCTTCTCATTTTTTTTCTCTATTTTTTGACTCTTTTGCCTGTCCTTACCTCTTTTCTGGTTTCCTCATTTACTTCTCTGCTTCCTGCCCTCTCTTGTCTTGGTCTCTCATCGTTCTCCTTGTCTCCTCTGCTTTCTGTCCTCGTTTCCTTTCCATTGCTTTTAGTTTTTGGGTGCATGTCAGAATTGGTTTTAGGTGTTTGAAAATGAATTATGTCACTGGTCCTAGCAAAGATGGCCATACAAACGTGTGCTGGGGGGAATAAAAAGGTTCAATTTCAGCCAGAGAGAAAACCGTTCCTCTCTGTATGTGGAAATATTCTTGGAAACTACCAGAATCTTTTCCAAAGTAAATAAGACTGCAGCTGTACACACACATGCTCACACATACAGCATTGCAAAGGACTGAAAGTAATCTACAATGATTACTGATTTTTGCAGCAGAGCCTGAAAGTGAAGCTAAAAATGTGTTTTGCCCAGAGGCTGGTGTTTGAGGAACAGTCATGGGGCATTAAAGAGAACTGATTTAGCTCTGCATTTCAGCTGCGCTGTCAGATTTATGATGCGTAGTTTTACAAAGTCTATCCGGCACTTTTATTACAAATTCTTCGTCCTCAAAGCCAGTCACCCTCTGCGGGTGCAACGGTACAAAAGACTGTGCACAAACAGTGCAAAAGATTGAACACTAACAGTGTCTCATTGGACCTATTCTGACTCTTACATTTAAATAGCTAAAATCATGAAATAAACAAACCATATGTATGAGTAATGGACCTAAAAAAAAAACCCCACTGGTGTATATGTTGTGGGCACTAAGCAGCTCTCTCCAGCCGTGGAAGTCCACCTGACAGTGGTGAATGTAGCTGCAGGTGTAGGTGATAATTTCCTGAACAACCACAGCTTGATTTAATTCATGCAGGGAAGACACATCATCCCCGAACAAAGGATATCGTTTCTATAGTTTACTGCAAGATCAAATAATATGCGCTGTTCAGAGGCGGCTGGCCCACAGGGGGCGCTGGGGCTCTGCCCCACCAGCTGGGGAAACCAGAGGGGAAAAATATTTATTTTAATTTATTTTTTTGATCAGCGTCAGATTTACTTAATAGTATATGTGTGTCTACATGCGATTTAAATAATTTAAACAACATTTTCACCAACTGACACTCATTAAACAGTGAATTTCCACCGACCTACATTGCATTATTCTCTCACGGGGCGCTCGGCAAAACGCCCCTGACCTGCAGCTAAATAGCCAATCCGGTTATGGTTGCTAGGGGAAAATTATTTATAATTGGCCTATCAACGTCACCAAATTTAACTCAGATGGGGCGCTGGAAATGTAGCCCCAACTGCTACGTAAAATGCGTGAAGGTCTATGAGCTAGAGCTACGTGAAGGGCCAGCGGTAGTTTTATTTCGTAGAGCGACTCCCAGACTATGTCAGGAGAAAAAAACAATACGGCGACGAGGAAGAGAGATGGCGACAGCGGTGATAACTGGAGTTCAAGAGCAGCTTACACCAAATTCAGTGAAATCATTATTAATGTACCCTTTTGCGAGACGGATGACGGAGGAAAAACTTCTCGTTAAGAAGCTGGGACCCGACAAGCCTGAAATTAACATTTTCCAGTAAACGAAGGAGAAAGGTAAATCGTCCAAACTGAGTTTTTGTCAGAGTTGGTTAAACCCTGAGACGTGGCTGGCAGGTTGTGGAGCAGCTAATGCACTTTTCTGTTTCCCCTGTATCCTCTTTAGAAGTGACAGATGTGATTGGACTTGGACAAAGACTGGACTAACTGACTTAAAGCACCTCTGAACAAATCAAGAAACATGAGAGATCCAAAGTTCACATGGAAAACTGCGTAAAGCTAGCTGTGCTCGGAAAGATTAGCATAGCAACGCAGCTAGATGATAGGCACCACATTCCTGAAAGAAGGCACAATGAAGAGGTAGATAAAAACCGTAATATTGTGTCCAAGATAATCAATTGTGTTCAAATTTGTGGTGCTTTTGAATGAGCAATGTGGGGACATGATGTCAGCTAGTCCTGGTACTGAGGTACATTGATGGACCCATCAATATACAGGAGCGGTTCTATGGATTCATCAAGCTACCCAACAGCTGTGAGGATTCAACAGCTGGTGTCTTATTAGAGAGGCTGCACAGCATCCTTCCAGAGGGACAATTTACCCCTTGATTGTATAGTATTTGATAGCATAAAGTCTAATATAGCTGTAAATTGTTACTTCTTCTGTGAAACTGGAAACTGAAATGAAATTATTATTGTGGACCTGTAGTCATTTTCTGACTGTTCATTTTAATGCTTATGCTAGATTAGGCAGGGAAAAATGTTGGCACACCAGCCCCACCATGATTTTTTCTCACCAGCCGCCACTGGCGCTGCTGTTGTACAAGTCTGCCAAGGTCGGGATGATTGACTGCTGGTTTCGGCATACTCCTGAGTGGACGGGTCCTTGAATAATGGCTCCCGGGTTCTTCAGCCAAACCATGTTGGAGGAGCTACGGAGCTGCCGGAAGACATCCTCGACGGGACTTCCTGTTTCAAATGTTGTTTCTGTGGTGACGTGAGAAATGACTGCTGCCTGGAGCTGACACTTGGTTAGCATGGCTGTTTAGCTAAGCTTCTTCCTCAGACCCTCCAGGCCAATCACAGCCAGTCACAGCTGTCAATGAACGCAACACAAAAGCATAACAAAACATATTCTCTTTAAAATGTGACTATAGTTGGCCAGTCTTTTATTCACAAATCACAGGTCAATATAATGCGAAATTCTAGGTAGCTAAAAGTAGCTGAAGTAGCTGGCATAGCCAATAGCATATCCAATTGCTAGCTGTCAATCAAATGACATGCTTCGATGCACTGGAGTCACCAAAAACACATGGTGGTTGCGTGCATTTACCATACAGAACTGTGATTTTAGCACAGTGCTAATCAGCAGAAAGCCTGTTCTCAATTAACTGTCCAAGATCATGTGATTCTAGGCTTTGGTCCAGTTTAAGGTTCGGTGTACTTCAGGAGGATCCTACCAGTTTTCCATTTGATTCAGACTGAGACCACCTCTTTTTGGGGGTCCAGTTGTGTTGGTTAACACACAGGTAAATACTGCGTTCACACCTGACAAAAGAGCTGCATGAAACAGGATAATGAACTTTGTTTAAACAAACATCAGCTTGTTTGTTTTGAGCAAACTAAAGCCTGCAGGTGTTGAGAGCAACCTTAGATAGTTTTTTACTCTGCTGCTTCAGCTTCATACACAAAAAGCATTGTTTTTCTACATGGTATACCATCACCGAGGGGCATAACTTCTGGGCTGAATCCAAAGTGAAAATTTGCAGGTCCTTGACTGACCACTGAGGGCTGTGAATCAGTCTTGAAAAGAGGTTTTTATGCCAAGGGACTTCCTGGTAAAATAAAGGCTAAAAAAAGGAATTAATATATTTCCATTAAGCATTCATCTCATGCACAAACCGTGCATGAGATAAATTAGTGGTCATTTTTTGATGTTGGCACTGAAATGACAACTGAAATGAGAGGTCACATGGCACATGTCCGCCAGCAGTTCTGCAGTTTCTTTGGCATGACTCGGCTGAAGGAGATGAAAGCTGAGAGCGTCATTTCAGGACCCTACCAAGCGAGAGTCTGCTGGAACCTGCCATCAACCTCTCTTTGCTGTGGAGGACAACCACACAAGCTATTTAAGTCACATCAAGGTGATGTGTCAAATGTTGCAGGTGGTGTTGCTTTGGCAGTAAATTACATGCCCCACCTAGGTTGAGGGGATGCAATCTTGCTACATTGAATTTGGATCTTAGAGCTGGGAACCACGTCACATGTAAGCGATCAGATTCAAAAGTTTTTATTTGCTTTTTGATTCAGCAGGTTCCTGTTTTTCTGGCAGGAATTCTACATGTGTTTTTACAGTCGAAGGACCCAAAAGACTTGATCCAGATGTAACGACTGGTTTTCAGTCACTGCATCGTGAAAAATATGAACCCGTGGTCAGTTTCTGCAAGAATGTACTTGCTGTGCTAGCATCCAAAGCTAGGTAGCATGGCACAAATAACAAGCAGACCTTTTAAAAAAAATTCACTTCTTTCCATTGTTTGATTTTATAGTGAAACTGCGCAGGTGGTTTGAAGAACTGTTTCTCTCCCACGGCAGCGATGAGCTGGTGCTAGGAACATTAGCGTCATTATCATTAGCTTTGTCAAATACTGCAGGCATGTTCCACTTTTCATACGGACTGATGGAGGACAAGTCAGAAGGAGATACGACTGGTGACTAATTAGAAAGGACTCCAATCCCGTAAAGCAGCGGTTCTCAAACTTTTAATGCTCCGTACCACCTGAGAAATTATTGAGCTCTCTGAGTAACACCATGTTGACCAATTTTAAAATATAGCCATATATGCCTTCTCAATTAGCTTTAAACACACAGGTGAGATGTTTATTCCTTATTGTGGTTATTTATTGTTACTTGAATTTTATTTGAAATGTTGTATTTATAATTCATTGTCATGCATTGACAAGTCATGACGTTCCCCCGTGTACCACCAGAGAGCACTCGTGTACCACCAGTGGTACGCGTACCACAGTTTGTGCACCACTGCCGTAAAGGACAGCGTTGACCGCACTATTAGAGAATTCTGAAATTTGGACTTTTGTGTAGAAATTGAACACACCAACTGCAGAGTAAAAACTACCTGCTATTCCTGTTACAATGGCTAGCTTGTTGAAAAGGTTTGCTAAAAGATTCAGCCCGAGTTTTCACATCAAATTTTTCTATCGGTGAAATTGTTGTGATCTGCTTGTAAAAAAATCAGTATTTCCCTCCTCTCTGTCATCTGTGTACAATCAGCACAATCTAATAATGAATTATACCCTGTAAACAAATCAGAAGGCACAAATCCTGCGTTTTTGTGACACGGACGATAATGTTCAGCCCTGAGTCGTTTCTGTCATGTCTGCGTGCCTTGCAGATGGAGCAGGACTTGTTACACACTGTGCTTGAAAGAGATTTGCAACATGGTAGATTTTGTGAACTGTTCTAGTAGACAAAATAGTTCCCAGCATCTCAACCTAACTGTCTGACCAAACAGAGAGTGAAGCAAAACTAAAAGCTGAAAAAGTAGAAGATAATCTCCCTCCTTTATGACATATTTTTCTATTTTTCTGGAAGCACACTGATGTCTGTT
Organism: Hirundichthys speculiger; assembly: GCA_018398805.1. Classification (NCBI taxonomy): domain Eukaryota; kingdom Metazoa; phylum Chordata; class Actinopteri; order Beloniformes; family Exocoetidae; genus Hirundichthys; species Hirundichthys speculiger. The sequence continues at coordinate 519,594 of JAGFBZ010001783.1, forward strand.
TTAAAGGGTTTATCTTTAGCAGAAAAAAAAAAATAGGAGAAAGACAGAATTAGGGTTTGTCTTTTATTCTGCAGGCAGAAAGCTGAAACAGTTCTGTTATTCCACTTGTCCTACAGCTTTGTAAGCAAATGCTCAAATAATCAGTTAGATGAACAACACAAGAAAGGTTCATAACTTTATTCATGTTTTTATCTGACAATTTACAAAATCTACAGATTGTATTTGAAAAAGGTTCAGAATAAATATGCATGCATGTCCTTTTTTTAATGACCTTTGTGTCAAAAACCTCAAAAGTAAAGACATGGCGTCCTCTTGTGGAGCTTTGGAAACCTACCATTCATACGTCAAGACACTTCAATACTTTCCCAGCAAAAAAAAAAAAGAAGATAGAATTGTTATTATAATTATCATGATTAGTATTTGTGAAAAAACTTAGATTTAACAGGTTTAAGTTTAGGTGAAGTGGGTGTGGATGCGTCACTGTTACAGAGCTCAGACGGAGATGAAGGATCATGTTACACAGCAACAGTTCAACTCCAGCAGAGCTGCTCCAGTTTAAAACAGCCGTCAGAGACACACTTCCCGCTGACAGCTTTATGACAGAGTTTGTTCTGGACCCAGTCTGACGTGGACCGGCCTCAGTCAGCAGTAGGCACCCAAACCTGGGCGGACGTCTGCATGAAGAGAGAGTAATGAGGCCAGAAGTGTGTTTCTCCTCTGAAAACTGAGCTGGATCATCACCCTTATCTGGTTTCTGGTGTTTGAACTGGATCAAACACCATCCGTGGAGCTCAAGGTCATCCCGAGCCGAGCCAGACCACAGGTGAGCATCTGAAAAAAAAAAAAAACAAAAAAAAAAACAGGTTATGTCTGGTCCCATTGAGTCTTTAATGTTTTTATCAGAGTGGAGAAAACACTGGGTGCTTCTGTATGAGCTGATGATGTCATAATGCCCAGTGCAAAACTCAGAGGGACTGGATCACAACCAGTTACCTTAGATAGGAGATAGATTTTAGTTTGGAAACAAAAGCAGACATGCTGATGCTCAGGAGGTATATTCACCCTTCAAAGTTCAGCACGTTGCCACATGTTGAATTTCAAGTTGTTTGACTGAAACAGCACTTAAACTTTCCAGGAGAACCAAATAAAATGCAAAAAAGAACCACAGATCTTAACAAAACTCACGGTTGTGTGGAGTTGACGCTTGACAAAAATCCCAAAAGACGCTGAGATGATCCCATGACAACCACAAACATAACGTCAGTCTAAGAGATGTTGGGATGTAAAACAGGAGAAGTGGAAACTTTTACCCTCTCGTAGCACTGAATGACAAGTCGGAGGTTATCAGGATTAACCATCCTGGGAAACAATATCAGGACAAGACAATAATGAAATATTGCACATGTACTTTGAGTTTGTAGTTAGTATATAACATTAATACACATCTTTTTCAACAAAGCAAATACGGATATGGCCAAAAAGAAGACCACAACAAAACATAGAGATAATAAATATAAAATACTCCTGAAAGGCATTTTTAAGTAACTACAGCTGAAAATTTAAAGTTAGAGTCTCCTTTAGTTTTGTGTCTGTACTAGTATATCTGTCTATTTATCCCATCATCCATCTGTCATTCATACTTCCGGTTCAGGGTCTCAGGGGTCAGCTGGAGCTTGTCCCAGCTGTCTTTGAGCAAACGTCAGGATACTCCCCGGACCGGTGCCGACCCACTGCAGCGCCACATTAAGCCTGAATTACATGAAAGCAGCAACACATTGCTTTTGTTTCTGGTCCAGGATCCGATCTGGTCAAAACGTAACGATGACTTCTAACTGAGGATTTAAAGGATGAAATAACGAATTAAGGCTTTCCTGCACTTTAGGGTTGAAAACTGTCATGTTTCAGAAAATGATCTGCCATATAACTTCTAGTTGCAGTCAGAGAATATCACTTACACACTTTTACTTGGATGGTGATGAGATCAGTTGGTGGTATGGACTGAGAGAGATCCCAGAAGAGAGATATGTGGAGCACCACACATTAAACATTCAGGATGCTGGTAGAATAAGTAAGTAAGTCCTTGGAGTTAAGAGCAAGTCGTCAATGACGTCCAGCAAGAACAATCAGCAGCTCTGAATCAGACCTGGACCGTGTCCGGGAGGAATTTTGGATCATTCTTTTCGACAGAGCTGCGTCAGCTCAGAAGCATTTGTAGGATATCTGGTGTGAACAGCTCTCTCGAGTTCACTCCACAGCTTCTCTATGGGAGTTTGGGTTTCGGCTCTGACTGGGCCACTCCAGCAGTCAGATCATCCTATTCTGAATCCATTTACTCTGACGCTTGTAGTTATTGTCCTGCTGCGTCATCCGACTTCCACTGAGCTTAAACTGATGGACATCCACCCTCAGGGTGCACTATAAAATACTTTGGTAATCTTGGGAATTCATTTTGCCGTCCATGGTGGCAAGTGGTCCAGAATTTGAGGCAGCAAAGCAAGCCCAAATCATGATACTCCCTCCACCGTACCTCACTGTTGGGATGATGTTTGGATGTTGGGAGGCTTATTGCACCATACATAGTCTGAAGTATTCTTAAAAAACATTTTCCCAGTAACGCTGTGGATTGCCAAGCTGCTCCTCGATGAACGTCAGGCATAAAGCCATGTTTCCATGGAGGGCAGCTTCTTCCTCCCTGTTCTATTCAATGATCTAGATCCGTTATACTCATCAGAACAGAAGTCTCTTCTAGTCCCAGTGATCTCTTCCTGTCTTTAAATGTTCCTAGCAGCTTCTGCTTTTCCTCACTGAAGATTCTGCATTGTGCCTTTTGATCACAGATCTTTTCATGGGGCATGGTTAAAATCAGCATTTGCTTCTTGAGAACAGTAAACCTAAAGTTTTCCTGCTAAAAATAGGATCCGGATGTTTCTTAGACAGCAAGACCCCATCACAAATGTTAGTAAACCAGAAGAGGACTGTGGGATAGTTGAGGACTAATTTTGGTGTCATCATAGACTTCATGTGACCATACAGTTTTTAAACTTTTGTGAACCAGCTTCACCATAAATAAAGGAAATATGAAGAACTTGCTATTTATCATGTTGTAATATAATAAGTATGTAATTTATCCAACTACTTCTTCTTTCAGGTCCAGTTCAGTTTCATCATGCAGTCCCTGACCGAGGAGATCCAGAGTTTTTCCCGGACGCGGCTGCGGAAGCAGTGCACCCGTGTGACATCACTAAGTGGACGTCGCATCATCGAGACCTGGAAGGGTTCAACCATCACTGTGGTTGAAGACCCCGTCCCACCAGAGAGGATGCTGGGATACATCCCTGACACTTCCTGGGACTTGCAGGTCGGCGTCGTGAAACCCTTCCTGCTGCTGGGTGAGTCACCAAGACACGTGACGACTCACTGAACAACTCCATACGTATGAATGCAGAAGGTTTCTTGTCATTAAGTTTTGTGAATTTACATTTTTCTATTCTATTCTATTCTACTCTATTCTATTTTTCCCTGACTTTCAACCAAAGTAAGCCAAATTAAAAAACAATGATAATGTTCACATAAAATATACCATCAACCAGCCATTCCCAAACTTCACAAAACCAAGGCCCAATTTGAAATATGAAAAATCTCTGCAGCCCATGCAAACCTTTAATCACAACTCTGATCAACATACAGGACTAAAAGCTACATTCCAATATTAATGTAAAGGGTCAACAACTAAGGTGACACATGTCATGTTAAGTTGACAGTAGAATAACACTCAGTTGGTTTGATTTATTATTTCTAAATATTTTTTAATATCATGTCTTAAATATTTTACAGTAATTGAAAACATTTAAAAAAACGAGGATTTAAACATATTGGTTTGTTTTTAATAACCTCTCACGGTCCACCTGCAGTACCATGACGGCCCACCAGGGGGCCACGGCCCACACCTTGGGAATCACTGCCATAAACAAATGAGTATAGTAGCACTAATATAAATGAGTTTAGTAAAAAAACGAAAGCGTAACATCAGTGAATCAGTCACAGGCTCTGTCAAAAAGGAAAGTCTTAAGCTTTAACTTAAAAGCTGAGATGGAGTCAGTGTTTTGTACCCAGACTGGCTGCTGGTTCCACAAGAAACGGAGCCTGAAAACTGAAAGCTTCATATTCTAGACTTGGACACTGTGGGAACTGTGAGTTAACCAGCAGACGGAGAGTAGGTAGACATGGACCAATGAGATCTTTAAGATAAGAAAGGGAAAGGCTATTTCGGGTATTGCGTGTTAAAAGGAGAATTTTTTTTATACATTCTGAATTAAACAGTTACCCAGTGTAAAGAGGCTAAAACAGGAAAGGTGGATGCATGGACAAACATGAACTAAATATGATTTAAACCAGCCTAAAACCAAACCTTTGAAGCTACTCCCTTGCATTGAAACAAGAAGACTCAACAATCAGCTCATCTCTGAACTCTCTCTGAAATGGGGAACGACCCTGACTGTTCTCCATTACATTACCATCAGACAGCATCTTCACTTTACTGTCAGTTCTGCGCAGCAGTAGCTTCCTCCCCTCATCAGCAGCCAGGTCCACCTCCATACTGTCCTGGATGTTACCTGTAACACGAGCCCAGACATGGGGGAGGACTAGGGGAGACAGCGGCGCTGGTCAGGGCTCTCAGGTGGAACTAGAATGACCCCTTGACCCGCCACAGATACTGAGCCTGCACAGCTCTATGAGCCGATCCTGGTGTAACCCAGGCCACAAGTCCTCAAATACTGAAATACAAGCATAATTAACTTATCGTGTGTGTGTGTGCAGGTTCTCAAGATGCGGCACATGACTTCAGCACTTTGAGAAAACACAAGGTGAGCACTTTTTTAGTTTTGTTGACTTGGGCTGAATTTATGGATTTACCCCTTTCCAACAGGAGCCATACAGATAAGCGGTTCAGCGATTAATTTATGCAGCATAACTGTGGTAAGGCTTTTGAATTGCACTTAGAAGAGCTGAACTAGCTATATAAAATATCCATCCACCCATCATACCTGCTTCTTCCGATTCAGGATCACAGGGATCTGCTGGACCTGATTCCCTGCTGTATTTGGGCGAAAGGCAGGGGTGGACCCTGGGTGGGTCACGAAACCATTGCAGGGCCACATATAGGTTATTAACCACACTTGCTCCTATGAGCAGTTTGGGACTGTGAGAAAAAAAACAAAAACAAAACCATAAAACAGAGTAGCACAGAAAACTCACACAAACACAGGAGAAACATCAAAAGTCCACATGGAAAGGCCCAAACCATGTTGTGAACCAGGATAAAAATGGTGTTTATATAGAAATATAAGATTAGATGTGATTTAAGAAATGACAGCTGGCTCCAGTAGACGTATATTCAGTGTTCCTGTCTTTTTTTTTTGTGGCTCTTCTTTCTTTTTTCCTCTGCCTCAATTGTTCAGCAGAGCCAAATTTAAAGTTTAAAGTAAAGTTAGAATATATTCAGTATGTTTACGCTGTGTGTCTGTTCACACAAAGAATGGACCAGTGGAAAATCTTGACTTCACTCAGATGATGCAGACTTTAAGGTTTCAGCTGCTATTATCAGAACTAAATAAGACACACTGACAAAACTGGAATTGGAATTTTATTTAAGTTTTTTAAAAGGAACTTGATAAGGATCCCATGAGATTTATTCAGCAATTTTGTGGTTGCACAAATAAAACTTTTAAAGCATAGATGTGTGTCTGAACCGATTCAAAAAGCAAAGAAGACTTTTCACTCTCAATGTACAGCCTGAAAGATTCAGTTACATTTGTGCCGTTGCTGATTGTTATTCTTATCATATTCAGTATCTGTGTGTAATCTTGTGGATTCTCCTACTTCTCTTCTTCATCATCAGGTGTCTCACATCCTGAATGTAGCCTTCGGAGTTGAGAACGCATTTCCAGACCTGTTCATCTACAAGACCGTCAGCATTCTTGATCTTCCGGACACGGATCTGCTGCTTCACATCCAGGACTGCTGTGACTTCATCCAGCAGGCTCGCAAAGAGGTAACGCATCACGCTTCTCTGGGTTGCACCGTGTCTATGCATTTAAAATGCCATTCAGACAACAAAATTCCTCAGGGAGTAAAAGTTAAATGTTTAAAGGTAGGGTAAGCGATACTATGTGATAACCCGGACCACTTTTTGGCAGATTCAGTGATTATCTTCTCACCATCCACTGGCTTCACTTCCTGTCAGTATGCTGTAAAAGCACCCTGGTTTTCATACACAGCCCTGACTCCATAAACTGGAAACAAAGGTCGGGGTTCAAGGTTGCTTTTTGGTCAAACAAGTCGTATTCCTCCATAATCAAGAATGGCCCTGCAATGAGAGTTTTGGGAACTTATACATGTCCTTGCCGTGGGTTATGTACTTCAATGTGGCCCTGGATAACATTGCATTGGGAGAGCTTTCTGTGTTTTGCTGATGTTTAGTTCAGATGTGAAATCTTACAGAAAGAGGGTGTCCGTGTCCCTAACGCAAAGCTGTGTGGGAGCTCTTTGTATTCACACCCTTTTCTAATTCTCAATCAAAACGTTTCAGGACGACATATGGAAAGAAAAAAAAACAGTGGCCTTTACCAGGTAGATACAATAGATAAACAGCAAAACAGTCTTCCATCATTACCCCTCCAGTGGAGATATTTGTGGAGACAAATATCTCCACTTTGGTGTTTGTGCCAAACACATTCTTTCAAATATTTTGTGGTTTATTAAGACAATTGACCTGTTACTTGATCCACTTTCAGATGTCCTCATATTTGGCTCTAGATTACTTTGCTATACAGAGGACTTCACGGTCAGCTAACTGACTGCGAAGTGCTCAGGTCCCGTGACTACAATACAACCCCAGGTCATCAGACGTCCACCACTCTGCTCAACAGTTGACGCGAGCTTTTACGGTGATTCGTTGTGTTTGGTTTCAATCAAATCAAGTGCCACCGATTATGACCAAAGGACATTGCTCCAGAAATCTCATGGTTCGGTCAGATGCAACTTTGCAAATCTAAGCTGTGCTGCCATGGTGTTTTCGTGGAGAAAAGGTTTTGTCCAGGCAACCCTTACAACAAGCTACACTTGTTGAGCGTTTTTCGTATTATACCATCATGAACTTTATCAATTATCACATTAACGAATGTCTGTATGGTCTGAGATGTAGCCTTTTTGCAGTTTCTCTGACTGACCTTGGGGTAAATTTGCTGAGACATCCACTCCCTGGAAGATTGGCAACTATCTTTAATGGTCTCCATCTGTGACAGTTATGACTCCTTTAAAGAGGAAGCAGCCCACGTAATATATACGTTATTTGCTCTGTTGCTACGTATGAGCTACGTACAGGAAGTAAGCAAAAGGAAACTTGGCACTGAGCGCTACAGTGCTGCAAAAATACCCCACACTGCTGTCTAGTGGTTGGTGGTGTAATTACAGAGTGACGTAAACAGTAAGCAGAGGTATAAAAGCCAGAGACGGCGTGGAGATCATGCATAGCCGACATGTGTGGCTGATACACAGAAGCATAATTCAGCCTTTTTGGGAGAAACACAGATTTTCCTCTATTTTAATAGAATAAATCAGTACGAAGCTTCTTTGCTGACAAAAAAAATCAAAAGAATGATAATGACGTTTTCTGACAACAACATATAAACTAATTCAGAGACAATCTCTTAAAGCCAAGAGACAGAATACGCCGCCAGATATTAGACTGCTGAACCGCGACAAGTGTGCTGCCGTTTCCCGTCCTCGTTTCCTGCCCTCGAGTCCTCTCCTCTTCCTCTATTTTGAATTATAGATGCTTAGTTTTGTTCATGTTTTATTAAACTGCACAGAGATCAGATCTCGGTGTCATACAAGCTTTTAGCAGCACGGCCCGGGGCTCACCTTAACAGAATACCACACACACGGTGAAAAGGCCGTCATTAGCGGTGTATCATTACAGGAAGTGTGTGTTTGTGAGTTTATTATGATGGACATGTTTCTGTGTGTGTGCATGTTTGGTAATTCCAGCCCTGATCATCAAACGGATGCTTTTACTTCAAAGTACAGGCTCAGATTACCCAGCAGGCCATCTGGTAGGTAACGACCGTTAGGTACTGACGTCATCACAACAACGGCAACGACGGAGGTTGACGACAATGTTATGAGGCAAAAAATCCCCCCGAAAAACTCTGACTACCTGAATACACCGAAGTAAGCAGGATATATATTTTCTCCCCTGATGGCACGCTCTTGTTTCAAGATAAAAATGCCAGGATGTACTGGTTTAGGGCGCATGAGTCCAGACCTTAATCCTGCTGTGAGACAAGAACTGAATGCTGTTATACGACTGCTTTTACCAACATCTTCTAACCTAAACATGTATTCCATAAAAAATATTTAGAGCCTTTAACTATTTTTCTGCCCCTCGCACTGTAAAATGTTAACATTTAGGGAAAAAAAAGTTTGTAGATTTTAATAGCCTGGATGTTGCTGCAGAGAACGCTGCTCTGCAGCAACATGCAGACTCACTGACTTGTGGTTTAAAGCTTTCAAGTGTAGAAAAAAAAAAACAGGCTGTAACGGAGTCACTAATGAGTTTCCAGTGGTACCAACAAACAAGGTGTCTGTTAACTGAACAGCTTATTGTGGTGTGAAACACGGCATGATGGACCGACGTCACGGCCACAGCTCTGATCTGCTAGTGCGAGGAGCCGACTAGTGACCAGAAGGTGGCGCTGCAAACCCAGCGGCTTCATGTTACCTCGGACAGATACAAAAAGAAAAACAAAACATCTCTGTTTTAATTTTCTGGGATATTACAGACGGCAAAAAGCTGATTATAAGATGAATATTCCCTGCTTATCATGCTTTCGTCTACCCTCCCCAGTGGCTTAGTGGTAGAGCCGTCACCTATCATGTGGGAGGTCCGGGCTTGAGTCCCTGTTGTGTCAAGAAGGGCATCCGGCGTCACGCTTGTGTTAAATCAATCATGTAAATCACTCTGCTGTGGAGACCCGGAAAGGGGAGCAGCCGAAAGAACAAGGAGAAGATTCTGCCTTAATAAATACAGTGTATGTTATATGTGTTTTTCTTCAACGACTTTCATCCATCTATCTATCTGCTTTACTTTAGCAGCATTCTTTTTCTTTTCTTTTTCAAGTGAACATGAAGAAGTGCAGCCAGTAACTTACAACGTCAGACAAAAGAGAGGGAAGCTGGAAGACTACCCAAAATATTGTTTTGGCCTTGGAGCGATAAATTATACCCAGCCTACCATGAAATAAAGAATGTAGTGATGAGTAAGAAGCTTTGCATTTGTAATGAAGGGTGGTGATGCGTAGTGAGATTTATTTTCTACAGCAAAACCTCATCACGAAGTGAGCTCTTGAGGTGATAAACTCAAAATGACTCTGTAATGTCAGAAATGTTGTTTGAACCCATTGCCTGTGATTTCTAGGGACATGGAGTTGTGAGCAGTAAGAAAATACACCCCTTTTATTCTATCAGTGGAGAGGTTTTGAAAATGCGCTGGTGTGCAGCGTTCAGGTGTGTGTTCGTACAATCTCCAAGGAGAAAAGACATCAGCAAGTTTACGCACAAGTGGACAACATTAAAGACAGTTGCCTTGTCTTCCTATGAGTGGATGTTCTGCCCATCATAAGCCTGTACAAGGCTCAGAAAAAAAATGTGAAACAGCGACATGTCAAAATCTACAAGGATCAGCTGACATGCTCATGATAGTTAAAGTTAACAAGACTGGACACGTATGGAGTGTTTGGAAGGACGGCCATAGTTTTGAAGGAGACTTTTCTTTAAAACCAACATAGCACCGTTTTATAGTCTGTAAAGATTTCAAGGCCCCGATCGTAACAATCCCCTAAACGGTAAAACACGCAAATGGCGGGGGGTTTAGTGGAACCTCCGCTGAACCGCTAATGCAATCTTCCGCTTCCCTAAAGCCGCTAAAAATGCGTTGCCAAGACTCCCTTCCTCACATTGTAGGCGTGGCAATGGGCGTGTCATTTGCGCTTTCTGCAAACTCTGTATCTTGCGATCACGGGTTGCGGCTAGCGGGTAGCGGGTTTGCCCGAAACTAAACTCAAGTTGCTCAAAGAAACATAACGACAGTCGTTCACTGGTAACCACACCTCATGCCTAACGACTGTTGTGCACCAGTGGCCCCACTCACCCCTAACGACTGTCCTTTCACTGGTGTGGCTCTCCTGACCCAAACAAAGGGTCCAGCAAAACTCCACCAACAAAGTATTGTCTTTGGAAAGTGGTGGGTGTACACCTCCACAGAGGTTAAAAACCAGAGTCATACTCCACTGTTTGTCTGACTAGTTCGGACTGGTCAGACCGATGCGTTGAGAACTGATGAAGCCGCTTGGATAAGAGGCGAAACGTCTTGTAGACAAATCTAAGTCCAGTTGCCTAGGATTCAATTGTTGTGAGAATAAAATTTACCTGGATAAATGAGAATATCCACAGACTTCCGAAATATATTGCACCAACAGTTGTCGCCTTCTCATTCAGCTTCTTACATTATGGTTTTGTAGCACCATTCCAGCCTTGTGGAGTTCAACAACTTTGTCCCTGACATCTTTTGACAGCTCTTTAGTCTTGTCCATGGTGGAGATGGTGGAGTATTACTGAGTCTGTGGGCAGATGGCTTTTTATACAGGTGACTATTTGGAACAGGTGTCTCTCATGCAGGTAATTACTTCAGTGAGATTAGGAGTATGCCAGTGGTCTGTGGGAACCAACACTGGTCAAGGTTGGTCGGGGATCAAATATTTATTTCCCTCAATGACTTACAAATTTGAATTTTTATTTTTCATTTCATGTAATTTTCTCAAATTTTTTTCAATATTCTTTCTATAACTGTTAAAACAAAGCTGCCATAAAAATCTGAGACTGTTCATTTATTTCTTAGTATGACAACTGCCAAAATCAGTGGGGGATCAAATACATTATTTCCTCCACTGTATGTATATATCAGTGCAGAGGAGGAGGAGGAAAGAAGAGGAGGAAGCTCTACAGCAGAGTCCCAGACGAGCTGCCCATGAGAGCTGCTCTGATCTGGATGGAAAGATGCTCCATAGCAGTTTGCGGATAGCGGCTTTAGGGAAGCGGAAGATTGCTAATAGCGGGTAGCGCAACCTGCTCTTAAAGGCAATGGCTACTGACGCACTGACTTTAACAGGTGGAACACCCTAACCACTCCCATGCATAATATAGCGGTTAGGGCAGGTAAGATTGCGGGTTTAGGGAGGTGGAAGATTGCGTGTTTTGCGGGGGAATGCCCCTCCCGCTACCCGCTATCCCTTAATAGCGGCTTTAGGAGGTCTGGCGGAAGATCGGGCCCAAAAAGTGCATCAATCCCACCGTAGTCACAGTGAAGCCAAGCACTACATCAGCATCTTCATATTTCCGTTTGTCTCATTATCTCCATCTCTCTCTGCCTTTCTTTTGATCCCTGTTAAATATTTTTCCGTGGTGTCTCTTGAGGGTTTGTTCTCTTCGTATCTCCTGCTCTCTGCTGTGTGTGCACATGTCCGTGCAAAAACACCCGACACAATATAGCTAATACTCCCTGCGCACACTGTGACAATTAGAGCGCCACTGCCATCTACTGTAGTATACGTGCAGTTACACTTTATTCTAGTACGGCAAAAAAGGCCCCCAAGGGGTCGCGCTCCACTATTTGAGAAGGACTGGGTTAGTGAATCATGAGAATGACAAACGCATCTTTAAAATATACGTGTGTTTCCGTTTCAGAAAGGTATCGTGTTGGTCCACTGCAACGCTGGCGTGTCCCGTGCACCAGCTGTGGTCATCGGCTACCTGATGTCATGTGACGGGCAGTCCTTCGGTGACGCCCTCAACCTGGTCAAATCAGCTCGACCCGCCTCCTCCCCCAACCCCGGCTTCCTGGAACAGCTGAGGGATTACACCCCCCCGGTGGTGAACGGATCCACACACTGAAGAACAGAGAGAAACCGTTCAGGGTGGTCGAGCAGTTTACTCACAAGTGTGCTTGATTGTAATGAAAACATTTCGAAGATTTCCATATTCTGAAATAACGGTTTAATGTTTTCCAGTGAAAACAGGCTGTTTGTTCATACAGACTGAACAGGTGATATGAAAACAGGTGTAAACACGAATTTCGAACATATTTTCTGCTTAACTTTTTGTTGTATCTGTTTTACAGACTAAGTTATACATTTCTGCTTGTGTGATATTAATGCTAATTTTTTTTTTTTTTTTTGGCATTTTGACTTTGGTTTCTGTATTTTGATTAATCCATGCGAAGAAAGCTCATCCTCATTTTGAACTGTCCTCACTGCCTTGGAGAAATGGTCCGCCACAGACTCCACAATTTCTTTTCTAAATGCAAATATTAATAAAATGTTCGTGATGGGAGGAAAGTGTGTTTGCTGTTATTGTTTTGAGAACTGGTCTACCTTAAAGCATATTTCCAAAAAGGTTGGAACAGTGTAACATGTAACTCGAGACTACACACATACAAGACTGAAAATGGTACAAAAACCATAGAAACTGAAAATGTTTATTTTAAACTGAATGATAGTGGAACATTGAAAAAACTGGGACAGACATATTTTTACCCCTCTGTTGAATACATTAATTACATGTCATTAAGTTAAACATACTAAAGGAGATCTGGAGAGACTGAGATGTAGCTCGTGGGTTCTTATGGTTGAAATTGTGATGCGACGTCCACTTTTTGGGAAGAATGGAAGCTCTCTTGACTATTTTTCACTTGAGTTTAATTTTTCATGCACTGCAAAATGCAGATCTTGTTTGGAAATGGCTTTATGATCCTTCCAAGATGGATGAGAAGCCACTGTTGCTTCTCCAAGGTCATTGCTAATGTCTTTCCTCCTCAGCACTGTGTTGACATGCACTTGATTTCTCCAGACCAGGACCACTTCCAAAACTTTTTCCTTCACAGTGGTGCTTTTTCTTGCTAAATAATTTATTCAAGTGTGTTTGATAAGCAGAACGTTGCTGTAAGTTGTTAGCACATGGCTAAATAGAGTATTAAGGCAGAAGTTCATCACCAAACTATATCTCGACCACTGTAGCTGTATTTATATTTTATCTTTGACATCATCGTAGCATTTAAGTGTCAAGTTAGCAGGTTTGTCTTCAACTAGTAGGTTCCATCAAGGAATAAAGGGACACGAGACAATTCAGTCTTTCCTGTCATGTTTTGCAAGTGTAGGAGGAAACAGGAGTACGAAACAAAAAAGTGTTTATTGAACAAAAACACCAAAATCCAAAAGTCAAAAAAACACTAGAAATCCAAAATCCAAAAACACAAACTTATCTGAACGTCCAAAACCCAGGTGATGAGAGGGGAGACAAGAGGAGCCAAACAAGACTGCAAAAAAAGGAACACAACCCACAAAGACTAAAAGGACCCGCAGAGGAAACTGACAGGACTTAAATACACAGAGGAACAAACGAGAGGCAGGTGGAGGCAATCAAGGCAACAAGAGGGAGGAAGCAAAGCAGAAAACAATGAAGACAAGACAGACCCTTCAAAATAAAACAGGAACCACTACACTAATGACATTTTGTTCTTCGGCCAAGACAATCTTTCTACCCGTGCAGTCTTTCAGAGCGGTGAACTCTTGGCTGTTGTGTTGGAAAAAAAAAAAAAAAAAAAAAAAAAAGGAGAGCCCTTGCTACAGTGTTGAATTTCCCTCCTGGGATGAATAAAGTATTTTTTTCATTTCATTTCATTTTATTGTGAGTGGAGGAGTTGCAGACCCAAATGCAGGAGGAGTGAATGAAAGAGCTTTTATTGAAATGAAAGGTACTGCGGCGTGGGGAAATCCAGAACAGAGCAATGACTGTAAAGAGGAGATGGAACCCTAAAATAAATGCAGATTTATAGCATTAATGAAGTTACAAAAATAGAATAAGAATAAACACAAGGTAATATGCTTTTACCTTCAATGAGCCAGGCTGCAGGCAGCCTTCTTTGTTTTTGCAGCAGGTGACATCACAGGAATGGTTTGTGTCTGGCAGCAGCAGTTTTAAATTTCTGCTAGTTGCTCGGCACTGGTTGGTGTGCAGCCAAACACTGGATTTGATGTAACTGCAAATGTCTACATGTCCATGAGTAAAGACAATTGAACGATCTGCATCAAAGAGTTTTTCTCCAGCAGTTTTCAACTGTTTTCACTTGCACATGCATGTCCTGTGAGCATGGATGGAGGTGTTTAGAGTAATTACGCCTTAGGCTCGTCTCTCCATTCGGCAGGGACTGTGGGTATTCTTGTGGCTGTAGCCGCTACAACTGAACACTGATGGAACAGACTCGCGTTGCAGTGAACGAGTTTCTCCCTCCTTGCTCATCAAAGCCTCCCCTCTCCTGATAACTGGAACAATTAGAGTGGTCACTGCAGACTCTTCACCCGGCTCCCAAAGGTTCAGCGTGACTAAGAGAGGAGCAGCTGAGGCTCAGAGCAAGAACATGTTAGCAGACGGGGTTTTTACTTGTCTGCTAGTGAAAAAAAAAAAAAAAAAAAAAAAAAAAAAAAAAAAAAAAAAAAAATATATATATATATATATATATATATATATATATATATATATATAAATCCCAAGTCAAGTCAATTAAATACATTTTAACTAGCATTTTATGGTGTCATAATGTTTTGGAAGCATCAATTGTCTGCACAGTCTTGTTCCTGAAAGAAGGTTGAGTCCACTCATTTATTTTTTTTCACTGTGAAAAAAAAACTGATTTATGTCCTCAACAACATGAGCACATGAGCAGTGCAAACACACACATACACACACACTAACTCATGTGTTTAAAGGTTAAGAGGGCTCCACTCTCCTGAGAGAGACAGCGAGCTGCTCTCAGCAGCATGCTTCTCCATCATATGAAAATACAAAGCTGTACCTCCATCTGCTTGGAGTCTCCTTCCTCCTCCTCCTCCTCCTCCTGCTGACGATGGGCTCCTTCTGCTCGGGTCTCAACAAGAAGATGGTGGTGGTGACGCCTCTTGGGGATTCTCCAGTTCAGACAGAGACAGGTCAGACAGTCCTGTTCAGCATCTCCCTCATCTCTACGATATTGTAAAAAGTCTCTGGGATTTATGTGTTTTTTTTAAAAGTCGTCCTCATCCTCATCCCTTTGACATTAATCCATGTGATGTGGACCCATCAGATAGTTTTTCATTTTGTAAGCAGTCTGCCATTTAACATCGAAACTTTCTGTGGATCTACTTGAGTAACTGGATGGAATGACGAAGAATGTCATGACAAAACAGAAACTCCATAAAAATATCAACAAGACTAAAAGAAATTGTAAGTTAGAATGTGAGAAGGTGTGTCATGTGTTGATAATTTGAGCCATGACTGAAGAAGCTACCATCAAGTTCTAATAAAACATCAATGTGACAGAAAAGGCAACTTTGAAATGCTGCGTTTACTGCTGTAACTGCTATAATTTTCGATTTATCTTCATTGGAACCAGTTATATATATATATCTCTATATCTATCTATATATATATCTATATATATATATATAGATATATAGATATATAGATATCTATAGATATAGATATATATATATATATATATATATATATATATATATATATATATATATATATATATATATATATATATATATATATATATATTTACTGGTTAACAGTGAAATCAGAAACATAGATTAGGGTAAAAACAAACAAACAAAAACTGCTGCTTTAGCAGAGACTAATCCAGCAGGTCTCTGTCAGACAACATATTACTGCCACCAGAACTGCTTATTTTGATATGCCTAGACAGGATTTCTAATGTATAAATTAAAAAAAAAGTCACAAACAATGTTTGTCAAGATGTTTATCTGATTGACGAAGGTCTAAAATTGACCGACACATCTCTCAGCTCTGCTCATGTTGTTCTACTTGTTGCCTGAGAAGCCTTTTGACAAACAAAGACCTGAATATATTAATGGGACACACACATAAGCATACTCTACTCCACTCGCCCACATGGTCATGTTTAATTATCTCTTCAGTTTTGTCGCTGTTTATGGAGCACCAAATGACATTCGGTCAGATGACCAATCAGGCAGCAGCTGTTGCCATGAGGGTGCTTTTACAGCCCAAGTAGCAAGCATAAACAAATAAGGTCCCTGGGCACAGACATGTGAGAGGCACCTCACTCTCATTTTGGTTTTGAAGCACAGATCTCGGTGTAAATATGCATAACTCTCAGAGGTTGTTTTAAACAGTCTAAGGGTGAATTCCAATTCTTCCCTTAACCCTCAATCTCAACCCCCAATCTCAAAAATGCGTGTTCCCGCTACGTGCAAGTGTTGTCCCGATTCTTAGAAAGTCAAGTTGAGGGACCAAGTTTGAGGGCTGTATCGCCCTTCAACAATGAGATTCTCCGGCACCACCCTTGGAAGTAAGGGCTACCCAGAAGGCATTGCGTATTTTCACAAAAACGTCTTCGAAAAGGATGGTGCCAAAAAAAGTAAGCTTCAAATATGAGTATTTTCATAGTTAATAAAGATATAAATGTTATGAAACAATCTTATTGTCTTCGTTATATACATTTATATTAACTTATTCTTCTTCTACGTCTACTTCTTCTTCTTCGTCGTCATCGTTTTCTTGACAGACTGGATGTAGCTCTGGCGCAAGGCCGCCCCCCCACAGTCTGAAGACGTAACTGCACTCAAGGGGTGTCCCATTTCTAAGTCACAAAATAGCCCTTACATTTACTTTTGAGGGCCAAAGACTGAGGGTTAAGGGCGACGGGTGGAGATTGAAGGGTTAAGGGAGAAATTGGAATTGGCCCTAAATCAGTTCGGTGGTTTGCTACCAACTTTTCCATCTTCTCCCTACATCAGGTGACTCTTTGCAGTCATTGATAGCTTCAAGTCGACTGCAGAAGCCAATGAGGGACAGGTACAGCATCAGGAGGCTTGTCTTTGGATCCACCAGTCACTTCTCCTGGTAAGAACTTTAATACTGCCTTGAATACAAGTCAAGAACCGCTACCGACCAAAGAACTATTTTGGTGTGTCAGGCCTACAGCAGGTCATATCTACTGTATAATCTATAAAGCTATGACATTGAAAATCTTGCTCCTGTACCATACCGTAGCTCTCTATTAGGACCATGTTGTTATGGAGTATCAAGAGCAGTTCTGCTGTTAGAGGTATGTCTCATTCACATCTGGCTGGATTAATCTCACTTTTTCCAAAACTCTTTTAATGCAAAGTAATTGTGTCTTGTAATTTACTCAGGATGTCTTGGGAAGAGGGTAGAGGTCATTCAGCAGTGGAGAGACATGTTCTGGACTATTTGTAGGGATTTCACTAGAGATGCTGGGAGATCTTCTAGCAGAGCTTTGCTATAGTGAAAGTAATAACCACAGAGTGTACAAGAAGAACTGGGCAAACCACTCTGTGACATCACCCACAGGATATCTGAAGAGTGCTTTTTAAAGTCTCTTTCCTTATTGTACCGTGCTGCACCGTGTTGCATATGCTCAGATTAGAGCAGGCCTGGAGGCTGGCTGGAACACGCCCACCTTATTTCAATCACCAATGTAAGTTGTCTTAGCTAAATGATTACAAGCTATTTAATATTACTTTTTAATAATTCCAATTTAAAGCTGTCCAATCATCCTCATTCAACATTCTCTGGCCGAAATGACATCTGAAACGACTGCTGCCAGAGTTTAAACTAGCAGAGCTCTTCTGGGACCGCCCATTCACTCAGCCTGCCACTCAAATGGTTCCAGTCACCTGTGGATCTGGCAACCCTACTGGCTCAGGCCAGTAGGCTTGGTTCCGATTGACTGTGGGTACCCAGCAGTCCTCCGCTTAAAGGGGTTCTGATCTGCTCATGGCTCCCTCAGCGGAGCAACGCCAGAGGAGTTGCAGACGTCTGCAGGGCGTCTTTCTGTTTTAAATGACGTGTTGTGACATCAGAAATGACCACTGTGTTTAGCCGATGCGCAGTTAGCACAAGCTGCTTGCTGCTGAGCTAAGATTTGTCCTTGAACTTCTTCAGGCAAACCTGCAGTCAGTCTATCAGCGGTGATCTATCAGCACCACAAAATGTAGTCTAAAAGCGTCTTTAATGAGATTTTCACCATCTTCATCTGTTTGAAAATATCCTAAGCTTCTGTGACAGTGTGGGGTCCTGTCACTATAGCTCCGATTGATCACGTGTCCTGGCTACTTGGCCAACGGGATATCCCTTTGGCTGACTGATAAGCATGCGTGACTCTCACCTGGGAGTCTGGGGATCAAATCCTGCCCGGGCCCTCTGTAGTGTTCCTTGCCACACTTCCTAAGAATAAACCTTCTGCCAAAGGTTCACATTATTTTATTTTTTAATTTTATTCTAGAATACTGCCACTCATGGAGGTGGCTTGTTGCAGTAGCTCCATCAATTCTAGCTTTTTGAATATTTTTGAGTTTTTCGATAAAGTCTTCTTTGTTGACTACATTGTTGTTGTTTTTTTTTTGACTATTTTTCATCGTGGTTTGGATGCTGTGCTGCTTGAGGGATTTTCTTGGTTACTTTTTCATTTTTACCACCTGTTATGATGAGTAGCCACAGCAACGAGAGAGTTGTTTACACGCTGGAGGAGCTGATAGAGATATGAAGGAGCCAAATAAAATTCAGACTGAGACCCCAAATCCCTGATGAGCTGAAGAAGAGACACCGTGAATCCAGAGCAGGAGCAAAGTGAAGGGAGAGAAAAAGAAGGTAAACCAGCTTTTTAATCCTTCATAATGGGGATCTCGCCAATAGGATGGATAAACACGAAGCGAACAAATCTGGAGTTTTGCCAATCCAGTTTAAAGTATTTCACTGAGGCATGGTTGCAGGAAAATATTCTCGACTCAAGCGTCTCTCAGTCCACCTTTCAGACGATTAGGGATGGGAATCGGTAAGATTTTTTCAATTCCAATTCCATTATCGATACTGTTTAACGATTCAATTCTTTATCGATTCTCTTATCGATTCTAATTTGGGGAAAAAGGAGAACAAACTGTTTTATTAGCATCAATTTTTTTACAAAGAAGTCATGACCTTACAAACTTAACAGCGAGGTCAGCGCTCCATGTGGCTCACTGGATATCAATGCCATGACTGAGGGTGTGACTGACTATATTAACTTCTGTGTGGACAACAGCATCCCCACCAGAACAGTGAGGTGCTTCCACAATAATAAACCCTGGATCACCAGAGAGCTGAAAGAGCTCCTCAACAAGTAAAAAAGAGCCTTCAAGGAGGGAGATTATTGAGGTCAGAACAAAAACAACTGAAAGTGAAGATTAGAGACAACAAGGAGGAGTACAGGAGAAAGCTGGAGAACAAGCTCCAGCTGAAGAACATACAACATGTGTGGTCAGGGGTGAAGAAGATCACAGGCTTAAGTAGATGGAAGTCTGGACAATGAACTGAACTCATTGAACAGAGACAAGCTCAGCATCCTCCTCTCCTGCCCCCTGCCAAACTGACCTCCCATCCTCTCTTGACCCACAGCTTCCCTGTCACATCTCAGCTGTCTCATCTTCCACCTCAGTCATGGATCTTGCTGCTGCTCCATTGTTCTCTAATATCAGGAGATGCTGGGGCTTCCTCCCACCTGTCCGTCTCTAGCAGTCAGGTGAAGAAACAGCTGGAGAGACTGAATAGGAACAAGGCTGAAGGTCCAGATGCAGTTGTGGGTGTATTAGTGATGAACAAGAGACAGTGTACAGAGAACTGGTGGACCGCTTTGTGGCCTGGTGTTGGAACAATCATCTCTTCTTAAATGTGAATGAGACAAAGGAGATGATTGTGAATTTCAGGAGAGCCAGGATTTAGTCAAACGGCATTTCCGTCAAGAAGTGGAGGTGGTGGAGGAGTTTAATATGTGTCCAGCTGGACAACAGACTGGACTGGAGACGCAACACTGATGCTGTTTATCAGAATGGACAGAACAGACTTTCCTTTTTAATGAAGCTGAGGTCCTTCAGTGTTTGCAGCAAGTTGTTGCACAGCCTCCATAAGTCTGTTGTGGAGAGTTCAATCCTGTCTGCAGCCATCTGTTGGGGGAGCAGCATCAGAGTCAGTGACTTAAAGAAATCAAACAATGATAAAGAAGGCTTGGCTCTGTTCTGGGGACTGTTTTGGAGCTGATTTTACAAAGGAGGATAGTTCATAAAATGAAGAATGTCATGGACAACTCTTAGCATCCTCTACACAACACAGTGATTCAGCAACAGGGTGTCTTCAGTCAGAGGCTTCTTCAGATCTGCTGTAACAGAGACACTACAGGAGATCCTTCCTGCCCACAGCAATAACCATCTACAATGAATCACTGACTTAAATCATGACAGTTACTGCAACAATTTAACTTCCCTTCGGAGATCCATAAAGTATTTTTGAATTGAATTGAAGTTGAATTGAATTACCCCTCGAACATGAGCATCAGCCAATCCAAAGGCAGCTACAAATCCAGAAGTAGTCAGTGAAGTTACACATGTGGGCAGGATTGTTTCAAAGCATGTGGCTAACTTATGTTGCTTGTGAGCAGGGAGACATTTTACGCAGACATGCTCATGCTTTCCAAAAAAAAAAAAAAAAATATTATCTGAGGTCCAGTTAGTACATAGCTCTGTGCTGTGCTGTGCACTGTTAAATTTTGAGATTAATGTAGCTGATCCAAGAACCCCCTCTGTAGAGTATTATTGTCCCCTCATCAGCAGCAAAGCATCCGTTAAGAACATCAGACACATTGTGTTGAGAGGAAGTGAGTTATTTGTCCTGCATTTCTGTTTGTCTAAACATCTTTGTGAATATTAATTGGCTTTTCGTTTCTGTCAAGAAAATATCTGGTGGTCAGTAAAATGGCCATGAAAAAATTCATTCTTGTCCAGTTAAAGCATTTTCAGTCAAAAAGTATAAATAGAATTACAAGGTTACAAGGCTTTGACCTTAGAGCGGTTTTCATGTTTTATTTTTAAACATCATTAAGTTTAGTGTAGAAATCAGCCTTTAAGTACAGGGCAGTAAGTTAATGAATCAGCTCCAATAAACAGCTTCTACCAGTGTTTGAATTCAGGGTTTGATTCCTGAGTGAACAGCAGACTGAGACATGATGAGCAGGACAACCAGACGTTTAACTGATTCCACGTAGAAGCGCAGACACGATGGACGAGAGAGCGACTGAAGCCGCGTGAGTCAAATGCAGCGATTTATTTCAGTGCAGTGATTTATTTCAGACAAAGAAAATGTTACATTCACATCAGCCAGCGGCAGCTTCACACATGCAGGATTTGTGGTCTGGACCGGAGGAGGTGAACATCTCCTTCAGAGGGACCGTCTGCCTGCAGGCTGGGCCTCCTGTGACGGGCAGCGGCTCACTGCAGCTGCACTGAGAAGAGTAACGGTGTGTGTTTTCACGTCAACGTCTCCACCAGAAAAAATCACTAGATTTGAGACAAAAAAAAAAAGTCACTAGAGGATTCTGAATATTCACTAAATAGAGCAGAAAAAAACGAGTCTACGTTTACAACGTTTCTGTTGTTCTGAATACTTGCTGATTGCTCTGACTGGTTGTAGTGTGAACCAACTGTGTGCAGAGGCGGTTTGGGAAGCAACCGTTGTGATGTGAAGGCTTTATGGATCGTTTTCAGACCCTACATCTGTCTAGATGTGATCGATCAGGCTATCATCTATGTTCTTGATGAAATAAATGTATTTATCAAAGAAAAAACAAAGATTAAATTTAATTCTCAAGAGTTGAACGAGCGAGGGAGGAATGGGACGAGCGGTTGACAGTTGGTGCATCTGCAGTGATGAGGACTCTGCATGGGTCTGGTGTGATGAAGAGGGAGCTGAGCCACTGGGAAAAGCTCTGTGTTCTGGTAGATCCACAGTCACAGTCACTAACTGTGGGCAGTGAAGCGCTCAGCCACCTGGGATTGACTGGGAGTAGAGGAGCTGCTCCTCCACATCGAGAGGAGCCAGCGGAGGAGCTTTGGGCCGCTGGTGGGGATCATCTCAGCGACTGCAACAAAGACGATTATCTAAATGTCTGACAGCCAAATGTTTGGCAGTCTTCGTTAAGTCCATCACTTTTTTAATTATAGCCTAAATCATAATGCAAAATTACAATTTGTTTGTAAAAATTTGATGCAGTTTATCAAATATGATATATAGACAGAAGATCATGAAAGTCAGTTGCCATGGTTGCAGTTTCAGTCTGAGTGACAGCTGGCTGAATAGACAGAGAGGCGGGATAAAGAAATCCTGGCTGTGAGCCGGTCTTGACCGGCGTGGTGAACTGTCAGTAATAATAGTAATTATGGTAATTGTTTTATAATTTAAGTGCTTTCACTTAATATAGTTGATAGCTTTAACTCATTTCTGGGGAGAGGGTAAAAAGGGGCTTCAGACAGGATTAAAATCAATGACCTGTGCATCTAACAATAACAAAATCCTCCCACCTTCCCATCACATAAATTTCACCAAAACTCATCTTCCTGGAAGCTCAATCTGCTTTTTCTGGTGCTCTGCTTCTCGTTCGCATCCAACCAGTCCTCCAAGCTGAGTGGTTCACTCGCCACTGTGATGTGAAGCGTTGATAGAGATCTGACTGTTGCTCCTCAGGAGCACTAACCCAGACAGCGCCATGAGTGGGACCAATCTGGTTGTCAGGCTACTAATGAATGTTGTAAAGATATGCGCCGTGACCGGATATCTTATTTGGGTGGCTCTCAGTTTTTTTCGACTTCCCCGAGGCAAAGCTATTAAGTCACAGAACGGAAAACATGCACAGCTGCTTCTACTCGGCTCCGCTGAACTCTTGAAACTCCAAAACAGGTATGTTGGCACACCTACCTTGAATTAAACTTAAACCGGTCTATTCTCTCAGTCATCCAGGTCATGGTGATCCTCTGAAGCTTGAAACAAGGCGACTGGACTTCCTTTTCGTAGTTCTTGAAATTGTTTCTCCTTCCATCCAGGAGGTACTGATGGAACGGATGATGTCTTCTGGATGGTAGATGAAATGACTTAAAGAACCTAGAAAGGGAAGTCCAGATGCTTTGATTCACAATGAAGCAAACAATAAACAAATAAAGAACTGTAGTTTAGTGGGAATTTATCACATTTGTTCTGTCATGTGAATATTGCAGATTCTGCAAATGATGTACGAAAACTACAAAGCTCTTTGTAGCTTTTACTTTAGTTTGTGTGTTTTTTATGCGTTTGCCTTTTTTAAAACTATTAAATTCACTTCCGGTTGAGACTGAGTTGCTCCCTCAAGTGGAGGAGTTTAAGGCCCCGATTGTACACTTCCCCTTACCCGTTAACACTAACCGCTACCCGCAAATTGCGGGTATAGGAAACCTCTGCTAACCGCTAATGCAATCTTCCGCTCGCTAAAGCCGCTACCCAGTAAACCCTCACACTTCGCGGTTAATGGGGGTGTGACCCCGCCCCCGTGAATGGTGAAAAACCGTGATGTGGAGTACTCCCCTCAACTTATCGAGAAGTTTCACTTTTTCGAAAAAAAAAAAGTTTGAACCTACCTCGTTCCGTTTCCTCTGTAATTAGCAGTAGAATGCACTGCGCCATCTTTTCTCTCACTTGCAATTCCTCCGGGGGGGAGAATCCATGTTGCTCACATGCTTTTGTTTCAAAAAGTCTGTTACTGGCTGCTGTGGAACCGGAAAACAATTGGCAGGTAAACATAGTGCGAAACGGGGGGGTTTGGGGGGGTTTGACCCCCCAATTACAACTTCGACCCCCCAAAGAAACATTGTCTTTTTGTCAACTTCGACCCCCCTAAAGATGACAAAAATTGTCATTTTTGTCAAAAAATGTGACCCCCCCAATTGTCATTGTATAATTTGCACTCTGCAGGTAAACAAGGAAAAGCTAAAACAGACATGGAGAACGGTAAAAATCTGTGTACGTTACAGTTTGGGTAGCAACTCAGGTAGCGATGTTAACAATTCTGTCTAAAAAAAAAAAAAAAATTCTGGACTGCAACAAAACTTTCGTGTCATTCCTCCATGTTCCATCAGATCTGCTCCATGTGTTCACTGTCCTGCTGTTCTCTAGCTGGTTATTTCAGTGCGGCTCCATCTAGTGGCACAGATGTGTAACGACAACAGAAAGTCCAGTCCTTGAAAAACTAATTCAGTTCCGTGGCCCGTTTTTTAATTTTGTATTTTTGATCCAAGTCTAAAATTGAAATATAAAAAAACAGGCTTTTTTTTCCGTTTTTTGTCAGATTAAAAAAAAACGAACAACTTAATAAAATGTCACTTTTTAATTTTTTTTTAAATTTTTTATTGACAATTGAAAATGGAAAGAATAAATGATACATGTATTGATAAACTTATAGAACTTTAACATGGATATTTTCATTTTAAAGTTCTCCCAGATGGAGGATTTGACAGAAACAATTTATTTGTAACAACTGACAAGTTGAACTCCCCGTTAAAAGTTTCTGTTGTTACCTCAGAAATTACATGTTTTAATGTTCTGATTGTGCTGAGCAACAATTATTTTGTTGTATTTTGTTTGTAGACTTTTTTTTTTTTTTTTTATTTTTAAAAATTGACATTAATGCCCTGGCAGTAGCAATAAGCTTTATTTTATTTGACATTTTTAAAGATGAGATTTATACTAAATATGTGTTACTGTCAAGTGCTGATGTTAAAAGTGTTTGAACAACAAATGCTATGGCACTTTAGTTCATATGGCAGCAGAACATTTAAATAAAAGTGCACTTTACATTACTTTTGAATTCTATATTTGCTTTTACGTATACAATGCGATTAATCGTGATTAATCAGGGAAATCATGCGATTAATCGCGATTAAAAATTTTAATCATTGCCCAGCCCTAATATATATATTCGTATGTAGAGACGTCCGTGAGTAGAGGAACCACTGTAATATATACGGTTCGGTACAACCTGCACGGGACAATAGGCTTTTATGTCCCGTGGTATTTATGTTCCAATAACTTTGCTCAGACTGTTCCCTTGCAGGTCCAGGTCCTAGATACTGGAAGGATGGGTGCTCATTTAAACTCTTGTGCCAGTAATATTGTGCTGTGTTTCTCTTAAGGCTTGGTCACTCTCCTCAGACAGTCAGTACGATGTCAGCTCTAAATCAGCACAAATCCAGGCGCCTTTAAAGCGTCTCTGTTGGTAAACTTCTCCTTATGTTTTGGTTGGTGATGGAAGATTTAGCTCCTGGCCTGAACTGAGTCACCAGGTACATTCTAGACATGTGAAAACTTCATCTGTTGGTAGCAGAAATAAATTCACACATTTATCCGAGTATCTACTTTGCATGTCAAAAACCAATCATCGAGAAGGTCAAGCTGTACTCTTAGAAAATCCCCAACAGGTTGGATTAGTTTTTAATGTTATTGCTGTGGGGCAATGACCTGAAAGGCATCCGTGAATATTAATGGAATCATTTAATTCTGAAAATTACTATGCAGTCTGTAGCAACTGTTTTTTTTTTAATCCACGTCAAAGCTCCTGCTTCCCTGCATAAACACTTTCAGCTGCAGTGCAGAACCCTAAAATATGATTGTTGCGACAAGAACAACTTTATCAGTCACTCTCAGGGCTGATAAATCCTAGCGTTTTTTTTTTTTTTAAAGGTCTTGTGCATTCTTCATGATGTAAACATCTAAAAGAATGAGAAGGTCAAACAACTCTGTGGGATGTTGTCCAGTAATTATTTTGACATGTTTTGCTGCTCATCCTCTGGCCTTGCTCTGCTGTGTGTCATTAAAAAGACAACAAAGGAAAATAAAAAACAACAAAAGAAGCCAAAATAAATGATTGTGACTTGCCTTTTGTTGCCTCTGTTACTGTGCACCCTGATTAGATCAGCCTTGTCAAAATTCTAGCCTCTGTTTACGGGTTGATCTACCTTCCTACCTTCACCTACCCTGACAAACTGCAACTGAAAGAACAGGACCATGGGTACAAGCTGCTGAAATGAATTTCCTCCACAGGGTGGCTGGACTCTCTGTAAGAGACGCGGCTAGAAGTTCAGCCATCCAAGAGGGACTGAAGCAGAGCTCCAAACTGAGGGGAGCCAGCTGATGTGGCATCAGCCATCTGATTAGGATGCCTCCCTGGGGAGGTGTTCCAGGCATATCCAACAGGGAGGAGGCGACAGGGCAGGCACAGGACTCACTGGAGGGGGGTTATCTCTCTCAGGGGATGCCTAGGTGTCCCCCTGGAAGAGCTGGAGGGAGCTCTGGGGCTCTCTGCTTAGGCTGCTGCCACTATAACCGACGGATGGATGCTTCGAAACAATTTTACATGAGCAAAAAAAAAATCTGGAGAAAAAATTTAAATCTTAAAAAAAGAATCTGTAAAAGTTACCATCAGTATGCAGCACATCAGTGGTGAGGTTAAAGGGGAAAAAAAGTGTTCATTATCGTGTTCATTTGTAATGTCCTTGAATGTTACCTCCTCATCCTCATTCTCACTGCAGCAACTTCCTCCTCATGGTCAGAATGTGCAGGTCAGTCGGTTTTAAACAGCATTACAAAGTGGCCATCACTACCTATACTCTATTTACATCTGACAAAAACATTCATGTTATCTTTCATCCTGACAAAATTAAAGTAAAGGGCATATTTATTCACACTAGTCTTTTTTTTAAAAAGTAATATTTCTATTGTAACACATTACCAGTAGGTTGTAGCGGTAATATATTACCAACACAGGTGTTAAACTTGAATTTTCACATCACAACTTTTTTTGGCTGTATGTGTGTGTTTTACAGACATTTACAGACTGTTCTCCTGAGCTGCTGTCTATCTTGACCAGGAGACTCTTGCAAATTAAATTTAAAATCTCAAGAGGCCTATTTACTGGTTAGACAGATCAAAGCGAATACAGATGTCAAAAAGCTACCCACGTTATTCTGAAAGAGACTGGCTCTGTTCCAAGGCTGAGGTTGAGGTGGTGCTGGTTTTACTGGGCGCAGGCGCCTCTCCTAATGTCGTGTAACACCCGGAGCCACCACGAGGGGGCGGCCGCAACACTCTTCACCGTGAGATTGTTCTACTTGAATGGTAGAGGATTTGTGACTCTTATTTTCAGGAACATTACATCATCATTGTCTAAAACTCACAGACACGCACATGGACACACTCGGGGAATTGTAAAAGCGCGGACGCACGCGTGCACACAGAAGCACGCTGCCTCTGAGGTGCAGCAGGGTGGGAAGGGGAGGACAGACTGGGGCTGTCTGTTAAACGCATCCCATCAGAGTGTAAAGTTATGTGTGTTTGAACCTGGGAGGTGGTGAGGAGGAGGGAGATGAGGAAGAGGGAGGTCTGTCGGCTGTAGGATTCCATCACTCTTGGCAACCGTTGTTCAGTTACCACGGTAACCCTCTGCAATGTTCTCTGCGTCTCCTTTGTCTTTCTCCATCACTCCGCTTTTTCCTCTCTCTCTCTCTTTTCTCATTCCATCCCATCTTTAACGCTGGCCCACCTCCTCCCGCCGTTGCCACGGCGATGCTGCGGGTCCGCCGCAGTGCCGGAGCGCAGAGCTGAACTGTGAGGTGGCGAAGGAAGTCATCGGCTGAGCATTTTTGTTTTTTTGTCGTCGTTGTTGTTTATGCTTTTTCCACTTTCAAAATTGTTTCACTCACCCGCTTCTCTTACGGATCAGAAGCAATCGATCTGGATCGACCGAGCTTGTCAGGTGACATCACAAGGAAGTTGGATGAAGTTGGGAGAACTCGAGCTCTCTCCTCTTTGATGCCTTCACGAGTCCCGGTGCGTCACAGAGACTAAACTCTGCTCTGTGAACACTTTTACAAACCCTCAACGACATGAATGAGGAGGCGGAGGATGCGCTGATGCCTGAGAGGATGCTGGAAGCCGTGGAGGAGGAGGAGGAGGAGGAGGAGGAGGGGCAGGAGGTGCAGCAACAGGAGGATGGACTGTTTGAGGAGTTCTTAAAGAAGGAACAAGGTCAAGATCCACAAAAAGAAAAGCTGGAGGAGAAAATGGAAACTGAGGAGACGCAACAGGAGGAGACAGTGGAGCAAAGTGAGGGGAAGCTGGAGGACATGCAGGAGGCAGGAGGGCTGCAACAGGAGGAGGAGGAGGAGGTGCAGGGTGAGGAGGTGAGAGGCACAGAGGAGCCAGTGACTGAACAGAAGCAGCTGCAGGAGGAGGAGGAGGTGCAGGGTGAGGAGATGCTCCAGACCCAGAAACAGCAGTCTGAAGAGCAGCAGCTGCAGGAGGAGGAGGAGGTGCAGGACTTTGTAGAAACTGTGGAGCAGAACCACAACAACCAGGTCCTGATCCGACTGAGAGGAATGTGAGTAAACCCACGCTGGGATGATGATGATGATGATGATGATGATGATGATGAAGTTGTATTGTTGATGATGATGGTGAGGATAGGTCGCTGGGACGCCATCAGTGTGGTTGCCTGGTCGCCATGGTGAAGATGGTAGAGAACGAGGATGGAGGGAAAAACAAATAATGGAAATTAGATCTGAGCGGAGGGTGTGAAGGATGCTGGACACAGAGAGGAGAACGTCTACTGATATCTATGTGACAGATATTTTCACAGCAGTGGATTCTAAACGTGGCAGCGTGGGCAGACACATCTGCCTGAATCTGAGGCTGCAGAAGCAGATATTAGTGGGGGTGGGGGTGAGGTGGAAGGGTGGGGGGGGCAGCATGCCTCTTCTTTTAGTCTCTATTGTCGTCATGGTAACGGCAGAGCGTTGCGATGCAGCAAACTGTCTGAGAAGATCAGCAGCGAGACAGAAAGAGAGATGAGGCAGGTATAAATGCTCAATGTTTGATTTCATGTCTCATGACATCGTCGCTCTGGATTAATGTAAATCCTGCAATTAAAAAAGTCATGAATGTAATTATTAAAAACTCAGTTTTTAGTAATCCACATGGCTTTTACTTTAATTAAGGACTCAAAGTTAACTGTACATACAGTCATGGAAAAAATTATTAGACCACCATTTTTTCTTCACTTTCTTGTTCATTTTAATACCTGGTACCACTAAACGTCATCATGTGACTAAAACAGACAGAAAAGAAAACACTGAATGCATAAAAGCAGTGTTTTTGGCAGTACAACGCCATAGCTATTGATGTAAAAACTTAAGTGATTTAGGTTATAATCAAGAAAACCATGGAAAATGGTAAGATATCAGCTCTTAAATAAAACTCTTATGAGCAATCTTTGTGGTTATCGTTATGTTTGTCCAAAACAAATGTACCTTTAGTTGTACCAGGCATTAAAATGAACAAGAAACTGAAGAAAACAAGGGTGGTCTAATAATTTTTTTCCATGACTGTACGGGCTTCTGCAGCTTAGATCAGTTTTGGTTTTGACAAAATGTGCTAATGTTTAGGAATCCATGTGATTTTGTGTACTTCTTTACCTACTTATGGTTTCATTTTCACATTATTTAAACATTTCTCCAAAGGAAAAATGATAAGGAATAGAAAAATAAAAACTTTCATGGCATTCATTCATTTCCAAGATATTTAAGAACCAGGAAGAGGTTTATAGATATCTTGAGAATATACAACTATTTTTTAAAAAACGTTACAGTTTTCTAATTTAACTTTTTGTATACTTTTGTAGGGCTCTGTTTATTGGAGCAAACATCTGCAGATCAGGCATTAAACTGACAGTTTCATACGGAGTTTGTAACCCTTGTTGTTAGTGCTCTGATCCATCAGGCTGTGCTGGGTCGTCCTGTGGTGGCAGCAGATCTCTCAGGTGTCGTCTTGGTGGGCTGCAGGGAGGAGCGTCTAAAGCTCTGGGGTGCTCCAGTACATCACGCTCGATTACACTAGTGTTTGCATAGTTTTGAGGCTGTCACATTACCTTGGTCCCTTTATTTCTGAAGCCGTTCAAGTGCAGATTTTGCCAGGATGCACTGTCCTACGGAGGGAAGGTGCTGGCGAGTACCATCGCCTCCGTGGGTGTGTGCTTGGTCTGTAGTCGTAGTTATTGTCTTATTATCTGCATGTCTCGAGGGAACATTTATCTGAAGGTACTGCCAGGATATTGCATGGCAACAGCATGATCAAGGTTATTCCCTCTGGTGATTGGGCCTTTTAATTTTGTGGCTGATCCTTATAAAATGGAGCAATGACATTGTACTGGAGCCAGTTGAGCTGAAGCAGTGACTGAATTACATCTATTACAACGGCTCAGCTATTTGTGAAACTAAAGCACAAGGTGAGTACAGGCGGAAAAAAAGTACAATAATGTAGGCGGTTAAATAAGAATGGAAATTTACAGACAAAAAGGAAACAATCCTTTAACATAACTAGAGATAGTGGAGTGAAACAAAGATAAAAAAGGATATAAAATACAGTACAAAAGATGCAGAAACAATCATTCCAGACCCCCTCATTACCTAAAAGCTTATCGTAATAGAAAAGCCTCACATTGTGTTTAATAGAATCCATATTATCAGTGCAGCATAAAAACAAGAGACGTGCACTCAGAAGTGGAGGTGTGACTGTTTAAAAAGGAATGATGTTCATGTTTTAAGTCAAGCGTTGGGAATCACTGAAAGTCTCTGACTGAGTGATGTGAGGGTTCATTTTCTCCAGCACGTCTGAAATATTCTGACAATTCACAACCCTGCAAGTTACCACCAAAACTTTAAAATAAATTCTGAAATGAACTATGAACCAGCACAGACGTGATGTAACAGGAGTTATGTGAGCTTTTTCTTTGGTTCCAGTCATAGTCTGTATAAAAAGAATTGGATCAACGTATGTGGTGTCAGCCATAGCTATTTCTGAATTGTGGGTTTGAAGTCAAATTTTTGGGTGCTCTGGATGATGCCATGTTGGCAGGAACTGACTCCGCCCGATCCATGGTTAATTTAGAAATGATTTGAACAAGTAAGCCCAACAGCTGCTTGGAGCACACCCACCATACCTCAGTTACCACGAGCTACCTATCTTAGTTAGCTTAGCTCTCACTAAACTATAATGACATCCATCCTCAGTGACATCCCAGCAGACTTATGGTTTGTCACATCCCAACCGTGGATCTTGAGTCTGGGTCTCAGGGGAGTTATCCCGGCATAGCCCAGTTTACTAGCTGTTTGGTAGCAGTCCGGTTAGTCAACCTGAAAGTGTCCTGGAATGGTCTGGGAGTGATGGCGGCTTGGCTGCTTGGGCTGCAATGCGCTGCAGTGGGCTAGAGCCCCTCCATTTAGCCCTGGTTAGCAGCCATCGAGTGGAGCGAAGGTAGCTGCTTCCTGCTGCAATGCTTTGGCTTCATCACTGGACCCCTCCAGACCAACCCAGAGTCAGTCGCAGCAGTCTGTTAGTCCAATTGCCAGTTTAACAAGCTATATTATCTTTAAATTAAGCATTATTATGCTGCGTTAGGTTGTAATTAAAACTGCAGAAGTCACACTGCAGAGTTAACTGATGACAGCTTGCTGTTTGACAAACTGTAGAGTACACTGGAGCTGTCTCTTAAAAAAACACAAATTATGCTTTGTGGTATCATTATGTTGGTGTCAATGATCGGGTATTCTGTCATATGTGAGGTAAATCAGACTGAATTAGCTGCTACCTGGTTCATTTATGTCAGTCAGTTGCACTGGACAATTTATAAAATGTTGAATGAGTCTTTATAGAAAGAGATGATCATGAGCAATGAAGTGAAATGAGATGTTGCTGATTCAGGTGATAGTTTCTCCTCATGGAAGAATATATAGCAAGAGAATATATAATAAAATCAGAAGAGGGCCTAAAACAGATCCCTGAGGAACCTCACATAATATCTTAGGAGCTTCTGACAGTCCAACAAAGCTAGATTATCAACTGTCCAGAGTCTGCAACCTTCATATTATTGCTAGAAACTAAAGCCTGAAATGCATAAATGATTATTTATAAATTATATTCATAAATGATGTGTTGTTCCAGAAAAGAGAAACACTTTTCTAGAATAGAAATTTTTACTTGGGTTCATTGGCGAGGACTGATCCAAACTAGAAATCATATATGACACCAAGTTAAAAATTCAGAGCATGTTCAAGTTGCAAAGCGGTTGTAAAAAAAAAAAAAAAAATGCAATGAAAACAATGTTTTCTTAAGATTAATTCAAGTCTCTAATGTTTGTTTGCATCCCAAAATATATTAGGGGCACAATTCGAAATTTTGGAATGGCAACGTAACCCTGGTGTGTTCTTTTGTATTGGCAGTCATACGTGACATGACTGAATCAGCAGCGAAACAGCTATCAGATGCATGCTGCTTCTTCTAAATTATACACAAAGACTGAATACATGAATCATCTCAACTCAAATCCTCAAAGTTCAAAAACAAACACATGAACATGAGAATAAATCTCACTGTTCCTTTTGTGTCTTTCTTCATAATAAACCATTATCCAGCTGATCAAACAGCTCGTGTTTCTGATGGGAGTTAGTTTTTTTTTTTTTCATCTGTGTGGAGACCCTTGTTCAGGTTCTTTGTTTGTTGTACTTGTGATTGTCTTTCCTGGTTTGGGTTCAAATGAGGAGAGATTATATGTGAAAAACATAGTGGACAGCAATGTTCTTCCAGATTTTTGTCAGTAATATGTTTACCTATCATTTTAAAATACAACATGCTCCCCCCCGTTGTGTTGTGGCCAGATGGAATCTGAGTTGAGGAAAGACGGAGCACATCCACATGAGGTTGGCTGGCTACATCTTTTTCTCTTATTTCTACGTCCTAATCCAGATGAAGAAAACTCTTTTCCTTCCCTCACAGCAGGCTTTCACCACAACATCCTCCACAGAGTGTCAGTCAGAAAATTCTGTCTCGGTGAAGGAAATTGAAATATTTGAAAGCATGGCTTTGTTTTTCCCAGATTATAAAACAATAATCAAATCAACCATGCAGTATTTTGGGAAAAAGCGATTTGGACTGGAATTAAATCTCCATTTCATCATTTCTGTTATCTCACAGTTAAAAAAAACACACACACAGTAAAATATATATAACAGGGAATGGCAGGAAATACATGCATCAGAATTACAAACTGAAAAAGTGCATTCCAGAAGTTTACAAAAAGTAAATATACATAGAAAATTAATGCACTGACACAAGTTAGATTCAAACATTTCAACCTTCTACCCATTTCTCCTTTGCCCGTGGGTCATCTTTGGCAAATTTCCAAAAGCCCCACTGATGTGTGTAAGTCCCTGTGAATTCTCCGCTGCTGGCTCACGTTAGCGTTAGCTCACGATAGCTCGCATTAGCGCATGTTAGCGCGATTTCAAAACTTTTAAAAGCGATGTTTACATTTCAGATGGCTAATTGGGTTTGACGTTTTAAAGCTTGAGCTATTTTTCCCTCCTCATGGAATTTGCTTGGAGCATTTGTCACAAATAACCAGAGAACTATCTTCTTGGGAAACTTTAAAGAAATTCCATACAATCACCACCAAGTTGTTTGTTGTCATCACCACACTCTGCCACATGCTGCGTTAAATGTAAACGTGTAACGTAAATTCCTCCATTCCCTCGTTTGCTAGTCATTCGTTCGGCTTTTTCTATTTTTTCTATTTTTTTATGTGTAACACGTGGAAAAATACTGCTAATATCAGTTCAAGTCAGCAACTACCAAAATTATGACCGAGTTAACAAGTAGTTTTCTGGAATGAGGGGGTATTCTTGATTTTCCTTACTGAGAATTCATTTTTCTGATTATGCCAACGTCACTTGAACATAACATTCATTGCTGGTTATTCGGGTTTTCAGTAGGAGCGAGGCACTGCCGTGTTGACAAAAATATGTCGGGGCTGTTCATCATGATATCGGACTTATTGAAATAACGTCATAATTTATTGGGCCGATAACTATCGTGCACCCCGAGTGTGGTCCATTCTGGTATCTAAAGTCATGGCCATGTCTTTGTCTTCCACTAACATGTAATACTTCACACATGAAGATAAAAAGTCTTAAATGTGCTTCATTTTTAGCACTGAACCTTTTTTGGGTCTGGATTTGGAAAAATGTCATCTTTGACCACATTTGCCCTCGTTCTCATTCTCTCTTCATCCAAGAAATTGGACTTTTCATTCCAGACTGACTGTCCTGAAACTAGGAAGTTCTCATGTAATGATGTTGCACTTGAGGAAGGACCTTCTCAAATTTATAATTTCAGTAGAGCTGTTGCAGAATGGAGTGTCTTATCAGGCCAAAGGAGTTCATCAATAAGAGCAAACATTTTTTTCCTTTTCTTTTTTGAAGGGAACACAGCCTCCCCAGCTTGTTTTTACAAAAAGAAATGTTTAAACTGTCTCTCTGATAAAGATCAGTTTTTGTCGCACCACAAGACCACAGTCAGAAAGTTCAGCAAGTTCAGACATGTATCATGAATATACAGTTGAAACCAGAAGTTTACATACTGTACACTGTATAAAAAGACACATGATCATTTCCAGGTGCCTGGAGGTTGCCACGTTCATCTGTTTCAACAATTATGTCCATCCATTATAGCGCTCAGGAAGGAGATGGGTTCTGTGTCTCAGAGATAAATGTGTTTTGGTGTGAAATGTGTGTATCAACCCCAGAACAAAAGCAACATGCCTTGTGAGGATGCCGCTGAAGCTGGTAAGAGAGCATCATTATCCACAGTGAAACCAGTCCTCTATTGACCACTGAAAGTGGTGAAGGAGAAGACATTTCTCCAAAAGCAACATAAAAAAAGCCAAATTACAGTTTGCCAGTACACACAGGAACAAGGACCTTAATTTTTGGAGACACATCCTGTGGTCTGATGAAACTAAAATGGAGCTGTTTGTCCATAATGACTATAGTTGCAAAAAGCCTGAGAACAACATCCCAACTGTGAAGTATGGGGGTGGCAGCATCATGCTGTGTGGGTGTTTTGCTGCAGGAGGGACTGGTGAACTTCACGAGACAGATGGCATCATGAAGGAAGGATTCAAGGAACATTATGTAGAAATTTTGAAACAACATCTTCAGACAACAATTTAAAGCTTGGGTGCTAATGTGGGGCCCAATGAAATCTGTTTTATTTTTTCTCAAATTCCGTTTTAATTTGTTTCATTTTCGGTGTTTTTCGGTTTTTATTTTTTGAGAATTCCGTTTAAGCATTTTATGCAAATTTAACCCCAAGACAGTATATAAAGTAATGAAATATAGACAATTTATGCAATTATAACTTTAAACTTTAATGTTTTTATACTTTTAAGCATATCGTGTCGAACAAAACATTGTTTTTTTTGACAAACAAAAAAAAAAATCTTTTTTTCTATGTAATAAATAACTTTGTGTTTAGCTCAGTGAGTGACTCACGCCTTTTTACGTTTGTGCTTTTCACTCATTAAATGATCCTCGTTTGAAGACCACAGGGCAGACCCAGGACACGCTGGAGAGATTATATCTCTCAAATGGCCTGGTGGAAGCGGCCGGGGGGAGGGAGGTCTGGGCCCTTCTGCTGAGGCTGCTGCCCCCACGAGCCGACTACGGACCAAGCGGGAGCTAATGGATGGATGGAAGTGATCCTCGCACGTATATTTTTGTGTCCATTCAATCGTGTGCTGGCAAAACTTGCAGAATTTTTAATCGCCAGACACATAATAATCTCGTAAAAAGTTGCTCTGCCCTGTACCTGGGAGTAAACCACTCGTTCCTTTGCTTCTTCGCTAGTTTCTCAGGTGGCCGCTTCAAGGTCTTTTTTGTTTTTTTTGTTAATGAGGAAAGCCGGGGCAGGAGGGGGAAGAGAAGCTTGAGTGTCCCCACCTTTTAGTGACCCCTCTTGGAACATTTTCTCCAAAGAAAAGTTCCGTTTAGTCTGGGAGAAAACAAACAAGCAAACAAACTTTTATGCAAATTGCCGTTCAGTTCTGTTATATTGCGCATTTTAAGTGAATTCCGTTTTTAATCTCCAATTCCGCAATTCTGTGATCATGGATTCCATAGGGCCCTACTAAATGGTCTTCAAATGGTCATTGACCCTGAGAATACCACATAATGAGTTACAAAATGGCTTAAGGACAACAAAGTCAATGTTCTGGAGTGGCTGTCACAAAGACCTGCAATCATGACATACCGTTGTCATGATTGCAGGAACCAGTGTTGCCAGAGGTTGAAAATGAAATTATTGTACAGAAACCCCAAAATTATCGTATTTTAGCCCAAACTATCGTACACTAAATCCAACCATGACGCAGCTAAGATTACATGCGCTTTGGCTGTGTTTGATCTTTATGATAGTGATAGCAGTTGTCAGAGCCTTCTTCTTCTTCGCATTAGTATTACAGTAGTTGGCCTCCCGGTTTTGGCACACTATCGCTACCTTCCACTCACGCTCACAAGTGACACCACATGAACATATTTCACATCCTGTGGCCGTTTCACAATAAACGCAACCTGTCATTTTGTTGCTTAAACGCTTTTAATTTGAAATACCTAAACAGGTGTTTCATGGAAAAGTCGAAATTATTGTACATTTGGTTAGCCAGGTGGACAACGCAGCAGGAATAAGGAGGAACAGCTGCTTGGTGTATTTTACCTTTACTGTAAAAATGACTGTCGTGATATATTCTGTTGATGGCTGTAATTCTATGAAGTCAGATTCTGTCTTTGTGTCTTAGCCACATCTTTAACTACAACATGTCTGGATTCTGTTAAGAGACATTGCAGTGTCCTATTGAAATATCAAGAGATGGTTCTGAAGCCTTCAATTTTTGTAAATCTGGTGCTGAAAAAAAAAGACAAAAAAACAAACTTGTTCTCATTAACAATTTTGTTACTGGAGGTGGTTGTCGAAGCTACTGAACCATGGGCTGTACTTAGTTTTTCACACACTTTCTCCTTATTGGCTTAACTTTTGTTGAGTAAATAATGGGACTATGTAATATGAACATTTGGTTCTGGGCTGACGTTGGGTAGAGTTATTTCCATTAAACACCCGTATAACTGATGCCCTTTGGCAGCACTTGTTCTGTGTAATAAACCTACCTTGTTCTAATAACTTGAACAGCAGACGAAGTGATCAAAGAAAGAAAAAAAAAACTGTACCGTGCGTTGGTTGAAGAATCCTAAGTCAATGCAGGTGTTCAGCTTTAGCAAATGGATGCAATTAAATGAGGAGCACTGAAGCTTTTAACAGGAAGATGCATTTCAACATATAAGCTTATTAGAGATGCGCGGATGACGTATATTTTAACCCGCAACCGCTTCTTAAAATCTCTATCCGCCCGCTATCCATTTGCAGGAACGTTTTTTCACCAATTTTCAAAACCGAACCAACCCGCCATCGTTTTTAATAATATGTAAAATATTTTTTCTTATTATTATTATTTGAGTGCTTCAACCGCAACCCGCCCGAATTTAATTAAAGTATTATTTTTTGACGAGTCATCCGCCCGATATGCGGATTATCCGCTCCGCCCGCGGGTGCGCGGTTCAACCGCGCATCTCTAAAGCTTATCTATGAACCTGAAGGGAAAGGAAACTGCTTTTTTTTTTTTTTTTTTAAATCCCTAGAGAATCCTGCTCAGTGAAAAAGCACACTGCCAGGTCAAGTACCTGTTTACCTGAGCAGTTCACCTGAGCAATCTTCTTCCAGTGGAAGTTAAATTAATTTAAATTACTGAAAGCAGTGAACATTTGACCGCCTGAACTTTGCAATCACAATGATGGATAATTAAAACAACACAAGGGGTTGAGTTTTTTCATGTGAAAGTATCATTTTCATTTTAAGGCGGTGAAATATTTGACTTGATGAATCTATTTCTACCATTGTCAAAAATTACCCAACGTAACTTTGGACTTTTAAATACCTGGTCACCTTTTGCAGGCTCTCTTTAGAGCTCTATGTTACACAAGCATCACACATCTCACAGAGCTGCTGTGGCTTTCAGGGCAGGAAGGCAACTAAGAGTCTAACGAAACTAATGAAGGAAGAGAAACAGAGAGAATGATGGAGCAAGAGACCAAACCAGAAGATGTCTTGGACACTGGTGCAAAAGTGACTTCACTTCCATGCCTATAGAGCCATCCTCTGAGCTAAAAAAGTTGCAAAAAAATGCTTTGTGCCACTTTAAACATTAAATAGATGAGAAGAAACAGTTATATAATTTTGTTACTGAGCCATGATCACCGGTGCTATAATTGAAGAAATTATTAGGAAGGTGGAAGGTGTATTCAGCCTCTGTCAAAGGGAAATGTCAAAATGAACGAGTAATCTCACCAACTGGTCAGAGCTGTCATATCTTGCCATTTAAAGTTACATTATGTCATTACATTTGACTGCTGTGGCTGTTAACCAGAAACGTGCAGCTTACGCAGCTTACGGCTGACTGGCTCCACATTCCTTCCCATTTACATCCTCTCTGTGAACCACCTGAAGCCACAAAACGTCCTTTTTACTGTCCTGCACTCTTTGAGGCATTAAACTAAAATGCAAACTGAGAGTTTAATTTGATGAGCAAAACTCAGCATAGCAACATTTAGGCATGATGCTACTGGTTTCCAAAAAGCAGCATGTTTCCAACTTCCTGTTTTTTTTTCCTCCCAGTTTTTTGACATTTGTTTACAACAGTTACAACTTTCCCGAATGTTAATTTCGAATTTGATTGCTGCTAAATATCCAGATTAAATTAAGTGTCAGAGAATATCAAACAGAAAACCTTACAAGCAAATAAAATCTATTGTTTATGACCTTCTGAACAGCTAAGCACCCTCTAGTGTGTTTTATATCTATCTATATGTACACACACACCCAACCCCCCCATTACCAGTTACCGTGGTAACATCAGCATTTTGATGCACTTGGGTTGTTGCAGATGAGAGACAGAACACCTTTTCTTTCAATTATAAGCCTCCTGTTGCTCTGTTTCTTCTATTTTGTTTAATAGTCCTTTTCCTCTGGTGGGAATGTGATGAAAACCCAGAGTTGGAGGTAGAGGAAACAAAAAAAGCAAAGAAGGAAATGTGCATTCGAGATTTCAGAAGAAGCGTAAAATGGAGCAGAAATCGGCAGTACAAGTTCTGTTGCAACAATAAAATAAGTGGGGCACATTTATGATGTTTAGTCACTTAAAAATAAGTAAAAATGGACAAGACCGGATCCCTGAGCTGCTGAGCAGAACCAGGCAGTCCAGTTCAGACAAACGACAACAGTTTGAGTCCGCCATGCTGCAGCGTGAACGTGTGACTGATCAGACGCCTACCTGACGATTGTGTAGACGTGTGTGTGTGTACTGCAGGGATTTTTTTTTTTTAACTATCAAAGTGCATTATTTTAATGGAGGTTCAGCTTTATCTTCAGGTTATGGTGCCTGCTGTTGACGTAGGTGGTTTAGATGAAGTAATCATTAGAAAAGCACCAAATGCAGCCTGTGGCGCTGCATGAAAAGCAGACCCATGCAGGGAAGAATGAAATAGATTTGACAAGCTCCGTGTTATTATTGCCAGGAGGGAAAAAAAAAATAAAATGTCGATGTGAAATTATAGGACGAAAGTAGACAAAGAAAAAAAAAAAATCAGGAGGCATCAGCCTGAAAAAGTCATGGCAGATGATGAGTCATTTTCCAGGAACTCACAGTCCTCACCTGTCATTATTTGTATTGCAGTGTGTGTGTGTGTGTGTTTGCATGCTTTTCTTCTGACTGGAAAAACAATGCAGTGATGCGGTTCTGCTCACCCTGATGTACACCCTGTGTTTTAATTCATCTCTGATCTGCCCACGCAGGCCAGCGCACAATTACCACCCGACCCTGAAATAACAGCTTCCTGCTGTCACATTTCAACGCCGAGACGTGTCAGAAATGTGATTAGCTGCCGCGGTCAGAGTCCGAAGCTGCGGCTGGCTAATTTCAGACCAAATGGAGTGTTTACACGATCCTCCTCGACACTTCAGGTTTATGTCTGCAGCACAAAGTTACAGCCCGGCAGGGTTTTTGCTCTGGTCCACTGATGCGTGCATCAATGCTCTCCTTTCATTTACAACTATTTTAATTTGTCCTTGCTCAGTAATTGTGGTAAAATCCACCAGCATTTCCTCCTTTTGTGCAAACTGGAAGGTGACAAAATGTAGAAACCGCCATTTAAACTAAAACACCAGTTGATAAATCCATAACTCGAAACCCCTTGAGCGTCATTAAGAGAAGCAGCGTTCATTAGAATGACTGTGAATGAAAGATTAAAGGCTTAGGAACGTCCATTGTGTTAAATTTATTGTGTGTTTGTTGCTGGGGAGTGTTAAAACCCTGCAGCAATAAATTGAGGCTTTTGTGCTTCTTGTGTGTGGGAGTCACTGTGGCCAAGTTATTTGAAATGTTTGGATTCTTATCCATTCATTATTAAGAGGCAAGTGAGGATTTCTGAACAAACCTGCCAGACATACATAGGCCCCGGGGAGTCAGGGGCCCTGAGGGCCGGAGCATCTCCAAAGATTTAAGTGCCTACGATGAGCCACAAACTGATTAGGAGTAGAAAATTAGAATGGCTGTAAAGATCCAGAAACTAAAACAAAGAAAGAACTTTCTAAATGACTGCAGACCCATAAGACAAATACCAAGAGACAAGACTACTAAAAAGTAGATGCAAGAGCAACTACAAAATTCAAAAAAGAAAAAAAAAAAACAACTAAAAAGAGCAGCATAAAGACTACAAACAGGAACAAAACGAACGGGTCAGATCTGATCCCTCAAGACACAATTGGGTATACGTTTTATTGCCAGATGTGAACTCTAGTACTAAGAGCTGATCACTTAGGACACATCTTAATGCAAAATCTGACAGGGGCCTAACTGACCACAGACTCAAGCTTAAAGAGAAGACTCACAATTACAAAGAGGTGAAAAACAGTGACAGAGACACAATTGGTGAGTTTCCTTGAAGCAGGGGCCTGGGATAGTTTTATGGGTCCGTGATTGTTGGCACCTGTCTCCAATGACAGGAATGGCCCTGCAGAAAGAATTTTCAGGACCCTCTCTACAGGGCTAAAAGAGTTTACTGTTGTGGGTTAGATATTCAGATATTGGAAATGACGTGCAGCCATCTCCACGTCCACTTCAAGCCGCCTTCTCATTCACTGCCACTGTTGGCAACGGTACGCAAACAGAGACGCAGCCTCCACTTCAGCTTCCTTAAGCTATTGTTCCAGTTTTTTCTTTTAATTTTCTTTGGAATCGTGTTCTTTTTCTTTTATCTGTGGGTGGTTGGCAAAAGGCAAAAGTGGTGCACTACATGGAGTGTTAGTTGGCCAAGTCAATGGATCCTGTTGGGTAGAGACAGGACATCTGAAAGGACTGCGGAGGAGATTAAGCCTATCACAATTCCAGATTCCTTGGTTTTACCCCTGCTAATACCATGAAGGCACAAAAAAGTCCCGCAAAGAACAGCCAAAAACAAAATCTCAGTGTGATAAAAAAAAAAAAGCAATGCAATTATTCTACTACAACAATAGCAACACTAAAAAGAGCACTAAGAGCTACAAAAAACAGCTAAATGACCATAGATTGAAAAAAAAAAACTATATTGACAAATCTCACACTTTCAAAAGGCACAAATGGTGCAGACAAACAATTACAGGGAAGCAAGATGACTGTAATGTAACAACAATTATCTTAAAGAGCAGCCAAGGGACGACAGACACAATATTACTACAAAAGAGGAGCCTCGTGACTCCATAACAAATCAACACATATCAGCTTAATGATTTCAAAATGCATAGATGCATTAAAAAAAACTCATGTTAAAACAGGTCCACAAATGACTACAAAGTCATACAGAACAAGTAGAAAGGAAAAAAAAGATACACTTTGGAGATGTGAAATGACACAATGACAACTGAAACTGACACTGACAAACCACAGCCTGGTGTTCACTTTTGTTTTTAATGTATTCATTGAAGAGAGCTTCCCTGACAGCACTCACAGTCGATTCACAGCTGGTACGCATTTATCCTGCAGGTCAAAATCAAAGCGTTGCAGCTTGTCTTACTTTCAGATACACATTGCAGATGAATGTGAGGCCAGTAAATGATTAGTTTCTACAAAAGCATATCAATGAGGACTCATTATTTTGTCCTCCAGCTTTACCATGCCGCAGCAGCAGCTCTCAGCCACTGGCCATGATCTCTGCACTGCTTCACATCCATCACCAAACATGATTATATTGAAATGGCTTTATACTTACATAAAAGGAGGATATGTCATTTCAAAGATGCTCCTTCTTCAGATGTCTCGCCGCTGGGTTCTGTATTTCTGGGGAAGGAGAGTTTTTCTGCACATTTATATTTCAAAGTTTCTAAACAGTTTTGTTGTGCTTAATTTCATTTACCCTTCGGCGCATGACAAGAATAATCAATAATCAGCCTCTGTAAATTCAAACGTGTAGCTCAAGTTCAGTGACGGCTGTAGAGCCCTGAGGAATGAATGAATGAATGTGTAAAAGGGAGTCAGAAACAGAGGGCGACAACAAAAATGCATTCAGGGAAGGGGAGGTAAATGAGGTACGAGTCCAGACCACGTTGACAAAAATAACTAGGCCCACTGAACAGTCACTCAAAATCTGTTTCTGTACTGAAGCCCATGGAGCTGAAAGAGATGACTGAAGAAGCAACAGATGATGAAGTCCCAGATTTTAATGCAGCAATGCAGTTAGCTGTAATGTAGCCTAGATGCTACAATTAAACATGAATGCTCTGACTTTTTTTTTCTGCTGCTGTTAAAGTACACAAAACACAACACACATCTTATAATGGCATCCCAAAACAATGAAAACTGAACAGAAAACGAGCAAAGACCTCATAACATATATATATATATATTGTCAAGTGATATAGTGCAGACAAATCTACAGGACACCAATAGCTAGTTATTTAAATTTACTTTCCAAAACCTGACACAAAGCCACATGACACAAAGTGAAACTTAGAGTCCATGTTTTTTTTTTTAAATCAGCGCACTGTGCCGCAATGCTGCATTCAAAGTGTAATGTAAATTCCTCTGTTCCTTCGTTTGCTAGTCGTTCTTTCGACCTTATCTATTTTTTCTGTTTTGTATGTGTAACATGTGGGAAAATACTGCGAATATCAATTCAAGTCAGCAACTACCAAAATTATGACCGAGTTAACAAGTTGTTTTCTGACATGAGGGGGTATTCTTGATTTTCCTTACTGAGAAATAATTTTTCTGATTATGCCGACGTCACTTGAACATAACATTCACTGCCATTCAAAGTCATTCAAAGCTCAGAGGGAGCGAGGCACTGCCGTGTTGACAAAAATATGTGTTATCGGGGCTGTTTGTCATGATATCGGCGTTATTGGGATGATGTCATAATTTCCTGTTATCGGCCCGATAGTTATCGGGTCGATAATTATCGTGCACCCGTAGCCAGTAGAGTAAACAAATTACAATATCATGAGGCTACTGTGAGAGCCTAGCGTAAAAACACCGAGGCGTGGACCATGGGGGCACCCAGGGTCGGCAAGTGCACATTGATCAGAATAAGAGAGGCAGCCCTGACACTAACCACGGTGAGCACGGATAACTGGGAGGGAAAACGGTCCAAAATAAGACTGCAAATCGACAAACAAAACCAAAAACACTGCGGGTGCACAACAACAGGTAGCAGTGAGGGAACGGGCTACACCACCGACTCGCTGGTTTAGGCTACATGATTCCTGACTCAAAGAAAAATTTAGTCAGGCTGGTTTAAGATCATTCACACAAGGTGATCACTGTATCACTGAATAAGGGTTGGATCACTTATCTGAGATCAATCGTTTCCAGAAAGCCTGAGGTGTTAAAATATCACAAGCCACCCAGTGATCCACTGCAACATAATACACTGCACGCACAGTCACGCATCCCCAGACACCAAAACTCAGACTTACATCCAAGAACAAAAAGACAGGTCCACACCAGACTTAACAAAAAACTGCCAACACACTGATGGTTAAACAGACGCTTGGGTGGACAACCCAAGAAAACAATATCATGGGCTAACGGAATTATAAATGGACCAAGGAGGAAAATTAAGTTAAATTAAAAACAAAGCAGCAGTGGCTCAGTTCAGACTCCAGCTCTATGACTCAACAACCTCAAAATCAATACACACCACACATCTGGCTTTACAGGAAGCTGATGAACAGAATACGTACCTTGAAGCACATGTGATCATACACACTGACCAGGAAGGCTACTGGGCTTGCAGTGCTTAAACATGCATGCACAAAGAAGTGATGCATGGACCCAGACAGGTGCACCTGTCACGCCAGGAGGACACCGCTCACACAGGGAAGCAGAAACCAATGGTGCGACCACATTAAGCACGCCACTGTCGAGTAGTAC
Source organism: Hirundichthys speculiger (assembly GCA_018398805.1). Lineage (NCBI taxonomy): Eukaryota > Metazoa > Chordata > Actinopteri > Beloniformes > Exocoetidae > Hirundichthys > Hirundichthys speculiger. Next base: position 564,034 of record JAGFBZ010001783.1, read on the forward strand.
GGGACAACGTGACATGCTTACCTTGTTGTACACAAAAAGACTCTTGTGCAGCCACCAGACCGCTTACATGCTGAATCACACAAACGTTCGCTCTCTGACTCAACGGGAGAACAAAAAGCCTGTCTAAATACCGTTTATAAACTTCCCCACAATAGGCACATCACCTGCTTCAACCTGTGTAGCAGCCTGGTGAGAAGGGGAGAAAAAAGACGTTTATATGACATTTGTTGTGAACTGCCACTGCAGTATACACACAAGCCTGTTCATGTCGATTAACTACCCAATATCCTTTACTCTGCGTTTAAACTTTCAAAAACACTGAGTAGGTGTCACACTGCAGGCAGGTAATGTGAGCACATGGGTCGCGGACTTAGATGGATATTTATGCGCTACCGTGGATTAATCTTTGTTTGAAGCATGCTTATTTTAGCAGTTTCTAAAAGGATTTATGGATATTTATTCATTAACATTACTGGACATAATGTTATCTCCAGAATGTGAGTCACACAGATTGTAGAAGATATGCCTGTGTATGTCCGTCTTTGGCTGAGTTATGACTCAGAGAGGAAGCATTTAAATGCAAATTACAGCAATCAGCCACTAAAAAGGTTTATTGTCCCAAATTCACGGCATAAACTGTGGCTGGTGCAACACCTGACCCTGTTGATAACCGGCCAAACTTTGATGAATATCTCCCTGGAGATCTTAAACCAGAATCCACCTGCTACGGTACTTTCATCTTTGATCCCCGCTATCAGATCTCCTACGGTTTACTCGGGAAGCTCATCTATCAGTTTGAAAACGGTTTCCTCCAGAGCTGGGGTTGGTTGGGCCTGTTACTGGTTCTCTTCATACTAGGGTTGCTCCAATTCCAGTTCCAGTTTCAGAAATACTGGCCAGTTTAGTCCAAAGACAGGGCTGCTGGGATCTTTGAGTATTATGTGATATAACATGTTGTTTTCCAGAACACATTGAACTGCTTAATTTAAGATGTGTAAAATGATTAATCAGTGCTGCTTGTAAATATAACATTCGTACTAATTCAACCCCTTCAAGCTGCAGAGAAACGCAGTGCGGTGAAAGTAGCAGTCGTCGCCTGAGCTTGAAGCGTGAGGAAAGGGAGTGATAACTGTTGCACCAAAGCAGTAAATCAGAGAAATAAGATGATTATTTCTGACTGCGTCAGTGTGGTCACGTTGTAAAGCACACCCGCGCCTCATCATAGCCCCGTAGGAAGGTGCCACTTTGCACATTTTGAGTGAAAACAGCTGAAGCTCACTCTCGCCTTTCCACTGTTTCTGTATTTCAGTCAGTCCTACAGCCTCAATGCTGACTGACAAGGACAAGACAGATGTTTCTTTTTTTCACATTTTAGTGGAAAAAAATTGTGAGATGTTTTCAGGACGTTAGCCCTCAGTATGAGGGGGGGGAACTGAATACGGTAAATCACACCCACAGCTTCATTCATTTTTCAATTGTCCGTGGACTTCCTTTGCGTTTCCGCTGTTTGTCTCAGTTGTTTTATTGCAGCTTCTTGTATAATTCTGTGAACGCACTCCATAAATCTGTTTAACCCCAGACAAGATAACCGACAAAGACAGAACACTATATAAAGATATTTCTCATTAACAGCAGTGAGAAAGGTCAAACGATTAATCATTGCATGAACAAAAGCTATTTTGGTCGGCGGGGGAACAGATGAGGAGCTGTGGTTAGCGGTTCCACAGGTTGATTACTGAGACTAATGAGACAGAAATTAGTTAACTGCTTCATTTATTATTATTATTTCTTTTCATTGATTGAGAAAAACAAAGCACTTTCTCAAATGCGCTGCAGTCTGCCAACTCATGCCACCCTGAATAACGTGTATAGTTTGGCGTCGAGGCCGTGCCCCGACAGACCCACAGGTGGATGCTGGTGAGGGGGAGGGGTTTCAGCTTGGCAGTTGTGCATCAGTTGGCAACGTAGCGTAGTGACCTCAGAGAGTGTAACAGGACTGAGGCATGCACGTGAGCACAGAGGGCTGCTGGGTCGCCTGCCTGAACAAGCTGGTACGCAGCGTCACAGGGTTTTTAAACTTGGCTTTTCGTTTTCATTATTATTATAAGACATTTAGAACTATTCAGAAAAAAATGCTTCAGTAATCTGTAAGGGTTTTTTTTTTGTAGAAAAAGTACATTTGCATCAAGTTATCAGGAAGCATTTGTGGCCGCTGTGGCAAAGACGTTGCTGTTAACCAGATCAAGTCACATGATCAGTTGTTCAGACAGCCGGTTCAGACGCGAGTTGTCTGCACATACAGCGCAGAATATAGTTAGTTCTTTAGAGTAACTCCTGTTTTCTTGTGTTTGTTTACAGGCAGAGATATAAAAGTACATCACAAAGGTAAGACACGCACACACACACAATATAACGGACCCCAACTGAAAATAATTACATTTTCCAAACCCAGATCCAATAATTTTCATGCAAAAATTGTTCAATTAAAAAAAAACAGATATTTTGTTTCTCTCTGTTCTGATGTAAATGGAACATTTTGAGGTTTCTGGTCCTTCTTTCAGCCTTTTCTATTTTTTTCTTTTTTTTAATGTGTAACATGTAGGAAAATACTGCAAATATCAATTCAAGTCACCAACTACCAAAATTATGACCAAGTTAACGAGTTGTTTTCTGGCATGAGGGGGTATTCTTGATTTTCCTTACTGAGAAATCGTTTTTCTGATTATGCCGACGTCACTTGAACATAACATTCACTGCCGGTCATTCAAGGCTCAGCGAGGCTCTGCCGTGTTGACAGAAATATATATGTTATCAGGGCTATTCGTCGTGCAATTGGAGTTATTGGGATGACATCATAATTTCCTGTTATCGGCCCGATAGTTATCGTGCACCCCTAACAGTAACTATAAAAAAAGAGGAATAAACATGAACTGTTGTGACCAAACAGGTGAATCTGGAGTTCTTCTTTTGACACACCTTGAAAATAACCCTAAATAAAAATGATTCCCCCGTAACGTGACTGCGCACACACCTGCACCGTATGAGCAACACAAACAGGAAACTCTGTCTGGAGTGCAGCACTGAAGGGCCTCTCACTCCTACACACACCTGTCTGCCTACCTGTCTCTCTCTCCCGTCTGATTGTGACGCGCGCCTTATTTATGGTGGGACAGTGCGTTTGGGGTGGTGATGGTTGTTACCTCCTGAATCCATTTCAAACAGTAATCACAGTCAGTCAAACACTTGAGTGACTGCGACGTTCATCCAGTCAGCTCTGCCTCCGTTTCCCCCTCACGACACAACATATAACAAGAGAAGAAAACATGATGCTCAGAGACATCTACAGTAGGTGTCAGAAAAAAAAGATATTCCTCAGCCTCCCTTTCACCTACACATTCATTTACATACTAACGGCATGACAGGTTGCCATTCACCGTCAGCTGAACCTTCAATTATTCCATGCTGCACGACAGAGACATTTACCTTGTGCTGTACTGACAGTCACGAAGCTTTTATGTATTAAGGTCTTAGGAGCAGCTAAATACAGCCTCATTCATCTAACACTAAGCCAAAATTTAGAAGCATTGCATGAAAAAGAAACTGCACCGTCATGATTTAATAGCCTGCAGAACCACCTTTAACAGCAATAACTCCTAATAATCATTTTCTGTATTTATTTAATCTGTATTTCTGTATTCATTACCAGTCTCTTGTATAGTTTTGGTGGAATTTTGGTCCACTTTGACAGTGTTGCTTCAGTTCATTGAGGTTTGCAGGCGTCTGTTTATGCGCAGCTCTCTTTAAGGTAGGGTAAGAGTTCCCATGCCATTTCTGACCCAAAGCACTTTTTTTTTCACATTCAGTGAACATCTCCCCAGCTGTCCTTCGCTTAAGTGCAGTGTAAAAAATAAAGCCCAACCTTAATACATAACCTTGGTTCTGTGAACCAGAGGCAAGCAGAGTGTGGGCGTCCTACCTTCCAAACCATAAAACCACTGGTCCAGTCCATCACAGACGGCGGGACGGTTCGTGCTGGTGTGTGGTGCTGGTTTTGTGTCAAATGCCAAATATCCCTTACCCTGCCTTTAAAGGCTCACCACAGGCTGACATCTAGACTTTGGCTGCGTCATTACAATACCTTTATTCTTTTATATTTAGGACATTCTGCTGCTGTGTTTGGGATCATTGCCCTACTGCATAAACTATCTTCAGCCAGGTTTCCGCTGTTTGACGAACGGCCTCACATTCAGTCCTTGAATGTTTTCAGTACATGGAGCACTCAATTACCTCAAGGTGCCCGGATCCTTTTGCTAAATAAGTCCATTTCATCACCACACCACTCTGCTTTGTAGTTGGTATGAAGTGTTTGTGTTGATAAGTGGCACAAACAGGCGTTAGGCTTTTGCCAAATGTTTGGTTTTAACCAAATCTGTGTTATGGCCACAAATCTCAACTTTATACTTTGTGTCCAGAGGACATTACTCCATAAGACTTGATTGTTTGGAAACAACTTTACAGACCCAAATCATGCAGCCATTTTCTTTTTTTTTTTTTTTAGAGAGAACGGGTTTTTTAGACAACTGTTTTGAACAAGATGTATTTGTTTAGTCTTTATAACTGCATGAATTTTATAATTGAACTTAACTGAGGTCTGCTGTTTGGCATGCTCAGCAGCTTTTGTTTTTTCTCAGCATCTCATGGTCTGACCTTCGGGCGAATTTGACAGTCTCTTAGGAAAGACTGTCAACTGTTTTGAATGTTTTGCTCTTGTGAATAGTCTTTCTCATTGTAGAGCAGTGGACTTCAAACTGTCTGGAAATGCTTTTCTCAGACTGATGGACAGATTGTTTCTTTAACTGTCTGCTGTCTTGGCAGCTCTGCCTCTCAGCGATCAGCTGGCCAGTGTCTAGTTAACAAACTAGAAGGCTATAAGAGCGGCCACTTCTCTCTCTGACCCACAAAATATCAATACAAGGCTATAATTGCAATAAAATAAAAGGTTTGTGACTTTTTTCTTTTTGCACGCTCGTGTCGCTCCGACCAAGATGCCGCCCTGGGCGGCTGCCCGTCACCCATACTTAACTTGGTCCCTGAGGCCTAATGAATTAAACCAGATGGATAAGTAGGGGTTAATTTGCTTTTCATTAGTGCGCCCAGTCCCTGTGGCACAGAGCAGCATCTCTCAGTTCATCAGGGAATGTCTGTATTCCCGTCACTGTGACCGCTGAAACTGAACATTCACGTCTCAGCATCTGGCTTCAGTTGGGTCCTGGGTGCACTCAAAGCTGCTCTTCTTCAGATAAGCAGAACAAATATGGTCGTCACTGCAGACTCCTGGTCCCATGCGGATCACGGCGTTTCAGTGTGGCTGGGCCAACAACGGAGCAACTGCAGCTCAGAGGAAGATAATAGACTGGTTTACTTCGGTCCTTGGCTAATACTTATTTGAGCATCCAGGAACAATACCTAACAATCTTCTTCATCTTTTCTATGTTCTTTGGTCACTTCCAAAAAAAAAATCTGTTTTCTTACTGTTCAGTACTTTACTTAGACCTGCACTATTGTTTTTCTTGTTTTTTTTTTTTTTTTTTGAACAATCTGGGAGCAATGTATTAACATTTTACTGCTATTGAACCTGTACAACCACACATGTGACAAAAAAACATCTTGACTCTTCTGTCCATCTATACTAGCATTAACGGAAGCTAGAAACATACACTAAAGAGCAGTGCAGGTCCGTGAACAACCATGCGTGTGATGTTACATTTGGGCTTCTTCAAAGATGGCTCTGACCTTGTGGCAAAATTCAATAGGACATGATTTATGATTTTCAAGCTAAATTGCTTGAATTTCAGGTTTAATTTTACAACCCAATCTCGCAATACATCTAAAGCTACAGAAATACAGTCACATAATTGCTACATAGGGTGGCTTTAAGCACTTCATTTTGTTTTCATGCCTCAGCTACATTACAGCTTCAGTACTTGCTGCTTCAGTTTTCATCATCATCGTTATTACTATTATTATTAATTTTTCTCCACTACCCTGCTCTGATGCCAACTGTAAACAAGACAACTATAACAGATCATATCCAGCCTACAGGATGGCTTTTGGTTGCCACGATAACAGGATGCTTTAATAAAATCAGGAGTGTAGTTGAAGTAAGTGTTGTTATTTTAGCAAAAGGTAGACAAACACCGCATACAGACTAAAGGAATGACTGCAGGTGAACCACAGTACGCTGATAAATGCTGAGAACAGGAGACAGCTGGAACAGAACGTGCACTTCAGGTAGGCTGAGGTCAAAACGCTCGTTTTAGCGCGCCGGCAGGCAGGCGAGGGCAAGTCTGAGGCAAGAAGGAAATCATGTTAGTCAGTTGGCGTTTATGAAGAGCAAAAATATGCAGTGCAGACTAAATTGTGTGGAATGACTGCAGCTGCTGTGGTTGATAGAGATATGAAAACAGCACGGGAAGAGAGAACAAGGTTGATATGTAGCTGAGTAAATGGATCAAGGTGTGCGCCGTTCACAAGCTGGGTAAGGTTCAGATTTGTCATGGAGTGAAAACCAGCGGTCAAACTCAAACATGAACATGTTTGCAAGAAAGGCAAACAGGAGAACGCTACGTAAACATTTTCGAGGGGTTTCCATTTCGGTGGGATGTGGACCTGTTGGTATCATCGGGTGAGGATCTTCAGCTCATACTGGAGCGGTTCGGGGATGAGAATCAGCACCTCTCATTTTGAGACCATCAGTCGCAGTCGTAAAAGGGTAGAATGCCTTCTCCGGGTCGGGAGTGAGGTTCTGCCTCAAGTGGAGGAGTTTAAGTATCTCGGGGTCTTGTTCATGAGTGAGAGAGGAATGGAGCGGGAGATCGACAGGCGAGGCGTGAGGTGAGGCGTCTGCTGTGGTACGAACTCTGTACCGGTCCGTTGTGGTGAAGAGAGGGCTGAGACTCTCTGTTTACTGGTAGATCTTTGTTCCAACCCTCATCTATGGTCATGAACTGTGGGTAGTGGCTGAAAGGATGAGTTTGCGAAGTGGCTGAAATGAGTTTCCTCTGCTGGGTGGCTGGACTCTCCCTTCGAGATAGGGTGAGAAGTTCAGTCATCCAGGAGAGACTCAGAGTAGAGCTGCTGCTCCTCCACATTGAGGAGCCAGTTGAGGTGGTTCAGACATCTGGTCAGGATGTCTCCTGGGCGCCTCTCTGTGGAGGTGTTTCAGGCATAAAACACCTGAAAGACCACGAGGCAGACCCAGGACACGCTGGAGAGACCATCTCTCAGCTGGTCGAGGAATGGTTGGGTTATATCCTGGAAGATCTGGAGGAGGTGGTTCAGGAGAGGAAGGTCTGAGTCTCTCTGCTTCACCTGCTGTCCCGGCAACTCAAATCTAGATAAGTGGAAGTTATTGGATGGATGGAAACAGTTTTTATTAGTTTGAAAAGTTGCATAAGTTGCCAAACACTTGTGGTGGGTTAAAAAAGTGAATAGATCTGAAGGTTTTCAACAGCACAGTAAAAGCGGGATAAAAAAATACAGACTAAGCTAGCCTGAGCCTAAACTAGGCTACTGTGCATTTATAGCAAAAGACCACATGTTAAATTCCTCTTTGAATTAATCTAATGTCGAAGCATCAAATTGGATTGTTTTATAGCAGAATAAGCTTAGGACGAGCTAAGGCCAGCAGAATAAGCTCCATCCAGCAAATTATACACAACCTTTACCTAAAAAAAAGTGACATTCATTACATTAGAAAAATTAATGTTTTCAACCATAAAATTAAGTTTTGTAAAAAGTACCCATATAGCTGACACATTTGAGTCTAATATGATCCATTTCTGTCATCTTTTGCTACGTTGGTGCAGTAGGAAGTGCTATGTGGGCCAGATGTGGCCCCAAAAGGTCACCTGGGCTTAACTTGGGTTTTAGTTTGTGCTGGTTGCTGCCACTGTTGTGAGGGTCGAAGGAAAGTTCAGATTTGACTGATGACGAACTCACTCTGAGGGTATGTCATCTGCCAAAACCAAACATGGGCCAAAGAATGCAGCGGATGTGGACCATGTTTGGATGAAACATCCTTTGTCATTCAGGTGGGCTCATTTTGACTCTACTATTGTGTATGTTAAACTTATCCTAAACTGTTTGGAGGAAAAATGTTTTAGTTTTGAAAAGATGTATCTAGGCAATGATTGGAAACACACACACAACACCACGCTTATTTAAACTTATTTAAAAACTTCAATTGCTGTCTTTTGCAGTGGATAATGTCTATTTGACGGTTTGTCCACTGCCTCGAGGGGAATTGTTTACTGTTGGTGGCGGATGGCGGATGATTGACAGGAGGCAGAGTCGTGCTGTCTCCATCTGGATAAAGCAGATTTTCATGTTCTGGTTTTGAGGTGTGAATGGGACAGCAGCTGTGTGGGTGACAAATATGAGGAACAGTCAGTTATCAGGCGTCTGTAGTCTGTGGAGAGGATTGGAGCAATACTGACGCTCTTGTGAAGTGTAGAATCGGCTTCATGGATCAATTTAACATAGAAAAGCATAAAAACCAGCACAGCAGGGGTGTTTTTTTTTCCTGTGTTTGCATTATGGATATGGGTTGCAAAACTTTCAGTGTACATTTAAAAGCTGGAACATTTGAGGTGCCCTAAAACACCCTGTAGGAAGTAGAAGTTGTACCAAGATCAGGCAGTGAAGATAGGAACACCATCTGAAGATCTGTTCACAAGACAAATCTGTTCACAGAGAATGAAAATAAAAAAAAAAGTTTACGATCCCAGTTGGAGATTTGTGTCTGGAACCAGGGGGGTGCATGCAAAGGAGAAGACAAACATCAGAGGGACTGATACGGCCGCGAATCAAACCCAAAGTGAAAAACTGGCTCGACCCCAACTGAGGAAAAACAGCCTTGCATTCCTCAGAGACTTCTCCAACTTCTGAGACTTTAAACCTACCTAAATTATGTTTTTTTTTTCAATATTTGAAGAAGATGCATCATGCTGTGCCGAATTTCCCCCCGTAACATAATAGCGCAGTTGTACCGGGGAGAGATTTTAACTCCAAAGTGATAAAAATAACATGTACTCAAAAGAGGCAGTAGCGCTTTGAGGGTCCACAGACTCTGACATTGCATCACAGGTGTCTTTTCCAGAGTTTCAAAAAGCTAAAGTGAATTCCCAGCCATGGAGCCATGAGGACTGTCAGAGAAGACACAGCAACTCCTCTCCTTTAGATGTATTTATTGTCTTTATCCAAATGAAACAGGACACTGTAACACACTGAAGGATGCTTGGAATAAAAAACAATCTGAACTTCAACTTAAAGCCCTTGTTACATTGAATGAGTTTAAAGTTTTGGTGAGATCATTGCAGTCTACCTTATCTGTGTGCACGTGTTTTATGTGAGCAAGTTTTGATGTTGTAGATTTTATGTGTTGTTTGTTGTTTTAATGTAACGTTTAATGTAATGTGCTGCTGCCCTCTTGGCCAGGTCTCCCTTGAAAAAGAGATCTTTGATCTCAATGGAACTAACCTGGTTAAATAAAGGCTAATAAACAAAATGTGCATTTAAGTGTGTGTGGTTTGTGATGTCTGCAGAAGACAGCAATAATAAAGCAACATTAATAATAATTAACCTACAGTGGCACTGATAACAGAATAACATGTATTACAATAGACATGAATAACATGTCATATCACAAATGACCAGTAGGGGTCAATGTAGGACCATTAAACAATAGACCATTAAACAGCCCCGTCGGCTACCAGTCCGGTGAATTTCACACTACCCTCGATAAAACAGCCTTAATGAACAACAGCTATACAGTTAAATAAATTATGGCAGAAGGAAATAAACGTATGATAAATAACTAAGTGACAGGTCCGGCTGTCCATGTTTCATGAAGTTCAGTAAGACGTGCTACACGATAAGCTAACAAAAATAAGCTAACATATGAAATATAAACAACATTCGCTCATCATGTAACATACATCATCACCGACGCACACTGTTGTACAAAGGACTAACGAACGGTGGAAGATTAACCCAACTAATTAACCACAGGTACACTGAACACACTGCGCACGTGCAAACAGTCCACCAGTCTGCATGAAGCAGCTTTCCGTGACGTGTACTGCGCACAGCAGGGAATTCACAACATACATATATATTAGGGCTGGGCAACGATTAAAATTTTTAATTGTGATTAATTGCATTATTTCCCTGATTGATCACGATTAATCGCATTGTATATGGAAAATCAAATAATGAATTCAAAAGTAGTGTAAAATGCACTTTTATTGAAATGTTCTGCTGCCATATGAACTAAAGTGCCATAATATTTGTTGTTCAAACACTTTTAACATCAGCACTGGTCAGTAACACATATTTAGTATAAATGTCATCTTAAAAAATATAAAATAAAATAAAGTTTATTGCCACTGCCAGGGCATTAATGTCATCCTGTTTTTATATTTAAAAAAAAAGTCTTCAAACAAAATCCAACAAAATGATTGTGGTTCAGCACAATCAGAACATTAAAACAGGTCATTTCTGAGGTAACAGCAGAAACTTTTAACGGGGAGTTCAACTTGTCAGTTGTTACAAATAACCTTGTTTCTGTTGAATCCTCCGTCTGGGAGAACTTTAAAATAAAAATGTCCATGTTAATGTCCGCGTTGCCCAGACGACGACTGGCATGGAGGCTACTCGCTGCTGCTCCGGGGGACTTATTCCTGCGAAGCGGGATGCTCCAGTTTGTGCCCGGTGTGTGGTGATTTTGTGGTCGGATTATCGACATGCTGTCTGCTGGTCCGGACCGGTCCTCTCGCGGCTGGTGGAGACATGCCACCGCGGACATGGACGATTCGTTGAAGCTAATCCTGAACTGCTGCCCACGGCAACCACCGCCAATGGATCCGGGCTGCAGCGTCGACTGAGCCGGGACGGGAGCATGCTGCCCCTATCCAGCAGTCTACACGCCGGGTGAGTCAGCTGACCTGGCAGTGGCCGTCTGAGGACCTGGTGGGCCCAGCCGCCAGGGGTGATGCCAGCAACCGGTCCACATGTTGAACCGGGCTCTGGGACAGTCGGCTCCATCGCTCGCCGGACTGAAGGAGCTCGGTCTTCCCAGAGGAGACGGTTTGGTTCATTGGTGTTTTCTCCTCTGACCTGGAGATATCTCACTTGATTCACCATTGTGGAGATATACTGGTTTTAACGGATGTTAACAGGTTTCAACGGCTGTTAACTGGAGTTAACACTCGGACCACAGGACCGGGACATGAAGAAGGAGCACTGGACGCCGGCAGCTCCTCAAGTACACCAGACTGCAGCGTCTGGTGTACTTGAAACTTGAATCTCCCCCTCGGTGGATCAATAAAGTATATTTGTATTTGTATTGTATTTAAAGTTCAGTAACATTATCAATCCGTGTATCATTCATTCTTTCCATTTTCAATTGTCAATCAAAAATTAAAAAAAATTAAAAAGTGACATTTTATTACGTTTTTCGTTTTTTAATCTAACACAAAAAAAAAAACAAAAAAATAAATGCTTGTTTAATATTTCAATTTTAGACTTGGATCAAAAATACGAAAATTAAAAAACGTCCACAGGACTGAATTTGTTTTATAATGGAGGACTGGACTTTCTGTTGTCATTACACATCTGTGCCACTAGATGGAGCCACACTGCAGTAATCAGCTAGAGAACAGCAGGACAGTGAACACATGGAACAGATCTGATGGAACATGGAGGAATGACACGAAAGTTTTGTTGCAGTCCAGAATTTTTTTCAGACAGAATTGTTAATGTTGCTACCTGAGTTGCTACCTGAACTGTTAAGTTCACGGATTTTTACCGTTCTCCATGTCTGTTTTAGCTTTTCATGTTTACCTGCGAATTGTCTTCCGGTTCCGCAGCAGCCAGTAACAGACTGCAATACAGAAATAAAACAGAAATAGTAAATGTTCCTTCAGGTGATCCTTTTACATTCACTTCCCAAATACGTTTTAGACAGGAGATGCACACTCAGGATGCTTTCTGTTATCTACTTCTACTTAATGTGCACATTTGTTGTCTGATAAAATATATGCTTTCAAACTTGGGGGTATGTGCTGGTTTTGTCAGGCTGAAGGGGGTCCTCGAGCAGATGGACCGTGGCATAGTGGACCTGCAGGACCTCCGCAGGAACCTGGAGCTCGCCGCTGCCATGTTGGACGCTGTTTACACAGATGAGACCAAGTGAGACCGAGCTGTCTTCAGCGGCTGTTGGATCGGTTTCCCGGAAGTTACCCCTGTGACCGTATCTTTTCTGCCCCGCAGACGCCTGCTGGACACCGAGGACGAGCTCAGCGACCTACAGGCAGAGTCGGTGCCAAGCGAGGTTCGTGACTGGCTCGCATGCACGTTCAGCAGGAAGATGGGCGTGGCCAAGCGCCGTCCAGAAGAGAAGCCAAGATTCAGGAGCATCGTTCATGCCGTCCAAGCTGGGATATTTGTAGAGAGGTAAACATTGTCAGCTGAATCTGAAAGACTGTCTTTTGTGCTATTAAACTTTCTGTTTGTCAGAGGGATTTGCACATGTGAAATCACTGTAGACAGTTGCCCCAAACACATGCTCATACATGAACTGGTATTCAAATGGAAAAGATCTGACTGGTGCTCTAATGCAGTGGTTCTCAAACTTTTAATACTGCGTACCACCTGAGACACTGTTCAGCTCTCTGAGTAACACCATGATGACCAATTTTAAAATGTAGCCATATATGCCTTCTCAATTAGCTTTAAACTCACAGGAGATATGTTTAATCCTTATTGTAGTTATTTATTGTTACCTGAATTTCGTTTAAAACATATTAAAATGCATTGTATGTTTCCGATTTAATTAAAAAAAAAAAAAAATGAAAATGTGGAAAGTCCTGACGTTCCCTTGCGTACCACCAGAGAGCGCCCGCGTACCACCAGTGGTACTCATACCACAGTTTGCGCACCACTGCTCTAATGTGATCTGACTAATGAAGTAATTATACAAAAGGGGCATTTTAATTATTGATATTCTCATTATTCATTAGTGTTTTCCATTTTTAGTGTGATATAAAGATACTTGACAAACAAAAAGTCCTGCAGGATAATTCACCATCCAGCACAGCAGCTGCACAGCGGAGGTTCATGAGTAAATCATCCTCCTGGAGGATTTTTAGCATTTCTACAGACTTTTATTTTATCTATTTATTTTTATTATTTTTTTACTTTAACACAAACCACTCCAAAAACACGCAACCAAAGAATATTGAAAGGAGAAAAAGGGAGAAATTTGTAGAAAAAAAAAATTCTTAAATGTTCATAATAGGAGGGATAAACTAAATCAGAGAGCCAGAAAAAAGCAAATAAAATTAATATACAGAATAATATTCAGCTATTGTTAAACTTTAACTGTTCTAGTGGTAGGCAAGTTTTGGCAGGATTGGTGGTCGAAGTTACTCTTGGAGGACATTTTGATGTAATTCTTTATTTGTGCAACGGAAGGACTGAAACTGAACCCACTTCCTGAGTTATATATATATAAAGGGACCCCAAACATGGGCGGTCTCAGGATGTTTCACCTTTACTCTCAGATCAATTTTCCATATTTTGCTTCCCAACAGCTGGAAGGGAGCTTAATTCTTGCATTTTCAAGTGTCTCAGAGATAATGGCTGGGAAACTCCAAGGCTCAAAATTAAAGTGAAAAGTCAAAGCATCTCAGGATTAAACATGACTGTTTACAAGCAAACATTATTAATATAGTATGACAAGGTATAAATTCAAATGAAAACAAAAAGTGTTGTGGGTATAAAAACATAAGAAGTCCTTTGGAAGGACAGGGAGCCCAGCACTGTAGGACAGTGGATACTGGATGGACGGTGCTCTGCTTTAAGTTATAAGGACAATTTTATCCTGAACTCTCAATTTTACAGGAATCCAGTGAAGGGAAACTAAAACAGGAGAAATGTGGTGTCTCCTGGCAGTACCTGTCAGTTGCTCTGGCAGCAGCAGTTTGAAGCAACTGTTAAGATTTTACGGGAATTATTTGGGCACCCTTCTAAAATAGCAATGCGTTGCAGGACAGGATGTTCCAGATTTTGGTAATGTTTAGCAAATGACAGAAGGCTGCTCTAGATATCTGTGTAGAGAGAGATCTTGGTCAGAAATAGCACCAAAAGTCCCCACAGTATTACCAGTGTGATGCTGTCCAGAGCAACTATCTGGTTAGACAGTAAACCTCTGACATTTTTAGGGAGAAAAAAGATTCATTCCAGTTTGGGATGAATTTAAAAATCTGAAATGATTGTTAATCCAAGTTGTTATGTCTCCAAAACTAGTCTGTAATTCAAGTAACTGACCAGTCTCCTCTGGCTTCACAGGGTTAGAATTGTACGTTGTTTCCTGATGATATATTACAGAAAGGAAGTGTTCTTAATGAAGCCTGTAGAATAACAAAATCCACTCAGGTTTAATTCAATTCAATCCAATTTTATTTGTATATGTAAAATATACAAATCATGCATATGATTTACATGAACAAACCGGAATCCATCAGATAAATATGACTTAAAGCAGTAAGCTTGATCCTGATGACATGTTCGTGTCCATGTAATTAGATGATGTAGTCAGTGGTGTCAAATGCAGCACTGAGATCTGTTGGAAAAAAGACCAGTGTATGAAACAATAGAAAGGTCATTTGTTAATTCAGTGCAGTCTCGGTCCAATGATGTACTCTAAATCCAAGCTGAAACTTCTCAAAGAAACTATCATAAAAAAATGACCAAAAACAACTGAAACTGTGGTCAACTGTCAAAAAGTGGGCAGACGGGAAGAAAAGTACAAATCGTGATCAACTCAGGGAACTACTAGGGCGAGAATGGATCAGTCAGGATTTGGAAGAGAAAATGCCAGAGAGAAGTGCAGAGGTCTTGAAGAGGGACCTTAATTATAGAATAAATCTGTTGTATTTGCCAATGAAAGTGTTTAAATCTTATGAAAGGCTCGTAAATGTTCTTCATTGTTTCACAATGGAAAGATGTGAAAACATGATTTAAGAATACAGAGGCAGCAAAGTGTGCAAAACCAAAATATGAATCACTGCATAAAATGTTTGGACACAACTATAAAATGTGTAACATTTACAGAATTACTGACTTCACTGACAGCATGAAATATAGGACTTTTCTTTTTTTTTGTTGTTTTTGCTTTTATGGTTCCAATAACAAAAAGCGAATTTAAAAGTTAAAAGTGAATGCTTTTATCAGGAAAAATGTCCATTCAGAAAGGGATTTTCCAGTTTTGTGCAAAAGTCCTCTGAAGTTTAGGGGAACTGAAAAAGCTCAGCTGTAAAAACTTCCTTAGCCAGCAGCCATTGAAGACCGAAAACACAACTTCACTTTCTACACTCCAACTCTGAATATGTTAGTAACTTTGATATTTCACCATCATAAGCCATATTTCAGTGAAAACCTCCGCTTGACAATCCCGATTCTCTGTGACAAATCAAAATAATTTCTGCTCACTCAGATTATTTCCATTATTGGTATAAATGTACAAAAGCAAGACTGCTGAAACTCATTCTCAGTTAACAGTCTTTGCTTTCCTCTAATTGAATAATGTCTGAAGTGATGTGATGACCTGCATGTTTATTCTACTGACTGCAAAGTTTTCAAAGCAGTTCCTGGGATATAGCCTGGCGTAAAAACCCACAGCTGAGCAAATGCTCCACCTGGTGGCGGAATAACACATGCAGTGAAGAGACAGGTGGTACGAACGCCCCAAAACGGGTGTATTTGAAAGGAATTAATACATTCAGTGACATGTATGATAAATAAAGCCAGTAATTGTTTGGGAAGCTGAAAAACCTCAACATGCACAGGTGTCATATGTCTAAATGTGCCAACATGGCCAACAGAGGCTACAAGAGTACAAGAGGTGTCAGGGGGCAGCACTCACACTCATCTGAAGCTTTACAGATCTGTGCCTTCCTGGTCTTTGCTGCACTAGTGGCCCCCTCTGGTTATTCCAGGCACAGTAGACAGAAACACTACTTGTGCAGCCGTCAGTGTTGATCTTTTCCTTCTCGTAACGACGGTAATATATTTCTTGTGAGGTACAGCACATCGACGGTCACTGTTTTGTCCTTCCTCTCACGCTGAATCACGGCCTTTAATCTTTTCTGCGCAGAGAGATCTTTCGGCCACTTTACCCGCGTCACTTCGGCCACAAACGGACAGATGTGTAGCTTCTTTGCTTTGGGTCTATGAGATTTACGCTCCACAGCATAGCAGCAGTACACCATGACTGTTCAATGACAGAAAAATGATATCACTCGTTTTGGCTTGTCGCTTTCTTTTCCGGACGTGGTTGTTGTCTGCAAAAAAACCCTAATGCAATGCGTTACGGCTGGCGCTGCCACCTGGCAGATAAAAACAGTACAGTTTCGTGGTACCTGGGTAGCCTCTGTCTGGAAAGTCTGTCTAAACATTCCTCTTCAGAAACCACCATAAATACTCAACAACAGGAAAATCCATTTTGGATACGATAAGTGGCAAAATGTTACAGAATGGTATTTTGGGTAATATTATGATAGACAATAGATTTTGCCAGACGGACATAAAACTTCTTATTTTAGCTGTTTTCCATCTGCCCTTACTCCGGCCTGGTAATATGTACAATTTTTAAGTATATAAGTAAACCCTGTAGTTGGCATGTGCCACTTTTAAACAGAAACTTCAAAAATAGGCGTAGCTGGGAAATGTTCAATGACGCATTTACAGACACCAGTCAAAACTCTGGACGTGTAAATTTGTTAAAAGGCAGGTGAAGGCCTGACAGATGACTGAGTTTCAAATGTTCAGCGAGTCCCGTTATTTTTATCTCCAGCAGAAAATCCGGAGCACCTGCAGACAGAAACCGAGAGCGGTCATGAATTTTCCTCAGAACAAACAGACAACATCCGGCGGACTTCGCCGCAGATGCAATTAAGAGGTCGAACACAAAGCGTAATGACGTTAGTGCGCGAGCGAGCTGGAGATCATGCAGAGAAACTTATGAGGTCCGATATCATTAGAGTGTAAATGAGTCGCAGAGAAGAGCGCTATCAGTTCATCTGCTGCGTCTTAATGACGCACGAAATCAAAAAAATATCTACCAAGCTGAGCCAGCTCTCGCTCTGTGTGTACGTGCACGTGTTTGGAGCACGGTTACCATGGCAACCGACAGTTCATCCTGGTCCCAAATTGTGGAGGAGAGCAACAGGAGGGGGTCTGAAGAAGTGTTTACATTCATGCCTCTGCATCTATCTATACATGTGTGAGATCTGTGTGTGATATTTTTACGTGTGTGTGTGTGTGTGTGTGTGTGTGTGTGTGTGTGCGTGTGCGTGTGTGTGTGTGTGTGTGGCAACAGGATGTACAGACGGACATCCAACATGGCTGGACTAACCTACCCTCCAACAGGCTTTGACCGCCCTGAAGGTACATTTTCATTGTATTTCACAAGCATTTGATCAGCTGAAGCACATGTGGCCACAAGGAGATCAGTTTTGTTTGCAACACAATCCTGTAAGACGACGCAAGTGAAATAAAGACTGGGAGGAGGACTGTAGAAGTTAAGGGAGCAGGAGAGAAGAGTCAGGAGAAGGAGGAGTGGAAAATGAAATTGAACAAAAATAGGGAAGAGAAGGAAAAGGGATGGAGGTGTTTGGTAGATAGCTATACGAAGGATTAAACGGTGAGGGAAGAAGGAAGTAAAGGGGAAAAGAAGGAAAGGTTAGAGGATGCTTTATAAAGGATAAGAGGGGACTTTAGAGAATAAAGAGAACAAATAAAAACATGGAAGAAAGAGGCAAGGCAAGTTTATTTGAAGAGCACAATTCGTACACAAGGCAATTCAAAGTGCTTTACATATACACAGTGAAAGAGAAGAAATTAATAAAAAAGGGAAGGAAAGTATGAGGAGGAGAGGAAAATGGAAGAGATTGAGAGGAGGTGAAATCTACAGGAATATGTAGAAATGGAGAATAAAGAAAATGAAGGGAAAAGGGAAGAAGAAGCACAGGTAAATGCAGAGATGTAAATAAAGGTAATAAATGAGGTTGGGGGGGATGAAATGAGGTTTTACTGTAATGAAATAATGTAGATTTAGTGGTTTGTTTCATGATGTATGTTTCATCCTCAGGGCTTCCTGTACAAACTTAGAAAGAAATTCAATTATATCTATAATTACTCTGTTTTATGCTTTTAAAGACTTGAAAGTCCATGAATCAAACGTCAAATATAATTGTAACTTGCAGAATAATTACAGTCATTAATTCAATAGCTGCTTTACCTCGTCTCTGTATGTCATTAAACATAATTAGAACAGTGCCCCCTACAGGCAGGAGACCCTTCAGCTCCTGTTTGTCGATTGCTCGGCCCCATATTAAATGTTCCTGGCTGATTTGATGTTAAATGTTTTCCAGGAGGTGGATCAGTGGTCTTTTGATGTTTTCACGTTCCACGAGGCCACCGGAGACCACGCTCTCAAGTTCCTGGTCTATGACCTGCTGACCCGCTATGACCTCATCAACAGGTTCAGGGTACACACAGTTTAATATTAACTGCTGCAGCTTGTTGTTGTTAAGTAAAGATTGACACGATGTAATAAGCTACATCTTTTTTGTTACCTGAGGTTTTATTTACCTCATTTTAAAGACCTGGTGAAGGACCGACCAGATGGTAATTTATGTGCTGATACGTAGGTGTAAAAACGAGTTGTACTTTCTCTGTCACTTGATTGTAAGCACCATAACTTCAGCGCCTGTATGAACCACGCTCCTGTGTTCAGATCCCATTGCAGGCTCTGGTGCAGTTTGTCGAGGCTCTGGAAAACGGCTACAGCAAACACAGGAACCCCTACCACAACCTGATCCACGCCGCCGACGTCACTCAGACCGCCCACTTCCTGATGTTACACACTGGACTGATGGTAACACGCACACACAACACTTTCCACAGCCCTCAGAATCCAAAATCTGGGTCTAACTCACAGGTGTCAAACTGATCCATGAAAGGACTAAAACAAGTCAGCTGTGTTTCTGCATGGCTGGAACAAAAACCTGCAGCCACACGGTCCTTTCAGGGATCAGTTTGACATACCTGCTCTAGCCCATCAACACTAGCAGGGCACATTCACTTAAAAGGACTAAAACAGTGAAAAAAATAAAAACAAACACACACACAAAAAATGCACAACTAGCCTTCTAGCTGTGAGGTTAGCATTCAAGCTAATGCAGCTTAGTGGCCAACAAGCACTGGAACACAGTCACAATGAGCTGCTATTTTCTCCTTGTTTCTGCAAACCCTTTCAGGCAAATTTACCCACATTAACCACATCTTTACTACTATCAAGCCAGGCCGGACTGAGGCTTAAACATGCTAATCATCCCCAGCCTCAGTTTACCTGCAGTGGTCCCACAGTGCCAAACTGACAACCCCACTGACCCACCTACGACGTTGTGGTTCAAAGGTCACATTGCCAATTTCTTGAGTCCTTTGTGCTTGGATAACAAATGACAGAAAAGACAAATACTTTTGGGTAAACGAACTGAAGTCAGTCATTCATCGGGAGTTGATGCCAGATGATCACACTTAACCTTTGTGTCGTGTTCGTTTCTCCCCCCTTACTTTAGTGTTCCCGGTCAAATTTGACCGGCCTGTTTTAACTGCTCCTACATTAACAGAAAAACCACTGATTAACACCAAATTGTATTTAACTCCTTTTTAAGCTGTAAACAATGTCTCAGACCACTGGTTTATATGAATAACTGCAGTGAATATACATAAAATAGACACAGAAATAGTAAACTGTATTCCAAAATTATCATTTATTGTAAAAAGAAAGTAACAAAAATCAAAACAGTGACCAAATTCACACATCAACATGAGCCTATCATTTGTATGTTTGTGTGTATGGTGTATGTGTGTGTGTGTGTGTGTGTGTGTGTGTGTGTGGGGGGGGGGGGGGGGGGGGGGCTGTGTCTTCACATGTGTCTTCAAACACAGGAGTGGCATCCTAATAATATTTTCTACTCTTGCTCTTCCTCCTCTTTCCTGGGTGGATGAATACCAGAGCATATTGCCATCCTTGGACTGGAATGTCACGAGACAGCTCCCACCACTTCACCGGGCTGTGGGAGCTGTACGGTGCTGAA
Source organism: Hirundichthys speculiger (assembly GCA_018398805.1). NCBI lineage: Eukaryota > Metazoa > Chordata > Actinopteri > Beloniformes > Exocoetidae > Hirundichthys > Hirundichthys speculiger. The sequence goes on from JAGFBZ010001783.1 coordinate 584,262, forward strand.
CATTCATTCATTCATTCGTTCAGCCCCGGACAGCGCTCACCACTTCAGCACTGGACAGCTCCCACAGTCCCTGAGTAATGGTGGGAGCTGTCCGGTGCTGAACATTCACGTTCAGCACTGGACAGCTACCACCACTTCTCCGGTCTGTGGGAGCTGTCCGGTGCTGAACGTGAATGTTCAGCACCAGACAGCTCCCACCACTTCAGCACCAGACAGCTCCCACAGCCCGGTGTAGTGGTGAGGAGCTGTCTCATGATATTCCAGTCCAAGGATGGCAATTCGCTCTGGTATTCATCCACCCAGGAGCCTATCATTTGTATGTGTGTGTGTGTGTGTGTGTGTGTGTGTGTGTGTGTGTGTGTGTGTGTGTGTGGGTGGGGGCATGTGTCTTCACACACAGGAGCGGCATCCTAACAATATTTTCTATTCTTGCTCTGCCTACCTCCTCTTTCCTGGGTGGGTGAATACCAGAGCAAATTGCCATCCTTGGACTGGAATATCACAGGTGCCTCTTCCTCAGGTGTGTCTTCCTCTGGAGCCTCTTCCTCGCCATCTGTTGACTGGCCGGTCTCACAATGGTCTGGATCAAAATCAGGAATCAATGTTGTCTTCTATTTCTGAGACATCCTCCTCTATTTCTGGTTGAACTTCAATCCCCTGTTCATCAGGTTGAAATAAAAGGTCCAGAGCCTCTCTGACAAGAAATCATCTGATCAGGCACCTAGTCAATGTGTTCATAGTAAAATGAGGGCAATGCACACACAAAAAACTATATATAAGGGGTCTCTGAGAAGATATGATACATTTTGTATCGGAAAGTGCAGTTCACGTGGGGGGATGGGCACATAAGCCTGGGAAAGAGATGGTTCTCATAACAAACACCTAATTGTTGACTTTGAAATGTGGAACAAGTTATAGTGTTATTGTAGGAGCCATGTTTCTTTTTGTTTCCTCCCAACCACTAGGGGGGGTTTACCTTTCTAAGGTCTGTTGTGCTGATGAGGTTGGGAGGTTATCTGAGGACACCTGTCTTGTCACTCAGGTGTGGTTAATTGCAGGAGGCAAACAGTTTTTCTACTGTGCTCACTTGTAATTAGGAAAAGATAAGATATTTGTGTGAATATTATTCAGTGGAGACGGATGGTGCAATGGAAAATAAATATATCTCATTTGAAACGTCAAAGAAGAGTATTCACTATTTACCACGCTTGAGCTCACGTAGGAAATAAGCCAGACCAATCAACCACCAGTAGCGCCACTGGGACTAAGTCGCTACAGTTATACATTTAGTTTGGAAAGTGTGGTTCATGTGGTGGGATGGGCACATAAGCACAGGAATGAGGTGGGAAGAGGAGACACCTATTTGTTCAGTCTGAAAGGGGTTCACGTGGGGTGGGGTGGTGTGTGTGTGTGTGTGTGTGTGTGTGGTGTGTAGTGGTGTATTTGTGGTTGTGTACAATCTGATGGATGAACACAATCTAGGGTCACCCATTAATTTCCTATGGTGGTCATTTTTGACCGGGAACACCACAGGTGTTACAAAGTTGAATAAACTACTCAAAATTCAGAGAAAATGGTGATCAGCAATTATATATGTTCAAATGGCTAGTGTGGAGGATATCATAAGGCCCTGAGACAATCAAATGTAAAACACAATATTTATGATTGATAGAAGTAGGATATCGGTCAAATTTGACCCGAACACGACAGAAAGGTTAAAAAATAAATCACAAACAGGTTGGCCTGTGATCTAAGGGAGCCAACAGTGCTGGTGCAGCTGCATGAAACCGTCCATGTCAGAAGCACTGGAACTAACCCTGAAGTTTTACATTTTCAGTATAATCTTAAAGGTAGAAATAGACCGACGCCCTCTCTAACTGCAGATGCATGTTGTCTTATCCACAAAATCAAAAGATTGTGGAGTACTACAGTCTATGTATAACTTTAAGTTGAATGACCGTATATCTAGAATTGGTGTGTGAACACTGGACAGGCTCTCCTCCCATAAATCATTTCTCAGCCCAAATGCCTCCCTGAGACGCCCGGTGTCCACTGGTGTTGGAAAAGAATAAACCACTTTTGAGTTTGGCCCATGTGATTTCATATTGGAACAACAAACTACCAGCTGTTTTTCTGTCAAACCAGCATCCTGTGAAGAATGAAGGTGGTGGATTAAAACACATTTTTCTCAAATTGTATTAAATTAATAATAATTTATAGTTCTGTAGCTGATATAACTAAATGAAACAAACAAATATAAAAACTAACTGATAAACTAAAGTAACTGCTATGCAAGTCCTTGAAATTAAATTGTCTTTATTATTATTTTGTTAGTGTACTGTTGGGGGGTTAATGTGACACATCGGTAACAGCTTCCTGCTTGTACGTTAAATGACTATTTTCAGTATCTTTATATACTTGCTTTCCTCAGTCACACCAACAGCTGTCTGAGACTGAACATTTCAGACCTTCAGAAGAGAGTCAGGAGACCTTCCTTGACTTTCTGGAGCTCAGACACATCTGAGCTCTGTGAACTGAAGGAACGACTCAGACAGCTGGAGGAAGAAAACAAACCCTTCGGGAGAGAAATCAAGAACTGGAGAAGTCGAAATTGGAGATGGAGCATCAGCAAGATCAACACCAGGATGGAGGAGACGCTTCACGAAAAAAGAAGAAGATTTTCAAGAACAATTGCGACAATTTGAAGAGAAAAAAAAGAGGGATATGGAAATGCTGCAGGCGCCAAAGACTGACTTGGAGGAGAAAAGACAACAATTGGAGACAATGTGGAAAAAAGTTAATCAGGAGAAAGCTGAGATGGAGGAAATGAAAACACAAATCACCAGCAAAGACAAAAACCTCCGGAGGGAGAAGCTCCAGGTACAGGAGAAGATGAGAATTCTGGCAGGACTAGACGAGTTTGAAGCAGATTTGAGAAAAGAAAAGTTAGAAATGTATGACATCAGATTACAATTAGAGAAAGACCAAAAAGAAGTGGAAGAAATGAGGAAAAGTCTGGAGATGGAGAAAACTCTTGGATCAATCCAGGGTCAAAGTGGAGATGAGTCAAAATGGACAAAAGGAGAAAGAACTGGATGAAGATAAAAACAATCTGGTGAAGGAAAAGAACGGATTGGATAGAGAGAAGAGAAATTCAGGAGGAAAGACGAAAGAAATTAAAAGCAAGGAAGTAAAGAAAGACAGTGACAAAGAAAAAGATGAGAAACATCATATAAGACACACAGGCTTGTTGCTGCGTGCAGGCAACATGAACACATATAAATCTGTCCACTCGTCTTTAAACGCCCAGTTTTCACCATCTAACTTTCTCTTTTTACAAGTAGATAAAGCCATCTTCCTCTTCCTCTCATTCGTTCCCTCTCTGCTCCTGCCTCCTCCACTGTCTGTCAAAACCATCCTCCTCGTGTCCTGTCAGTCTGTTTAGTGAGTGTGTTCAGTGCGCCGTATGAGACGCTCGCACTTTTTTTCCTCCTCCAGCTCGCTGTGTGCATTAATTGATCTGATTTCCTGTTAAATTTACCCTATTGGGAATGTTGCCCCCTCCCCAGCAAGGGAAGTCACTCCAAGAAGTTTTATGTTTTATTCTTTTATTCTTTCAAAATTCCTTTTTAATTTCTTCTGGGTCTGAAAGTAACCTCATTTGTCCACCATTTGAGCACTGCTGGCTTACTATTTACTTCAGTGTGGCTCCATCTAGTGGCGGAGATGTGTAATGACAGTAGAAAACTCTAGACCTCGATTATGAGACGACCCCCATTTTTGAGAATATGATTTATAGAATAAAATATCGTCCTATATTCGGGCCAGTACGGTATATGAACTGAATTGAATTATACTTTGTGATTTCATGTTTTGTTTTATATGCTTTGTCATCACACCTGTTACAAAATACCTCCACGTTAATGTATTCATACTTGTATCAGAATGATGGGAAGAGAAAAGTCCTGAGAAGGAAAACAACAGCTCATACATGGTGGTGGATTCTGAGGTGTAAAACTCTCTGCTCACATTCAACCTGATGCTACAAGACTGACTGTCAGCGTGCAGATGGATAATGACCTTAAACATGCAACAAAAGTAGCTCAAGACTTTTTGAAGGCAAAGGAATTGATTATTCTTGGATGGCAAGTCAGTGGCCTGATCTCAACTCCACAGAAGATGATTTTCAGTTACTGCAGACAAAACTGGAGGCAGTCAGACTCAGAAATAAGCAGCAGCTGAAGGCGGCTGCTGTTGAGACCTGGAGAAACATCTCAGGGTAACTCAGAACTTGTTCATGATCTATAGATGATTACAAAGGACTTTCATCCTTGTATTAGGAGTTATGATTTCATTAACAGTGATGTCATTTTGTCCATTTCATTATGAGCTTCTGATTAAATCAGCTTTAATTCCTGAACGGTAAATGCTGTATTTGTGAAACCTTTTACTTGCTCTGATGTGATTTTTTTAGTTCTCCATAGTGTTTGGCGCTGCTTCTAGCAGATGCTCAGTCAAGGTTTAAGTTAAAACAGATACAGCACCTCAATCTCTTTTGCTGGTGACACCAGGACCCACTGAACCGTGAATCCAGTTCCCTTTTCTAGTCACTCGAGTCCACAGGTGTCAAACTGATCCATGAAAGGGCCGTGTGGCTACAGGTTTTTGTTCCAACCATGCAGAGCAGCACAGCTAACTTGTTTTAGTGAATCAAGTAGTTGTCTTCACTGAAGGTCTGAACCAGCTCAGTTGATTGAATGAAACAAGTCAGCTGTGTTTCTGCATGGTTGGAACAAAAACCTGCAGCCACACAGGTCCTTTCACGGATCAGTTTGACACGCCTGAGGCCCCAACCTCAGTAGGCCAGTGTCTGTTGGCCTCCAGAAGACTGGACTCCTGTCATGTCCTGACCTGCAGCCGAAGTGTTCAACATGGCCGTATTTTTACATTTTTAACTTCGAGTAGAGTTTGAGCATCTTCCCGTTTTATTTTCTTTAGTCTCTTACTTGGATTAGATTCAACTTCACTTTTAGGTCTATTCACCATCTCCTCACCTGCAACAGTACTCTACCCTGGAGCTGGGACTGATCAAGGCTGATGGTCAGTTATAGTAAAAACGCATGCAGTATCAACTCTCCTCTTATTCACACAGCCGATATAACTTGGCATGTGCAGGTTGAGAGTGAAAACCTTACTAGTGCTTTGCACCTGTAACACTGTGGTGCACATAAATGTGCAACATTTGCATGTAAAATGAGGTCCCTATGTCATCATGAGGCTCTACCCACAGTGTGAGTTCTGCATGTGGAATATCATCACTGTTAAAAACTAATGTGTCTTTAAAAAAAAACCAATACATATAAACACACATGCAAAAACATATCACTTTCTCCGTCTACATTAATGGTTTGTCCATGTTTTTTGTGTGTGCACAGCACTGGCTGAGTGAGCTGGAGATCCTCGCGATGGTTTTTGCTGCAGCGATTCATGACTTTGAACACACAGGAACAACCAACAACTTCCACATCCACACCAGGTAAGGCCCACACAAACGTAAATCATGTCGGTGCATCTTTACCCTGGTCACGTCAGCCACGAAGGGATAGATGCGTAGCTTCTTCGCAGAGTGTGGTTCAAGATGCACACTCTGCAACTTCGCAGTAGTACAACATGGTTGTTTAAAAATACAAAATGATTTAAAATCAATGATCTGTATCGCTTGTTTCGGCTTGTCACTTTCTTTAGTGGTCGCATCTGCAAAAAGCCCCAAATGCAATGTGTTACTGCCACCTAGCAGATAAAAATAGCACCATTTTTGCAGTACTTGGGTAGCCTCCATTTGCCAGAAAATCAGAGCTAAGGAATCATGAATTGTGCTAAATTGCATGCACAGATATTCCTCTTAAGCATGAGGATGAGTCTCTGAAGATGAGACAAGCTAATGCTGACATGCTGTGTTGAGTCTGATTGGATGGCGCTTCTGTCTGCAGGTCAGAGGTGGCCATTCTGTATAACGACAGGTCTGTTCTGGAGAACCATCACGTCAGTGCAGCCTACAAGCTGATGGCAGAGGAGGACATGAACATCCTGGTCAACCTAAACAAGGACGACTGGAGGTTTGCTCTCACACACACACAGCCTCAGTCACTGAAAAGCTAGTTTAAATTGGTTTTTAGGACCTTCAATGAATCCAATAAAGCATAAACTGGCCCAAATCTAGGCCACATTTTTTTTCCAAAGATCAGTTCCAAAGTAAGGACCATCCCAAATGTCCATGCACACTGAAAGCAGCACAAAGGAGGTTTTTTTTTTTTTGTTAGAATATCAGCTTCATTTGAAGGAATATTTGGTCATTTTTGGATCTCTAAGCAGCTTCGGACTCCCGCCGTGGTTGTCTCTTGTGACAACTACAGCACCATGTCCCATAATGAAGCTATCTCAGAGAGCTATGGTGGGCATCATAGAAAAGATCCACCACAATAGCGATGGGAGAGAAAACAAGAGAGTGTCTCCATTACCTCAGAGGATAGTTTATTTGCTTTTCACACATCGAATGCCTTCATTCAAACGTGTCCTATTATGTCCCATACACAAGGGAACTAGAGTCGCTGTGCCATGATGGTGTGTATTGATTACCGGCAGGGAGCTGAGGTCTCTGGTGATAGAGATGGTGATGTCCACGGACATGTCCTGTCACTTCCAGCAGATCAAGACCATGAGGAACGCCCTGACGCAGACCCACAGGTCAGTACGGCAGCCACGATCCCACAGGGCCCACCTGGGCTTCAGCTGCCGCATGAGATCGAGAACTAAAGGCTTCTCTTCTCACATTCAAAGCATATTTATTTTTGATAACCTCATTTTCACGCTCTAACAAGATTTTTTTTTATGCATTTCTAAAATCTTCTCGTTCATAAAAGATGCTAAATAATCCCTTTTTCAGGTGGAAATGTTCTCATTATAAGAGCATTAAAGATAAATTCAGATGAAAATTGTCTTGTTTGAAAATGTACCTTGACTTTGTGTGATAACAGGACAGTTTTGTCTTGTTAATAAATGATCATTTCCTGTAAATATTAAATGATTTGATGAGGAGCCGTAATGTATGTTTCGGTGAAATACTTTTTTAATTTTAAGGAACGCCTTTCATACTTCGAAGCAGGATTAGAGTTGCAGGAAAGCAAATTCATGTTCAGCTCCTGGTCTTCAGTGTCATGAATATGGTTCACTTTGTGCCAGGACACATTACCATGGCAACCTGTGCCGTAAACACATCTTTCTATAGAGCAGATCAACATGTAAATCACACAAACGTTACTCATCACCAATCAATCTTCCAAATTTAGATTCTTCTCAAGCTTCAAATGGAGGTGAGTGCTGTCAGTGGGCTGGTGAAATGGTCCAACATAAGGTCTGCTGGACCAGACTGGCTCGTGTGTTCTAGTTGGGGGGGGGGGGGTTTGAAAGAACCAGGGTCCAGCCTCCAGCTCCCCGTCCTGTGTGGAGGAGTGGAGGGGGGCGGCTGTCACGCTTTTCAGCTCACGCTCGGATGAGATCCAGGGCCAGATGCTGTCATCGGCCTGTCAACACGTTGGTTCTGCTTTTGTTTCTGCTGCCGATTGTTCCAAGACACCTAATAAAAGACACACCGCCGTTCATGTAGCGCGCTGTCGTGGGGCAGATTTCCTCCTTCAGAGCACGGCTTCATTTACCAGATTATTGTTTTCTTGCTCCGTTAAACTGATGGCTTTTTTTTTGTAAATCTGTGCTGAAGCTGTTCTTTCTTTCGTCTTTCTCTCCAGTATGGACAAAGTGAAGGTTTTGTCGCTCATGCTTCACGCTGCAGACATCAGCCATCCTGCTAAAGGCTGGCCGCTGCACTACCACTGGACCCACAGCCTGATGGAGGAGTTCTTCAGACAGGTACGCACGAGCGGACATCAGCTGACCTGCACGCCCCGGCTGGAACGTCAGACTACAGTGATCCCTTATTTTTCGTGGTTAATAGGGGACCGGCGACAATCAAAATCCGCGAACTCGGAGCCGGAGCCCCCCGAGCCTCAATAATGTGTTTAAAATATGTTTAAAAACCACAAAAAAGTAGCGAGACACTGCAGCGAAACAAGACAAAGGCTCAACTGTGGTCTTTCTGTTACCTTCACAGCCTCTGGTCTCTGAACTGTAGTAAACAAACTGCTGGTATTGTGCTATTTTTGGCTTGTAATTAGCGGCTAACACGCTAACAACAACAAAACAAAAAGTCCGGTGTTCTCTGCATGGAACGAGCACTTTATTCTGACACTGCATGAACTTGTAACATCACACAGGTTGTATTGTTGGGCTCCTGTCGGTTAACAGAGAATGTAAATCTATACACGCTGGGCTGCTGTTGATGCTCACTACACTTTTCATCTAACCCTGTTTTCTTCTGCCATCCCACGACACACACACTACATTACCCATAAGGCCACTACATTACCCATAAGGCCACCTTCTTAAAGGGGCCAGGCTGGCTCACAGCATTTTTCACTTGTGAGAGAACGCGCACAACATCCTGTGATGTTTCCGCGATTTTTAAAACATTTTTTTAAATTATATTATATATTTCTGAAAAAAAATCCACGAAGTACTAAAACCGCAGTACTCAAACCGCGAAGTGGCAAGGAATCACTGTATCAGAGAGGCAGGACGCTCAAGTCAATGAGCCCGTATGCTCCATCAAGTAGCCTTTTTTTTTTTTTTTTTTTTTTTTTAACCAGATTAATTTCCTAATCTGAGATCTCCAAAGTGGCCAAAGCTCAACGTTAAATGCTCCCATTTGACGTCGCTGAGACTGATTGTCAGTGATCGGCTTTCTGTCCACAACTTCAGCAGAAATTTGAGAAAATGTGCAAAAGAAATGGTAAATGGGCTTACATTTCTACTGCGCTTTTCTAGTCTTCTGACCACTCAAAGCGCTTTGTGTCACATTCACACACACATTCACACACTGATGGCCAAGGCTACCATGCAAGGTGCCACATGCTCACCAGGAGCAGTTTGGGGTTCAGTATCTTGCTCAGGGATACTTCGACATGTAGGCTAGGGGAGCATGGGAATCGAACCGGCAACTTTCCAGTTACCGGACAACCACTCTACCACCTGAGAAAATGAGTTCACTGATGTTTCAGTGATCCTTCACCACTGGAGGATAATGATTAAAACTCATTAACATCTGTGCCAGATCTGTTTCATTTTATGACTTCTTCAGTTTGGGTGAAAAGGCAACTTTTTTCCTGATATTTTTCCAGTTTTATTTTTTTATTTTTTTTGCCACACTCGGTTTGAAAATACTCTTTAAATCAGCTGGCTGGAAAAGCAATAAAGCTCTTTTTCCTTTTGCGTTTCTTTTAAAGCTCAAACAGAAGTGGATGTAACACAGATGTTTGATCTGAATCCTTAAAAAGACACAATTCCCATATTGTCCTGGTGACTGTTTGTTTTCCAGGGAGACAAAGAAGTGGAGCTGGGCCTTCCCTTTTCTCCTCTCTGTGACCGTAAAGCCACGATGATCGCCCAGTCACAGATCGGTAAGAACCGCTGGAGCACTGGAGAGTCAACCAGACACCTGGATCCAGCTCTGTGACTGATGGGAGTCATTTATTCTAACTAAAGAAGGATGTGGGCTCTTGGTTCAGTCACTGCATCATCTCGGTATTTACCTTTTTTACCTTTTTTTTTCCTGTCCTCTGTGGCTGCAGGCTTTATAGACTTCATCGTGGAGCCAACGTTCAGCGTTCTGATTGACACAACAGAGAAGGTGATTGGTCCTCTCATAGAAGAGGAGAAGAAGGCCAGAGAGACTGGAAACAGGAGGTCCAGGTACGTTACCAGCTGTTAACAGAGGAACATTTTACTGCTCAGTCTGCTCTTATACAGCTCATGACCCAGTCTGCGGTTTGTCTGAAAACTTTAGTTGTTTCTCCTGAAATTCACCAGAGAAATAGATGAGACAGAAGAAAAGTCTGGAGTCATACTTGAGACTTAACCGGGATATCTAAATAGGCTGATTTTCTTTTTTTAAAATCGCTTCCTTTATTTCTCTTTTGGAGAAGAAAATAAGCAATAATGGAGCAACTATGGAGTATTAAAATAATCAACTTTAACAAATGCTGGAATAAATAAAACCTTTATTAATTAACAGCAGTGCAACAGAAAGTGCATTAGTCCTTTAGTCCTGAACAAGTCTGCATTTCCAGCACAGACACTCACATGTAGGGCAAATTTAAAAATCTTCACTGTTGTAATTCAACTATCAACTTATCTTACTAAAATATGCTGGTTCTCAGTATTAATTATTATTTTTTGTGTGTCTTAAAACAGTTTTAACACAATGTCAGCTCAGCTAAAAACACCACGATGAACATTTAACAATCAAACATTCCCGTCTTCAATAAATGTCCATTTTTTTCACGCCACATTCAATGAATTTGGAGCCTCTGCGATAATTGTCAAATTACCAAATTACCAGCTGTACATAGTAACAGCTCCGTGGCTTCCAGTCGCTGATGGAGAATCTGTTAAATCAGCAAACGTGAATCCTCTCGTCTCAGCTCCTCCAGTCATCCTGGAAAACCCCCGTTGGATCACTTGAAACACGCTGCTCTGTAATCTGAACACACACATGGACTGTGCGCTGCCACAAGGGCAGGTGCACGACAGCACATGTGCAGGTGTTTGCGTGTGCAGCAGCAACGCAGCGAGGCTCAGACACGGAGGAGCACGTGGAGGAGTGTGTCAGTATGACTGTCATGATCTTGGACGGGATGAAAGCATTTGTGTTTTGGTGTAAATTCCACGTCGTAATGTGTTCGAAAACAGGTCCAGACAAGGATCGTGAATTAAACGTATTTCATGCAAGTTATGCTCACAGAATGGAGACAGAAGATGCCTCCAAGATTTGTTATTTATTGGCTCATATATTTACCAGTTTGAGCCAACAGTGAGATCCTCCATTAGGTTACTATTTCTTTCTTTTTTACTGACTAATTTCTGTCACAGACTGCACTATTATTCATACAGAGGAATGAGAACAGAAATAACTTATCCATCCTGAATTAACATTGCTGAATGTTTACCAATTGAAATAGAGAAAATAGGCTGATGTCTTGGCCTCATATAGCAGTATCTATGTCCGAATTTTGGGGGCTGGGAACGGATTAGGGCATTCACATAGAAAACACGTCTCTACTTATGAAATTTTCAGGTTACGAAACTACTTCCAGAACCAATTAATTTCATAAGTAGAGGTACTACTGTATTTTTATTAGGAGGTGAGGGACAGTAGAACAGCAATCAATGACACATTAACATTGAGTATCACATAATCTCTGTTTGACAATTTACAATGTATAGATACTGACACCATAAAATACCGTGCATCTCGATAGGTTGAGAGGAAGATATACAGTTGACCTCCCTGGATGTTTTTCATTATTTATGAACGGAACATTACACAATACAATGAACATAATAATAATAAAAAATAAATAACTGAAAATTCTATTAAGTAATAATTAAGTATCAACGCCACACAGTATAAATTCAAAATAAATAAATTGATTAATTAAGGGGTCACTCAATCCGGGGCAGGGACTGGAGAGAGTGGAAGAATGGAAGAAAGGGAAGCCACCTATTGTAAAATTAGTTAGACCTACCGTTCACTGAATATCTGATCTTTTCCAGGTTTAGAAAAGACATGGTGTCGTTGAGCCAGTGACCACTAGAGGGAGCTTTAGTCCACTTCCTGTGGAGAAGAAGGTGGCGTCTTGCCAGTGAGGAAGTAAAAGCTAAAATGTCTAGTTGAGTTGAAGTAAACCCGTTATGGTCCTCTGGAATATGGCGACATGGGGGGAGACTGTTATAATCACTGAAAAAAATCACTGCTCAGTGCACGTGGAAAGCAGGTTCAGTGTGTTTTCTATCAGCCAACACTGTTTACAGGATGAAACATCCCTCCTTCTCTTGCAATAGGAGACCATTAACGTTCACGTTCTTTCACACAAAAACTTCTACTTCATCCAAAAACGTCTCCTCCAGATTCATCAGTACAGAAGACGTGTGGCATCAGCAAAACCTTAGATTTCACCTACACTGCTACATTCATGGGAGAAACACCCAGGAACTATCAGCATCTCTCACTTCAGCTCCACATCTCTGCTTTATTTCAGCCTCACAGGAAGTGGCTCGGTCACCGTGGAATCGGTCCAGAGACACAGTAGTGGTCTCCACGGTAACAGCGATGACGGACAGATGGACTTTTCTTTAATCGCCATTGACCTGCCGGCTCTGAAGCACCACCTCTCCAGTGTTATCGCCAGCAACAAGGACAGATGGAAAGAGCTGTCTGTGCACGGTATGCACACACACACGTGCGCGCGCACACACGTAGATAGAAGGTTTTCTCATATTACTGAAATGTATTTAACTCTTCCATTGCTGATATTGTTGTATTAGTGAAAATAATTGCACCAGTCACCACCACCTTCACCATTTTTCCCATATTTTTTTTTAACAGCAAAGTATAAAAATAGACTGGATAGCATACCTGTCAAGTATCCCATTTGGCCGAGAAAGTCCCGTATTTTACTCTTCTCTCCCTCCATCCTCCCGTATTAGTATTTTTTCTGTAAATCTCCCTGCGTTATTAAAAAATAATAATACCACATCGGGCGGAGTAAAAAACAACCAAAACAAAACATTCCCAATCTGAGATCTGTCACTTGCCTCGTGATAACTGCCACAGCAGTAACTACTACAGGTACTGTAGGTGGTAGATGTCGCCAGGTTAGTGTGTGACATCCGATGGGTGACAGAGCGCGAAGAAAAAAGATTGTTACAGAGAATAGGATGTCGTTAGACAACAGAACTGTTTGCACTCTTTTCTCATGTAAAATAAACTACTCTGGACCAGTCCACAAATACACTCCTTCCAAAACAGTCATAAATAATGCAAAGTCTGCAACAAATGAGTACAACAAGTCATTAAAAGAGTAAAGAAAAGTAATGTGAAATGAGATGAAAAACTGTAAAAGAAGAGCAATATGAAATGAAAACAGTGTGTAGAATGAAAATCAAATGTAAATGTAAATACAAGCAATGTTAAATGAACAAAAATATGCAAATCCCTTCAAATAATTACTCTTCATATATACCCCTTTTAGTGTTTTCATTTAGGCTATAATGAATGTTCACATTATGTTAATGTGGATTTATGCACAGCTGCACTACTTCCTGAACTTCAGCCAGCTGCTTTGTTTCCTGTGTACCAATAATTAACAAACTGATTAATCCAGGTGTGTCTGACCTCACAGCAATGGTCAGACACACCTGGATTGATCAGTTTGTCCAATAATGGCACACAGGAAACAAAAGAGCTGGCTGAAGTTCAGGAAGTAGTGTCGCTGTGATTTTAGCATTTCTGTACACCATAAATGTAAGAGACCCTGGAGCTTGGTTGGGATGGTGGGACTGCTTGTGGAGGGCACCAGAAAATTTCCCTTATTTTCAAATCCAAAACTTGACAGGTATACTGGATAATAGTAAAAATATTTTGTTACAAACCTTGATTTTCAAACAAAGACTCTTTGTCATGCTCTCGGCATTGGGATTCAGTCTTCAGGTCTCTCGTTAGGTTTTGGCGCTGGGTTACTGGATCTCTTCTGCTTTAGGGCTCTTGTGTGTTTCCCTGTTTTATTTTGAAAGTGTTTCCCTCTGGTGCATCATTTCCTTTGTTGTTCTGCTCCGTCTTGGTTGTTTCGTCAGTTCGTCTGTGAGTGTGACCATAAACTGTATATTCCCGTCCTCCTCCTCCTCCTGCCAGTCTGATTGTCTTACATCTGTCACGCTTCCTGTCTTCCAGTCTGCTTCCTCATGTTGTCAATTTTGAGTTTGTTGGAGTATTTGACCATTTTGCTTTGGCACTGCCTTTCGTTCTTCAACTTTTTTTCAAAACAAATAGTCAATACCATGCAGGACCTCGTGCACTTGGGTCCTCAGCTCGTGAACCACAGACTCCATACTTTTTCCAAATTAAAACAGACCAACAAGTTAATAAACAAAATTGCAAAAACTCAATTATTTTCCTTGTAATGGGTTTATTTCCTGTTTTCATTGCTCATACCAGTTAGTCACAGACCCTTTTTTACATTTAAATGAATGTCAACGTGGAGGTTCTTTAAAACTCCGACTGACGCTAACGAGGTGATTAAATATTTTCTCATTACTAGAAGGCGCGTGTTCACCCTCGGTGCTCTGTGGGCTGCAGACTTCCTCAGAACTGATAACTACTACCTCCTCACAGGGAAAACAAGCCTGTGAGTGAAAATGACATAGAAAATAGTACGACTCTGAATCCTGCAGGCTGTGAAGGACCAGTGTTCCTGATGAACACGTCCTTCCTGGATAATTAATCTAGCTCGTTATATGCTGCCATGCAGAGTCACAAAATGCAAGTCATTGTGCACCTGCACATGGTTTGGAGCCTTTATGAGAAACATCAGTCAGCAAAGATCCATCTTTTAAAGGTTATATGTTTCAGGAACTTCCATGCAGATGATAAGCCTGCGTCCGAGCACGTGGCTCCCAGTGATGCTGTGTGGACGAGTCATTTAATAATATTCTGTTATATCCTCTCTGCACGCCTGCGGAGAAGCTCATCGCCCTCGGAGGAATGTGCACCGTTAAAACCGTAAAAGGCATCAGAACATTCAGTAGTTTTTTTTCTAGCTGGGCACATCTCAGAGGCAGGATGTGAGGGCCAATGTCATGTCATAAATCCAAATATGCTCTTAAGCATGTAAACTCAGAATGTGAAATTATTATTCTAAAAGCAGTTCATGTAAACACCATCCATTAACGGATCCGCTTATCGGCGTTTAGGTTGTGGGTAAAGACCTGCCTGGCCACTTCCTCCAGCTCTTCCAGGCTGATATGAAAGCAGTTTTCAGGCCATCTGAGAGATATAATCTTTCCAGTGTGTTCTGGGTCTGCCTCAGTGCCTTCTCCCAATTAAACATCCCCAAAACAGCAACCCTGAAGAGGTGTCCGGGAGGAATCCTAACCAGATGCCCAAACCACTTCAGCTGGCTCCTCTCAATGTGGAGAGGCTCTGAACTTCTCATCCTCTCTCTAAGAAAGTGTCCAGCAACCCTGCGGGTGCTGATTTCACCTGTTTTTATCTGAAATCGTTGTTCTTTCAGTCACTGATTTGGGTAGTAACATAGATCGACCGATAAACGAAGAGTCCTCACCTTCTGGCTCAACTCTCCCCTCAGAACGGAGTCTGCACTACTGCTTACGTTGTACCATTTCAAGTGCTGCTACAGAAACAACATATGAAACGAGTGTTGCCAGAGATGAAATGAGGACTAGCAGAGCTTCTGCTGGGACCCGTCGGTTGTCGGGCATCTATCCCCCACATGCACACGCTGCAGTCGGGCAAGCCTACTGTCCTTCGTCCCGTATATGACTGACTGAGGGTCCCAGCATACGTCCGCTTGGAAGGGTCCTGAGATGATCCGCCATGACTCCCAGCTCCTTCAGATGAACTGCACTGGAGAAGCTGCAGAGCCACTGGCAGGACATTTCAAATGTCATTTTGGTGGCGATGTCAGAAATGACCGCTGCATGTAGCTGACGCTCAGTTAGCGTGACTGCTGAGCTTGGTCCTCAGACAGTTTGAGACCAACCCACAGCCAGT